>OY992509.1:5367224-6006314 GCA_963921215.1 Scoparia ambigualis
ATCTACCTACTTTTTTGTAATGCTAGTCGGTGTTGTAAATCGACATATGTCGCGATGAAAAGAAATACATTTTAAAGAGGGTATTTTTATTGATACATTTGAATGTGTACGCAAATCATCTACCTACTTTTTTGTAATGCTAGTCGGTGTTGTAAATCGACTTATGTTTAGTAGTTATTGCATTTTCTCTTTATGTAGATTTTGTAAATTCTTTTAAGAAAAATAAATGTCTTTAGCCGTAAACCTATATTTTCAAACGTTTTCGCTAGTAAATATTTGTTGGTTATTTAACTTAACATAACTTAACTTTCCTACACTCACGCCAATTATCTAGCCCAAGAGAAGCTTTTGAAGAAACTCGTTAAATGGTTACTAGACAACGGATAAACATACTTAAAATACTTAAATACATACTTATTATACCTACATAGAAAACACCCAGACCCGGGACAATTTAGAAAAACAATAATTTCTAAATTGACCCGATCGGGGATCGAGCCCGGCACCTCATGAGATGGCGACACCATGAAAACCGGTGTACAAACCACTCGACCAAGGCGGTCGTCAAAATGTTATAAAATTTATTATTGTTACACTATAACTATCACTATATTATAATTATGAAGTATCGGTATCGGTTGCCGAACTAGGAGATGCTGCATAAATATAATCACGACTATTATTCCCGAAGGATTAGTTCAGAGACTAGGCAATGAGGGCGGCAAAAGCAGTCCTCTGCCATAGTCCACTTTTTCACCAAATAGCGACTGCACATGTGCCCAACGAGATAAATATAATCACGACTATTATTCCCGAAGGATTAGTTCAGAGACTAGGCAATGAGGGCGGCAAAAGCAGTCCTCTGCCATAGTCCACTTTTTCACCAAATAGCGACTGCACATGTGCCCAACGAGAGCCCATCGCTGCTCTATGCTGTTCGATGTATGTGTAGTCTTTAGTCCGTTCGTCGGCTTTTACGACACCCAAGGGAAGAGAGGGGGTGGTAGTATTCTTTCACCGCTACGCGACTCGGTTCTCGGATTATTTGGTGGTTGAAGTCACTTGCGTGCATAGGTTTACTCTTGAGACCCTACACGCTAAATGAGTGACACTGTCTGAGTCGAGCCACGCAGCGTTGCAGCATTGGGCCGGCTTGCTCGGCGTAACAACCAGGACCCTGATTCTGTATCGGAATCTATAGATTCCACACCTAAATCTTACCGCGCTCAAACGTCAAACGCATACGTTTTTGGGAAGATATCGTAACTTTTTAAGGAATTAATGAGGTTTTGAAACAAGGAATCGTTACAGAATAAGAACCCAGCCGGTCTAACATGCGCACCCGTTTTCTCGTGTTTTATTCATTTATCTCTAATGTTTATCGACACTACAGATACATGGATGCGCTTAGAACTCTACATAATATGTCAAAAATAGACTTAATAGTAGTTTTTGCATAAACTTTGGTATTTTTGTCTACAAACCTTACCTCGTCCGCGACATATCTCGTGTTGCGCATGCTAGGCCTTAGGCCTTAAGACTTAGGACTAACAACACCCTCGCCCGAAATATTGGCGTGGAACAATGGCATGGCACTCGGTTGCTATTGTGTTTCGTCCGGTAAAAGAAAGTACCGGAGGCACAACTCTTCCCCTCCCCCGCCTCCACAAATCCTACTCTTTCCTTAAAGGTCCTCCTTCCTTAAAAGTTTTGCGGGTGTCCAAAAATAGATATGATTAATTTCCTATATAAACAATAAAGATCGTTTATTTAGATTTTCATTATTTCTTATAAATATCACTAGCAATGACATTCATGTCATTGATCACTCGTAATGATTGTGTTGTTGGTGGGTGCCCTTCGGTTCGCCTAAAATTGTTTGTCCTAATTTGGTTTGGCTAAACCATTTTGGCCTAAACTTAAAACGTACAATTATTGTTTCGCCTAAAAATTGTTTTGCCACCATTATAGTTTGGCCTAAGAATTGAAAGGCCTAATTTTAGAATGTCTAATGTAAAATAGCCTAAACTATATTGGCATAACTTTATATTGGCATAACTTTATTTTGGCATAACGATTATTTCGAAAAATTTATAAAAGCTTTAATTTTAGCATATCTAAAATTAAATGTGCCAATAATGTATTGGAATAAAAGCATAGAATTTTATTGAGAAAATAAATTGACAGAAGCGAATCGCTGCAAACCCGACTCCACGTAGTCTTGTCTGCCCTACCCTAGAGTGCAATATAAGCCCGCGTAGGCGCGGAGGGGCGAGGCGGCCCGCGAGCTAAGGAGCAGGTGGGTTGAGCTCGCTTCGGCTTGCTGGCCGGCCTCGCCGGCCAGCCTCAGCCGCGGCGGTGAGCGAAAACCATCTGCGACGAATAGCTCGCGTGGGACCGCCGGAGCCCCGCAGCGCCGAAACCGTGACGGAAACTATGCATGCTGCATGCCTACATGCATGATGCTGCATGCCTGCTTGCATGCTGCATGCCTGCTTGCATGCTGCATGCCTGCTTGCATGCTGCATGCCTGCTTGCACGCTTACATGCTGCATGCCTGCACGCATGCTGCATGCGTGCTTGCATGCTTTTCGTTTTGTACTTTATGATTTTTAATTTTGTGCGAATTAATATTTAGGAATTGTAAACTTTAGGGATTACGAATTGTTCTGCCAAATGACGCATTTGAGAAATGACAATGTGGCGATAAAAAGTTAGGCGAAGTGAAATTAGGGCAAACACGATTCTGAAGAGTGAAATTAGGCGAAAAAATTTTAGGCTTTTCGTTTGAGTGCCATTGCAAATTAGGCGTACAAAAAATTAGGCGATCCGATAGAGACCCGTTGTTGGTTCACGTCAGTAGTGTATAATTACACTAACTAACTAACTAACTAACTTTGATGATTAAATAACATTTTAATAACTGTTTATTTCCTACAATATTGTAGCTTTTATTTAAACTAATTGTTAGAAATAATTAAAATCAGTCACCTCAGCATGAGCTGATAAGAGCATAAATGATTATTGATACGGTACCAATCCTTAGGGCTCATCATATTATGCCTTTATGCCCAGTAATTACACTGAATAGCTGAATAGGACTAGTAAGTATTACCTATTCAGGTAAAAGCTATCCAGACGGCTCTACTACCTACTTTAACACGTATAACCAACATAATCATTAGTGACCATAAGTAATGAAGTTCAGATAGCTTATATGGCATTCACTATGATTGAATACTCATCCGGACGCGTGGTCAGTTGAAGGTCAAGTAATGCTCGTATGGTACCCAATGTCTGATAGGGTAAAGAACCTTACTGTGTAGACATTTCACTTCAGATGAAAATGATATAATTCTATTTGAATAGGTATTCACCTCTAAAATATGTGTAAGTTTTAATGAACCAAATGGCTCTAATACACGAGCAGCAGTTTTCTGTCGATGTATGTGACGCAGTCGACGTTAGGAGTCGGCATCTGTAGTCGCCTCTGCCGTCGGCAAGCTGTCGTCGTTTCAACTGCTTGCCGCAGGTAGGTCCACAGCTAGCTGACGACGGCAGAGGCGACTACAGACGCCGTCACCTGACGGTAGCCAGCTGTCGACCTGCCTGCGGCAAGCAGTTGATACGTCGACAGCTTGCCGACAACATGTCGACAGTTAGCCACCGACTCCTAACGTCGACTGCAGTTACATACGTCGACGGCAAACTGCTGCTCGTGTTTTAGAGCCTATACTTTTTGAGCACTGGTAATCGGTAGCAGAATTGCTCACAATTACTTGACGTAATGAAATTTTCTCAAATTGACTAGTTCTGCTGAAATTGAATATTATTTTTCTTTGACCATCACTTTCCGAAATGGCCCAATTTGAATGATATTATCTGCTTTACACCCTAGATAAACCATTACACCAAACCTATTATGTATGAACGAAATTCCGGAAGGAATGGAAACCGCTGTAAATAACAAACGAAAATCGGCCGATTCGTTTCGGAGAAATAGAGACCCTCTGTAGTTTACATAAATACGGACTAATTCGCAGACGACAGCTACGTCTCCATATATTTTAATCCATATCTCGTCACCGAGCTACTCAAGTCTTCAGCCCCTGCATATGACATTAAGATAAGGACGCGACTCAGTTTCCGTCAGTGTCGGCGACACGCGAGATAAACGGATTACAAGCAACATGGCGGTGTGATTGACAGCGGGGTGCGGCCACTAGGTGCGCGGATACAGGAGGAGTTTACCGCTCCTCTGGCATAGTCGTTAGAACTTACCAAAAAAGAAGTAACAAGAGCTTGTATACTGTCCCACTTCTGGGCAAAGGCCTCCACCATTAAAATCAAGTCATCGCTACAATTGGCTATTTAACAATTGTAAAAATATAATATGCCGGATGGTAGTTTATAATTTAACAATACCGAATAATCCAACAGTTTTTTTTTAAAAGTAATTTGTAAAGATTTAATTTTTACAAAATATATATGCGATAACTGTTTATTACAAGACCCGAAACACCATGATTGAGCTTCGTGTGGCGTCACATATCACAAAACAAACAAAAACTATCTGTCAGGTTTCAATATTTTGTTTGTTTATTGAGGTGTGACGTCACATGGCAAAATGTCATGTGACCAACCGTTTTCGCACGAAATTTAAAATTATGGAGAAAAATATGTTTTTTTTCTATTAAATAAAGAATTTTCAAAAAAAATTGTAAGAGGTATAACATGAGCGTTTGTTATTTTTAAAATACTTTTTCGAGAACTGTCAAGTAGCTAATTGATAGGTATTGGCTTAATCACCACGCTTGCCAAATGCGGGTTGGTGATCACAAACCCGGGCTTTTTACAAAAAATCCGAAAACACACTTTGCCCGACCTAGGAATTTAACCCGGCCCCTCCGGATATCGAACTGTGCGCTTGACCACACGGCCACCGAGGCGTTCCAAACTAGACCTTCATCATCATCCTACATACGACCCACCGCTGGGCACAGGCCTCCCACGTAGACAATAGCATGTGGGAATATTGGGCCATAACCCACCACGCTGGCCTAATGCGGGTTGGTGGGTTTTAACGACTGTCATCTTACGACAACAACCGGGACCAACGGCTTAACGTACCTTCCGAAGCACGGAGGAGCTCGAGATGTTTTGTTTTTAATTTGGTCACTCATCCAGCGACCCTGCATTGCGAAAGTTATTTAGCAAGCGAGATCGCAAGCTTAACGCGCTAGCCGCTGCGCCATCGAGCTCTTCGACTGAAACTAGAACTTACCAAAATGCAATAAAAATAACAAACTAAGATGGCGCAGCGACCCAAAGTGAGTCTTCGCCTCGGATAATAAGAACTAGCAACTGGGCTTACTGCGCCACCTCCAGTAAGTCATTATCACGAAGCTCGCGTAAGTCCTTTCCAACCTCATTTTTTCACATGTTTCCCGGCCATCTCCGCCTCTGTGGTCTAGTGGCTAAGCCACCGGTCTCAGACCCAGAGGTCCCGGGTTCGATTCCCAGCGGGGGGTACATCTTTGTGTGCTCGGTTTGGTTGATGGTAGGGCTGTTAAGTCCGCCTGGCGAGCTACCACCATCTTATTAATCTAAGTCTGTCGCCATAACAACGATGTTTATAGCATAGTTGTGTTCAGACAGTTAGAGATAAGATAGACAGTTCCGCAGTGGTTGAGGATTCCGGGTGAACAGAATCGACAACACCGGTGCCGCTTGTCTAGGGCTGAACCGAGTTTAGTGGCCACCCCGCCAGATCGGTGCGGTGATATGATCGAGCGGGACTGATTGCGCATTAGCACGTCAAGTGAGATCGCGATGGCTCGTTACGCGGCCTGAGGCTAATCCTACATTACTTAGCCGTGTTACGACGGTCCATGACCCTCTCACTGTAATTGGCAGGAAAGCAGTTATGTGGAATGACCTAGACATTTGAGCTGAATAACTTTAGCTTATCGGAAGACGCATTTCCAACAGAAGGTTAGGTAAGTCCTATTGAGTAAGATTCAATAAAATGTTATTGTTACTGCTAACAATAAATATGTTAAAAAAACTCCTGATGAATTTGAGAACTCTCCTTTCTTTGAAGTCTGTTTAAAGTAGACATTCAGAGAAGATTGTTGAAAGACATAATTATTAACATGTAAGAGGCGAGTTCGAAACCAGTTTGGAAAACTTTTCGACACTTTTTACGAATAGTAATTAGTTTTCAAGAAAAGGTAGCATTAGGTACATCATTTGTATTATGAAGAAATTAATTGTTTAAAATAAATCATGTTAAAAAGGCTTTTAATTAACGTGTTGCACATTGATAAAATGCTAAATTATAGATGTTTGTGTATTCTATAATTAGGCCGAATCGACTATACGGATTCGGACGAAATTTGATACACAGGTCGAACCATTTTTTATTAAATAAAGCAAGCATACGCTAGGGCCAGCGTAGTAGGTAATGGCCTGCAGGTTATGACAAGCTAAGCAGTTACTGGAATTTTCAAACGTGTGTACCACCTTTAATTATACATACTTACACTTCAACTACTACCCCTAAGGCTTAGACAGAGACTAGGCAATGATTACCGCAAAATCAGTCCTCTGCCATAGTTCACGTTTTACCGAACTATATCTGCACATATGCTTAGCGTGACAGGTGGTGAGCCCATCACCTCTCTTTGCTGTTGGAAGTATATGTGCAGTCTTGAGTCCGTTAGTCGCCTGTATGGAATAAAACGTGAAACAGAACACATCGCTCTGTCTCGCTCGGCCGATGTGACGTCGCGCGGCACTCAGCTCTGTGTTTCTGTCTCAATTCAATTAGTTCCAATTATTTGCAATTGTTATGTGTCACATCACTTTTTTCCCATCACTATTGCTGCTAAGTTGATGGCGTCTAGACCACTTTTTTGAGTAACTTAAATTGTTTTGTGTTTGAAGTTTAATCGGGTTAAACTTTAATTGTGCCGACGGCGCGGCTACCGATTATTAATTATTTTGTGCTTATGTACCGTGCAATTATCGGTAAGAGTCGACAGTTGGTGTCGGCAGTTGAGGCGACTGCCTCTGAGACACGTGCGTGACGGGCCCGTGAGAACTGCCTGTAAGCTGGTGCACATCAATTTATCTTGGGTATTTGAGAGCTCTCAGGGGTAGCCAAGGGAAGTTTAGGGTAAACCTCCCATCACCAGCGGTGTGCACACAGCCAGCGAACAGGTCGCACTCGAGGAGCAGCAGCGTCAAGGAAGCCCACACCGTGAGTTACTTTCCATTAAATTATAGTTAAGTTAGTGATAAGTCTTGTCGTGCTGTAGGGAGATCACTCGCAGATCTCTCTGTAGCAAACATCGCCTTTTACGACACCTAAGGAGATGGGTCAGTAGTATTATTTTAACAAGCCGCCGCCTTTGATTTTATCTCGAAAAAATACGACATCACCGCAGAGAAAATTATTAGTCTGAATGTTACTAAGTACTACGGTTGAAATCTTAACAATAATAACTAACACAAATCAACAGTGACCTACAATGTCCCCGTGTAAAGACTGTGCTAAGATTGACATGGCACATTTTAAAATTGACCACCGGATCTGGGAGAGACTTGCGGAAAAATGGACGGAATGGCTCAAACACTTGGGGGAGTCTCGTGAGTCCTGCGATGAGGCCTGGTTTGCGGCACGCGATAACAAGAGGCAGAGGCGACATCAAAGCAATTCTACACCAGCTGCCGCAAACTCTTTCTGTCAGGCGTGCGGTAGATCATAATGCTCTCGCACCGGTCGGTAGCTAAATAAGCCATCCAAAGCGATGTCTGCCGGAATTTGCACCATAAATAAAATCAAAATCAAAATTTCTTTATTCAGTAAGCTTAAAATAAACATTTTGAATCGTCAAAAATTTAAGTTTAAGTTTACATTCTATATGGATGGATGGGCAAACCCATTCAGGACGTATCTTTTAGCTGTGGAGAAGAACGGGCGCAAGAAACTCCACAGCTTTATAAAAATATAGAAGTAACGATATTTACAAAACAATATGTCGCTACCAAATTATACAATCAATAATCAAAAACAATTATATACCTAATAAAGGAAAAGATAAAAGCAAAAGTGAATCTAATAGTTTTACTCGGGCACTATGAACGCATTAGAACAATATGTGTGCGAAATTAGAGGAATGTTAATTCCATGCATTTTTGTCTTTGATGTAATCGCTTACAGTGTAATACCCCTTTTTTAAAAGTCTGTCCTTAACATGTGTCTTAAATTTATCAAAGGGCAAAATAATATATTTTTTAAATCTTCTGCTTTTTACGAAAAAGGCCAATTGATGAATTGTAATCCGTACCCGTGTAGTATATAATCTTAGCAGACTAGATTCATTATCCGGACCTCACAGTGACTTGCAAAAAAGCGACCTAAGTCAGGCCGAGCGAGCCTATTCTGCCGCTGAAGATTTTCTCAACCTGATCAGTAATATTATGTATCGGATCTCTCGATCTAAGAGACTGCTGAATTAACCACGTACAATGCGTTAAGCTACCATTGCACGACCACAGCGAGCGTTTTTTCTTAATTTATTGACAACACATATTAGGTTGTTACATGAGGTACAAAAAATATATTAAAGTAAGATTAAAAGCACAATAAAATTGGCTTGTAACATTACAGGATGCATTAGCTATGGGTCCCACACTGGGAAAACCCGAATCGTGGGCCCCAAACAATATAAACAGGATTGCGACAGATCAAACTTAATATGTAGTGTTATAATAATAATAAAATTTGATAAACTAAACTTATGGAACATAATTAAGAAAAAAAAATAAAAGAAAAAAAAAAATAGAAAACAAAGCAAGTAATGATGATTAAAGGCGTGTGTGCGTGTGTGTGTATGTTTGTATATGGGAGTGTGTGAGTGTGTATTGACGTGTGTGGGAGGGTGTGCGTTTGATAGTGTGAGTGAGTGCTTAATATTGGGCTACTTTAAATGTTTGACAATTTCCTCGGTCTGAAGGTATGACATGGCCTGTAACCTATTGGTGATTATATGTTTAGCTTTTTCAACTGTCGCTGATTTAATATCACATAGTTTACTCAATTTATTATAAACGTGTGGCAGCATGTGTGCAGGCAGTCGTTGCGCAAAAGTAGGTTGGACTGAGACAGTGGGGACACTGAAAACTCGCTTGCGTATTAGAGACGAGTAAAGAGGGGAGTTTAATATTTGGCGATGCATTTTCAAGGATGCTTTAAGTATATATAGTTGCCGCACATTTAATATTTTTGATTCGGAAAACAACGTGTCAGTAGCATATAGAAAAGGTTTATTGAGCATCGTTTTTAAGACAGCTCGTTGAGCTCTCTCCAAACCCAACATTGCAGTGATACCGGTTCCGCCCCAGACTGGAATGCAATAACTGAGGAGAGATTCCCCAAGGCTCGTGTATACCAGGCGAAGAGTTTCATTGTCAGCACAGTTCCTTAGGGTTTTCATTACATATATTAGTTTTCTAATGCGACAAGCCGTGGATTTTATGTGCATTTTAAAATATAAGTTTTCGTCAATTATCACACCTAGATATTTGGCGTTTGCTACTCTGTTTATGACTTGGCAGGAGCTGTGGCTAGAATCGCACTCAGAATGCAAACGTAAGGTCGTAGGGAAGGGAGGTGCTGATGGCTTGGTCTTATGGAAGCATAGGTATTGAGTTTTGGAAGCGTTCAAAGTCAAAAGATTTCTGTTGAGCCATCTTTTCAGAATAGCCATCCCCTCTTCCGCTTTTCGAAAGGCGCCTTCCCACGATTTGTCGTGGAATAGCGCAATAGTGTCATCTGCATAACAAACAATGTCGACATCTCGCGGAGTTACGTTGTGAATGTCGTTCATGAAAAGGATAAACAAAGTTGGGCCTAAGACACTGCCTTGAGGGACGCCGAAGTGTGTGGGAAGGTCGTCGCTGACAAACTCCCCAACCCTAACGCACTGCCGTCTACCAGTCAGGTAACTCCGAAACCATTCGAGAGGCAGGCCTCTTATTCCGGCATTATCTAGCTTTTTTAATAGCAGCTTTATTGGGACAGTATCGAAGGCCTTAGCCAGATCTAATAGGACGCCTATACATTTTTCACCTTTATCGAGATGATCTGAGACAGATACCACTACACTCATGACGGCGTCTTCTGTTGATTTCTGGTGCCTGAATCCAAACTGCCTAATGGATAGCAGATTATTATTCTCGAGGTATTTTTGTGGTCTTTTGTTTATTATTTTCTCAAGTATCTTCGAAAACATGCCCAAAAGAGAAATCGGCCTGTAATTTTGGGGACACTTTTTAGAGCCACTTTTATAGACGGGCACGACCATAGCCTTCTTCCAGCCCACAGGAAAGACCCCGGAAGAGATACTAAGATTAAGGGTATAAGTCAGAGGGGTAATTATTTCGGCTTTTATAGCTTTAATTAACGTGTACGTACTTTAATGTATGTATACTCCTTCGAATAAAAAATCTATTATAGGGTCATCATCATCACCAGCCTATAAACATCCCACTGCTGGGCACAGGCTTCCCACCACGCTGGCCCAATGCGGGTTGGTGGGTTTTAACGACTGCCATCTTACGACAACAACCGGCACCAACGGCTTAACGTGCCTTCCGAAGCGCGGAGGAGCTCGAAATGTTTTTAATTTGGTCACCCATCAAGCAACCCGGCATTGCGAAAGTTACTTAGCGGGCAAGATCGCAAGCCGAACGCGCCAGCCGCTGCGCCATAGAGCTCCTCATTGTAGGGTAATAAGAACTTTTTGCGTTAATATCGCTCATAAATAACGAAACGTTGAAAGAGATTTATTTCTCTAAAACCTACTTAAAAAAATATTCTCTTAAATTAAGCGCACGTTGGTCTCTCAGACCGACAAATCAATAATTCGCATATTTTTAAAAAAGTATCAACACTGTGACTTTGCGGTTTTTTTAGATTCGTAATATTATGTGGTCTACCCACAGAAATATATCAAGAGGTCTACCGTTGTTTAGTGCAGTACAAACGCTGCTGCCGTGTGGACATGTGTAATTTTTTTTAAATTATCGGTAGAGCATAGAGGTTCCGGTGGTATGTTCTGATTGTTACATCAATGAAACATCACATCAATAAAAAAAAAGTTTTTATGTTTTTTTCTTAAACTTTCAATAATTACATACCAAAGTATTTTTTTTTAAGTTAATATAAGAAAAAAGTTTGAGCTTCATAATATTTAAATCAGGATGCGAGAAATTATGTAATTTAACGTCTGTTATAACCAAATAACGTCAATGAACTAATACGTTTATCAGTTTTGTTTATTCAAATAACATTTACTTTTAAATAAAAACACACAAAACTTAAAAAGTATATTATTTTTACTACATCAAAAACGAGCTCATTTTTCGGTCTGTGACACTGTGCGCGAGTATATGGTAAGTGTAATGCTTAAGCGCGCGATTATGCGAAGGTTAAAGATATACTTGTGATAGCATTCCAGCATAGAAGTCTTAATCGTGTCTTAGCAGTTGTGCCAGTAAGCTTACTTCCTAAAATAGCTTTCTGGCACGACCTCGTGAACCTCTGCACCACAGCGCGCGGCGATCATCATCATCAGACTATACTATCCACGCCCCTACATACATAACCCACCACGCTGGCCCTGCGCTGGTTGGTGGGTTTCAGCGGCTTTTTTTCTTATATAAGAAGGAGGCAAACGAGCAGGCGGGTCACCTGATGGAGAGCAATCACCGCCGCCCATGGACACACGCAAAACCAGAGGAGTCGCAGATGCGTTGCCCTTAATGGTTTAAGAAAGGAGTAGGGTTAAGGAAGGAATAGGAATTGTGAGGGGGGGGGGGAAGGGGCCTCCGGAACTCTCACTGGCCGGACGAAACACAGCAGCACCAAGTGCCATTATTTTAGGAAAACAACTTACGACATCAAAAACTATTATCTATTTTACTTTATCAAAAACAATGAGGAAAGTTATAAATAATGCTACAGGAAAAACTAAATTTAATAAATACGAAAATATAAAACTTAAAGTAAATAATCAAATAATAAATTTTCCAAACTCTATTTGCAACACATTTAACGAATACTTTACGACAATAGGTATCTCCCCTAAAAATAATTCAAACTCAGTCAACCAAGTCGGTCGTCCTACAATAAACCCACCAACTAACTCTGTATACCTATATTGGCTGGTAGCCAAAAAGAAATAATGAAAATAATTAGAAACATGAAAAATAAACACAGTTGTGGCATAGATGGAATACCTCCCATACTACTTAAACAATGTGCAGAAATATTGTCAATCCCATTAACGTTTTTAATTAACCAAACTTTCATTTATGGACAATTCCCAAATCTGCTAAAAAATTCACTTGTAAAACCACTTCATAAAAAAGGTGACAAAACTACCCTTAATAATTATAGACCAATTGCCCCGTTACCTACTTTTTCTAAGGTTTATGAGAGAGTTATGTTTACACGACTTTATAATTTTTTGGAAAAATATAAAATAAAATTTTAAACACTGAAAAAAGACGACAACCTCAAGTGGGAATCGAACCACGCACCTTCCGCATTCCGGGCGGCTGCCTTAACCACTTGGCTACCGAGGTCTGGCTTTCAACCGTCGAAATTTGTCAGTGCTTGATGCTTCAACATGGCTTCATCAAATCTTAGAAGTTTTCACCTCTGAGATCCGAAAGAAATATTTTTACAAATATTTGAAAATTTGGTTAAGATGAAGCTGCGTTTATAGATTAATGTTTTATATTTAAGCGTTTTATTAACGCTTAAATATACTTAAGTAAAATTTGAAACACTGAAAAAAGACGACAATCTCAGGCGGGAATCGAACCACGCACCTTCCGCATTCCGGCTGCTGCCTTAACCACTTGGCTACCGAGGTCTGGCTTTCAACCGTTGAAATTTGTCAGTGCTCGATGCTTATGTTTTTAGTCAACGTTGCTTCATCAAATCTTAGAAGATTTCACCTCCGAGATTGTCGTCTTTTTTTCAGTGTTTAAAATTTTACTTAAGTATATTTAAGCGTTTTATTAATAAAACGCTTAAATATAAAACATTAATCTAATAACATATAAAATATTAGACGATTGCCAAAACGGTTTTAGAAAGTCCAAGTCCACCACGTCAGCTGTGTTGAAGTATATTATACAAACGGCCCTCCAAAACATAAATGATAAACAATATGCAGTAGGAATACTGCTTGATATGACAAAAGCATATGATAGGGTATCACATCATATATTATTAAAAAAACTGTATGGCTCAGATGCTCGAGGACCTGCCTTTAGTTGGTTCCAAGCATACCTAGAAAATAGAACTTGTGTAGTATTCTACTACTTGTGTAGTAGAAATTGTGAACTATAACACTGCAAAAAGTGAAATATTAACAGTACAGTCACAAGAAAGACCATTAACATGTTATTTTTGTTATACATAAATGACCTTCCCAAAACCCTTAACCAACAAAAAACATTACCTATCCTTTTTGCCGATGACATATCAATTTTAATAAAATACGAAAATGTTAACAACGTAGACTATCTAATAAATGTAAACTAGAAAAAATTACACTCTGGCTCCTAGACCATAACCTGGAAATAAATTATGAAAAAACTAAAATGATGCAATACAAGTCATATAAAAAATCCCCATTACATTTAAACATAACCTTTCAAAATACAAACCTAGAAACCGTCGAAAGTTTTAATTTACTAGGAATAAACATAGACACACACTTAAACTGGAAGTATCACATTGAATGTATAGAATCAAAACTTGCCAGATTTACATAATGCTCTCTTTCAACTCAAGCTATGTACAAATAAAGAAACAGCCCTGTCAGCCTTTTTCACCAAATAGCGACTGCACACGTGTTCAGCGAGACAGGTGGTGAGTTGGTGAGCCCATCGCCGCACTAAGCTGTTGGATGTATGTTCAATCTTTAGTCCGTTAGTCGCCTTTACGACACCCAAGGGAAGTGAGGGGGTGGTAGTATTCCTTCACCGCTACGCAAAGTCAAAGTCAAAGTCAAATTATTTATTCAATGTAAACCTTTACAGGCACTTATTGACGTCAATACTAATAATAATAAAAAAACAGTTAACTAACTTATAGTTAAGACTTAATAACTAATCTAACGAGCTATTATAGTAGTTATAGTTCCGCGACACTGTTATCATAAATCTGTTACAATAAATCTATTTAAACAAAAATCAATTACCACGAATGTTTGTTCGAGCATCACTTCAGGACGGTTGCACCTATTTTTTTTTATTTTTTTTTCCTACACTCACACCAAATAACTAGCCCAAGAGAAGCTTCATTATGAAACTCGTTAAATGGTTACTAGACAACGGATAAACATACTTAAATACATACTTATTATACATAGAAAACACCCAGACCCGAGACAATTTAGAAAAACAATAGTTTCTAAATTGACCCGACCGGGGATCGAACCCGGGACCTCAGAGATGGCGTCACCATGACAACCAGTGTACAAACCACTTGACCAAGGAGGTCGTATTTGGCTAATTCTTTTTTTATTGTGTTTGTCATTATTGTCAGGACAAGGGTTTGTATGAAAGAAAAATTTTGGAAATTCGTCGCGGCCGAAGTCGCGGGCGGAACTTGTCTATTAGCGCTAGAACCTTATAATTACATAATGGCCCTGATAGAACAGACCCGCTCGACCTATTATTCCGTTGGTAAACTTTGAACTTCATTGTAATTCCACGCAAACATCGCAATAACTTTTACTGCAACATTTAACCAATATCCAGATTAAAAGCTTAGCCGAACAAAATTTCTACTTAACTTGGAGTTTCAATATATTGAGGAAGTTCAGGTCGAGGCCATAATTTAAAGCAAACCACATTTGGCCGACGTGCAACTTATAAAATATTGTAAAAGCTAGACATACGTTTTTAGTGAAACAAGCCTATATAACATAACTTTATTTAATACTTTATTGTCCTGTGTAACCTGTCTCTAAAACACATTTAAGCAGGTTACAAAGGACTTATATACAAAGGTGAGCTTATCTCTAGAAGAGATCTCTTCCAGCCAACCCTAGCTGTGGTGGTAAAGAATATAAATGCGGGACTAATTGTGCTTTAATTCAACATAAATACATACACTTATACATAATACATAGTTTATAGTTATCAATATGTTGGTTACTGATTACCGATTTTATACGACAGTGCTTTTTTTAATTTTTGTTTAAAAGAGTCAACCGATGAACTCACGAATGCTAGCCGGTATCTTTAGCCGGATTCTTTTCAAACTGTCACGATCTCAGTTCTTAATTTTCATTTTTAATCGAAAGATAGCTGTACACTTATTCTTTTTCTTTAACCACTACCGGTAAACCTTTGTCCTTCATCTCACTTGATGGTATGTGATAATAAGGCCAAAACCATGGCAGTCGCTGGTTTTCAGTCAGTTTTAAGCACGCACGGCTAAAGACTGCACATACATCCAAAAGCGTAGAGCGGCGATGGGCTCACCACTTGTCAAGCTGAGAACATGGCAGGCTATGGCAGAGGACTGCTTTTGCTGTCCTTATTGTCTAGTCTCTGACCTAACCCTTCGGGGATATTAGTCGTGATTATATGTATGTATGTTTCAGCACGCTTGCTGACGTCATTATAGTCCGTTGACTCTTACCCTGGTGACCCTTCACCAACGAGCCATACGTATGTTTGTCAAGTTTTTATTTGCTCTACATTAGAAAAACAACAAAACATTTCGTCAGTTGCAAATTGTGATTCGTCGTAAACATCTAGACGGCGGAACGTTGAGCAAACATGACCGGGGCCGTCCTAAACAAGCCCGACTGCGATGCCTTCAAGCATCCGGACTCGGGATAATTCTGTTTGTTCTCGCATCTGATATCATTCATCACCCGCCCGGGGATTCCGATGGCGCCAAACGTCAAGTTGATGATCGAATATTTTTGCGTTACAAACATCCCGTCAATTTATTCGATGCGAATGGGTTTCGGATTTATTGTGTGTGTTGTTTATTGTAGCGATTTTATGCGTAGCTGCTTACTTTTGAGAGTGAAATGTGAATCAATGTTTTTTTCTTCATTTAGTGTATAACTTTATCGTTGTGTAAGTTTTTATTAACTTTATTAACATGTATGTACTTAAAGATCTAAGCGCAACAGTTATATCATCTTAAGATATTTTGTCTAACACAAATCATTGAAGACAGCATTATTAATTATCCATTTCATGAAATACAGGTTCTAAATAATTTTGAAAGCACTATTTTGATAAAGACGGACTAGCTATACTCGTAAGTACTACCTACTACTTACCCAGCGCAGATTCAAAATGGCGTGTCAATTATTTTAATTTAGCCCCGGTACTCATGGCAGGTTAACAAATCGTTCTATAGGTTGAACAGAGAAACGCTTTTAGTCGTCGGCTGTATTTATGGACTGCGACCTCACAGCGCGGCTGGATTTATGCCCTTGTCGGATTCAATTGCAATTTTTTGATTTGACTTTTATTTTATTCCACGAGTCAGAACGATTACTCTTTATCTCGCATAATAGTAAGTGATGGAGGCTGAAAACTGAAGCACGTTTTAGTCTTCAACGACTAAGGAACTGCATTTTAAAAACACTTTTAAAATTTTGCCTTTCATTACAAACAAATATTTGAACAGGGTTTACCGCAAAACGTTTTAAACCAGACGTGTTTACCGATGTGCACCGGTCGTGGTAACAGGCTGACTGCATAATATATCTAGTACCTTTTACTGTCGTGATTGCTATTAGAAGAAGAAGTAAGACTATGTAGAAATTATTTTTTTTATTTAATTGAAAAAGGCATAAGTCATTCTTTTCTTCCCTGGAGAAGGTGTAGTATACCATCAGTCACCATCATCAGCCAATAATCATCCCACTGGTGGGCGCAGGCCTAAGGTTAATCTTTTTCCCATGAAAGATCATGGCATATTATGTCATAAGGGTTTTCAGAGATCATTGCCCCAGCATTTCCAAACACTACTACGAGATGACATACGACTGTCCTATCAAGGTCACCTGAAAGTGTTCAGTGCAAGCTTAGTATCTATATCCGTCAGAAGGTTTACGAGAAAATTGGCAGCGACAAAGTTATTAACGAATAAGAAAAACAAACTGTGACAGAACGGAAGGTGATCACTTGAACTTTTGTAGTTCCTTTTCTAGAGGTCCGTAGTCGCTCTTAGACGCAGCAAGTGCGCCGGTGTAAAACAAAAGTTGGGCGCTGCTGGTGAGAAACAAAAAAAGGACTGCCGCTCAAAAGCGCCGACTCGGACCGAACAATAAAAACGTCGACCGAGAAACAATTTCTCGCCGTGAGAGATGGTAGTGCTGCTCCAGTGCTTTTGAGGAGAAACGTCGATAGTACTTCGTTTCTTATTCATTTGTTTTCAAGAAGATTCATAGACTACAAGTAGAATATAGACGTTGTCAATCTATACTTCTATACTAATATTATAAAGCTGCAGAGTTTGTTTGCTTAAACGCGCTAATCTCAAGAACTACTTGTCCGATTTAAAAAATTCTTTCAGTGTTAGATAGCCTATTTATCGAGGAAGGCTATAGGCTATAATTTGTTTAAGTACGAATACGGGTACGGGTAGTAACCCGTGCGAAGCCGGGGCGGGTTGCTAGTCTATTATAAAAATCAACTGCCGGGAATGTTTGTAAGCGCATTACCTTAGTACTTCTGCACCAATTTGGCTGATTCGTTTAGCGAAGTGTTTGGTATGGTCAAGACAAAGTTTGTTAGAAATATTTTTTTTTTCTAATTCGTCACGGGGTAGGTACAGGATGTTCGCGCGGACGATGTTGTGGGCGGGCGGAGTTTACAATAAATAATGTCTTATACCTAAAGTAAAGTTTTTTTTAGCTACTACAGGTAAGCGCTTGGCCTTCATGTAACCAGATGATAAGTGACGATAAGGCCTAATGTTCACCCGCTTCACCCGGAATCCTCAACCACTGAGGAACTGGCTATCTTATCTCAAACTGTCGGAACACAACAATGCTATAAACATCGTTGTTATGGCGACAAACTTAGATAAGATGATGATAGCTAGCCAGGCGGACTTAACAGCCCTACCACCAACCAAACCGAGCACACAAAGATGTACCCCCCGCTGGGAATCGAACCTGGGTCAGAGACCGGTGGCTTAGCCACTAGACCACAGAGGCGGTTAAAGTTTCAGAGTGCCGCAAATGTGAAAAGTCTCGTGTTACTTAATCATCAAGAAATCTAACAAAAGTTACGTTGGCAATACACAGTTTAGTCGGAGGTTCATGATGGTAGGTTTAGAACAGCAAAATTAAAGTTGTATACCAACAAGTGCACGATTTGTTGTCAAAGTTCAAAATGAACTTGAAAGAACTATTGTTTTATCACTCGTGAACTAATCATCATCATCATCAGCCTATTAACGTCCCACTACTGGGCACAGGCCTCCCACGTGGACAATAGCACGTGGGGATATTGAGCCATGACCCACCACGCTGGCCCAATGCGGGTTGGGGGTTTTAACGACTGTCATCTTACGACAACAACCGGGATCAACGGCTTAACATGTCTTCCGAAGCACGGAGGAGCTCGAGATGTTTTTAATTTGGTCACCCATCCAGCGACCCGGCATTGGGAATGTGGCTTAGCGAGCAAGATCGCAAGCCGAACGCGCTAGCCGCTACGCCATCGAGCTCCTCGTGAACTAAGTTTAATACTAAAGTTATTACAAAAAGTATAGTAACGTATAACCTTCATACTGTCATCTCTACAATAGATGGGATTTGATAGATAGATAATTTATTTATTTATTTATTTATTTATTTATTTTGGTTCTTCAACATTAAATACATTTCACATTCTTAGTAAAAAAATACACAATTCATATATACTAAATGATCTAACACTTATAGAAGAACACAACATGCGCTATGATTAGACATCTATACCTTATACTAAAACACTAAATTTAAAAAAATAACTAAATATTAAACAAAATGAAACAGATCTTTGAAACAAACACTAAATCATAAAGTTATTTTACTAAAAAATCTAAACTAAATTAATTAAACATTTTTTGAAACACATTAGAGACATGCACAAATCAACATCACTACTTTTAGATAGGGCATTGTACGTCCTGCAGAGTCGTGGCATGACAGAATTCAGACCGATGTTGGTCTTGGACATAGGTGGAACAAACAGATTAAATGCTTTTTTCCTAGGTAGTCGGAGAGGCGTGCTTATCGTGACCGCGATAATACTTTTATTGCAACAGTTATATACATTTCTGTCATATACAGTTCTTTTTTTTTCTCGTACCAGGATACGTTAGTTTACACAATTCTATGACCACGGCTTATATTTCGGTTCGACGCGATTCTGTTTCGGCGTGCAGTGGTACTGGGGGTAGCGATGCGCATTTGTCTGGCACAGACTATAAGCTCGTTAGATTAGTTGTTAAGTCTTAACTATAAGTTAGTTAACTGTTTTTTTATTATTATTTGTATTGACGTCAATAAGTGCCTGTAAAGGTTTACATTGAATAAATAATTTGACTTTGACTTTGACTTCTGTACATTACACACTAAACATAAAAAACAAGTACGATACACAGTTACATTTTGGCGGACTTATTGCTATAAAGCGATTTCTTCCAAACAACCAGTCGGACGGAGAGAACTTATACACTTTAGAATCGGAGGTGCAAACATTTACCCAAACTTACAACAATCAATAAAGCAAACGATAACAGTACTCGATAACACGAAGTCGTAACAACACAAAATCACCGCTAGAAATGAAATAATAACAGGAGAAAACGTCATCCTTTAGTAAAAGCGTTTTCATGTCCGAGATACGTAGAATCATAAACGCAACGAAGAAACAAAACGCCGGCTGTACAATCGCGGAGAGCCATTCGTGGAATTGCGTTTTGTTAAAGCATTTCACAGTAATGATGTGCTTGAGAGAAGCGGGAATAGACGAAAGTATTAACCTAATTGGGTACAATTTTGGACTTGGTTTGTAATGTTGGCGGCTGTTGGTGACGTTTCAACTGCGAATGTAGGGCTTCTGTCGACGCAGTAAGGTTTAAAATAAGATTCGTTAATTAATTTCAGAACATTTCTGGTTTTGACAGACTTTTTAAAAATATTTAAAGCTCAAGTAGGCAACACCTTTTTGAGCGCATTAGGCTTAGGTGGTTGGAAAGAATATTATCTTGGTTTTTCAGGTAAAGATTCTGTCAATCCTTGTGGTAAAAAAACCCGTAAGTTTTCTTAGTACAGACATTGGTAAATATAAAAGAGATATTATATACAATATCTATAACAAAAGGAGAAATACTAATTGTTCCATTATCTTTATGAAAAAATCGTTAGCAATTAAAGATTGTAGAACCGTAAGTTAATAAAAAAATTATTACTTACTCTCTTTCTTGAAAGATTGGTGACAGAAACAAAACCCCGGTTTTTTTGAGCAGTTTTTATACCTTATATTACAAAACAAACTTAAGGTTATACCAGCTTAAACAAACATAAAACATTATTTACCTTCCTACCTACAATATGCATTACATGCATTAAATAGGTATTATTCCGAATAATTAATTCACTTACAGCATAAAATATACTCGTATATTGCACGTAAAATGGGAACATAAAAAATAAAACAAAATTAGTTACATTTTTTTTTTTTATGCTAAGTCCGGCAAATGACTCCACTCCACCTGATGTTAAGTGGAAATGAAGTCCAGGCGCGAGGACAACTGGTGCAGCGTAAGAGACGTAGCATCAGTCACCCTCACTCTGCCGGCCCACAGAGTGCTTTTTCACGCCTCGTTTGAAGGACCCTATGTCATAGGTAGGAGGGAATACGTGTGCTGGTAGACTATTCCATCTTTTGGAAGTGCGGCAAAGAAACGAGTCACCAAATTTCTTTGTGCGTGATGGAATGTTAGAAACTGTAAATTGGTGACTCCGGAGAGCAGAACGCGTACTCCTATGGAGGAAGGGAGAAGGAGGGATGATGTCAAAGAGTTCTTCAGAGCATTCGCCATGGTATAAACGGTATAAATTACAACTCGAGAAAGTGTTTTATTGAATAATTTAAGTCATCATAAAATAGGCTCCGCCCACCTCGTGCCTTGGAGAACTCCGAAAGCCGTAAACTAAATGGAATTTCCAATTTATGATTTAGCAATTTTCTATACAGCAGATAAATGGTGGCTGGAACTCGTAAAAAGACGATAAAGCAAAATGAAATTCAATCTTATAACTTTTTAATGTTTTCCTTAGGAACTGTTTACGTGGATTGCCGTGGACCATGAAAACTTTCATTGCATTTGTTTTATGTAAGTTGATTCGAACTTCGTGTGACAGAATTTTTTTCCTCTCTATAATCAACCAGTGATTTGTGTGAATTTACAACTTTTCTGTTGTCTGATGCTGTTTTGTTTTTTGTGTTCATGTCAGACACAAAGCAGTCGTTATTGATGACACTTTTTTAATAAGCGTGGAGGGCTTAAATACAATTATGAAGCCTTATTCGCCAATCTCTTATCTTTTTATTTATAGTTAAAATAAAAATTAAATATACTATGGCAAGATAAAGACTTTAGTGTAACACTTAATTAGTTTAAAAAATCAAAATGATGGAAATCTGTATGTTTGAACTTACAATAAATAAATTACAAGTTTATTTTACAATTGCGTCACGGCTAAAATTGTTGCTGTGTTGTTTCAAGCGTCCGTTGTTTGTTCAAAAATGAAAATTAACTACGTTGTCTGTGCTAACAAATAGTTCAGGAGCGTGAGGTAAATAGTTGAGTTAACCGTCTGGGAAATCTATCCGTAGCGAAGTGAATCAGCAGTTTTCTTATTTTTAATTTTATCGTAGAGAAATATTTCCTAGAATTGAACGTGTGCGAGCGAATGTACCGATAATATTACTATCGATACATTACTAACCGTATAATTAAGAATTTTATTTTAGTTAATTTTATTATGCTTTTGCTTGTTTATTTTTGGTTTGCACTTCCGCTTTTGATTGTTTAACTATGGTTTGCACCTCCGATCTTTGAGTATATAAGTTCTCACCGACTGGTTGTTAGGCAGAGATTGCTTTAAAGTGATAAGACCGGCAAATTGTAACATTGTATTTGTGCTCATTGTTATGTGTTATGTACATGTTTGTGTGTTTAGTTTCAATAAAAGTATTGTCTATCTATCTATAAGTCACTTTAATTTTTCTTTACTTTGACTCGCCAACGATTAGTTGATTCTTAACTAGAAAAAACATTATCTGTGAAGTATGTTTTTTAATACCAAAAAGTTCTCGTGCGCTGTTATTAAAGTGTTGTTTACATTATATTGACAAATATGAATAAGTAAAATTTTAAGCACTGAAAAAAGACGACAACCTCAGGCGGGAATCGAAGCACGCACCTTCCGCATTCCGGGCGGCTGCTTTAACCACTTGACTACCGAGATCTGGCTTTCAAATGTTCAAATATTTGTATAAATTTTACTTTCGGATCACAGAGGTGAAAACTTCTAAGATTTGATAAAGCAATGTTGACTAAAAAAAAAGCATAAGCATCAAGCACTGACAAATTTCGACGGTTGAAAGCCAGACCTCGGTAGCCAAGTGTTTAAGGCAGCCGCCCGGAATGCGGAAGGTGCGTGGTTCGATTCCCGCCTGCGGTTGGCGTCTTTTTTCAGTGCTTAAAATTTTACTTAAGTATATTTAAATTTGAATAAGTCAAAAATAAAGTAAAATTGGTATTGATATAAATACATATATTCACGACTATTTTCTTAGTCATAGAGACAATGAGGACCGCATTATTAGTCCTCTGTCATAGTCCACGTTTCACCAAATAACAACCTGCACACGTGACAGGTGGTGAGCTCATCGCCTCTCTTTGCTGTTAGATGTATGTGCAGTATTTAGACCGTTAGTCGCCTTTTATTTCACCCAAGAGAAGAGATGGGTCGCTAGTATTCTTTTACTTAGCCACCACCACACAGCTCTGATATAAATTTCACCAATCATACCACCATCAAGTTACATTATAAATTTATCTTTTGCAACGGGAGAGTTTCCAAGTAAACTGAAACTTTCTGTTATCAAACCTCTATTTAAGAAAGGTGATGTAAAAGATATCAACAACTTCAGACCGGTTACGCTCATATCAATTCTCTCAAAAATTTTCGAAAAAGCCATGATAAAACGTATTAACGATTTTTTCGAGAAACATGGTATTCTAGATCAGCAACAATTTGGCTTCTGGAAAGGCAGATCAACACAATTAGCTTGTTTTGATTTCGTGAAAGCTATAACAGAAAGCCTTAATGACAAAACTCCGATTGTAGCAATATTTTTAGATATGAGTAAGGCTTTCGATTTTGTGGAGCACACCATTTTGTTAGATAAGCTGAATAAGTATGGTATAAGGGGGCTAGCACACGATTAGATCAGCAGTTATCTCAAAGATAGAAATCAATGTGTAGAAGTGTCAAAAATACCGACTGACAATAAAATACCAACAAAAACTAACTTTAGATCAGACTTTAAAAAAATTGCTGTGGTGTACTTCAGGGAGGCATTCTGGGACCACTTTTGTTCTTGAGTTCATAAATGACATTCCCGCTGTAACATCCGAAAAAAACCATTGTATTCGCGGACGATACTACCCTTATTATTAAAGATAATAATCATTATGATTTATCATTCTTCACCTTTCATCCCAAAAAACGATAAATTACCTATAAATTTTAGCCGTTTGTGTCGCTAGGGGAGAGACACTTGCCCGCTATTTTTGTCTCGTACCAGGATACGTTTGTTAACACGATTCTATGACCACGGCTTATATTTCGGTTCGACGCGATTCTGTTTCGGAGTTCAGTGATGCGCATTTGTCTGGCACAGACTATAGCTCGATAGATTAGTTGTTCAGTCTTAACTATAAGTTAGTTAACTGTTTTTTTTATTATTATTATTGACGTCAATAAGTGCCTGTAAAGGTTTACATTGAATAAATAATTTGACTTTGACTTTGAGATAAAGACAATGATAAATTAAGAGATAAAATAACTAAATGTATACATGATATAAATAACTGGTTGAATGATAATAATTTAATTATAAATATACAAAAAACGAAAATTATACAATTTAGGACGTACAAACAAAATGACATCAAATTGGACATAATTTGCAACAATGAACGTATGTGTGGAGTAGAAACAACAGACTTTTTAGGCTATACAATTGACCAACACTGTAATTGGAAGGCGCATATTGACAGTGTGTTCTAAATTAAATAGGTTTGTACATGCACTCAGGCGCTTAAGGCAAACAGTGTCTATGGAAGCAGCTAATAGTGCATACTATGGATATGTCTCGTCAGTACTAAGCTACGGATTACTACTATGAGGTAACTCAGTCAACATTTTGCTAGCTTTAAGGATACAAAAAAAATACCTAAGGACTATATGTAATGCTTGAAGTACTGAAAGTTGTAAACCTCTATTTCAAGATTTAAAAACACTCCCACTCGCCTGCATGTATATTAAAGTTATATGCATATTTGTAAGGCAGAACTCCGGTTACTTTCCCAAACACTCTGATGTGCTAATGCGACACACGAGACATAAGGATAGATTATTTCTCCCGAAAATTCAGCTCGAGCTGTTTAAACGAAATGCTTTATGTTCAAGCGATAATAATATTCAATAAGCTGCCCGATGAGATAAAACAATTGCCGTTTATATTAAAAATAAATTAACAGCTTGGCTATTAGAGCATTGTTTCTATACAGTTAAAGAATATTTAAATTATAAATTGACTTATTGAACTTCATAATGGACATAATGTAACACACTATTAAGTAGTAATTGTATATTAATGTATTATTGTTGTATTGATTGATTTCTATTAATTTTCATAGATAATTTGATAATTGAGTAGTATGATATTTTTGACATTTATTTTTGTTGTGTAATTTTGGACTTTTGATTAATAAATTAACCGTATTGACATGTTTAACTTCTTTTTAAATGTTTGAATTTTTGCATTCACAGTAATAATTAGTATAATATGTTTAACTCTGACATTTTAAATTGACATTTGCATGCTGTTTTATAATGGCTAAACATGTGCGCATTGCAAATTTTGTACCACCCGTAAATTACCATGTTTTTGGAAAATAAATGATTACCTTATCTTATCGAAATATATCATTTTTGGTACTGTTACTTTTATATATTTTTAGGCATCATCTCGGCGGAATCCAGATTTCGTCCGCCATTAGAAGTGTATGAAGTTAGAGAAACAATTGAAAGGCAACCCCAGCTGTATGTCAAAAACCATAATGAAATAGAAGAATTGCAAGTAGACGAGTCGCCACTTTCAAAACTATTGAGACCCTATAAGCGAAACAAAAAAAGCGTCGTGGAACAAGTGGCGAAGGAACTGATGGACAAACTGAAGTATCTAAGGAAACCCAATAACGGTAACAACGACGCTCCAGAAATTTACGTCATAGATGCTAACATGCTTGCGGACAGAAGTGATAGTTCAAATGATGATACGTTTCAAGATGAAACTAGGGGTGTCCACAAAAGCAATCTTCAGGATCTTCTATATAATGTGTAAGTATAATGTTTGTTATATTACAATCAACTGTGAATTAAACCACTCCATTAATATGATTTTATTTCGTTCTCGTCGAAAATATCAAGTAATTGTAAGTGTCATAGCTTTATTCTGCAATATAATTATAATACGCTTGTAATTATTAGGATAATTTTTATTATTATAATTATTTTGCCATTTCTGATTGATACATTGTTATATTTTCTATTGTTTTCCAGGCTGTCACAAAAGAAAAGCCGATCTGTCAGATTGGCACCCCTACGCCCATCATTACGAAGCTATGCCGACGGTACACTTTTTTTATTTTGACACTATTTTAAGTTTAAGTACCTATATCTTCGGTTTGTATAAGTAATAAAATTATAGTAGTTTCTTAGTAAGAAGCTTATGTTTTAACTTTAAAATCGGTAGGTACCTACGTTACTTTAAGAGGCCTATTACATCAAATTTTTAATTAAACCCAAAATTGCAGAGAAAGATTTTCATAAAGTGCGCGAAGGCACTTTTTTGAGCTCATCGATTGAACTACTGTTCTAAACAAGTGAAATATAAAAATTATAGTGTTATCTCTTATATATGTAGTCGAATAGTGTGTAGCGGCCTCGGAATTTTTAGATATCATTGATTTTATATATAAAAAAAATATTATTCTAACCCAAAAAAATCAAAAATCGCTATAAGTTAACTGTGAATATGCCCTATCTACGATAATATTATTTAGCAAAATTTATACCAGAGTAATTGTTACTTCATGAGGAATAAAGATTTTATAATGAATTTATTATACTATTTCGATAAAAACGATAAATACAACTGCAAAATTACTACAAAATACGATGCGTTTGCCGTCCGAATTCAACTTATGCTCACAAAATGGAGATTTGTAATATTATGCACAAATTTATTATCCTATTTCGATAAAAACGATAAATACAACTGCAAAATTACTACAAAATGCGAAAATGGGCATTTTACGCAAAAATCACATTCGAGATTTAATAGGCCTCTACTTATAACAACAACGTGGTATAATGTTTTGAATCTATATTTTAGCAAAATGTAACGATAAATATAATGCAAAAAATATCATTTTACAGGCCCAGTTTAGCCAAATTTTAATTCGTTGGTTTTAAGGACCAAGTCATTGCTTGTTTTTATTAATAGATCTTGCTTAATCCAGGCTAAGTTTTAAGTTGGTTTTATAGGAAATTTTACAATACTCAGTTTGCTCCTATTTAATCCAAAATATTTGGTTTTGCAAAGTGGATGTTCCATATATAAAATATTTTTTTAGATCGCACTGCCCCACCACGCCACAAATATGTATATGAAGCCGAATACTAAAATACAATAGTACAAATAGTCTTTTTTGCTGTAATAAATAATTTTGTTACATATTTTATTGTTTTTTTTGCTTATAAATCTACAATTTCTGTGTGTAGGATACTCATTACTCTGATGGCACAACGACCGAAGACCTTGACCTCCGATACGACAGCACATGAGTAACTACCATACAGAGTGCAAGCTCTCTAACAACGCGCAAAATTCATACCTATTCCGATAGGGCTGACACCCGTTTCACGTGTAAAAAATAGGGAAGAAAAATAAAATAAGTTAAGTAGGTAGAGGTACATAATAAAACGTGTATTTCAAAAGGTATAAAATAAGGTTTATTGTAATTTGACATATACTTAATTTAAATTATTTCAAAGATAACGAAACGTTGAAAAAATTGTCTTCTGCGCTGAATCGAACCCGCGTCCTCCGCAAATAATCAAATATTACGAATCTATAAAGCAGTCTTATCTTAACTGATTGTTTAAAATATTAAAAAAAGAAATATCCTTTTTTTTCCGGAATTATTCATACACACGGTGCAAGAGTTGGGAATTGTGTAACTAACCCGACTTTGTTTTATATATTTAGATTAAACACTAATATAAATAATTAACCGTGTCGTGTAGCCGTGAAAGAATATACTACCACCCCCTCTCTTCCCTTGGGTGTCGTTAAAGGCGACTAACGGACTAAAGGCTGCACATACATCCAACAGCTTAGAGCGGCGATGGGCTCACCACCTGTCACGCTGAGCACATGTGCAGTCGCAATTTGGTGATAAGTGGACTATTGGTAATGCAGCGTTGCCAGGACTGCTTTTGCTGTCCTCATTGCCTAGTCTCTGACTAATTATTAATATATTTTATGTTTCTTAATGCTATGCTTGTTTATTTAATGTGATTTCTTTTTGTAATTCTTTGTAGTACTTATTCAATTAAATAAGGTTCCTATAATTTTCCCGAAATTACTTCTGATTATTTTTCATTATTGTCATGTTGTGTTTGCCTATAATGTAATGTAATGCATTGATTTGTAACTATTATTATTCATATTACCATTTTAGATATAAGCTGTAATGTAAAAATGTTGGTAGACCTAATAGTTAAAATAAAAAAAATATGGTAAAAAAACCTTTTTAAAAAAAGGAGCTTTTATTTAAATGCGCTAAAAAGAAAAAAATAAACTTTTACTTTAAAACTTTTACTAACAACTTAAAACGTCATTACACAATTTATAATGATATAAAAGGTTGTCGCGAGGTTTATGTACTCGTATTTTCTTAGATTATAAATTTTAAAAGTTAAAACCTATCGCATCAAGTTATTTAATTTACTTGTTTATATATAGTATAAATCTCGGAAAAACCTTAGTTATCATATAAATTTTGTAATAACGATATAATTTGTTATTATAGTAAAAGTTTTAAAGTAAAAGTTTATTTTTTTCTATATAGCGCATTTAAATAAAAGCTTGTCCTTTAAAAAGGTATTTTACTTTTAAATTATTTTTTACTTTTTAGTTATCCTTGGAAACATGTCCAGGGATAACTAATTTGAACGTGTAGGTATACTACAAATTTATTCACGTTTTCCAAACCACCACCACTCACTACCCATCAAAAACGGTCTATCTATTAAGACGAATCAAACTCGACGCGATTGTGTGCTTAATTACTGAGTTTCTATGGCCACCTTCCGGCTTCATTATCAAACCCTGGTTACCATCTAGAACCAAAGAACTCGTCAAAACAAATCAAACGAGCCCATACTCGATGGGGTTATGTCGTTTAATTACTGAGTTCCTATGGCCACCTTCTAGCTCCATCATCAGACCCTGATTACTATCTAACACCAAAGTACTCGTCAAGACAAATTAAACGAGCCCATACTCGATGGGGTTATGTTGTTTAATTACTGAGTTCCTATGGCCATCTTCCTGCTCCATCATCAGACCATGGTTACCATCTAGCACCAAAGAAATCGTCAAGACGAATCAAACGAGCCGAAACTCGATGGGGTTGCGTAGTTTCATTACAGAGTTCCTATGACCACCTTCCAGCTCCATCATCAAACCCTGGTTACCATTGAAATACAAACTACTCGTCAAGATGATTCAAACGAGCCCAAGCTCGATGAGGCTGAGCCGTTTCATTGCGAAGTTCCTATGGCCACCTTCCAGCTTATCATCAGGTCAGCACCATGTCATCATAATATTGCATTGTCACGCGATTTACACATGTATGCAAAATTTTAGCTCAATCGGTTGAAGATATCTGCTTCAAAATTAAGTTGCAAAATTCCACCCGCACAAAAGATAAGTACATACATTACATACATTGCAAGTTAAATAAAAGCTTGTAATAAATAACCATTCGGGGATAATGGTAAAATCCCAAATTCGTCAACAAAATCACTCGAATAACTGAATCTCATCTAATGCGCGCGAACGTGCGGCCCTGTCCGTCATACCACAATGGGACCGGCGCAAACCAGTTTTTACCACGGCGGCGCGTCGGTGAACCTGTCGGTGAGAGGTCACGCACACATCGCCGCGCTTTTGTAAGAGTACACCTACAGCAGGCCGCATATAGGCAGCTTGCATTCTATAGGGTATTTATTCATGTGACGACAGCTCGATATCTAACCAGATCCTGTTTTTAAACCGCGTCGCGTAGCGGCCCATTAAAAAAAGGACTTTACCCCTCTCTTCCCTTGGGTGTCGTAAAAGGCGACTAACGGACTAAAGACTGCACATTCATCCAACAGCATAGAGTGGCGTTGGGCTCAACACCTGTCACGCTAAGCATATGTGCAAATGCTATTTGGTGAAATGTGGACTATGGCAGAGGACTGCTTTTGCGGTCCTCATTGCCTAGTCTCTGACTAACCCTTCGGGGAAAATAGTTATGATTAAATGTATCTTTTTGTGACCAATTTACGAGTATATAGGTATGTTTTTGTGACTAATTTATAGCATTGGTCATTTTTATGTTGACTGTACAATACTTGTAAATAGGTTGCCACTTATCAACCGCATGCAGCTGTCGCACAGCAAATGACACAATTAGCATAGATTGCGAATTAAATTTTATAGTGTATTATAGTGTTATATAGTGTATATATATATAATATATAAGGCGACTGCTAGAAACCGCAAGAAACTTCAAGGGTTGGTCAGGTCAAGTATTTTAGACATGACAAAAATAACAAGAAAAAAACTCGTGCTTTTTATTTTTTATTAAATATTTATTTTATTAATTTTCATTTTTGTGTATCTAATTTATTTTAAAGCAATAACATAAGAAAAATAAAATGAAAGAATTAAATAACGATTATTTACCACTCGCGGGCAGCGGCCGGCCGTTAACCCACCCGTCCGCGTCAGCTGGGCGATAAATACCTACGTTAGTCTGCAATTTTTTTTTGTCATTTTTGTCATGTTTAAAACACTTGACCTGACCAGCCCTTGAAGTTTCTTGCAGTTTCTAGCAGTCACCTTATATATAACATTATCATCATTAAGTGTAAAGTCAATTAACTTATTACTAATGTTTGCTACAGAGAGATCTGCGAGTGCTCTCCCTACAGCACGACAAGACTTATCACTAACTTAACTATAATTTAATGGAAACTAACTCACGGTGTGGGCGTCCTTGACGCTGCTGCTGCTCGAGTGCGATCTGTTCGCTGGCTGTCTGCACACCGCTGGTGATGGGAGGTTTACCCTAAACTTCCCTTGGCTACCCCTGAGAGCTCTCAAATACCCAAGATAAATTGATGTGCACCAGCTTACAGGCAGTTTTCACGGGCCCGTCACACACGTGTCTCAGAGGCTGTCGCCTCAACTGCCGACACCAACTGTCGACTCTTACCGATAATTGCACGGTACATAAGCACAAACTAATTAATATTAGGTAGCCGCGCCGTCGGCACAATTAAAGTTTTACCCGATCAACCTTTAAATACAAAACAATGTACGCTACTTAAAAATGTGGTCTAGACGCCATCAATTTAGCAGCAATAGTGGTGGGAAAAAAGTGATGTGACACATAACAATTGCAAATAATTGGAACTAATTGAATTGAGACATAAACACAGAGCTGAGTGCCGCGCAACGTCACATCGGCCGAGCGAGACAGAGCGATGTGTTCTGTTTCACGTTTTATTCCATACAACTAACGTCTTTTCAAAAAATACACGTCAGTTTCGTCTCTTTAAATAACCAAATTGCTTCTAGCCAGCTAATTCACGCTTAAAAAGGCACAAAATTTTAAAAGATAGAGTTTGACAGTTTTTTCACATTCGTAAATTAGCCGGACATAAGAGTACGGTTATCAAGTTTAGAACTTAATTTTATACTCATCATCGTATTACTAAAACGATCCGTCTACATTAACATCTATAATTGACCGGTGAACGGTACATCGCCAGTTATAATCAAGAGAGCTTTATTTTATTTTAGTAATTCTATATGAACCACCATGTGAGCTTATTAAAATACAATTACATCTATTATTACTATAAAAATGAGAGCTACAAACGTACCTACATAACTTAACCCTCCAAGGATCATAAGACCGCCGGCGGTCGCGGCTTCTAGAAGGAGAATTACAGTCTCAAATTATTTTTGTTACAAACATAGAATTAAGGTTATTTTGAGTACTAACAATCTTTATTGTTTTTTGTTTTTATTACTAACATAGGATTAAGGTTTTTGTGTACTAACAATCTATGGATACAACAATCTTGGCCTTCGATAATAAGTCTATGTCATCCGCATGGAGCACGTGCAAGTCCTTCCTGACTTCATCCCCTATCGATACCTGTGATCGCTAGCTTCCCCGCTCAATCTTCTCCCATCCTCTCAAAGCGGCCAAGCCAGCTAAATCCGTGGGCACACAAGGCTAATCCTGTAAAGCGCCCTCGGGAAGGAAATTTCCCAAAATCAATAATCGAGAAGTCCCCTGGGTGACAAAAGTCAAAAAAATAGTTGCAATAATCCGGTGTTGAAAAATGTTTAAAGTGTTGAGTGTAGCCGTCTTTATGTGTAGGCCGTACGGAATATGCGATTGGTGGGGCGCTCTACAGGTTATTTGATATATCGATCGTGGTTTAAACACAAACCAAATTCTATATGTATGTGGATCAGTAATTTCTTTCTGCGTCACGTAACCGCCGCGTCCGTATGCGCGGCCGGTCGCGTGTGGAATTGTAAAACCAATCGCAGTTTGCTCTAGGATCCCAGTTCGTTAGTCCCGGTAATGAAATCGTGCGCGATACGTGACCGCCCGTAGAGTACGATTGTCGCTTTGTTATGTCTTTAGTTTCTTGTAGTCGACAGATTTATCAAATTGTGCAGGATAATGAAAGTAGATTGCGCGTTTATGTTACAATCTTAGAAGTTAGTGATTTTCAAAATGGCGGGTCATACGATTTTAAATTACTTGAACACTGATAGGCACGACGAAGGCGATGTATTTATAGAGTATTCGTTCGAACCCATAGTGGGTTATGGTCCGATCTTCTCATGTTGCAGTTCCATAAAAACAAATTAAAAATTAAGTAATTTGAAAAAGCTGTAGAGATTATGTAACAGTTTTAAATTATGAGAATAATTAAGTCTTGAAAATTTGTTTTACGGACACCAAAGCAGGGGTAGTTAATTCATTCACTAATTCATTAAATCCTCAAGCTCATAAAGTGTCTATAGATGTTACGCAAAGCTACAAACAAAATTGTAACAGCGCTTACAAACTATTTCTAAAAAACTATACTCTTTTTCCCCACTCAACCGAATTCCACTTCTAAAAACGACACAAAATAAAGTCCTTTGTTTCCTACATTCAGTCCATTCACAATTTGTTTTTGACCAATTACACTATCCTACAAAGCGGAATGTGCCCTTAATAATAAGGGAAGATCACAAAATGTACGCCTGTAAACATCTACATCACACACATTATTACCCCATCTTATCTTTCGTAACAGCGCGAGGGAATATTTGTAGAATTCAAAACTTAAACGACGTTACTATAAGGTGCAGAATGCAGTGAAGCATTTTGGTTTGTACTGGATCTAAACTACACACAGCAACTGTCAGATTGGATATGTCTAACGTGTAGGTAACAGTGATGTAGATATGATACGATCTAACGAACTGAAATGTCACACTTGGGCCACAAAGAAGGCGTTTTGATGAGAGGATTGACTTTCAAAATGACTCTTTCAACATCAGCCTATAAAAGTCCCACTGCTGGGCACAGGCCTCCCACGTGGACTATAGCACGTGGGGATATTGGGCTGTAACCCACCACGCTGCCCCAATGCGGGTTGGTTGGTTTTAACGACTGTCATCTTACGTCAACAACCGAAACCATCGGCTTAACGTGCCTTCCGAAGCACGGGGGAGCTCGAGATGTTTGAACTTTGGTCACCCATCCAGCGATCACAAGCTTATCTTAGTACCTGTTTCACAATGTCCGAATAGGAGATACAGTCCTTTAAATTGTCAGTAATGTATGAGGTATCTGTCAAGTAAACCTTTAATAAAACATCATTTAGTCACTTTAGACACTAAAGAATTTTCAAAAAATTCCTAAGAAACATTTAAAAAGCAAATATATAATATCGGCTTGCCTACACATCTAAGCTGAGTAATGTACCAATGTAATTTTTTGCAAAGTGATATATGAAAGGCACGCTAGTATGTACCATAATGTGATTATTTTTATTTCAAATACAGTATACCCAAGGTGCCCCAGTCCGGAGAAGGGCGAAAAACTTTCTATTAGAATAAGAATAATCTAAAAAAAATATATGTTATAAAAGAGCAAAGCCTCCTCAGCAAGCCGTGCTCGTGTTTCACTGAAGACTCGAGCTACTAGCAGTTTTCTTTTCTTTTACTTTCCCTTATGGACATGGGGTTCTTCAAAACGTGAAAAACAATTTACGGGTCGTCAACACGCGAGATACTCCCTCGACGTTGCAAACGTTCATAGGCCAAGGTAATCGCCTTCCATTAGACAGGTCGTATGCTTTATTGCCACCTTACCAAAAACAAAAGCAAGAAAGAAATGCGCTCTCTCGCTCGTTTCGTGGCGCCACTGTCAGCCCTTTTCGTACTCGGACCCCGTATCAATTAGGGCAGACTCAGTAAATAAGGCCTGATCCTGATTGTGCCAGCTTTGTTTTTCTCGCGTTCCAGTTGATTCCGTTGTTTTGTTTTTATTTTATTTTTATACTGCCCCGGTCCGGTCCGGTCCTGAAATACGATTTCGTTAGCGAAATCCGTTTTGTGTTTAATGTTTTTCCGTGATACGAATTGCTTTTAGGGTGCAATAGTGATTTATTTACATTGAGCGGATTTTGTTTTAATGTGCTTTAAATATATTTTAAGCTTATTGCTACTCTTGAATTGAAACACTTTTTATGGATTTATTTGCATTTAATGACTACATTGCCGTTTATTTATTTAATCCTGATGTTTTGAACCCTAGTTAAGTTTTCCATTTCAATGTGTAGTGTTCGCACATCTCAAAATAGGTTTTGTTTTTTAAACACTTATTTGCTCGGTCTTAGAAGTCCCTGAGCTCGTTGAACTTGTTGTTCTTAGCAAACATGATTAATTATATAAAAACAAAACTGCAGAGTTTAAGTAATATGAATCGTAGCTTAGTATTCGTAAAATACGTATTACATTATATTCAAAAATGTTGGTATATAAATTCTCTAATCAGTAAGAATATCGGGCGTACAAAACTTATAAAGATTTAATTTACTTATTTAAGAACTTCTTATTACGGCTGAAGCAGATTTTTACTACGTAAAATGAAAATAGCTGCGAATGCGTCGCGCGACTCGTACTGGGGGCGATCACGCTAAATAATCACAACCAAACCACAACTGGGCCCTGATTCTGTATCGCAATTTATAGATTCCACACCTAAACCTTACCGCGCACAAACGTCAAACGCATACGTTTTTGGGAAGATATCGTAACTTTTTAAGGAATTAACGTTGTTTTGAAACAAGGAATCGTTACAGAATAAGGGCCCTGAACCTCAGCCGTTAGACTTACTTTTATAGCGCTATCGCGTTTGACACACGCGATGGCGCTATACGAAGTCGGCAGAACGTTCAGGTGTGGTTTGTTTGAGATTATGTAGCGTGATCACCCCCCTGTAATTTAATATTAAAACGCACCAAAATAAAATTTGAGATCAATATTTACTTATAATTATGTGGTTTTAGAAAGCTGTGGTGTCTGGGGCTGTGTAGTGTGTGGCTCATTATTATAATATTACTAACCCATAATATATATTTTTGGGTGTCGTAAAAGGCGAACCGGGAAACGGGCATGATGACGTATGTATTTAATTATTTTATGTACTTATTTATTGCTACATAATCCAGTGTATTACACTTTACTGAGTAGGCTAATACTGTGGGGATTTTTTTTGACAGCACTTATCGCGAAACTGCAACTAGTCGCTAGGTTACGTAATTAGGATGCGTTATTTCTTCCAAGCAATGGGTCAGTAGAAAAGTTGTGTCGGCAATTTTCACCTTTGGCTTGGTTCCGTAAGCTGAAAGTTGTTTAATTCGTCCAACTTCTATTTAACTTACACGACACAGCAAGACGTTTAGTTGCGTCACAGTTTAAGTGAAAGGAGTCGGTCAACTCTCACCTCGTGTAGTACTTATGCATTCAGAGGCTTTAATTATTAGTAGTTTTGACGTGACAACGTCTTAAATTAGGTTGCGGCTGGGAGTCACTTATGAAAAAGTGTAACGCTCGGTAACGTTACGATGAGTCACCGAACGAGAGAGAGGCCCGCCGAATGCCTTGCGTCTCTCTCCCACTCAACTATGTTTTAAATATAATTCTTTGTTTAAATAAATGTTTTAAATTGTTACTATTATTTCATCCTTCTTCCTACTATACGAATGAATATTCACATTAAAATTATTTTACCACTCAAAGTCGTTGTCACGTAAAACTTTCGCCCGTATACCGACTTTACAGGCAACCAATTTTTTATTTATTTGATGTTTTTGAACACGGAAAAGATGATAGATGATCGACCACTTGTTAGGATACGACGAGCAACGAAAAACATCATGTTAGGAAATAAAGAAGGATTGAGAAGAAGTGGAAGACCAAGAATAGGCTATATGGAACAGATTAAAGAAATGGTGAAAGTACGTCTTATCAAGAAATTAAGGAATGGGCCTGGGACTGAGATGAATTTGGAGGCTACACCAACAAGAGCGTAGCTCTTAAATCAAAGTAGACGAAACATAAATGTGTAGTGGTACGTTGCAGTGCGTTGTGGTAATAATTTACTATCAAGCAGGTCATAAACATGATTGCTACCATATTGGTCAAAATATGGTAGCAATCATGTGTACAAAAGCGCTTAGCTTAGGTTGCGGTTATTTTTAAATAAAATTTGTACGTGAAAGTTTAGTGCAAATAAAAAACTTTTAACTTTTGTGAAGCTCTTGTGAAACACGAGTGAGTGCGTAAGGCAGCATTTTAACTAAAAACAAAAACATAACATCAATGTTACTAGAATTTTATTATAGTGTTCCGAAAGTTACTTAAGATAGCCTGCTCCTCAGTAGTTGAGGAAACTTGGTTAAGTGCTCTTTCATCAACTAACATCAGATAAGATGAAGGCCTCTGTGTTTTTATTTTATTAAGTCGACAACGGGTACGCAGTGGAATAAAATAAAATAAACATAAAATGGCATGTCGATATTAGTACACTTAAACTAAACTACTTAAAAACTTTACCTTATTAACAATTGTTACCGATTTCTTTTCACGATACTGGTAGGCAACAATTTTAGGGTCACCGCGTTAGGTGTCGCCAACGTCTATAGGCTAAAGCTATGCGATTCTTTATGCGACGCATAGATGCTGTGCTCGTGGGTGTATGAATATGAAAGATAATAATATAATAATAATAATAAATAATCTTTATTCGTGTTTATACAAAGTTTTCAAATTTTTGTTAACGTTAATAACTACAGTTAGTCGAAGACTGTGTTGTAGTCATTAGCGCCCACCTCGAACAATTACTTAACACAAAGATTAACAAAGAAAATTAATCATAATATACAACTATATGCATGCGTTTGTATGAGAGAATGTTAAAGTGTGAGTGTGTATTGTGTATGTAAAGTGTAAAGAGACAGAGTCAATTCTCAGCGCTGCCGCAGCGGCAGCAGAGATACAGAGTAGCCCCGCAGTAACCTCTTACCATTAGGCTTATTACCACCTTCTTCTTCTCAGCCTTTCTCAACCTTGTGGATGTAGACCTTCTTCAAATTTCGCCATTCTTTTCTGTCTCGCTCTCCTTATCCACTTAAAGCCGACCACTTTCTTCATCCTACCTGCTCATTACCTTCCACCAAAATACAAATAACAGGCTTGTGGTAGATCATGCCGCTCTCGCATCGGTCTATTTAGCCATCAAAAGAGACGTCTGTCAGATGTTGCACAATAAATTTATAGAGTTACAAATGCTAATGATGATAAGATTATACCTAATATATTTTCAACAAATTTGGTGTTCCTGTACTATGTCACGTTTTACGATACAAAGCGACGGAGTTTTGCGGACAATTTAAAATAGCCGACAATGTCGCTGTCACGGCGCCTGGGAGTTTTATTAGTTTTTTTTAATTTAATAATCTATTTGTTACTTACTTCTTTTGTTATTGTAACAATATTGTAGTAACCGTGTCGCATAGCGGTGAAAGAATACTACCACCCCATCTCTTTCCTTGAAGTTCCCTTGAGGGTGGTAAAAGGCGACTAACGCACTAAAGGTTGCACTAGACAACAAATTAACTAATCCAACAGCATAGAGTGGCGATGGGCTCACCACCTGTCACGCTGAGCATATGTGCAGTCGCTATTTAGTGAAAAGTGGACTATGGTAGAGAATTGCTATTGCTGTCCTTATTGCCAGGTCTCCGACTAACCCTTCAGGAATAATAGTCGTGATTTTAATAATATGAATTATGTTATGTATGTAACAATATTGTTATCTGGCTGAAGGATATGAAGAAAAAATAACTATTGGTATCTATTTAAAAAAAAGTAAGTTAACTTCAAACCTGTCATAGAAAGACATTTGGCTGTGTATGTGTTTTCCTAATTTCGGCTTTATCGTCACTTACTATCAGTCAAAAAAGCGTGCCAATAAATCCTTTGCAGAATATTTAAATATCCGATATTAGGAACGAAAAATTAGGTTTACCTCGGGTCTTGTGAAGCCCTAAAACTTATTCGATTAACTTGAAAATTTATAGCAGAGCCATAGACGATAGGTCTGCCCTTCAACAGGGTTACCTTCAAAATAATTAATACTTACGTAAAACACATTTTTACATTATTTATTTCAATATAGTTGATCAACACAGTCGTCTAGCGGTGCGTGTTTGCCTGCGATTTCTTCAGTGGAAGCTTCGAAACCTGTTAGGGGAAAAATAAATGAATGAGTGATAAAAAAACTTCATAGTTTATTTAACAAACCTTGTTTAAGGCCTGGTAAGACAAATTAATACTCTCAACATACATACAAAAATACAAAATACAAAATAGCAACATAGATTCACGAATATTATCCACAAAGGGTTACTCAGAGACTAGGCAAAGCTGTCCACTGCCATGATCCACGTTTCAACATGTGTTTTTCATATACAAGAGGGAGGCAAACGAGCAGGCGGGTCACCTGATGAAGAGTAATCACCGCCGCCCATGGACACCCGCAAAACCAGAGGAATCGCAGACGCGTTGCCGGCCTTTAAGGGAGGAATAGGGTTAAGGAAGGAATAGGAATTGGAAGGAGGGGGGGGGGGGGGGGGGGGCGAGTGGCCTCCGGAACTTTCACTGGTCGGACGAAACACAACAGCACCAAGTGCTATTATTTCACGCCGAATATTCGTGAGAGGGTGGTACGCCGGGCGAGCCGGCATAATGCGTGCTGTGCATGGTGTGTGTGGTTGGTTCTACCACTCAGTCAGTGTCACTCATTTAGCGCCCACGTGTAGGGTCTCAAGGGTAAACCTACGGACGCGAGCAACTTTAACCCCCATAGTTCACTTTTCACCAAATAGCGACTGCAAATGTGCTCAGCGTGACAGGTGATGAGCCCATCGCCGCTCTATGCTGTTGGATTAGTTACTTTGTTGTCTAGTGCAGTCTTTAGTCCGTTAGTCGCCTTTTACGACACCCAACGGAAGAGATGGGGTGGTAGGATTTTTTTATGACCCGCTACGCAACACGCCTCATTTGTTTTCAATTTGCTTTTAAACCAATAATTGTTTTATTACTAAACCGCATTGGGCCAGCGTGATAGGTTGTGGCCCTATCTCCCTACCTACTGTTGTCTGTATGGGAAGCCACACGGAAACAAAATTATTAGTTGGGTTTACCATATTTCAACAAAATTTTAGGGTTAATATAGCATCTACTCTTGAGTTTTGTTGAATGAACAAAAACTGTATTGTTGATCAGTTACGGTAATTTGAACTTATTACATATATCTTTAGTTGTTTTAACGTATTTATTTTGTTAATTTAACTTTCAAAATGGTTATTTCAACAACTTGAACAGTAAAATCAACAATTACCTATTGAATTATGCATGAATTGTTACGCCAACACGTACAAATAGGTAAAAACAACTGTTTTCATATCAACAAAAACTTTTCTGTGAAAAGAACAATTTGTTCATGTTGCTTTAACCCATCACTTTGTTAATTCAACTAATGTGTCGCCAACCCGTGCAAAATCAACCTTTTTGTTCTTTCAGTGCATGTGCCCAGCTGTGAGACGTTACTTATTTATTTATTTGCACATCACATGGTATTTATTACAAGGTGGTATAAAAATATGAATAGGACATTTATAATACACTCGAGAGCAATGAATCCGGGTCACTTAAACAAACCTATTAAAGAAACCTATAAATCTTGGAAACTTATGAATGCTAGCGTATTGAAATAAATTATGTTTAATAGATAATGAAACACTCCTTAAATTAAGTCATTAATACTTCTTAGCTATTGTAAAGTTATGTCATAAAAAATCAGATTTTAAAAAGGGAGACTAAATTGGAACTTGGCGTACAGTATGCCAAACCGCGTAGACGCGATAATGGCAGCACGAGGAGGCAATACAAGTATTAAAATCGTAATGTTGTTCAAAAATATAATGTTTTCGCATTTTTGTTTTAACCACTTATCTTGGATTTTTTTTGACACTTTTTTGACAGTAACTGTCAACGTCAAATTTGACAGAATGGAGCATAGACTATGCGATATTGTACGATAACAATACATAAGATGAACCACAGAACCGAAATAACCAAACTTGTTTATACTAAAGTAGTCTGTAAGTCTATGAATACACGGTACAAAGTCAAGTGTGTTTTTGTAGGTGCGGTCTCATGCGACCGCTTGGGGTTTGAGGGGTAGGCGAGATCAGCAGATTTTTCTATATTTTTTTGTAAATAAGATATAGTGACTCATAAATGTTATTACTTTTATTTAATTGTCAATTAAACTCAGAAAATAATGAATGTTTTTGTCACTTAAAATCCATACTAACTATATTAAAGACCATTTATTTGGAAACGCTGTGCAAAGAATAGAACAGCGAACATTAGTTATCTATAAAGAGCTTCCTTAGCATCCGCCGTTGTAATTAAAGCGACATTAATGTTGTTCCTAGCTAGTAGTTAGATATCGCGGGGATTAACTATGTAATTAGTACAAAGATAAAATGAACGTGGTTAGCTTTTTGTTCTAGATTCTTGTTTCTTTGTTATCAGTCGCCTCTGCTGTCTGGTGGTAAGACCAAAAGTGTCAGACCCAGAGGTGCCGGCGTTCAATTCCAAGCGGTGTTATTTTCTAATAAGGTGCGATAGTCGACTGTGAGCTCAACTATCTTAAAACCAGACACAATAGATATTCAATTGTTAGCACCCTCTAGGAGTCTTCATGACAGACAAGGTTTTAAGTGAACATGCAGTTACATAAACAAATGATAGGGTATTTAATCTTCGATAATTTTTTTCGAGTTAGATAAATACCATAATTATAGCAATATTATTGTACTCTAAATATGAAATGGAGTATATATACTCTTTCAATGAAATACTTTTCATTTTTTCTTATTATGTCAGCTGTTTTTTGTTTTTCTCTTTCTGTCGCCATTCTATCAATAATACAATGTTAATAAAATAAAAAGAGGCATTTTTAGTTAACTTTGTGTAAACCGTATTCGTCAGCATATCATCATATTTCGTAGGGCGAAAAATCAATTTTATTATGGTAAGGAACAAAAAGTCGAAAATGGACTATCAATGCAGTTTTATTAAGTTTTTTTCGGTCTTCCTAATGGTGTATTTAAAAATATTCTAGCTTGAAAAAAATGTCAGTTACTGTCATTGCGATATGGTTACAGTGCAAAATTTATTTTAAAAATTAGTGTAACGGTCAATGTATTCGTTCCAAAATGTATTTTATTTTATTTTATAATAAATAAAAAAGTAAAATAAAAAAATTAAATAAAAATATTGAAGTAAGTCATTATCGTAATTGTCGTAAATTTAGTATGAGAATAGTTATTAACCCAAGGGTATTTTTGCTTAAGTTTTGCTTTAAATAACTGTAAAATCATTATTGCGAATTCTCCTACGTAGTGTAAATAGATTATTGAAAACACTGAAGAATCGCTTTATTATATTTATTTTAATTCATTTTTGAAAATTACAAACTGCGTTTTTCTATGAAGTTATTTGAATTGACACTGACGTATAGAAAAAATACTAACTTATGGTTAGGTAAACTAAATGGCCAGTAACGGAACCCTAACATCTTCCCCGCCTTTCAACGCAACCCTAAAATTTTAACAAAACAGCTATGCCTTATAAAATATGTCTAAAATCCTAACCTATCAGGTATGCAGACGGGGCGACCAAAACGAGTGACCTTTACCTCTTCTGGTGTAGAACCGACCCCCATTTCTAAACGGTAAATGCGTTGCAAAGCTCTGATGCGCTCTCCTGCTGCAGTCCGTAGTCGTGCTACCATATGTTGGCCGTCGGCTCCTGGCATCAGTTCCAACACAAGGCCTAACGGCCAATTGACGCGCTTAGTATCATCGTCGCCGATTAGCACTACTTCAGCACGATTTTGTGTCAACAGCGAGAGATATTCTTTCCTGAACCGTTCTTTTAAGTGGCTGTTCACTGTATTTAAATACCTCCAACGAGATGTTAAGATATGTCCATCCACATGATCCATATTATTAGTACTATCATCATTACAATTTGCGTTTAAAAACATCGACGGTGTTAGTGGTCTCAGGTTCTCCGTATTTTCTTCAATGTATGTTAAGTCGAGTTGATAACCCTTTCTGTCTCGCATAAAACGGTATAAAGTTCGATTCCAGAAAGTGCTGCTTTACCTAAATTGCGACGAAGTATTTCCTTTACAGTCCGCACCATTCTCTCCCAGAACCCTCCCCACCATGGCGCTGAAGGAGGTATAAAGCGCCATGAAATCTTTGGGTCCAAATTGCTAAGATCCAATTTCTGAAATACATTGTTGGTGCCATGAAAATTTGTACCGTTGTCACTATAAATTATACGAACTTTGCCTCTTCTTGCCAGAAACCTACGTAATGCTAGCATGAAGTCTTCCGTCGACAATGAAGTTGTAAGCTCCAAATGAACTGCCCGATAATTGGCGCATGTAAACAATACAATCCTACATTTTTTACGAGACTTTAGTAGAAGAGGTCCTGCTAAATCAACGCCCGTGACTTCAAAAGCTGAGCCGCAACTCACTCTATCAAATGGCAGTGGCCCTGGAGAAGTTGTACATGGTTTTGCGCTGTACCGTCTGCAAATTGCACAGTTTTTGACAATTTTCTTAGCAAGCTTGCGAATTCCTATAATCCAATAAGTCTTCCGAAGTTCATTAATTAAAGTTCGTGTTCCTGCATGAAGAAGTTTAACGTGCTCCTGTAACACTAGTCTTTCTACGATGATACTTTTTGCTGATAATGCAATAGGATTGACAAAATTATCTGTATCATCGCTTAATGTCAGACGTGTTTTTACTCGGAGATGACCATCTCCATCCTTGAAGGTGTGAACTTTTGAAGTTATATTGGGCTCATCCTCTCTTTGTAACCTGAGCAAACTCTTCTCTGCAGTGATATACTCTTCTGCAGTTAAATCTTTGGATTTGCGTGTGGATCCTTTTTTACAATTATTGCTAAATCTGTAACACCAACTAACTACTCTCGTGATTTTAGAGTACTTTCCAAAATATGATAAACACATTGAAAAAGCCTCAAAATTTATATTGTTTAGAGTAGTGCAACTCTTCTTCACTTCTTTCAATACTTCACGCTCATCTGGCTGCTCCATCAACACCGGCCACTCTTGTGGTGGTCTTCTGAGCCACTCTGGACCTTCCCACCACTGGGTTTTTAACAGTTTGTCGGCATTGCATCCACGCGATGGTAGATCTGCTGGATTCATGTCACCTGGCACATGGCGCCATTCATCTATGTTGGTGCGCTGTAATATCTCCTTATCTCGATTGTACGTAAAAACATTCAAATCGTCTTTACGTTTGAGCCAGGCTATAACTATACTCGAGTCAGACCAGTAGAATTCTTTGCAGTTTAACTCCAGACCTTCCCTGACTTGACTTATTACTCTAGTAGCCATCAAAGCTGCCATAAGTTCCAATCTTGGCATTGTTACACGCTTTGTAGGTGCTACTCTTGACTTTGCTAAGACTAGTTGGACATTGACTGCACCATTAGATTCCGAACGCATAAATATACAACAAGCATACGCTACCAGACTAGCATCATAGAAGACATGCAAACAGTTTTCGCTCTGGTCCAAATCGAACTTGCTCATACGTCGCGGAATCTTGCATGCCTCTAAATTCTTTAGTTGTTGCAGCCATACAGACATTTTGTTGGCAAGCTCCTGTGGTAATGGTTGGTCTTAGTCTTTATTTAAAATCCAACTCTTCTGTAAAACAAGTTTAGGTACTAGTGTTACTGGAGCTGCAAAACCCAATACATCAAACACGCTTTGCGCTAGTGAAAGAGCATTTCTTTTTGTGAATCACCTTTGAGTTAATTTAAAGCATGGTAATTTACAATACATTACATCTTCACATGGATTCCACATCAGACCACATGGATTCCACATCAGACCAAACACAGATATTGATATGACTTCTTTATCCGTCAACGTAGGCCCGGTAACCCAACATCGTAAATCGAACTGACCCTCTATTAAAATGTTTTTGGCTTCTGTCATGAAACGATACATTTCTTCTTCGCTTTTCACACTCACGACACAATTATCAACATAAAAGCTTTTCCTCAATATTGCCGCGGTATCTGTACTATATTTGTTTAAATGAAAAAGAATTGTCGCTGACAAAAGAAATGGGCTAGTGGTGACACCGAAAACTACTCTTTGATGTCTAAAAACCTTTAAAACCATTTGATCATCATTCACATTTTTCCACCAGAGAAATTTCAGATAATTTCGATCCTCAGGATGTAATAATATTTGTAAAAAGGCCTTTTTATATCTGCTGTAACACCTATAGCGTTTCTCCTAAAATTTATTAATAGCTTAGGTATCATTTTAATCAGGTTAATACCTTTATCTAGACATGAATTCAGAAATAATCCGTTCTTATCCTTGACGGAAGCATCGAAAACGGGCCTTATTTTAGTTGTTAAACTCGACTCCTTTACTACAGCATGATGTGGGAGGTAGTGGCCAACTTTACTGTTATCATGTTCTACTACTTCAATTAAATCATCTTTCAACCACTCTTCAAAAATTTTATCCTAGGCCTTTAAAATTCCTAATTTTATCAGACGCGCTGTCGTTGAGTTAAGCCTCTTTAAAGCCATATCAAAATTCGGTAGCAACGTTTTTGATGTGTCTTTCCAAGGTAGCCTTACCTCATATCTGTTGTCTTCACTCACTTGGATGGTGTCCTCAGAGTATCTCATAACTTCCATCTCAGCTATCTTCCTATTTTTAATCTCACACTCGTCTTTGATCCCCATTGTCTCGAGATCCCAGAAATCTTCAATGCTGCAATGAATTGTGCTTACGCTATTTACCGCAGAGCAATAAACGCCAGCTGCTGGACCTTGGATTGTCCATCCCAGTTTTGACCCCATTGCCAGAAGGTTTTGGTCAACTTGTACTGTTCGTCCCGTCAACAAAGACCCTAGAACATCACAACCAAATAACAAGCTTATTTCAGAAACATCATTAGTACAATCAGTCAAAAAAATGTTTAAACCTTCTAATTGAGACAACAATTTACCAGGTTTTAGCTGCGGCAGGTAACCACAGATTACATCTTGTCCTAGTACACTTAAATTATGAGTATAACTGCTATCAAGGCTACTTATTTTAACATTGTATAAATCATGTTTTTGTTTCCTAAGTACCACACACCCAAACAAATTATGACTCAACTCTTGCTGCCCCATTTGGCCTTAAGTTCAAGTTCTTTGCTAAATCGGCTTTAATAAATGAGCGTTGAGCACCAGAACCCAGCAAAACTCTAACGACAACTGAACCTGTATCTGTTATTAATTTTGCTTTTAGTGTTTGTAATAAAACAGTTTTGATGGATACTAAATAAATAAAATAAATAATAAATTTTGTTTACGCTCACACCAATTATCTAGACCAAGATGAGTATTCTTGTGAAACTCGTTTATATGGTAAGATAACGGATAAATATACATAAACATAGAAAAAACACCTAGACCCGAAATCAATTTAGAAAAACAGTTTTTCTCTAAATTGACCCGACCGGGGATCGAACCCGGGACCTCAGAGATGGCGTCACCATGAAAACCGGTGTACAAACCACTCGACCAAGGAGGTCGTCGATACTGGTTTGGAGCCATCGTCAATTACCCTACCTTCCTCAACATTACCTGCTTTATAGTTACACATAATAGGATAGTGTCTATTGGTGCATATGACACACTTAGGACGTAGCTTACAATTTTTCCAATAGTGTCCTACTCTAAGACAAATCCCGCAAGCCTTTTTACGTTTGACAATTTCCCTACGCTCTTCTAAAGTCTTATTGACAGCTGCCACACATTCTGAACTTGTGTGCGTCGTCTTTTCACAAAATAGACACGCTTTAGGTGTAGCTTCTACATTCTTTATGCCTTGTCGGTCAGCGCTCGTGAAACATGACGTAGATGGTAATGCTGCCGAATCTGTAGTAAACGCTCTTGCTAAGCGCACCCTTTCGTCTGACGACACTTCTTGTTTGACAAACTGTAGTAAGGTGGTAAGCGTATTCTAAGTAAGTAAGCTCTCAGAAGTTCTTCCGGTAATGCCGACTCCACTAGAGGATACAAAAATGCCGCATATTTATCTTGAGTTACTCCCATACTTTCTAAAGCGAATACTTGTGTGGTTATCTTGTCATATAATGACCTAATCGATACCTTCATTGTGCCTTTAGCTTGAGCTAGTACTAACTGCAACAACTCTCTTATAAAGTGTTCAATTATAAGCTCATCTTTTGCAAACCTATGTTTGAGTTGTTCAATAACTTTTGCATAATTACTGCCGCACGGTGGAAAGCTTCCGACCAACTCCCGAGCATTAGATCCGACCTCCATACATTGTAATAGATACTGAAACTTGTCGTCGTTGTCAATTGTCTCATCTTGGTCTATTTTTTTAAATTGTGTCCAAAATGCCAGCTTCTTATTTCACCATTAAACGTTGGCAATTCTAGTTTAGGGAGTCTATAATGCCGATCGTTAGGCGTTAACGATTTGTGGTCTACGACTGTACTAACTCTTGAGGTAGAACTTACGGCGGTGTGGGCAACTGCATTGTTGGAAATGTTGTTGACGTTAGCTCTTAAATTAAAATATCTTGATGTGTACTCACAAGCCATGTCATTGTCTTTTTCCAACTCTGCTTCATTTCTCGCCTCATCATCCAGAAAAAAGTTTAGTATTTTGTTTTGTGCTATGGATAGCTCGTCATAATATTTGCTGAGCGTATCAAATTCGGCTGTTATTGCATCAGCATTGGTCTCAGCATTTTTTAAGAGCTCACATAGTTTGTTGGCAGAAAATGTAAAGTTACGTCTGCACAACTTTCGTTCCAACTTGGCTTTTTCCATGGTGCTGTGCCAGATAATCTTGGTCGTTAAATATTCCTGAGTGAACAACCAGATACGAGTAGGCTTGGCTCTTACCTCACGGTCGCCAGATATTGCGAGTTCTCCTACGTAGTGTAAATAGATTATTGAAAATACTGAAGAATCTCTTTATTATATTTATTTTAATTCATTTTTGAAAATTACAAACTTCGTTTTTCTATGAAGTTATTTGAATTGACACTGACGTATAGAAAAAATACTTACTTATGGTTAGGTAAACTAAATGGCCAGTAACGGAACCCTACCAATCATAGTGGGTAATTTGAAAATTAATTTTATCAAAGATTTTTTGATGCCTAATTTAGTTTGTTTAAATTATGATAATCTTTATGAAGCCGAGGTAGTAACATCATTTTGGTTTAAATAACTAAAAGACTCCACGGTGGGTACCTTTATTTCTTAATCGTGAGTAGGTACTCTTTTAGAAAAGTCTAGTTTGATTAATTTGCATTAAAGATATTTGGTTTTCCTTTTGGTTTAGTGACGGTAATAAAACGAAAATAGGTAAATCATTTCACAAGTAAACTTTTTGTAAAGCAGCATTGATTATGTATGTTCGTTACCTACCTTTTAGTTTTAAAGAGCAGTTTTCGTGTGATGTGTGATGTTAGTTCAGAAAATCATCAGTTTCATATACTAAAAAAGAAATTAATAACGTTAACTGATAATTTTCTTATTTTTAACTTTCACATGAGGTAGGTAGGTAGGTATATACCTACGTACATTATACACATATTTGTTTAAATATGTACGTGTAACTATAAACTTCTATTAAACCTTACATCTTAATCAACCGATAATAATTCAACGGTTGAAAGGCTAATTTATCCAAGCGACATTATGTAAAACTTGCAGGAGGACAAATTAAAGTTTTTAGAAAAAAAAATCATAAATTGACACCTATCTAATTGACTTTGATTTATTTAATACAGTGTATCCCTAAATAAGTAAGGAAAAATTTTAAGCTATTAATTTTGATAATTGTGTATTATTAGAAAATTCATCAAATTTAGTAATTTTTTGAGAAAGGCAAAATGGTTCAAGTGCCTACCGTTAGTAAAATAGCTGAAAGTAAACTGGCTTAAGCATCTACTTAGAATAAAATAATACGAGAAAAAATTAAATGAGCGCCAGGTTAACTAACAGTTTAATATGCCCATTCCCCAATGTTGCAGAGTTAAGTAGATTGATGCAGCTGCCCATTAAGATTAAACAAAATGAACCCTTACTATTTTAACCTACCCTAAGTATTAGATATTGATGCTTAGGCAATCATTATTCAGCAACGTTCATTGTCCATAAGATATTTGTGAGCGACACAGTTTTTTAATTTAGTTGAAGGCAAAATGGGTCAAACGACGAAGCTTATTGTTTTGGTTTAATGCAAAATAGACCAAACGACAAAACTACAACCATGGCGAAAAAGCCATATGCCTTAATCGACACATGTTATGAAAGTTCGAAAAATCAAAATAGCTTTAAGTCATCGAGTCCTCAAATTTGTCTAATTTTGTGTCGTATAGATCAATAAGCTTAGAAATGAGGCCTGTTTTGTTCTGGGTGCTAAGCGCCAAAAAAGTAGTCAAAAAAATTTGAATTCTTACTCAAACGACGGAGAAAAATTTGCTGATTCCGAATATGTATTAAACTCAATATCGCAAAAAAATGTCGCTTAGACCAATTAGCCTGTCAACCGTCGATATCTAATATTGATTAAAATATTATAAAGAAGGTTCTTTTTATTTATGACGACGACCTCCTTGGTCGAGTGGTCTGTACACCGGTTTTCATGGTGTCGCCATCTCTGAGGTCCCGGGTTCGATCCCCGGTCGGGTCAATTTAGAAATTATTGTTTTTCTAAATTGTCTCGGGTTTGGGTGTTTTCTATGTATAATAAGTATGTATTTAAGTATTTTAAGTATGTTTATCCGTTGTCTAGTAACCATTTAACGAGTTTCTTCGAAGCTTCTCTTGGGCTAGATAATTCGTGTGATTGTAGGAAAGATTTATTTATTTATTTATTTATTATTTTTATGTATTTTTCTTAAATAGCTAAAAATATCTAAATAACGTAGGTCACAATTATTACATTTACTAATATAATTTCCACACATTTTTGATATAGGTACTTAACTTATAGGGAGGTTTATTTATCACAAACATCTATTTACATTATAAAAAAAAACATGGTTGTTTTTGCTTGACAATAACACAAAATTGTCCTCGTTAAAACTTAGATTTTAGGGGCCAATTTAAGGTGAGGGACCACTTTAAAAATTTATTTAAAGTAATGGACAGCTATCTCTGAAGTATCATGTTTAGGAAAATGGTCATATGAACCAGTCTAAAACTAAATAATTCTGTGAAAGTAGATCATAATTAGCCTAAGAATTAAAAAGTTCATTCTCTTATGGACAGATTCTCAAAAGAACAGGAGTACACGTAAGCACATAAAGAGAAAAATTCATATTATTATTATTTTCAGAGAAAAAATGAGAGATTTATATTAGGTATTTAAAAAAAATTAACAACAATAATAAATATAAAAAAATAAATTCAAAAATAATAAATTTAATAACGCTTTTATATTCAATAAAACTTTCTTTACGCTTAATTTTCACCAAAAAGAAACAGCTAGGTATCAAAAACCAATATCGTCTTTGTCTCCGATACAGTTTCATTAATTAAATTTGCCAACGGACCAATCGCCGCGTCGGCAGAGCATTGTCGTCGCCGGCGACACTATTGTGCTAGCACACGGCAAGATGTAATCAGAGCAGCTCTCGGTGCATTGTTATCGGGAGATGCACCTCCTTCACTGCGCTGGTTAATTGCGAAACTAGTGCGCAAACTTTAAGCAGAGGCGGTTTTTTGGTGCATAATATGATGTTCGCCTATACTTCGTCAGAGCTAAAAGACGTCCTGAATAGGGTGGTAATTAAGAAAATGTTTTTGGATAATTCGAATGTGCATAATAAGTATAAGTTGGAGGGATTGATTATTTACGCTTTCAGTGTGAAAAGGGGTACGGATGGAGACCCTCATAACCTTGCCTCCCATCTGGGGGTAGGGTATTCATAAGGTGAAATAACGAAGGAGCCCCCCCCCCCTCGTGTTGTGGAGACTAATCTATGGCACGCCCCGGCATGCGCAATGATTGTGAATGCTTCATAACCTTTACACAATGATAAATCTCGTTCGTTTTTCAATATCATCCTCTAAATCATGATTATGTCATGTTTTTAAGCCTTGGAACTTCAGTGAATATCGTAAAATTACAAATATTTAGTTGTAGCTAAGGTATTATTACTAAAGAACTTTTATCGTCATCTCACAATGCTTCATTCGATGAAACGTTACTACGATTACAAGTTGTTCGATGATACAATAAAACTGTATATCGTTAAAAATGTATCCATGTTTCGTTAAACAGCAAATGTTGATTCGAAGGACCGTTATTCGGGTAACCCAAGGCAAGTTTGAAACATTTTTTAAAGCTAATTCGATTGTATGAAATAGTAATGTTTAGTTATTAGGTTAATCAAAAAAATAGACATTAAAAATCGTGGATTAGTTTTCGGTAAGACAAAATTCCAAAATTTTTCAAAATTCAAAGAGACTTACTTTAGAGTGATAGTGAGAACTTTTTTAAGTGACAACCGCGTACCGTAAGACGCAGTGTAGGCAGGCCTCTAACAAGGAGAACCGGGGATATGGTGAAGGTCGCGCGTAACTGCTGGATTCGAGAAACACAGGATCCGCCATTGTGAAGATTCTTGGGGGAGGCCTTTGTCAAACTGAGGACGTTACTTTACCTTTTTAGGTTAAGGCTAGGAGTTTAATTTTGAGTCCATGTTGTTATTTATACTTACAAAATTCATTAGCAAAGGTGCTGATGTAAGAGAGATTTAACTAATGGCACATTGGCGACAGGACTTAAAATGGAGTGGTAACTAGCCAACCGGACTTACAATTATTAATTAGCCTCTTAAAATATAAGATATTTATAAAAGTACTGTGAACTTGGATTGGATATATATCTTGGATGTTTTAGAGAACTTGAGAAAAAAATCTAGGTTGATTGGTTATCTGTTATCACTTTAGCTAATATAGTTACTATTATAAGAATTTACATTGCATTTAAGCTGAGCATCTACAATTAGAGTCATTATAAAAAGATTATACCTGTTCCCGGGCGGTGACAACCCACTCAAAGTTCACAGTTTTAGCAACCTAACTTCGAAGTGAAAGATTACATAAAGTTATTCAGAAGTCACGAGACAATACTCGCTTCAATTTTCACTTCAACAAGTTTCCAAGACAAAACGTGTTGTGTAGATTAATCTTCATTACGCAAAGGCCTTGACGTCACATACGAGTGATTAATGAATAAAGATAAACAGCCGTCTCTGTCTCGACTAATGAGATTAATTACTAAGGAAGGGATAGGTATAGTTGAAAGTTTGTGACTTACACCACGTTTGAGAGCAAGAGATACGAGAACTGGGGCATCTTTAATTGCTCTCAAGAATCTTAGTCCGATTGCGACTGAGAATGGATTATCAAGTGTGTTTCCAAATTTACTGCTGTGTCTTATTGTTTCCTAGACACTCGAGTTTGGGTTTACGAACTTGGTGTTCGAAATGATGAAGATATGAGTTGATGCGTTTGATTTTACGTTAGTAGATACTTTGTTTGCTAGTACTTCCTTCCTTCCCCAGGAGACAATTGCAATTTTTATAACCTTATCTTGTATGGAAGCACACAAATAACTTATTTTATTTCTTTGCGTGAATTTGATAAAGGACAATATATACCTACTCAACTTAAGTGCTTCTATTACATATCGCAACGAAAAAGATGAACTGCCAAATCCAATTTTTTGAATGGATCTCAATGGACTATCAGAAAAAGCTCAACGCTAACAATAACACTTAGACATCGATAAAATCCTGAGGAATGGCATATAGTTATGCCGAGAAATGTCCCATCATTCTTTTAAAATGGTCCCAATTTCAGAGATACGACCCACAAGCACGCGTGACCGTTGATTGGGTCAGAGCAAACTCATTTCTACTGCCTCCATTTTTGAGTTCACATTTCGTTGTAGGGTGAGGAAATTAGAAAAAAAATGGCAGTGTTAGGCGCAAATCGCACCCAGTGGGCGTCAGAGGAGTGTTATCAATCTTTGTGTACGGAACCCGTTTCAACGCTTATTTATGTTTGGTCTAGCTAGATAATGAAAAAGATGAAAATCTAACGCCGCCATCTGTTTTCGGGGATTTATCTACAAAATTATCTGTTTTGAGAGTGGAAAATAAATCCAAACAGGGCTGAATCTTTTTTCAATTACCTAGGTACGGCACAATACGACGAAAGTTATGAGTACGCGAAAACAAAACACAAACAGTTCCAAGTTTAAAAAAATACGAAATACTTATTTTACTTAAAAAGTTCAAAGTTTAAAAAATACAAAACATTTTAATTTTATTTTAATGGCAATTGATTAAAAAATACAGTACCGGTAGAAAGGGGCTCTTTGGTAATCGTGGGGCTTCTTGGAAAAAAATAATATTTTTGAACGAACGCAAACAAATTAAAAATAATAAACGTGAACGCAACCTCTTTTTTCTCTAACAGTTGGTAACTCCGTTATCTGTCAATCTCGACCAATCAGAGAGAAGAACACTACGCGTGTGATGATAAGAACCTCAGAACAATAACTAAAGCAAAGAACTACATTTAGCGAGAGTCTGTCAGTGGTAATAAAATTTTCGTGTTGAAACTTTCGGTTGGAATTATTATGTGCAAACATATTTTTAAGACTGTGGTAAGTTTTATTGTTTATTTAATTATTCAAATAAAGGATTTTAATAAAGTTAAGTAAGCTATTTCAACATATTTAAAATAATATACCTTTTTTTAAATGGGGCTTTTTGGAAGCTGATATGGGGTTATTTGTAAATTTTAACCAGCCCCATATTCAAATTGCCTTGCAAATATTTGGTCCGAGCCTTGCACCATAAGGAGTATGTATTAGTTTTTATTGTACCTCATATTACATTAATTCGTTATTTACAGATGCTACATTAGTTTCAAAGTGGCAAGAACAAAAAAAGCGGAGCTAGGGATGCAAGGGCTCTGCACCGCATCAGGCAGACTACCACTGGCTCCAGGATAAAGGAGATCCCGGGAACATCAAGTGGACCTAAGGCTGATGTTCTGGCGACCAAGGTCCTCAGCACGACCACCACAGTAGTGAGGCCCACTCGGTGCGTGGACATCAGCGTTTCAGGCTTGAATAAATTCCATCCGGGCCGAAGAGGACGTCGCCGCCTTGGATAATCAGTTTTGGGCCAGGCGGGATAGGCTCCGTTCTGGTCCGGTGTCCTGTGGGGGCGCCTAAGGGTATTGTGGAGTCAGGCTGACTTCTGGTTGGTCCCTGGCAAAGTGGAGCCCGTGTTGTGGCTTTGGAACCGCTGGCAATGAGGTGCTTTAAGTGCATGAACCTCGGGCACACTCGGCAGCGGTGCCCAGTTGAAGTTGATCGCACTGACACGTGCTACAATTGCTGTCGAAATGCCCACAAAGTGTCAGGGACATGAGGTGCGCAGTCTGCGCCGCTTCTAAATTGCCCTCTGGGCATATCTTGGGGGGAAGGATCTGCTCCTCCCCCAGTTCCTTGGACAAGGGCTTCTTCAAGGGAGCCAGGGCATTTGCCCAAGGAGGTTGAGATGCAAGAAACTTAATGTTAAGTACGGCCCATCTCAACTTCTTCTAGACTAATTTAAACCACTCCGGAGCATCACAAAGTCTCTTAGAGCAGCACATTATGGAGTGGGGTATGCACGCTATGGTTGCCGCTGTGTCATCTAACCCAACTTGGATTGGGGACACGACCAATACAGTGGTCATTAGAACCCCTACGGGCGCTGTCCACTCCCCTCCTCTCTCAATTAATGAGAGGAGTTCGGGATTTGTGGCGTGCGCATGGGGGGAAATAGCCCTCGTAGGGGTATATTTCACCCCAACCGGGGGGTTATCAGACCTGGAGGATTTTCTCCGGAATCTGTGAGTGGACGTAAGAGGTTTTTCGCCGACCTATGTCTGGACATGCATAGAGGACCTGAACTCCAAATCCACGACATAGGGCTTTTGCATTATTTGTGAATTTTTAAATGTATGTTACCAAATATTGCTGTCCGTGTTTATATTGAAATAAAAACGGTTTATAAAGATATTTTCTATGTCACTTTTTATTCATACAAAATAACCCCACCCGGGGGGTTACTTGGAAAGGCACCTTTTTTTTTTAAAATAAACCTTACTGTTTGTTCATTCTATGTTTTGATTTTTGTATTTTTATAGAGTTATATCTATATTAAGCAACACATACTTCTTTATCTGTTAAAAATTAAAGGATAAATAAATAATCAAATTTTATCCCTACTTTTTTACCAAATAGCCCCGTTCTACGGTACCTAAATTTTATTTTTAAAATTCTAATTGTGTTTCAATGATTTTCATGATTACTTTTGTAAACGCACGGGTTGGATATCGTATAGGTAAATCATAAATAAATTTGTTTACGCTCACACCAATTATCTAGCCCGAGATAAGCTTCTATTGAAACTCGTTAATATGGTATGATAACGAATAAATATAGAAAACACCCAGACTCGAAATCAGTTTAGAAAAAACAGTTTTCTTTAAATTGACCCGACCGGGAATTGAACCCAGGACCTCAGAGATGGCGCAACGCCAGACCCGGCATGCTAACCACTCGATCACACAGGTTTTAGTTATTTCATTCATTACAGGTAATTACGATAACCTAAGTAGTAAGGCGCCCGCCATTTCTGATTAAACATGAATTTTTAAACGCTTTTTTGAATTGAAATTAAGACAGTGAATTTGAAAGTTTTAATTATTAAAATTTTATAGTTTAAGTAAATTTTAAAAAATTACGAAAAAATCAAGAAGAGCAACTCATTGAAACATTCCGCAGGATGAATTAATACATATGTACCAGAATTGTATTCATAAATTCAATGGCTGCTATTTTAGCGCAAGGGTCAGAGGTCACTTTCGTGAGGTGAATCAAATAATTTTAATGAGCTCTCCATTCATATATACGGCGCGACTCCACGCATTCTTAGTTTGGTAGTTGAAATAATACAGATTTACCATGATTACCTATTTAGAGCATATCATGTTTGGTTTTGAATTACTTTCATGTCAATTAATAGAATCATAACGCCATTCATTGATTTTCATTTTGTGTAATGTTTAAAGGACAATGTTCTGCGCTCATACATTGTTAGCCTAAGAACCAACAATTATGAAATATTCTTTTCTTGGTTCGAAATTGCAAGTAAATAACTGTAAAAACAAAGATTTTCGACGGACACTCCTGAGAACCTAAATATTAGGAATCATTAGGAATTATTTTGAGGTTATGTTTAATTAAATAATTTGAGAAGTGTTGTTGTACTGTTTTGTTTTATTTGCCAACACTCATGCACGTTCACTAACACTTAAATAATTCATCATTATTTCACATTAATATTCGACAAAACACAAATTATAGAAAATTAAACAAAACTGCAGACATGACGCTTCACTTTCCCGCCAAGAAGTCCAGAACGTCAACTTTTTTTCTTGACCATGGATACTAGTCCTTTAGTCGTATTATTAGAGTTCATTGATTATGCTAACTGATGATGAGAGAGAGACGAGATGAAATTGCTAAATGATATTCCCCCAAAACCCCTTGAGTAAAGATGTGGGACTTTACTGAGATCTCGCACAGACTTCTTGAGAGAATTTGAAAAGTGATGTTTCACTGTTTTGTTTTATTTGCCAAAGAAACTGCACAACCAGTGTTGCCAGATCTTAGAGCCAGTATTTCGTAATAACTACCAAATTCCGTATGAAATCCGTATGGGAAGGTTTATTTTATTGTAATGCACTCAACAAGATAAAGACATGTAAAATACAAACAAAAAATATTTTATCTTAAGGTCTAAGTTGAAACTCTAAGGTATCTATGTACATACTTACAACTATATATAACTATATCAATGAAAGTAATAAGATAATTAATAACGGCAAAAACACACTAAAACAATATGGATGTCAGACAGACACAAATGATTCATAACAAAGTGTTTACGTCTTGCTTGCACTAACACTAACTAAAAAACACCATTAACTCTCACTGGCTCTCATTCTCATATTAGCCGACCAAGAAAATACCTTTATATATCTCAATGGGATAAATGCTGGTTCAGTTCTGTAAAAATCTATGAAAATTAAATAACACTCGCTAGTTTACGCAGAATCAAATAAAATGTAACATATTTCTTAGGAATAATAAAAGCTATTAGTAGGTACTACTTATTAAAAGTTATTACTCATTAAAAGCATTCGCCTGAAATCTCCGTATAAAAATCCGTCTGTATTGTCCGGTTTGAACATTGACATTATTTTACGGACAAATCCGTATATATGGCAACACTGTGTATAGCAGACTACAGCTACGTCAGTCAGTGAGTGACACAGCACCGCAGGTTAGTAAAATTCTCCTCATTGGAAAAGCAAAAGAATTTTAAGTCGACTAACCTTTTCAGTTTGAAATAAAATTCGATGTATCGTATGCTTGGAGTGTTGGCACTAAGTATATCGAGTCAGCCATGCATGCATAATATTATTAGGTTTGTTTGTACATATTATAAATATTTTGGTCACAAACCTTTAATTCACTGGCTGAATGCACTGAACTCTCAATTACCCAACCCCATAGTAAAAAAAAATGATACTCAATATTAAGTCAAAAAATTATTTTTAATAATTAATAGTTTCTTATCTAAAAGTGTCCGCTAAAATCTAAATACTGTTATATGTCGTAAAAAATAAGCTAAGAATTATCATGTATGTCATGTTTGTGTTGGTTCTTAGGCTAACTTCAACAATGTCCTTTAGTTTTGTTAAGAATAATAATTGATTTAATTTATTGTAAGTATTATTTGTTTTTTTATTTGCATTTAATTTGTTTATTTTTTTTAGTTTATTGTGTATTTTGGACAATATTGTGTATGCCTGTTATTGGTTTTCATGTATGTCTAATACTTGTGATCTGTAACTTTCCTGCAAAAATTTGCAAGTTAACTGTTGGTGTACCTTGTAATAATAAATAAATTCACACGAAAATAATTCACCGATGCCGAGTCGCTGGATGGGTGGCCAAATTTAAAAACATCTCGAGCTCCTCCGTGCTTTGGGAGGCACATAAAGCCGTTGGTCCTGGTTGTCGTCGAAAGATGGCAGTCTTTAAAACCCATTAACTCGCATTGGGCCAGCGTGGTGTGTTATTGCCTAACCTTCCCATGTCCATGATGTCCATGATGTCCATGATGTCTATAATGTCCATTTAAGCGGGGCGTGAAACGGCATTTATGTAGGTCGTCATGAATAGGTGTACTTATTACCGTGCTTGTTTCACGGTGAGGAGCGCTCTCATTCTTTTGGACTTCATCGGCGGCTTACCATCAGGCAGGATGTGGTCACTATGACGAGTCACATTAAAAAAAAGTGGGAAAGCTCTGTGCCCAGCAGTCGGACGTTTGTAGGCTGATGATTTGAATACGCTATATTGCTTAGTGATACACCATCACTTAAATGCACTTGGATTCTTGTTCTCGATACCATAAATAATTAAATTGACCGAGCAACTTGGGGGGGTCTTATAAATGTTGACCTCCGTGGTCGAGTGGTTAGCACGCTGGGTCTGGTGTCGCGCCATCTCTGAGGTTCCGGGTTCAATTCCCGGTGGGGTTAATTTCGAGAAAAACTGTTTTTCTAAATTGATTTCGGGTCTGGGTGTTTTTCCTATGTTTATGTATATTTATCCGATAAATATTAACGAGTTTCAAAAGAATTCTTATCTTTTTTTTTATAGCTTGCTCGGACGTGATCGGAGCCTATTCTATGCTAGTTCTCTTTGTCACTCAAGTTCCATCACTTATGCCTCTTGTACTTTCGTACCGCATACTACACATTCATCCATCACCATTCATTCTTTAAGCGGTAGGTGTTTCGCGTTTAGGCCCTATGCTGACTATCTGCTTTTCCCTTTATTTCCTTTTTCTTAAATCTTACATTCTAGGTACTCGGGTAAATGAATATTTACTCTGCTGGAATTTATTTACAAAAATGTTTTTTCTTTTGCTATTGTTTTATTTCTATTTAAATTTCTTACCTCTAACGCTATTTCTATGGGTTTTTAATAATTAATTTGGTTTACATTCTCTTAGTCTATTTGACAATATTGTTACTTACTTACTACTTATACATTTTGAGCTTATTTTACTATTGGAAATTGAGCACATATATGCACAGATATAAGTTTCATTCCTTTCTATATCTAGATACTTAGTTATTATGATTTATTACGATTTTTTACAGTGGTATCAAAAAATAAAAATATTTCTCTATAGTCCCCTTTGATAAGGTCAGCAAAATTTTCCGGGACTACCTTGACATCTGCTTGGATATCAATCTTTAGCCTGTCCAGAGCGTGTAAAGGGCACTCGGAGAGGATGTGTATGAGGGTCTCGTGCGTATCAGGATCACAGACGCACGACGGGCAATCCTTACACCTGAACCTATTCAGGTATGCGAAAAACCCGCCGTGTCCTGAATACTTATGTTAGGCTAGATAATTGGTGCGAGCGTAAACAAAATTAATTTAATTAATTTTATACATCGAATATTTATTACCTGCCAGTAAAAAAATGTTGTTATACAACATTTTTTTTTATATCACAGCCGTTCATTATTTTACTTTATAATCAATTTTAATTGGTCTGTGTTAACACTCCCCTCTCTTTAATTTATTTTAGAATCTCTATTCTAAAAGAAATTAAAGAGAACTGACGTGACGATATTACTTTTTTACTTTATAGTTCACTGTTCATTAATAAAGCTGTGAAGGCCATAACAAACAAAGATCCCTAAAAAAAGGAACACCATAAATGAATTGCACAATACGCCCCTCCTTTCAAATATCGCTATTGGCATGAATATGAGAAATAACACAAAAAGATGGCTTCTTACACAGCCATATCAGACAAATTCACATTTCTTTCTCACGTAAGCGATTGTGACATTCGAAATGGATTATATTTCACATTGTTACCATTAAGGACCACATTTATCATCCGACACAATGAGCACCGCTCGCGTATACATTTGACTGTGTTACTCCTTTCAGGAATTACCGTACGCGAACGTGGTTATGCAAACACTTTTTTAAAGCTAAAAAATCGTAGGTGCATTTTAACAATGTTAATTATCGTTTCTAAGTGTGGCACAATTTGTAACAATGCAGTAATATTTCATTTTAATAGTACAGTACGTTAATTGAAGCCTTTGAATACAAGCGAAAGAGTACCTAACGAACGCAATAAAATGTGTAAAAAATATTTGGAAGATTAAATAAATATATTGTAGGTCAACTAAAATACTATTTGGACACTAAGGGTACTAAGTAAGTAATTAGCAAGTAAGTAGTAACTGAGGGATTCTCTTTGTGATCCCTCTAACACGGTTCTCTATTTTTTTATCAATAATCAAACGTGTCATTTAAAATCATCATGACATGTGCTCGAATGATAATTTGCTTGTTCGAATTTAATGTTACATAATATCACATGCCATAAAATTGTGTAGTATAGTAAGTAGTTATTTAAGGCATAATTTAATATCTATTATTTGTCGCACTCTAGGTATGTGCATCGACGAATGTATGTAGGTCGATGACATACGCGACCTCACGCGCATGACGTAGTTTTAAGTTATTATATATTAATTAGAAATGTAATGTTTTGCTCTCTGAATACACGACCATCAAAGAAACAACACCTTTATTTTTGCCCTTCACGATCCTCATACTTCAAGGCGACCCTGCCACTTTGACATTCTGGAATATACTGCCAACGTTAGTAAGATTCAAACAAAACAACCCTTCAGAAGAAACTATATGAAGAAAGGAGAACCCTCATTTACGAAGAAGGAAGAATCCTTATGAAGAGGGATCATTAAGAAGAGAGAGAGAGACTCGAAACAAGAACAAGGAAGGAGGAAGCAGACGAGTCAAGGATGGTGTCCAGTAGCAGCCAGCCAGCCAGCAGGAGCCAGTAGGAGTCCAGAGAACGGCCCAGTTCCTGTGCAAGCGGAAGAAATGCAGGCGGGAATGCTCGTAGCAGTGATGACGACGCTCATCATATTCTTGGCCACGCTGATGTATATATCCTTTTTATTTAAAAATTAGTTGTAAGTCCTTAAATAATAATTATTTAGTATATTGACGGATTTAAAAATAGGTAAAGATTTAGTCTGGTTTAAGGTTCGATTCCTTATCCAATTATGTAAAAATACATATTTTTGCTATTTAATATATTATATACAAGTAACTTGATATATAATTATTTTGTAATTAGATTTAAATTATTTTTCATAATGGGGAACAAAAACTCCAAAGATAGTGAGGTAATCATTGCGCAAACAGCGTCAGGTGACGCACAAGCAACCCAAAGAATTAGTGAGGGTCTTAATACTACCGAAATATTACTGATTGTGTTAATTATAATTGTGTTGGGGTGTATTGCCTTTTATGGGATTAAAAAATACAAGAAAAATAATCTTAAGACTCTTAGACGCGAGCTAAATAGTCTGGCCCTTAAGGCCGCGCCCATCGTGGAATTGAGACAGACCTCTTGTAATGTTTAAGTAATTAGTTAAAAAAAAAAAAAAATCCTTTTGGCACTTGTTTTTCTCATTTTTTTTTGTATGATTTTGTAATGCTTTTACGTAGTATGGACTATGCAATTAATTACTGATTTAACAAATTTACATAGTAGTCTATTTGCAATAAGAGAATATATTAGTAAGCTAGGACCGGAAAGGAGGAGGTCAGCTTTAGGAATTAAAAAGTACGAGGAAGCGTGTACTGTTTATGGAAAATTGGACTGTATTTTGTCTCATATTAAGAGTCTTATAGAAAAGTCGGAAATAAGCACAAGTGACGTAACTTTAATTAATGGTTTGGTGACACAAATTCATTGCATTTTTAATAAAATTACCACTTTATCGTGCTCCAGTTCAAGTAATTTAAAAAGTACGGTTAGTATAGGAAAATCTTTAAAAATGGCAACTGAAAAATTCGATATTAAAACAGCCATTTCCCTGTTACCCGTAATGACGGGCCAGGAGCACATTTCCAAGAGTTTAATTGATGGTATTGAGCTGTACAGTAGTATGATATCAGTTGATTCGCACCCACAACTTATTAATTTTGTGCTTAAAACAAGATTATCGTCAAGTGCTAAGTTGCGATTAAGGTCAAGTTATGATAATGTAGCTAATTTAGTTTCGGATTTAAATAAGTATATTTTACCCAAGAGGTCCCCGGTTGCTATGCAGTCGAAACTACAGTCTTGCAAACAAGGAAGTCGTTCCATTGAGGCTTTCGGTACAGAATTGGAAGACATTTTTGTAAACTTAACAATAGCGCAAGCCGATAATGATAGCACTAAATATGACATTTTACGCCCTCTCAATGAGAAGGTCGCTATAAAGCGTTTCGCCGATGGGTTATCTAACCCGCGGCTCAGTACTATTATTGCTTCCAGACAGTTCGAATCTTTACCAGAGGCAATCCGAACAGCCAAGGACGAACAGTCGTTGTCCACTGAAAATAATGTCATGTCCTTTAACAGATCATTTCCACAACGTTCGATTTTTTACCGCGGGAACTATCATAGAAATAATTATAATAATCATGGTAGTTATTTGAGACCGTCGTATTCGCCTCGGAATAGTAGGCAAGGCAACGCGAGACCGCCGCAATCGCATAGTCAACGCGGTCACGTGCGCCATGGTCGCGGCGCCGCCGCCGCCGCCGGCGCTAGCCGTGCACGCCGCGAACCCGCGTATCCTCGTCAAAAAGGGTCACACTATGTCCGTCATGTGACACAAGACGAAACTGCAAACCCACAAGGCGATGGTTACGACGACGACGAAGTGTTGAACCAGTTTTTTCGTCCCTAAAGACGAAAGCTGTCATTATGTCCTTAATTATAATAATTGTAGCACGGTTACTTTTAGCGTAGATAATAAAACTATTGATCTTTTAGTTGATAGTGGTGCCAGCCTTTGCGTACTTAAATATGAATGGATACAGAATGATCCACATTTAAGGAATAAACTGCATTTTCATACGATTACTATTAAAGGAGTTAGTGGAAAATTAGAGTCGACAGGATATATTTTTTTAGATTTATTATCTAACGGGGTAGTTTTTAAGCAAAAATTTTATGTTTTCAAGAACTTAGCTTGCTCAGCAAACGGGATATTAGGAGACAATTTCTTAGAATATTATAAGGCTATAATAGACTATAAGCGTAATGTTTTGCAATTAACGAATGACTCACGATCAGTTAGTGTAAACATAAACTGTAAAGGTAGGTACAGACACTCGATACCACCGCGATGTGAGGTAATTAAGTTTATACCGACTTCAATAAATGAGGATTGTGTTGTTTTATCTAGTGAAGTACAAGAAGGTGTTTTTGTTGCCGGTTTAATTTCGAAGCCTAGTCAGGGTAGTATTCCCGTTAGGATTTTGAATACAACGAATAAGGAAATTAATCTCGATTTTTCTGGATTAAATATTTTCTCTTTGTCCAATTTTGATATATGTAATTTTATGGACGAGAACAATACACCTAATCGTGTTAAGACATTATTTAAATTACTTAACGTATCTGATTTAAATAAAGAGGAACGAGAATGTATAGTGAATATATGCGCCAAATATGCGGATGTATTTCATTTACCTGGCGACAAATTAAGCGTAACCAATTTAATGTCGCATAGCATAACTCTTAAAGATAATGTTGCGCCAGTGTATACCAAACCTTATAGGTTACCGCACGCGCAAAGAGCAGAAATTCAAAAACAAATTGATGATATGCTCGCTAACGATATCATAGAGGAGACCTCGTCTGAATGGTCCAGTCCTGTTTTGCTCGTCCCGAAAAAGGCAGACAAGTCTAATGAGAAAAAGTGGAGATTAGTTATCGATTATCGCAGATTAAATAATTGCATTCAAGATGACAAATTTCCGTTACCTAATATCACGGATATTTTAGATTCACTTTCGGGAAGCATTTATTTTTCGAAATTAGATCTTTCTCAAAGTTATTACCAATTAAGTTTAGACAGTAAATCAAGAAAATATACCGCTTTTAGTGTTGATAAAATGTATTCTATTTCTTTAGACAAGCAGTCGCGTAAGCTTACAGCATTCACAGCTGACAACAAAATGTACCAAATGAAGCGCTGCCCCATGGGGTTAAAAACTTCCCCAAGCGTTTTTTCTCGTTTAATGACTATTGCTATGTCGGGTATTAATTACAAACAAGCTTTCATATATTTGGATGATTGCGTTGTTATTGGAAATTCAATGGAAAATCATAATAAAAATCTTATTACCGTATTAGAACGTTTTCGAAAAGTCAATTTAAAATTAAATCCGCTTAAATGCGAATTTTTGCGTACTGAAATAGTTTATCTGGGCCATAAAATTACATCGAACGGAATTTTTCCTGACGAAGATAAAATCAAAACATTGCAAAACTATCCGACCCCAGTCAACAGCGATGACGTAAAACGTTTTGTTGCCTTCGCTAATTATTATAGAAAATTCATACCGAATTTTGCTAGCATTGTATTTCCATTAAACAAGTTGTGTAAGAAAAATATAAATTTTGAATGGAATTCACAGCATGAATCAGCTTTTCAAAAATTAAAATTAGCTTTAATGAACCCTCCAGTGTTGCAGTATCCTGATTTTTCTTCCAATAATATTTTTAGATTGCAAACTGATGCCAGTAAGACAGGTTTAGGCGCTGTACTATCGAATAAAAATGGTCAAGTTATAGCATACGCGAGCCGTAATTTAAAACCTGCGGAGACTAGGTACCCAATTATTGAATTAGAACTTTTAGCTATTGTGTGGGGCGTAAGGCATTTTCGACCTTATTTGTATGGAAGGAAATTTATAATTAAAACTGACCATAAACCACTCATTTACTTGTTCGGTTTAAAAGACCCATCTAGCCGACTTACGAAATTTAGGCTTTATCTCGAGGAATATGATTTTGAAATAGAATACGTCCCGGGTCGAGACAATGCAGCTGCAGACGCATTGAGTCGATTACCGATGACGTCTTCCGATTTAAAATCAATTCAAGAAAATGTAGTTTCTGTTTTAACTCGAGCGCAAAGTAGGAAATTAAGTAATCATACTCCTCTCCTAACTGATTCCACTGAGAACTCTAGTCAATGTGGGCCTGATCAACCTGCAGCGGTAGAGGTACTCAAAAAACCTAAGAATATCGTTGAATTACTTATAACGGCAAACTTAAACGAGTTTGCAAGTTCAAATAATATATTATCGAATGCGGGTTATTGTGTGTATGTGCCGAATAAGGCCGCGATTTATCTATGTGCCCGATCGTTATCGACCCCAGAGGTGTTAGCGAGGGACTTAGAAGCCTTGTGTCATAGGTTAAATATCGCTGAATTATTAATAGTTAAATGTAATAACATTTTAAAAGATATAAAAAGTCTCGTACGAGTGAAGAAAAAGTTAAAAATAACTTTCCCGCAATTTCTTATCACTAAGAATGTAAAGAAAATTACAGATCCGGAAGAAAAAAGAGTTTTGTTAAACGATTTTCACTTGCTTCCCACTAGTGGACACGCTGGTATTAATAGAATGTTTAATAACCTAAAAAAGTATTGTCACTGGCCAGGAATGAGTAATGACGTCATTGATTTTGTAAAGGAATGTAAACAATGTCAATTATACAAACATGCCAACAGACAAGTTAAGGAACCAATGGTTATTACCTTAGCTTAGCTATTATGGGCCCACTAGATGTAGATGACTTTAATAATAAGTATATATTAACTTTACAGTGTAGTTTAAGTAAGTACGTAGAAGCTTATCCTTTGCAGTCGAAAGATTCTGTAACTGTAGCTCAAAACTTCGTAAATAACTTTATTTTACGTTATGGCATTCCCAAGGATATTTTAACAGATCAGGGAACAGAATTTATGTGTTCTGTGTTATCTGAAGTCTGTAGTTTGCTAAAAATTAATAAGTTACATTCGACAGCTTATCACCACCAAACTCTTGGTTCTCTTGAAAATACACACAAATCATTAGGCGCTTTTCTTAGGATTCAATGTCACCAAAACAAATCTAATTGGAGTACATGGTTACCGTACTGGTGTTTTTCTTTCAATACTACGGTACACACAGAGACAAAATACAGCCCATTTGAATTAGTTTTTGGTAAACAATGTACGCTGCCAAGTAATTTACAAAGTAATATAATAGATCCACTTTATAATTATGATAGTTACCCCAAAGAATTAAAATACAGGTTACAGAAAGCTCAGGCAGATGCGAGGGAAAATTTAATTGTAAACAAATTGCAAAGAAAATCATTGTATGATAGAAAAATGTATCATATTCTTTATAAAAAAGGTGATCTTGTACTTTTGAAAAATCAAACAGGAAATAAGTTAGAATGTACATATCTTGGTCCTTATGTAGTTATAGAAGATCTCTCGCCTAATGTAAAAATATTAAAGAACGGAAAAGAATATATTGTTCATAAAAACAATACTAAATTGTTTATTAATAAGTAATACCTATGTTATTATTTTGTCTCAAAATTAATTTGATAATTTCACATACTTATATAAGTTTTTACTTTAGTAATATATAATATATAAATAACATATAATAGTGTGTAAGAAAAAAAAAAATTAAAAAATTAAAGTTTTAAATTTTTTTTTTTTTTCTAAAGGGGTTATGTAGTATAGTAAGTAGTTATTTAAGGCATAATTTAATATCTATTATTTGTCGCACTCTAGGTATGTGCATCGACGAATGTATGTAGGTCGATGACATACGCGACCTCACGCGCATGACGTAGTTTTAAGTTATTATATATTAATTAGAAATGTAATGTTTTGCTCTCTGAATACACGACCATCAAAGAAACAACACCTTTATTTTTGCCCTTCACGATCCTCATACTTCAATTGTAATCCCTAAATACAGTATGCCCTAAATTTGTTTGTCATAAATATGAGATTCCATAATTTTATAAGACAAAAAACGCTTTTCTATAATAGCTATAAGTCCTAAATAGTATCGCGATTGTCTTAAATTTCTAACCGATCACGTGACCTACAGGAGTAGGGCAGCCAGTATTTCTGTTATCTAATAAAAAAACTCAAAATTCAAAATTAAACATTCAACATTAAATTTCTAACTTATCACGTGACCACAGACCACTGGTCTGTGCACGTGACCTACAGGAGTATAAACCATCATCTGAATGATGGTTTATAATAATATTGTTAGGACTACCCATTCGGATTAACATACATTATAGGTACAATTAATACTTAGGACATGTGACTTCATAGCAGTAAAAATTAGGATATCTAATTATTAGGTCCTTATACATATGAAATTGGCGTTTTGTCGTACTGGCCACTTTGATCTCAAATATCTCCTCTTTAGTTAGGAATTCCAATTTCAAATTTATACAGCTATTTACTCATGCTTTTGTGTTTTAAAAACCGTAATTCATTTATTTTTTCCTCTTTTAAATTAAATTTTAATAACATAAAATTGGTTGTAATTATATTTGTTTAGTTACAACCAATTTTTAAATTTGTTGAGTGCCCCAACAAAAACACTCGTTGTTCTTGTGTTTCGTCCGGTGAGCGAAAGTACCCTCCGGTACTTTCGCTGGACCTCCGTCCATCTCCCCCCTCAACCCTCGCAATCTACTCCTTCCTCAAGTTTTGCGGCCGGGTGTCGATGGCCGACGGCGATTACATTCCATCAGGTGACCCGCCAGCTCTTTTTCCTCCTTTTTCAATAAAAAACACGTTTTACATTACTGCGTTCTGGTTTGAAGGGTACGGATCCTGAGAAAGTACAGAGCATAAGAACTGGAAGAGGAGCTCGATGGCGCAGCGGCTAGCGCGTTCTGCTTGTGATCTTGCCCGCTAAGCAACTTTCGAAATGCCGGGTCACCTGATGGGTGACCGTTAAAAACATCTCGAGCTCCTCCGTGCTTCGGAAGGCACGTTAAGCCGTTGGTTCCGGTTGTTGTAGTAAGATGGCAGTCGTTAAAACTTACCAATCCGCATTGGGTTAGCGTGGTGGATTATGACCCAATATCCCCACGTGCATTGTTCACGTGGGAGGCCTGTGCCCATCAGGACGTTTGTAGGCTGATTATGATGATGATAAGAACTAAAGCTTCAAGCAGTGCCGTCGGTGCCGCGCGCGTCCATGCTCTGTGGTGGCCACTTCTCGTTATCCTGGCCGTATCCTTGTTTGCCGGCGCAGTTTAAAAAGGCGGATTGGCTAGATCAAAAAAGCTTTTCAGGACAAAAATTGTAAACTTTAAAACTGGTGGTGGTTTATTTGAATCGGAGAGCAAATTCAATTACAGCAGTCACACTCGGCGCGAAAGCTACACCTACTTGGGGAAGCATCGATCTCGTGCAAGATAAATGTGGGCGGCGCAAAAGCTCTGCCTTATTGGATCTGCGGTCCGCGATGGGCCACCTTGAGATTTGGTGAAAATCTATTTTTTTTGTTGCATTACTCACATCCATGAAAGTTATTTTGGACCTAAATTGTTTTTTGTGCAAACAGTGATGTTTTAAACTATATTTAAATCAATACTGAAAACAGTACTAGCATCAAAGACAAATTCTACTCACGGTAATAAGAAGTCAAAGTGAAACTTTGACCATCTGGGCATTACATAGAGAACTGATTGCACCAAAATGTTGATAGGAAAAATCACGTGGTAATTTTCGGGTCCATATTGGGTTGCATAATTTAAAGTCGCATATTTTAAGGCTGCATAACGTTTTTTGGCGTTGTCTTCGTTTCGCATAACGTTCATTCAGAATAAATCATTAGGCATACTTTATTTCCCCATAACTTCTTTTATAATAATGATATATCAGCATCAAATGTTTTTGACGTGACAACGTCTTATAAATTGGTTTGCCGGGTGACACTTCAAGAAACTGCGTTACGCTCCGCTCACGTTATGCGCTCACAATGAGAGCGAGTGAGAGGCACGCGTCCCTTCCACTCGGGCATGGTTAGCCCGCCTAAGAGCGAGAGAGACAGACATAAAAAGTGAAAGGCACGCGTCCCTTCCATATTATTTCATCCTTCTTCCTACTATACGAATGAATATTCACATTAAAATTATTTTACCACTCAAAGTCGTTGTCACGTAAAACTTTCGCCCGTATACCGACTTTACAGGCAACCAATTTTTTTACAATAACGATTAACAATCAAAACATTTATTGGCAGTCACATAGAATACCATAAAGTTAACATTTAGGGTTACCTATCTTAAACTCGAAATTTTTCTGTACAAATTTTATTTGGCCGAAAACGTTTTGTAATTTTTTGTTTTTCATAATTTTCTTTTTACTTTAAACACAATTAACAAAATTTTGAAATGCCTATTATTAAGCCAAGCAAGCAGGCAGCATGCAAGCAAGCTGCAGCATGCAAGCACGCATGCAGCAAGCAACCAAGCATTCAGCAGACATGGTTTCTGTCACGGCTCCGGCGCTGCGGGACTCCGGCGGTCCCACGCGAGCTTATCGTCGCAGATGACTTTCGCTCACCACCACCTTTAAACCCACCTGCTCCTCAGCTCGCGGGCCACCTCGCCCCTCCGCGCCTACGCGGGCTTAAATTACACTTTAGCGTAGGTCAGACAAGACTACGTGGAGTCGGTTTTGCCGCGATTCGTTTCTGTCACTGACTTTTGTAACACAACCTTACCGAAAACACGAAATATTAACTTTTTAAGACATTTTAATTTATTTACCTAATAATATGAATATATGAAAAACAAAAAAAAACGAAAATCTGGGTATGATATTTTAGAGAAAAAATTACCTTCAGGAGTTTGAGTTTGAGTTGAGAAATTACCTCGAAATTCGAGACAATAGCTACGCTGCGCTTCATCCATTATGCGTTTCGTATTTAATGATAAATTAAATTTAGACGTATAGCAATTATGTTATTTTCATTTATGATGATTAAAATTATGATAAAGACAATTATATGGTAAGTTAAATTCATGCCGATGAAACCATTATGGGTTTATAACACTCTGCTTTACTAATTTTATGCGAAAAAACTTTATGCTGAAACTGTTCTGCCAAACTACATTATGACGAAAGAGATCATGCGACCGAAAGGGCTCCCGTAATTTTCATAGCAGTAGTTGTTGTTGTTATTGATGTTTGTGTTAAAGGTAATCAGCATTTTGCACACAAGAGTAATCCAATAATTCCACTAATTCCGAAACAAAGTCCCACAAGGAGTTGGAAGTTTAGCTTTCATACATTATAATCACGACTATTATCCCCGAAGGGTAAGTCATAGACTACGCAATGAGGACCGCAAAAGCAGTCCTCTACCATAGTCCACTTTTTACCAAACAGCGACTGCACATGCTCAGCGTGACAGGTGGTGAGCCTATCACCGCTCAATATTTAAGGATGTATGTGCAGTCTTTAGTCTATTAGTCGCCTTTTACGCCACCCAAGGAAAGAGAGGAGGTGGTAGTATTCTTTCACCGCTACACGGTTACTTTTATACCTTTCTAGAAATACCAAATTAGTTCCGAGAATAATCAATAATTTAATGTTTGCAATGATTTTGCGGCTTAAAACTTGTTATAATTATAATTATAGAAATCATGTTACCAACATACAATAAGTGATACGACCATATTGAGTCCCACTTAAATAAAAGAATATTCAATTCTAGTCTAACAAAGTTCCGAGATTTATAGAACATAGATTAAACGTAACATTTCCAACAAACGCTTTGTAGTCAGCCACCGTGAGTAACATGACTTTTATAAATCCAAAAGGCTCTCTATGAAATGCGAAACACGAAACACCCCTTTCCAGATATTTCCTAGAAGCCGGGCCGTTTGTCTAACAGACCGAAAGTGAGGGCGAAATATTATAAATTCAGGCGGAAGCAGTGGCACGGTTAAATCATTCGGAAAACCTCTCAGGTACGGCGGCGTGTTAAAATAAAAATGCATTTGGCTGAGGTAAAAATATTCTTGTCATTGTAGTACTGCGGCTAGTGTGACTGTTGAGGGATGGGGATGTGGCTAGCCAACGCGAGCCTCAGGTGGTCTGATACTATTTGAACTCCAGGCGAGGCCGGTACCCCTACTCATTTATTTTTTCAAGGTAGGCCATGCTATTCTAGATAACTAGGTGAGCAAACATATTTGGATGTGTTCCCTACTGACGGGACGATGTTAAGGTGAATTCAAGTGATTGCTTAACAGTTACCAGATCACCCTGGTAGCAAGTAAGGGAAACAAAATGAAGATGCCCAAAAAGAGGCGGGAGCTGAGAGAATGGCTCCACATAACTAATAACGTACCTATACGTACGTAATAACATAACTTATATACGTCTCCCCAGACGGTATGATTCTTTAGATAGTTTTTTTTTATTCTACGACGGGTATGCACTTAGTCTTCATCCTCGCCTGATGGTTAGTGACGATAAAACCAAAGGTGGAATCGTGCTTCGCCCTGAATCCTCAACCATTGAGAAACTGGCTATCTTATCACTAAACTGTCGGAACACAACAATGCCATAAACATCGTTGTTATGGCGACAGACTTAGATATTATGGTGGTAGCTGACCAGGCGGACTTAACAGCCCTACCACCAACCAAACCCAGCACACAAAGATGTACGACCAAGCTGGGAATCGAACCCAGTACCTCTGGGTCTGAGACCGGTGGCTTAGCTACTAAGCCACAGAGGCGGTTAGGCACACAAAAGACGCCTAGAACGCTAGTAACAGCCATTTTAGCAGAGGTTCTACATGATAAATGAGAGAGAGAGATTTTACATGAGGTTCTATTATGCCTGTAATCATGGGCACACATTATCACACATTTGGTTCAAAAGTAACCCTATCCCGTTTTATGATTCGCAAAAAACATTAGGTACATGCTATAGTGTAGGCTTTGTCATTTTTCATTGCAAGAAAACTACGGAAACATTCTAAAATTGCACCCTATCTCTAAGACTAAAGAGAAAATATCAAAGAGCGAATGTGCATGTCTCGAAATTCTACACCTGTCGCAGGCCAGGTTAATTCGATGTAAAAACGGTACCCGTTGAATTCAATTTACATTCCTCAGACCGTTAAGTGTTTTAGGCAAATTACACGAGGCGCCGGCAACGGTTCGTTAAGGCTAGGTCTTTGAAAGAACTAAAAGGAAAGTGCTTAAGTAATCTTTAGAATGTTGGATGGGGTTGTGTTTGGAGTTCAGACTTACATCTGTGGCGTTGAATCAAATACGGATATTTTGAATACAGACTATACAGGACAGGCATACAGGATATAATTATTCTCTAAAAACTTTTTAAAGGGTTGCTTCGGTTTTGTGTTACAATACAAAATTTATTTTAGGGAAATTCGTTATAGTAACTTCTTGTGCACTATTGTGTTAACTTTATGTTTTTGTTGTTCACATTGTATTTAATTTCGTAACACCATTAAAAACTTTTTCATTTATTTTTTACCTACGTACTTATAATTTATGAAACGGCACTTAATTAACAATTATTTACAAAATTATTGACATAGTGTCTGTGGAAATCACTTGTGTGATTATTTTGATCCTAAAGACTATCGAAATCGTGCTCCTTTTACCTTCCAACTAGGGTTGCCACTTTTTTTTAGGACGGATAAAGTATTTTTTCATTTTGTAGAACAAAAATAAAGTACCTACGAGTACATAGCATAAAAATGAGTATTCATTTATTTGTCCTTAGAAACGTATTTTTAGTTGCTCTTTGCGACATTTAACAAATGTTTGACTTTTACGTAAATAGTTTTACGTGGGTAAATAGAGTATTTTAGCGTTATTGGTGTCGTAGATTATAAAGTACGCCTATCTCTATGAAAAAGAGGGCAATACTCAATTCCAGAGTACGGGTGGCAACCCTACTTCCAACTGTCTTTGTGCAGGAAAATCAGATCGAGTTGCGTCACTTTGGCATGAACAAACACACTGATAATTATCATTAATATGCATTTCATAGAAATCATCTGAAGGTTCAATTTTTAAACATTATTTTTAAAATAGCTGCCAATACATTGAAATCAGGGGTGGACAAAGGAGGATGCTGAAATTCCATTTCAATAGAATAAATTCGTACTGTATTTCAGTTATAATTAAAATAAAATACATTATATATTTCCAAAGAGATGATTCGCGCTTCAGAAACTTCGTAGCTACATCCGATCCGGATATCCCCTTGTTTTCATATTTCGCACAGATGTCGTTTCATTATAAACCTTACAGCAGGTACGGTCAAAGTTTAATATTGCAAAAGGTACGTGAATAATAATTTTGTCGTTTAGTTAGGTGCACAGTAAAAACGAGAAATTCGAGTCAACTGCGATATTCAACTGTTTTGTGTTCTTTCGCATTGTGACCGCGGTATTATTCTGTAGCCTCCATTTTAAATAGTTTGAACAATGTTTGGTAGTCTTAACTGGGAAGTTTAAACATAATATATGAAGTACTTTATGTAAGCCTACAGTTCACATAAATTTGTGCGCGTAAATAAACTTAATCTTACAGTAATATGAATTATCAAACTAGCATCCTTTCGGGTAACAATTTTCCAGGTTAAATAACCCATTTTTAGAAAAACTTTTTCTTGTTCTAGTCTGTTTTTAGTATATAAATTGTAAATGGGACGTTGAAATAGTAATTAAAACAATGTTTTTTTTATCATAATACATAATTAAACATATTTCATCCTGCAGACCACAACTGGTCACAAAAGGTCTTCCCTAAGTTTTATCGCCCCAACTTTGGCGGTCTGTAACCATATTTTTCTTTTTTTCTTTTTGGCGACTACCGCACGGCTTCTCAGTTCGCTTCGGGATATTTTAATTTGTAGGATATTTCTAAGCTTTGGCGGTCTCTAACCATACCATGACGACCTCCTTGATCGAAAGGATTGTACACCGCTTTTCATGGTGTCGCCATCTCTGAGGTCCCGGCTTCTCTTGGGCTAGATAATTGGTGTGATTGTAGGAAAGTTTAATTTAATTTAATTTAATATCTTTATTTTTTTTTCTTTTTGTCACGGCTTCACAGTTCGATTCGGGATATTTTTTATTTACATGATATTTCTTATCTTTTAGATGTTATGTTAAAAAGTAGTTGTTTTATTAAAAATACAGTAAGCCATCGTTGCCAATATAATTATTGTCTCTGTATCAAATCAGCACAATCATACATACATACACACACACAACACACCTGCTTTCCAGAAGGGTATAAGGCAGTGACCACAGCTTTCCATTTTCTTACACAAACATTTGACATTCCTCTCCCCCCGGACCTCTGAGGAGTTCAGACGTGTTATTAGCTAATCCTTATTGCTGTATTTTTAAATTTTAATTCATAATTAACCGAAGATAATCGAGAAAATAAAATAGGAGTGCATAAACGAAAGGAGCATAACGCCCGCGAAGTCGCAGCATCGCTATCGCCCATCGCCGCCAGCGCCCCGCTCCAAGAGGCGTAACGTTAACTAGCCAGTCACCTGCGCTGGCGCCGTCTACCCCGCGCGTGAGGGAGGTACGTGACTTCACTAGCTTGCTGTGCGCCTGGTGCTTTGTATGAGTCATCTCTGTCGCCTCGCCACCGAGACCGCTGTCCGTACTGTTGGGTTTATAATTTATATTAACTCCGTTGCGCTTTGCTACCCTGGTGACTTTGCTGTCAATAGACATTTTGATTTTATTTGAAAATAAAAATTACAAAATGAAGTACGCTTGTTGCAAGTCAACAACAGATGGCGCTAATGGTACTTTGGTGTGTACTAAATGTAAACAAGTTTATCACGTAGCTTGTTTGTTCGCTACGGATAAGAAAAAAGCTTTTAGTGTCGATTTCAAACAGACTTGGGTCTGCCCTGGCTGTACCCAGAACCAGCCTAAAGCTGTGAAAAGTGATAACACTCCGATGCAGATAACATAAACACCCGTAGAGGCGGCACCCGTGGTGATTCACCGCCGCAGGTTGCCTCCTCTTCAACTGTTTTATCTCCTATTCCATTCAATATGAAATCTATCAAGGAATTTATAGCCTGCGAGACGGCAGCAATGACAGTTGAGTTGCGACAGGTACTGTCCGATGCGATCTCTCGAGCGATATCCAAGGAGTTAAAGCCTATTAAAGACGAAATCTCAGTCATTAGGGAGTCGTTGACTTTTTTGAACAGCCAGTATGACAGCTTAACTAAGAGGGTTGCAGATATTGAAAAAGAAACAAAAGTTATATCGAAAGTTAAATCCGACGTGGGCGTAGTAAAGGAAGCGATAAGCAACAACGAGATCGACAACAACAAAAGAGATCAGTGGGCGAGACGGTCTAATGTGGAGATTTTTGGAGTCCCCGAAAGAAAAGGAGAAAACTTAATGGATATTTTAGCTAAGATTGCTAAGTGTGGCCAGTTCGCTTTGAATCCCTCGAACGATATTGATTTTGTCACCCGTGTTGCACCCAAAAGTACTGACAATAAGAAGATAAAGCCAATAGTAGTGCGTTTCTTGTCACGCTGGAAAAAGGACGAGTTTTTAATCAAGTACGAAAAAACTAAGACTTAAAAGTAGCGATATTGGCATCCCAGGCGATTCCTTCGTTTATTTGAATGATCACTTGACCAGCAGAAACAAAGCTTTGTTACAGTGTGTTAAAACACTCTGCAAAGAAAAATCGTATATGTATGTATGGGTAAAAAACTGTTCGATCATGACCCGTCGTTCCGATACGTCTCCCGTTATACATATATCAAATGAGTTGGATTTAAACAAACTAAAATAAGTCTTGTTTCTTCTCTTAATTGTTATGTAGTGTCTGTTGAGATAAGAATGTTATTTTATGATAGCCTGACTGGCTTGTCCGAGTGCTCATACCGAGAGGTTCACACATATTTTGATTATTTTTATTCATTTGCGACTAACTATCATGTTTATTTTATTTTTGTATTGCTGAATTATTATTTTATATATTGTTATAACTTTGGGCGTAAAATATTAAAGGGGTATTATGGTTATAGGCCAAATATAGGCCAATCTCAGTTCTTACAACATTGTCAAAAGTTCTCGAACGTCTCATGAACAAGCGCTTAACATCTTTTCTGGAAACTAATAACCTTCTTTCGTCGTCACAGTACGGATTCCGAGGTGGCAAGTCGACAAATGACGCTGTGCACGATTTGACAAACTCTATTATTACTAGCTTAGATAAAAAAAAGAAGTGTCTCACTATATTCCTTGACCTAGCCAAGGCCTTTGACACCGTTTCCATTCCACATCTGTTAAAGAAGCTAGAGGAATTGGGTGTGAGAGGTTGCCCCTTGGGTTTGTTTGGTGATTATTTGACCAACCGCAAACACCGCGTCAAAATTGATCATTGGATCAGTCAAGAGCAAACGGTGGATTTTGGCTTGCCGCAGGGAAGCATAAATGGTCCCACTCTTTTCCTGGTTTATGTGAATGGCCTCTGCAATATGAAACTCCACAACGGCAAATTGCTTGCATTCGCTGACGACACAGCTCTTTTTTTCAGTGGCGATAGCTGGGAAGAAGTTTTCTACAATGCCCAGACTGGCTTTAGGAGAGTATGTGCATGGTTGCATGACAATGTCTTGACCCTAAATATATCGAAGACTAAATACATTGCATTCGCGCATAGATCCAATCAGCTCCCCCCACCATCCTTTTCAATCACCGCCCACTCTTGTCGTTTGGGATCCGTTACCTGTAACTGTCCTTCACTCCAAAGAACTGATACTATAAAATACCTTGGTATTACCATCGACCAAACCCTTTCATTTAAACCGCATATCTATGTCCTTGTGACTCGGCTGCGGAAACTAATTTTTATATTTGAAACCTTAAGACACGTAGCTGACCGCAAGACAATCAAAATGGTCTACCATGCTCTCTGCCAATCCGTAGTTGAGTATTGCATCACGTCTTGGGGTGGTGTACCTAAGACTTATCTCCTCCTCCTTGAGAGAGCTCAGAGAGCTGTACTAAAGGTGGGAGCTGGTCTTCCATATCGCTTCCCTACAGCTTTGCTCTATAAGGACTGGGATGTGCTGACAATAAGACAAATTTTCATACTGCAAACTGCCTTAAAAAAACACTCCCAATTGCCGTACGATCCCAATCTAATGGATGATAAGCGAAAGAAAGCTAATGTCTGTCCTACACCATTATTTCATACAAGACATTCTCATCATTTCTTCTGCTTCTTTGGCTGCTACATATACAATAAAATAAATAGTTTGTTGAATATCTATCCCCTTCCAAAACTAAACAGCAAACGCACAATCACGAACTGGCTCAAGACGCTAACATATAAAGAAACCGAAGACTTTATTATCCCAAAAGTGTAATTACTACAATAATCGGACCCCTTCTCTCTCTAAGGCTTTGTTGAAATATACTTGCGCTATGTATTAACACACACGTACATCACGGATCCTCACACTTTTATACACACACTCATTAACACATCCCTCACTCAGGGGCTTCATCATATCTTTTGTTTGTTTTATATCAATAAGTAGGTAATAATGTAATAGTTATAGTTTGCTCAGAGTCCGCGGAATGGGGCACTGGTGACCTGTGGTTTACGGGTTTTTTCAAACCTATCACAAGCACCAGTCTCTCACAAGGGGTACTTATGGGTTCTATTTATCGATAATTTGCCATTATCTCTGTACAACGTAAACCTTGTGATGAGAAAATAAATTAAATTGAATTGAATTGAATTGAATATAATAGGGGTCCTATTGATCGTTATAAGTATTACTACTTCATGCGCTATAATGATAACTTTAAATAAAAGGTTCAAACACTGTGTTATCGGTTTATTACCAAAACGTTCGTGGTTTACGGACCAAATCTGATGTTTTCTTTCGCAACATCATGCGGGCTGACTATGATGTTATTTGTCTAAGTGAAACGTGGCTATTATCGGGTATCTACGACTCTGAGTACTTTGACACTCGATACAGTGTTTATAGGTGTGATAGAGACTACGACACTCGCGGAGACCGCCTAGGTGGAGGTGTCCTCATAGCAGTCCGTCGCGAATTTTCAGTGCAGTCTTCTAGTAAGATAACTATGCCTAATGCAGCATCAGAGGCAATCGAAGTCACAATTGAGTATAATTCCTACCGCAATTGTAAGTTACTTCGCATTTATTGTGGCTATTTTCCCCATTGTCCATTGCAATATGATAGCTTGTGTAGTTTTTTTGAAGCTGTGTCAGATACTATTGTTGGCTTCCCTAACGATGTTTACCTAGTATGGGGCGACTTCAATATATCTTCAGCGCAATGGGACCGAAGTAGAACTGCCGTAACTCTTACTAGTTGTGATATAAATAAATCAGATATAGTACAAGCCTTACAAAGTTTCTTGAGCTTCACTGATATAAAACAATTTAATAATGTTATGAACCTTAACAACAGGATGCTGGATCTGGTCATGAGTGGTTGTGAGTGTATCGTAACCCATAGTAAAGAACCGTTGATAGATGAAGATGCTCACCATCCTGCATTGCTAGTGCGTGTTAAGTCTTCGCTTCCACGTATGCTGCGACCTGCGTCTCGTACCGTGCGTTTGTTTCGTGTAGCTGACTATGAATTGCTTAACAGTAAAATCGCATCGATTGACTGGCATGATCTTCAGAAATATAGTGATATTGATGAGGCTGTTGCAAAGTTTTACGAACAAATAAACAAAATCATTTAGAAGCACGTTCCTAGTAAGGTAGTTAAGGGTGACATGCGGTATCCTCCCTGGTTTACCCCGGCTCTAATTAAGATTATCAGAGAGAAACTGAAATACCACAAGAAATTTAAAATATATGGTAGACAGAGCGACTTTAATACATTTTGTCTTCTAAGAAATCGCCAGAAACGAGTTCAGCGCCAATGTTATGACAAATTTATTACAAAATCTGAAAATATGATTAAAGTTAACAGCAGGTTTTTCTGGACTTTCGTAAAGTCGAAGAAATCGGTCTCTGAATTTCCAGATAATATGTATATTGACAATGTGTTTTCTTCCGATGGAAAAGAAATTTGTAATCTTTTCAATAATTACTTTCGTTCTGCCTTCGAACCACCTGTGTCGGATTCTTCATTCTTAGAACAAACAAATAGTACAAATACAATCTCAATTGGATCTGTTAATATTACGGTATCACTGGTCAACAAATATCTTAAAAGGCTTGACGTAGCGAAGGGCAGTGGGCCAGATGGAATTCCATCTTTGTTTCTAAAGAAGTGTTATGAATCACTAGCGTTCCCACTATATTTATTATTTAAACTCTCTTTAACTTCTGGTAAAATGCCTATGGTTTGGAAACAATGTCATGTAGTCCCCATTTTTAAGTCTGAAGACAAACACAATATCCAAAACTATAGGCCGATATCGAAAATTAGTGTAATCCCCAAGTTGTTTGAAAAGATAATATATGACTCTGTTCTACCTGTATTCAGATCCGTGATTGTAAGTCAGCAACACGGTTTCATTAACAAGAGATCTACAGAAACAAATTTATGTGAGTTTGTGCATGGAGTCGCCACGGCAATGGATAAAGGTTGCCAAGTGGATGCTGTATATACAGATTACTCGAAGGAGTTTGATAAAATCCCGCACTCTAGGCTAATACACAAGATTGCTAAAGTTGGTATGCACGGTGATTTGTTGCGCTGGTTGGAGTCCTACCTTAGGGAGCGTAGTCAAGCCGTAACTATAAAAGGATTTTGCTCAACTTTTGTCCCGGTATCTTCTGGGGTGCCTCAGGGATCTCATATCGGTCCCCTCTTATTTAACCTGTTTGTTAACGACGTTGTTACAATGCTCAAACATTCAAATGTCTTAATTTACGCAGACGATATGAAATTTTTTTAAAGTATAACATCACATCAGGACTGTATTATACTACAGAATGATCTTAATGCGCTCTGTAAGTATTGTGAAATAAATCATCTTTATCTTAATTCCAAAAAATGCAGTTCAATCACATTTACCCGTAAATCGAAGGTCATTAATTTTGAGTATAAGTTGGATAACATAAGTATTAATAGGGTGACCGAGGTGCGAGACTTAGGGGTGATACTTGATAGCAAGTTAACTTTTGGAGGGCATATTAAATATATTGTGACAAAAGCATACCGTATGCTTGGTTTTATAATGAGAATAGGAAAAGACTTTAAGCAGTGCTCCACCATTGTGCTTCTTTTTAATTCATACATCCGATCGGTTCTAGAGTATGCATCGGTGGTCTGGACTCCGCAGTGTAATGTACACATAGATTCAGTTGAAAGACTAAATAAAAAAATGCAAAAGTACATTCACCATAAAGCTATTCATAATAGGCAAAAAGAGATCTGTATTTCCCCTCTGATGGAACGTCGCATTGAAAAAGACCAAGTTTTCCTTTATAAAATAATAAATAACCTAATTGACACTCCGTTTCTTTTAGAAAATATAGGTATTAGATGCCCTCGGACAAGTTCTCGTCTTAAAAGTTTGTTTTCTTTGCCCTCTACGAGTACTAGATATGCAGGTAATACATTTTTGTTTAGATCATGTAATGATTATAATAAGAAGTTTGCTTCTTTGGATATGTTTAATTGTACTGTTTCTCAGTTTAGAAAGCAAATACGTGAGTTAATGAATAGCAATTTCTAAATATATCTCGTTTAACAACAATTTTTTTTTTCTTTATAATTACATACTTTTTTATATTGTATTTATTTTACTGTGTTTGTTGTAGAGCTACTCTTTGTGTCCTGAATTTAATCTGTATGTATAATTTAACTGTGGAAACTTTACTGATAACTGTGTAATCTATTTTGTAATAATTTTTATGTGTTGTTAAATTGTTTGTTTCCCAAATAAACTAAAATAAAAAATAAAATAAAATAAAATAAAATTTGACGATTAAAATCTTAAGGTGGCCACTGACGATCAGTTTTTCCCATCAGTTGAACTGACGTCAGTCCAAAATTTGATCGTGAATGTCGAATTGTCACTCCAGAGTTTTAACTGACGGCGCGACACGTAAAGCCGGCGCGTCGCGCCAAACTGACCGTGAGTGTGTGATCGTCAATCCAATCGGGTCAGTTCGAATTTCTCCAATGAATATAATTTTACTAGGGGTCGCTCTACAACTGACGCCGGTGTTGAGCTTTTAATCCAAATATTTGATACCTGGGAGGAATCACAGGATGCCCTAGGGGTATTTTGTGATTTATCCAAGGCTTTTGATTGTGTTTTACATGAAACTTTGGTCAGGAAGCTTAACCACTATGGAATTAGGAATGCTTCTTTGAGCCTTCTAATCTCATACTTGAGTAACAGGATTCAAAAGGTAAAACATTAACGGTAAAAGATCTCCGGGATCAGTGGTTAAAATGGGAGTTCCGCAGGGTTCAATACTTGGTCCATTCTTGTTTTTGGTTTATATTAATGACTTACCTTATTTTGTAAAAGACAGTCATGAGATAGTTTTGTTTGCTGATGATACTTCACTTTTATTTAAAGTGAAACGACGACACCCAAATTATGACGATGTGAATAATGCGGTCTCAAAGATTGTTCACTGGTTTAGTGTAAATAACTTGCTATTAAACGAGGGAAAAACCAAATGTGTAAGATTTGTATTGCCTAATGTTAAGCAGGTAATAACTAGTGTACAAATTAAAGATAAGAATGTGAATCCTGTGGACACCACTGTGTTTCTAGGCATCACGTTGGATGCCAAGCTTCAGTGGGGCCCACATATAGCTAAATTGTCGAATAGACTTAGCTCTGCGGCTTATGCAGTAATGAAGATCCGTCAGTTAACTGACGTTGATACAGCGAGATTAGTTTATTTCAGTTACTTTCATAGTGTAATGTCGTACGCCATTTTACTGTGGGGAAATGCTGCCGACATTCAAACTATCTTTGTGCTGCAGAAGAGGGCTATTCGAGCAATATATAACCTACAGGCTGGTGACTCTCTCAGAGAGAGATTTAAGGATATAAGTATAATGACAGTTGCATCACAATATATTTATGAAAATCTTGTGTATGTTCATAAAAATATTGAAATGTTTTCAAAAAACAGTGATATTCACAAATTAAATACTAGAAGTAAGAACAAATTAGCAGTGCCTTATACTAGGCTCCATAAAATAAATAATTCTTTTAAGGGTCTGTGCGTACGATTATACAACAAAGTACCAAATGATATTCAGAAATTAGATCTTGATAAATTTAAAATCAAAATCAAAGAAAAGCTTTATAAAAAAGCTTATTATAAAGTGTCGGATTATACAGAAGACAAAACAGCTTGGATCTGAAATGCTCCAAGTACCTACTCCAACAGCTATTTCTAATTGCCTATAATTAATTTATATAGAGCACCATATTTAATTAAACTATTTACATTCAAATTCATATTTTGTATTTTGTGACCTGGTAACGACATATAATATATATACTACTCTGTGTAAAAAGTATCGGGAATATGTCAATAAAAAGACCCGCGTAAAAGAGTTCGTTTTAATTTTTTAACTGCATGTTGGTAGCACTGTACTGATTTACCGCGCGAAATTTGAGTGGGATCTGTCATTTACTTTGTTTAAAACTGCACTTTTTGTTGGTCATAGTTTTGAGTCCTCGGCAATTTTTACAATGGAAAATATTGTTGAACAAAGAGTGTGCCTTAAATTTTGTGTTTCGAATGATATTTCATGTGGAGAATCGCTCAAAATGTTGCAAAAAACCTACGGCGAATCTTGTTTATCAAAAACAAGGGCATATGAATAGTACAAGGCTTTTAAAGAAGGCCGAGACGTAGTAGTAGACTTGCCTCGTTCTGGTAGACCTTCAACCGCTACGACCAAAGAAAACATCGACAGAATCAAGAAGCTAGTGCTCGAAAATCGACGTATGAGTTTGAGAGAGTTGGCTAGTGAGGTGAACATATCTTTTAAGTCCGTCCACAACATTCTCATTGACATTTTAGGCATGAAACGCGTCGCCGCTCGATTAGTTCCAAAGGAGCTCAATTTTGTTCAAAAAGCGCAGCGAATACATGTTGCTGAAGACATGGTTTCCCGAGCTTCTTCGGATCCTACCTTTATGAAACGTATAATAACTGGCGACGAGACATGGGTTTATGAGTACGACATGCAAACAAGCCAACAGTCTTCAGAATGGCGTCTCGAAAACGAGCCGAAACCCAAAAAACCGCGGCAAAGTCGCTCCAAAATCAAGGTGATGCTGTCAGTTTTTTTTGACTACCGTGGTGTGGTTCACTCCGAATTCCTTCCAGAGGGAGAAACAGTGAATAAAGAATATTATTTAGGCGTCATGAAGCGTTTGCGTGAGAGTATCCACCGAAAACGTCCAGATTTGTGGCAACACAACTCATGGATGCTGCACCATGATAATGCACCATCACACACAGCCATTATTGTGAAAGAGTTTTTAGCGAAAAATTCAACAAAAGTTCTCGACCAAGCACCGTATTCACCTGATATGGCTCCGTCTGACTTTTTTCTATTTCCCAAGTTAAAATTACCACTTCGAGGAAAACGTTTTGAGTCGATAGAAGCCATAAAAGAAAATTCGCTGAATGAGCTGAAGGCCATACCGCAAGTAGCTTACGAAAAATGTATGGAGGACTGGGTGAAGCGGTGGAGATGTTGTATTGCAAGCAATGGTGCTTACTTTGAAGGCGATAAATTAAATTTAGATGAATAATTTGTATTTTTTGTTTTATTGAACAATTCCCGATACTTAGTACACAGAATGTATATTTTGTAAATGTCGTTGCTTCTGTGCGCTGTGGTTTCTTGCGCCCGTTCTTTGCCACAGTTAAAAAATGATGTCCTGAATGGGTGGTAGGTTAAAAAATATTTGGACGTTTCAAAGTACTTATTAATTGAGTTTATTGAATAAATATATTTTGACTATTGACTATTGACTAATATTGATCCTTAGCACCAAACAATAAAGTTCAAAATTGATTGTTTCGCGTCAGTTCAAACTTTTCGCGTCAGTTCAAACTTCTCCAATGAATATTGATCCTTAGAGCCAAACACTAAAGTTCAAAATTAATTGTACCGGCCGGTCGAGACTGACGAGCCGGCGTGACGCCAGTGAATGGGGAAATCTGTTTGGCGTAAAACCATTTGGAGTGACGCCACAGTTTTACGCCTGGACTGACGCGCAAAACTGATCGTCAGTGGCCAGCTTTAGATTAAAACAAAAAGGGAAGATACGGCATTAGCGTCTCGTGAGTAAGCCGCTAAAATTAGTACAGGCTACATCGTACTATTGCGGACATTCTGCTGTGATAAAAAGAGAAAGACGCTACTCCGCAGTGGCGTCGGAATCGGTCGGACGTCAACGCGCTACTCGCTGACTCCCTCGCGCTGACGTTGAAACTTACTGCTCTGCCTTGCTCGCTCGATTTACACTTTTATAGGTGTGCGTGTGTGAGTGTTTGCATATGTAGTTGAGTAGTATAGTCCTACTCAACTTTTGATTGACTACAAGTAGGAGCATGCCGTATCTTCCCTTTTTGTTTTAATCTAAGATTAAAATATATAAAGAAATCGTTTGTAACCTTTTTTATTCTACAACGGGTAAGCGCTTGGCCTTCATCTAACTTGATAGTAAGTGACGATAAGGTCGAAGGTGGAAGCGCGCTTCACCAGGAATCCTCAACCACTGAGGAACTGGCTATCTTATCTCTATTGTCAGAACACAACAATGCTATAAACATCGTTGTTATGGTGACAGACTTAGATAAGATGGTGGTAGCTAGCCAGGCGGATTTAACAGCCCTACCACCAGCCAAACTCAGCACACAAAGATGTTCGGCCCGCTGGGAATCGAACCCGGGACCTCTGGGTCTGAGATCGGTGGCTTAGACCACAGAGGCAATTATGCTTACAGATATGAAGTTATGGTATCATGTCTCGTTGTTCCATAACCATAATGACCGTTGAAAGGTAATAATGAAAAAAGCAATCCTATCCTCCAATCCTTTTTTTTTAATAAAAGTATTTGAAGGAAACTAGATTGCCTGAAAGAATTTGTGGATATTATTGAGAAGGCGCAAGAAATGCCGTTAAAACGTTTGTTTCGTCGAAGTCGCGTCGAATTTTGCAAACACTTTACCCAATAAGCCTACGTTTATTCAGATTTTTTATTTATTGTAAGATATTGGCCGTGTTTTCTATCAACCGCCTCTATGCTTTGTAGTTAGACCTGGCTCAGACCCAAATGTCCGCAGTTCATTTCCAGCGAAGCATACATAATTTGTACTTGGTTTGGTTGCTTGTAGGGGATATTCTAAGTCCGCCTGGTAAGCTATCATCTTATCTAAGTATTTAGCTATAGCACCAATGTTAATAGAATTGTTATCTCTAATCAATAAAGATTTATATCTTTTTCACCAGTTTCACAGTTGTTTAATATTTTCAAGGTGACTAGCGCTATTACATATACATAACTTACCACCAGGCGAGACGAAGGTCAAAGATTACTTACCAGTTGTGCCAAAAAAAATGCATTATAGATTGAATAAACCATAAGTGTAAAAACAGAAAGCCGTGAAATTCGGATGCAATAAAAATAAATGCGCCGCTCCGCAGGTTCTGTAAGCATATTTCGTAGCACGTAGCAAATTCCTAATATGTATATTTATGTAGCATGCCGGTTGGCTACAAATAATACTTCTAGGGAACAGGGCCGTAATTAGGAGAGCCAGTGTAATCTTACGAAATTGTAAGCGGACGCGACGGCCTGATTATTCTGAGAGTAGCTACTTCTGCCGGAGTTACATTGTTGGATACAGCGTGATTGAATAAACAAAATAGACTTCATAATAAAAAATGGAGAGCCAATAAACTAGTTTGATGTGGTTTTTCTAATAACGTATATTACCTGGTATCTCGTCAGCTTATAACCAATAATTTTATGCTTTGCTAATATAAAAATGATTTATGTTAAATAAATGAGAAAGAGCTCTTTAGCAGGGCAGCTAGCTTGTTCGAGTTGCGATGTGATAAAAATCATTTGATTTTTAATCGTTACAATTCTTGGAAAGGCCACCTAAAAACCAACTTTTTTTTTCAAAATGCACGTTATGCCGTTGGTCTCAACTGTCGTAAGATGGCACTCGTTATATAACTCACCATCCCTCATTTGGCCAGAATGGTGATAAGGCCCCAACCGTCTCTAAGCTAATATTCATGTAAGACTACCTAAACAGTTGCAGTTGTGAGATGTTAATATGCTGATATGATGCAAATATTATTTTTTAACTTTAGGAAACCTTTACTTTTCTTTGGAAATCAGCTTCGGGACCACTATTCTAGGCCAGTGCAGGTTGGTAGATTTTAAAAATTGCCATCTTACTAAAACAACGTGGAAAGGCCGACAACGTCTTAACGTGCCTTCCGAAGCACAGAGGAGCTTGAGATGTTTTTTCTATTTTATTTGATCGTCCATTCAGTAACCTGGCTTTGATAAAGTAGCTTAATGTGCACGATCGCAAACCGCCAACGCGCTCCTCATTCATACAATTAGAAAAATGATACAATGTATTTTTTTTCCACTTACCTGAGCCCGGCTACGCCTTCACAGTACGCTGTTAGTTTACTGCTACACTAAATTACGGGCCGCTCCCTAACCGGGCGGCGAATTTAAACTAATGCATTAAATTTGCTTTTATCGGAGCAACAGAAGTAAAGGCCGTTATTTTGAGTATTAGTTACCTATTAGCATTTTGCGGACATATCGGTTTGGGAAGCTCTAACTTGTGACTGTTATAACGGATTGATTCGCATTAAAACCGGGTGTGTGCTGATTGTAATTTGGGTAACAACTCATTGTAATTCAGGAAAAAAGGGTTATAAGGTTTACAGGAGCGAAATTTGAACCCGTATTGTTTGTTAGAAGGCGCGGGATCAAATATCGTTATTAACACATTCTGAATTATAGAAGTTTGCACTATTTCCGTGCACAATTTATGGCATCTACATGTATGAATTGAGAGTTTTATTTGTTTATTTAGCTAAGGGCTTATTTACAAATACAAATAAATTTATTTGATAAATGCTTACTTACAACAAACTTAAAAATACAGTAGTGTTACCTAAATATAAGCATTATTTTCAAGGAGGCTGAGATTTTCTATGACCCCACACTAGGCACTGCCTGACCTGTGGCGGCAAAGTAAGACGTTTCCAAAAGTTAAACGGTTGCCAGCAGTAATTAATAAAAATTAAATTCCTTATTGAAGTAATTAAAACTAAGTATTTGGTAGATATCTGTGTTTTATTTTAATATATATGCCTTACTCCTGTAAGTCATGTGATAGGTTAGAAATTTAAGACAATCGCTAAGCGCAGCGTAGCGATTGTCTTGAATTTCGAGGTTTTTTTTTCAATTTACCAATAAGTAAAGTGAAACATCCCAAGATTCCAATTCCAGCTTATTAAATGAAATTTGCTATTAACAAATGAAGATACAGTATTAAACGTGCTTTTACTAAATTAGCACAAACTATAAGAAACTGGAATTACTAAAGAGGCAAGCGAAGCTAACAAAGCATTGGAGCCACTACGAACCAACAAAGAACATCCCGACTACACCGGTAGTTCATTATGCAAAAGGGAGCGACCAAAATAGCACGAATTCTGCGTACACCAAAACAGAGTACGCTTTATGTGTAGAGGCATCATTAAAAAGCACATTTCTCCGCTTTATTATTTCGCAAATCAAAGTGATTATGCAAAATAATGAGACGCGATGCCAGCCGGAATCAAGGGAAATTAATTTCGGTGGCAAACAATAATAAATTACTCGGCTATCCAGTTCAAAATGAGTTTGTGTTCTCGACCGACGGCTCGTAACTCCCTATTGAAATGGGATGAAAATAGTAACGCTCCTAAAATTTATGTGGCGCGCCGCAGTTTCGGGGAGAAATTTATTTTTTGGATTATTTATTAATGGAGCTTGTGCCTACGTTTACATAGATACATATAATCACGGCTATTATCCCCGAAGGGTTAGTCAGAGACTAGGCAATGAGGACAGTAAAATCAGTTCCTTACAATAGTCCACTTTTCACCAAATAGCGGCTGCAATTGTGCTCAGCGTGGCAGATGGTGAACCCATCGCCGCTCTATGCTGTTGGATGTATGTGCAGTATTTAGTGAGTTAGTCGCCTTTTACGACACCCAAGGGGGTGGTAGTATTCTTCCACCGCTGCGCAACACGGTTACTTACGCACCTACATTTCTATAAAAAAAATCAATTGCTCCGAATGTTTGTACGCGCATCACTTCAGAACAGCTGCACCTATTTGACTGATTCTATTTTTGTTGTGTTTGTAAAGTTCAGGACAAGGTTTTAGAAAAAAACTTTTTGTAAAGTGGTCACATGCTGCGGGCCGCTGGTTATTACGATTATTTATCTTCAGCCTACATACGTCCCACTGCTGGGCACATCTCTTCCCATATTTGATTGATACATCATATTGTAGTTTTGTATTGCATCATTTATTATTTTTTAAATGCATATTTTGTATTTTATAACCTGGTAACGACATTTTTTTATTTGTAAATGTCGCTGCTTCTGTTCGCTGTAGTTTGTTGCGCCCGTTCTTTGCCACAGTTAAAAAGTGACGTCCTTCTTTATATAAGAGAAGGAGGCAAACGAGCAGGCGGGTCACCTGAATGAGAGTGATCACCGCCGCCCATGGTCACCCGCAAAACCAGAGGAATCGCAGACACGTTGCCGGCTTTTAAGGAATAGGGTTAAGGAAGGAATAGGAATTGTGAGAGGGGGGGGGGAGCGATGGGCCTCCGGAACCCTCACTGGCCGGACGAAACACAACAGCTCCAAGTGCCATTATTTCACGCTGGATATTCGTGAGAGTATTACGCCGGGCGAGCCGGCCCAATGCGTGATGCAACACAGTGTGGCTCTACCACTCAGAACGTCCTGTGGTAGGTTAAAGAAGATTTTTACAATTCAAAGTACCTACTTATTAATTGAGGTTATTGAATAAATATATTTTGACTTTGACTTTGACTAATGAATAAAGCTCAATGGGAGTTTGGGCCGTAATCCACGACCCTGGTGGCTCAATGCGGGTTTGTGGATTAAATCGAATGCCATCTTACTACCACAACCGGGAACAATGGCATCACGTGCTTTCCAAAGCACGGAGAAGCACGAGATTTTTTTTTAATTTAGTCACTCATTTTTTTTGGAGGGAGTTAGCTGTCGGTCGCAGATGACCTTTAAAGCTTAACCGGGCTTTTTAGAGGCGGCGAGAAACTTACAGGTTCCTCAAACCGTGAGACCGAAATTCCCCAGAGGGTTTCTGGCTGGGCATATCATCTCGCAAGCGCGTCTCCAATCCCCCTCCATATTCTCGGTTTGACTAAAGCGGAAAACCCGAGGGCGCCTCTAAAGAGGCACGGTAAGTCGGATCGGGTTAGCCGTGTCGTAGTACTATCCTGCTAGCCTGATGACCTGTACAACAGGTATATATATACCAATCACAGGCGTCAGTCTCACACAAATTACATTTCTGTACCCCTTTACTACTTTTGTAACAAAGATTGTATACTTACATGTGTTTGTGATGAGAAAATAAAGTTTATTTTATTATTGTTATATTTACTATTATTTATTCTGTGGTGTCGTGGGGGGGTTTAGTCATCCAGTGAGCGCCATTGCATAATTTAACCCGGGACCTCCGGATATCGGGCCGAGCTCTTAGGCTCGTATTCAAAAAACAATTTCAAAATCAATTCCGTGCTTAAATACAGTTAGAAAGGGATAGCGATATATGCGATGAATAGCCCCATCCCTTTCTATCTGTACTCAAGCAGAGATTTGCGTGTGAGTCATTGAGTTATAATGTACTAGAGAAGACGTTTCAACCAGATTGTTTGTAGGTAACACGCGATAGAGCCAGCTCGCTCCAACTATATTAGTCTGTGGCAGGCACTAGACGCAACAATACGTGTGCATTCTGTGTTCTATTTTATTAAAATATGCCTTTATGTGTCTTAAGATACTGTTTAAACAACTCAGGAAATACAAATAAAACCAAAGAAATCACTTTTCACCTGGAAATACGTACTAAATTATCGATATAACATGGATTTGACTAATTATTTTATCAAATCGCCGAGACATGAAGCGGCGGCCATGTTTCGGTAAAATGCATAGAGTAACAATATTTCTGTTTTGTGCAAAAGATGACAACTAAGCCCCCGCACCACGGTACAAGTATCAATGTGCTGTGCCCGCAACGCACCACGCACTAGATGCCCGCTGTCATCTAGCTGTGCACATTTATTGTATGGAACGTCTTCTCTAGTTTATTTACCTCAATGGTGTGAGTTTGGTTTTAGATTATTCGCGCGGCCACCGAGCCGATAATAAAAAAGCATAATTAATTATAGCTCATAATAAAAATGTTGTGTGGAGCTACGTGGTGGTGGCTCAATAGAATCTCTCCGCATCTCATCATCTCATCTCTTCCTTGGATGTCGTAAAAGGCGACTAACGGACTAAGGACTGCACATACATCCAACAGCATAGAGCGGCGATAAGCTCACCACCTATCACGCTAAAGGCCTGTGCCCAGCAGTGGGACTATTATAGGCTGATGATTCGATTTGATGATTAGAAATATTATAAAGCGTAGCGTTTAAGGAGTCTAACACCCCCTCCCTTCCCTTGGGTATCGTAAAAGGCGACTAACGGACTAAAGACTGCACATACATCTAACAGCATAAAGCGGCGATGGGCTAACTGCCCGTCACGCTGAGCACATGTGCAGTCGCTATTTGGTGAAAAGTGGACTATGGTAGAGGACTGCTTTCGCTGTCCTCATTGCCTAGTCTCTGACTAACCCTTCGGGGATAATAGTTGTGATTATGTGTATTTATGTAAATAAATAGCATTGAGCTACTTTTGAGGCCGCACTGTATAGTACATCATCATCATCTGATGATGATGTACTATATGCTATTAACGTCCCACTACAGGGCACAGGCCTCCCACGCGGACAATAGCACGTTGGGATATTGGGCCATAACCCACCACGCTGGCCCAATGCGGGTTGGTGGGTTTTAACGACTTTCATCTTACGACAACAACCGGGACCAACGGCTTAACGTGCCTTCCGATGCACGGAGGAGCTCGAGATGTTTTTAATTTGGTCACCCATCCAGCGACCCGGCATTGCAAAAGTGGCTTAGCAAGCAAGATCGCAATCCCGAACGCGCTAGCCGCTGCGCCATCAAGCTCCTCTGTATAGTACGCAGCCATGCAACTGAATAACGTCGTTAGCCCGAGTGGTCGCTTGTTCAGCCACTCGGTGATAAGCGCGTCGCTACATTTTAATGATGTCACATGTCCGTTTCGCTTCCGAGAACGAATTAGAAATGACATTCAGGAAATAGTGAATAAAATTCGTAATTTTCATAGGTATAAAGGCCTTTTCATAGGCAAAAGAGGATTTTTTGATATTTTAAGCGTTATTAACACTCAAATATACTTAACATAACGAAACTTTAAAAAAAAACTACTTCCCACGACCTGTGGTTGTCCCTTTTTTTAACGTTTTAATTTCTTTTAAAGTAAATTAAATATGAATTTATTTAAATAGAGACCAACATAACATACATAACAAATAAAAGTAAAGAGAAGGTACATTTTGATTTTCTTGATAATTGATGTTTAAATACCTAGTAAGTATAAGTACCAAAGTCAAAGTCAAATTATTGATTACATGTAAACCTTTACAGGCATTTATTGACGTCAATACTAACAATAATAAAAAAACAGTTAACTAACTTGTAGTTAGGACTTAACAACTAATCTAACTAACTATAGTCTGTGCCAGACAAACGCGCACCGCTACCCCCATGCACCACGCACGCCGAAACAGAATCGCGTCAAACCGAAATATAAGCCGTGGCGATAGAATTCTGTGCAAACAAACATATAAAACAAAAGAAAAAACTAACTATTTGAAACTATAATTACGAATATACTTTTTATTAGTATATTCGGTGAATCGTGGACTGTGACAGTGGACTTTTTTTCCTTTTCTCATTGCCTGGTCTCTGACTAACCTTTCTAGGATAATAGTCGTAAATATGTATGTTTATGTATATAAAAACGAATATGTAGGTATATAAGGGCCTTATAAAAACGGTATTCTATAAACAGTGAAAATAAAGTATCGGATAGCCCAGTTGCGGTATTATTTACGTATTACTAAACATCCTCGTATACATTTTTTATTTAACGGGACTTAACGCACACTGCTTAGTATGTATAACTTAATCATACCTTTTTAAGTGCTTGAGGTTGTGACCTTGTGCACCAAGGTCGTAGTTGCGTTATTAATCCAACAACCGTTACAACAACTTTGAGTTTAACGCTGTTCCACAAGTTTTATTTACAAAGGAACATAAAGTTTATAACTACATTATTCTTTTCGTATGAGTCCCAACATTGGTTGTAAAGTGATATACAATAAACGACTTAAATTTGTATAATAAAGATTTTCATATATTTTACTTAATTAAACGCAGCTTCATCTTAACCGAATGTTTAAATTTGTAAAAATATTTCTTTCGGACTTCTAAGATTTGATGAAGCAATGTTGACTAAAAACATAAGCATCAAGCACTGACAAATTTCGAGGGTTGAGAGCCAGACCTCGGTAGCCAAGTGGTTAAGGCAGCCGCACGGAATGCGGAAGGTGCGTGGTTCGATTCCCGCCTAAGGTTGTCGTCTTTTTTCAGTGTTCAAAATTTTTCTTTTACTTAATTTTTTATCTATGTCATATCTCCACAGCTGTACTTAATCATAATAATAAAACCAACGATAGCTTGGGTCTATCCCCGCTGCCGGTGACAACTTATGTTAATTTTTTTTTACAATATTTTATATTGTAAATATGTTTTCTTATAAATAAAATATTTAAAAAAATTTACTTAAGAAAACATGTTAAATATTAGTTTTGACATAATAGTTTTATAACTTCATGAAAACTCTGACACCCCAAACTACGCTAAAATGCCCGTATCTCAAGGGTCAGGGGCTTCTCCCAATTTTTGCAACAAGTGTCAAGAAAATATCATAAAAACGAATAAAATACAATGCACTTTACATTATTATGGATATTAAATTAAGTATTTATAATATTTATTATGTTTCAATATATAATATGGTTAATTACTACGATGAATAATATTTATTATAAATATATAAATGTAAATTTATACAAATATAAAATTAATACATATTTATTTCCATTTATTTTAAGATAGGTACTTACTAATAAATTGGTTTTATCATTTCTATTGTATGTAGAATATTTCTTCTATTTCCTTATAGTTTAAGAACAAAAGCCAAGTTTTAAATATTGATTGCATTCATAAAGAGGAAAAGGGTAAAAATTTAATTTTTTAATTATTTTATTATAGAGACAAACTGAGAGATATGCACGTTGTCGCAGTACAACAGGCAGTACGAAAATTTACTGGGGAGAAGTACCTTCGGTGTAAGCCGTTTATTACGGCATATCTCTGGGTTGTAACGGGTACTGGCATGTTGTTGGGTATTATATTAAAGATATATAATTGCCTTATAGTAAGCAGTTCACACTGTTCATATAAAAGCTTTGTTGGGAATTGATAGGGTTTGAAGGTCATTACTTTTAGTAAAGATCTTTTGGCTCTTTCAAACTGAATGAGATACGCCTTGCAAGCTCCTCCCCACACACTCACACAGTTTCCGATAACCGATTGCGCTAGGGCAAAGTAAACAGTGCGGAGGAGTTCAAATTCAGCGGCATGGCGCAACCTTTTGAAAGTCCAGATTAATTTTCGCGTGCGCGCTGTCACAAGCGTGATATGAGGAAGCCAACACAGTTTACTGTCCAACACAACACCAAGGTGTTTAACAGTCTCGGATTTCGTAATATTAATGCAAGAACTTATGCTTGTAGTCGCAAGTGTGAATATTTTAGATTAATATCGGCCTAATGAAAATTTACTGTGTAAAATTGTGTGTAAGTAGCAGTGACGAAGGTTCCATACAACTCGATTCCCACCGGCTTCCCTTCAGAAGTTTAGAACACAACCACTCTCTACTTGAATTGAGAAATGGCACAATCAGTAATTATAAAAGTAAATATATAAAAGAAACATTACAAAACGCCTACACTATGGACATTAAATCAACAAAATTTGCTTTTCAACAACATATTGCTATAAAACAAGCCGCAGGCGCGATCGGCTTTTTGGCAGTTAAAATTCTGTACAAAATTTACGACATGACGTCACATAAAGGTCAATAAACCCACCCGCGTATTAGCAGCCGGTAAGCCGTCCTTATCCGAGTTACTTGATAGAGAAAGCAATGTTGACTAAAAACGACGAGCGGGATAGAAGAATATCGTTTTCGGTTTGTGTTCTGTTGACAGATAATTTGACGTAATTGCAATTCATCATTGAATGCATGACTGTGTTTTATTAGTATTTGAATTTATTAGTTAGTTTCACCTATTAAAATGATTAGTATTGTAGTTGGACTTTGTTAATTTATGTTGTGTGTAGTGATGAAAGTAGTCACGAAGACGTACGTTGTAATTAGGTATTTGCGGTAAGTAGATATTGTAATAAGTTGAAATTACGTATTTAGAGTAAGTAGATTTGCAAAGTAATCGGTAGAATTGTAAGATGTCGGCATTAATAGCTTTAGATTCTTCCCGGCTTTTATAATAATGTCTTAGCGCACTTTGTAACAAAGAATAGACGAATAGCTTTAAAGTATAAGTAGTATTATTAGTACTTAGTCGATTAAGTTTTGTTTAATTTACATCATAATTATCATCATTTCACCACAAACGGCTTTTATCAAAGCCACTTCTTTTATGCTTGCAAGACACTGTTTCAATATCTCAGTGCTTACACGTATAGTAAAAGTGGACTGAAGATACATCTGCCTATACAAGACTGAAGTCAGGATGCCAATCACAGATTTTCGGTAAGGACTCAAGACTGCGTGCCCGCGCTCGGAGTAGGTAAGCATTTTTTTTTTGCTCCGGCTTACCTCTATTAATATTTCACGCTTCGCCACTAGTAAGTAGTCTTAGATATATATCTACCGGAGATTTAAAGTAAGTAAATTTTCTTCGGTTAAGCTACAACGGTTGCACCGTTACTACCAATTTAAATTAAACCCTGTAAAACATTTCATTTACAATGCGAAATAAACGCAGAAGTTTTAATACCCCTTTTTCTTTAGTAAAAAATGCCATGTCTTAATGTATTTTATGTCTATGGCAGTCTCTCCACGGCCACAACACAAGCCCGGACACTAGGGCCTCTCCACACGAGCCGTGCCGCGACATTTTAATGAAGCGCCGTGTGCAGCACCCTTAACACTCCTTACCCTGTAAGCTTATAACGTCGAATGAAATTCTGAAGCCGTTCAGGTGACAACCCTTTATGTTAAGGCGAAATACGAAAGGCGGTGGCTGTGAAGAATTTTGGTATTTCAAGCGATTGCGTTACAGTTCTAAATTGAACGCGTGTTAAAAAATATTTTTGAAAAGTTTTGCTATTTTGTCTGGTTTTAATTTTATTTTTACGGGTTATAATCGTCAAACATTTCATAATAAAACTATGTATGCGTACACATTTAATTTATTTATCATTTATTACTAACACAATAAACTAAAAGTACACTTGATAAGTATCTTAGGTTTTGGTCGCTCAGATAGAAAAGATGTCGTCCGGATTTCGTATGGTAACTTAGTAGTAGGTTTAATTGCATTGAAGTCAAACGAAGTCAGGTTTGCTACGCCCGCCACGCCGCCGCTGCGTTTGCTACACCCCGGCGGCGACGCATGAATAGTGTTACGAATAGTTACGATAAGGCTACGTCATTTCGTAGTATTCTGCTACGTTGTTACAAACCCAATAATCTTTGTTCACTAGATTATTTATTTAAATACATTTGGATCTAATTTAAGGGCCGAGTGAGAATAATTTACTGCATAATATCAACGTTGAGTTGTATAAGGCTAACGGAGTTAAAGTGAAATTTAAGTTATCCTTTTATTAAATGTTAAATTGTCAATTATAATTTATCTATCAAAAACCTATGAAAATTTATTAAAATAACCGTGTAGCGTAGCGGTGAAAGGATACTACCACCCCCTCTTCCCATAGGTGTCGTAAAAGGCGACTAACGGACTAAAGACTGCACATACTAACAGCATAGAGCAGCGATAGGCTCGCCACCTGTCACGCTAAGCACATGTGCAGTCGCTATTAGGTGAAAAGTGGACAATGTTAGAGGACTGCTCTTGCTGTCCTCATTGCCTAGTCTCTGACTAACCCTTCGGGGATAATAGTCGTGATTATATGTATGTATTATAAATCCACCAAAACAAAACTTTAAACAACGTAAAGAACTACCCGAAAAGATCACCTAATCTTTCATAGCCAGAGAAAGCTAATATCCTGCAATCGCTTGTCGTCAAACCAGCGGAAACCTCAAAGCGCCGCCAGTAAAGAAGGGAGTAAAACAATTAACTGTCCGCGATGAACCGTCGCGGCCCGGGGGCGTTCCAACACATAACTTTTGCAGTGGTCCGTCGGGCCACGAAACCTGCGGATGCAGTTTTTTTTTATCCACCTCGGTTAAGCCTTTATCTCAACTTATGGTAAGTGACGATAAGGCTAACTGGCTATCTTATCTCCATACTGTCGGAACACAAACATGCTATGATCATTATTGTTATGGCACCAGATTTAAGTTATGTTCCGCCTAGAAGCCCTACCAACATCCGATGGTTACTTCTGACCCAGCCTTATCATTACTTGTCTGGCGCCATTGTCTCTCGACTCGGCCACGACCGCGGACGTCTTGCAAAGCAGCGAGCAGATTTCTAGTTCTGTACTTTAGCACTCTTAGTCAACGGTGTAGAAAGAACACAACTAATAGACGAACCGCTCGCCTTGCTGCAAATAAAAATCAATCCACTAAATATATTCATAATTTCCTTGCTCTTATCCCTAATTGGGGTCGGCGCTACTGCGGCCGTTCGTCCCTATCAGCCGTCAGTTCTAGGGTCACTCACGGTTTCTTCAACATAATATCATTTTTCACGCAGTCCAACCATCTTTTTCTCGGCCCACCCAGAGGTGGGAGGATACAAGGGGAGACCCTTGTATTCATCCACAGTCACGCTTAACACACGCTTCGTCAGATGGCATTCATCCCTCCTCATTCCATGTCCATACCAAGACAGTCTCTTTCCTCTTCACTTCTATGTCACTGGTGCTACTTTCATGCTCCCTTTGATATTAACTCTACTGGAATAATTTTGTGTTCAACAATCAGCCCGCACTTCTCGCGGCCCCACCCCGTTCGTCGAGCAGGCTAACACTTCATATTAACTCGGGACAAGCAATGATGGCCAACAATTTGTTACGGCGGCGCCCCTTTGTGCCGCTGACGAAATTACTGCACGCCCCTAATTGGGGCCATTAGCCAGCGAACGCACGATTTATCGTTCGTCAATTTTGGAAACTTCAGCCCCGCGTTTAGGCGTAGACAGCGTTCTATTGTTTTTTAAAATTAGGGACGGATGAAAAGGTCGGCTCGGTTAGTTTGGGACTGTCTAACTAAATGGATGGGTAACGTCATTAACGCTACTAGGCTGGGTGATTTTTCGTTGTTTCTGTTCTGGGCCCTTATTCTGTAACGATTCCTTGTTTCAAAACCACGTTAATTCCTTAAAAAGTTACGATATCTTCCCAAAAATGTATGCGTTTGACGTTTGTGCGCGGTAAGGTTTAGGTGTGGAATCTATAGATTGCGATACAGAATCAGGGCCCAGGATTTTGTTGCACAGGCAATGTTGTCCTACAGAGGAATGTTCACAAAATGTTTAACATTGTTCAAAGTCAGTCTTAATAAACCGATACCATCATTTTAAATGTCAAGATCACCAATGAGGTTAAAATTGTACTCCTCTCGAAAATATAAGAAATGGCGTAAAACGCCTAAGATCAATACTCGAGTTAACAGTCATAATACGAGTACCTTTAAGATTTGTCGTAGAACGAAATCTAAGACGCTACAAATAATCTGCTACTAAGCCGTAGCTTCGTAGCTCCAAGTAGCTTGCTGTTTGCTGAAAATGCTACACATTGAGAGCTTGATGAACATAGGATTTTATCTAGAGACGTGACGATTATTACAATGTTTGCCAGTCTTGCAACAGTGCTTTGTTCAAAATACAAAAATTATTGTTTTGAATTAAATTAATATTTTAAATATTATTAAAAATTGTCTTTTGCTAAAATAATATCGAAAACAATAATACAACACTTGAACAAAAATAACAACATGACAAAATCCAATACTTATATTTAATACTTGTTACGAGTGCAAGCCTCGTCCACGTCACAGCTACGTCACGCATGCATCATGTGCAGTCCAATCGCGGGTGGCTCGATTGAGCAATAGTGACCAAAAAGTGCATAATGAACAGTTTTACTCATGAGAAACTTTTGGACATATTTTCGGTGTCTTTTAGCTTCAATCACGAAAGTATACGGACGTAGTCCTAAGGTCTGATCATCGAGATCAAATTAGCTGTAATCATTTATTTTAATAAATATAATTATAATTGAAAGTATATTTTTTAAAAATCCTACCCGACGGCTCAATTCCGTAATTTACTTAATTACGTATTTATTTATTTACCCATTCCGTGGATGCGGAATGATAAACAAAAATGAATGATTGAATATTTTAGCTAAATAACTTGAATTGTATTGAGGTACCTAATTTGTATTGATTGTTTTGTCTTTTTTTATTGTTTTATCGATTTATTGATTTAATCTGTTTTTTATTTGTATGATTTATTTATTGGATTGGTATGAATATATGTAAATGTAATTTAATGTCGATAGATTTTTAACTTCTTGACATATTTTAGATTATAATATTGTTATTTAATATTTAATGAGCTCTTTCCACTTGCTGCGCCCTTACAGGGTGTCACATAAACTGTACAATTTTGTAACAACTTGTTTACTTTGTGACATGCAATAAATGAAATGAAAATCTATAATTTATAGTTAATAATTTAAATTAATTTGGACACCCCATTCACCAAGATTATTATTTGCCTCATTATTGCAAATAACAGAAATATTAACAACAGTTACGACATCATTTAATTAAAAAGTTTTGTGGTTTTTTACAATACCTGTTGGGCACAGGAACTCTCGCTTCCCACATGGCCGACATCACGTGGGAATGTTGGGCCATAACCTACTACGCTGGCCCAATGCGGGTAGGTGGGCACTAGAAAACAATACATTTAAATGTGATAATGAAAATAAAATTTAATGAAAATGAAATGAACATTCAGTCAGTGCCGTTTCGCGTATACAGCGGCTATAGAAAACTACAACCACTACTACTACTCTTCCCTTGGGTTTCGTAAAAAGCAACTAACGGACTTAAGACTGCACAATTGCACATACATCCAACAGCATAAAGCGGCGATGGGCTCACCACCTGTCACGCTGAGCACATGTGCAGTCGCTATTTGGTGAAATGTGAACAATGGCATCTAGAAGACTGCTTTTGCGGTCCTCATTGCCTAGTCTCTGACTAACCCTTCGGGGATAATAGTCGTGATTATATGTATGTATTATAAGTACATTCAGTCATCATCAGAATAATTTAATTCATCATCATCATCATCAACCTACAAACGTCCTACTGCTAGGCTCAAGCCTTCTGATAAGAACAATAGCAAAATCTCGCAAAACTCGTGTGGGTAGGATGGACTTTAGTCCAGGTACCTACTTCAACGTTATTGAATAAAAAATAATATTTTCAAAACCTTTATATGAAGCCTGTACGTACAATGGTATCCATTCATTCACTTTCATAAATTGAAAACATGCTCAAATATTCCAGTTATTGAAAAACTTTCTTTGAAATGGCGTGTATTGGAAAATTCCAATATGTCGAATGAAATTAAATGTAAATGTAAATTTAAATATACCGTATGATTGACAAAAACACGATTTAACATATAGAGATATTGTTATTAAACGTCTAGTTTAATTTGAATGCACATTAGTAACCTATCCGGAATCTATTATTATAACAAATAAACTAAACATGGATTGTTATTTTGTCTTCGAAATGTTACATTTTATATCATTACTAAAAAGCAGCTCTTGAAAAAAGACTACGGACTAATGTCTGAGTAGCAAAGTTAAAAGAGCTATTCCAGCTGAGCTACAGCTGTCGCCCGGATTGCGAACGGTCGTGGGTCGATGTCCTACCTCAAGAAAAAAGGGCATTTTCGTCATATTATTTTCAGTTTTGTTATTAATTAAGTATTTAAAAAAAAATTCTTCATTATTGAATTTTTTGCAATCACATTGCTATACATATAAAGAATAAAATGTTTACTAGAAAAAAAAATCAAGTAAACCGCTTGTACGTAGCTTCCTTACTGCTTTAACTTATATAAATTCTGCTAATAACACAGACATCTTCTATTATATGTCTGTGGCTTATAACTTATAATATAGTACTTAATAGAGGTACCTACCAAAAAAAGTTTACTTCATTACACAGAGAATCGTAAAGAAGCAATATTCAGATAAATACAATTTAAAGCGTAAAGCAGACGAAGAAATAAAATTTATTCATACAAAAGCGTAGCATAGCATATTTTAATAAAAAATCAAGTCGACTTCTTTGACTTTGCAAATTTGAATTTTGATATCAAATCTCCTTGCTTAAGATTCGGTTTGTGTCCACAAAAAGTTTCTTTGTGTTATGAATCAAGTAATTTGTCTAATCAAGTCGGCTTATCAAATTGGTGGGGATTTATGGCTCGATTCAACATTTTTTATCTAAGAAATTATGTTACTTGTAACTTTTGAGTAATACGTTGTTAGACTGGGTTTTTTTTATTAATAATGGTTACCCAAAATGGCATGACCGAAGCTGTCTTGTGTATTGACTTTGTTTTGTTTTTAAAACATTTGTGAAATCGTCAGCTTAATCGTTATAATAAAATTTAAAAGATCACAAAAGAGAACAAACTAATTACAGAATCACTCCTTAGTCCCTAAAAAGTGAAAAAAAAGGATTTTTACTAGTCCTGAGCGTCACAACTATTTTTTAAACTGTCATCAACATTACTTTATTCATGAAACAGCCAGAATATGGTCACACCCGTGGCAATAAACCAAGGAATGCAACCAAAGAAACGTTGCTTAGTCCAAATACTTTGCATACCATAAACAACACAAGCAGACACAAAGAGGCTGCCATCGCCAATCCCAATGTTTATATTTATTTACATCCAGTCCAACTAGGCCATTATTTTAAGCCACAGAATGGAGGCTGCATAATATTCGCATTAAAGCCTCCTTTACCCACGTTCTATCGCCCATCAGCCGTTGCTCAGCAGCTTCGAGGCCTCCGAATGACGTCATTAATGTTTGATGCCGATTTTTGCCCTCCCCCGGTAGATAAAATAGTTCGTTGAATATGTAACGGGTGTGTTATTGATTCTGTTTGTGGTGTGAGATGACAAGCATAGTTGTTTCGGCTGCTAATGGTAGATTGCGTTGTTAAATTGTGGCTTTAATGAGAAGTTGTGATTTGTTGAGATATCAGTTTGATTTGATTGGTTTTTTCCGCTCATTCTGAAAAGTACCATATTTAATTAACTATGCCGTCGTCATCGTAATATTGATAACATTGTTGGTAGGTATTATTGTTGTTTTCAGACAGTTAGAAATAAGGTGTTCTCATTGGTTAAGTTTTGTTAAATTCAGGGTGAAGTGTGCTTCCATCTTTTCATCATCTCACCAAAAGATAGATAGGTAAAGAATGCCAAGCAAGCCTGTCGTTTTACAAAAAAAGAAACGAATTGTTGATATCGTTGTAATTCTTTGAATGAATCCATATAAAACTAGAAGACGTAAACCTAATTGTGTGATATTCAAATGTAACTTACGACTTTACTTCGGAAGCCAAAGTAATACTTACCACGGGGCCGCGAAGATTTATATTATCTTTGCAAGAGCCGCATCTACTTTACTTGCTCTTTGCATTTTAACGCTCCAAGTGTCCCCCGTCCTAAGATACTACAGTATAATGCGATCTTTTTAGGCGATCTCAAACACACTTGAATATTTAAATGTTTCCTGCCGACTTAATTTACTTAATGTCCCCCGTAATATAGCGAACTTCATGAATAATATCGCGAATGGCTTTCGTAGTCGGAGAGCCTATTTCAATACGGTTAGAAATGTGTCAAACGGCCTATACTCCTTATTTTGTCTTATACATAGATACATAGTAATTATTATAATAACGACTATTTATCCCCGAAGGGTTAGTCAGAGATTAGGCAATGAGGACCGCAAAAGCAGTCCTCTGCCATAGTCCACGCAGCAAATAGCTACTGTACATGTGCTCAGCGTGACATTTGCTGAGCCTGTTGCCGCTCTGTGCTGTTAGATGTATGTGCAGTCTTTAGTCCGTTAGTCGCTTTTTAGGACACCCAAGGGAAGATTGACGGTTCTCTCTTTTAGTGATATTCTTTTAGTTACCCGCTACGCGACACTGCTCTATTTTTTTTTCTTATTACATTCCTAATACTTATTACCGCACATCACATGACTGTCATTATTAATGGTTCGAATAGGAGGAGCTCGATGGCGCAGCGGCTAGCGCGTTCGGCTTGCGAACTTGCCCGTTAAGCAACTTTCGCAATGCCGGGTCGCTGGACGTGTGACCAAATTTAAAACATCTCAAGCTCCTCCGTGCTTCGGAAGGCACGTTAAGCCGTTGGTCCCGGTTGTTGTCATAAGATGACAGTCGTTAAAACCCACCAACCCGCATTGGGCCAGCGTGGTGGGTTATGGCCCAATATCCCCTCGTGCATTGTCCACGTGGGAGGCCTGTGCCCAGCAGTGGGACGTTTATAGGCTGATGATGATGATGATTAATGGTTCTAAAGTAATCATTGCTAGTGGCCCGCCCGCGACTTCGTCTGCGCGTATACCCCGTATATCCCGAGTCGAATGTCCCAAAATTTTATTTCATGCAAACCTCTTCCTAATCAAATTGAATGCGAATGCATTTAGTTCAACTAATATTGTATAGCAATACTAGGATATCTATCCCAATGTGTAAATCGTCACTGAGGGACACACCTTCCCTCCCCTCCGTCCTTTGAACAAAAAAAGAAACAAACCATTTGTTTCACTCCCTCTTAAAATACGATAAAGGCGCCGGGGACCTGACCAGATAATTTTTCAATTAAGCCAGCAAATATTTATGCGGGCCGTGAAATAGGCTTATTTGAATAAAATTAATTTATTTCACTAAAAGCTATCTGCCTCGGGATGGCTGGGACGAGTTGGTTTTGTTTGCTTTGCCCGGATTTGTAATTGTTATCGCGGCTCCTCGGGGGAGACAATGATATGGAAATCTCCTCGAAGCGTTTCCAAGTCGGCGAGTCAGGTTTCGCGGAGCAATTGTTTTAGCGCGTCTATTTATTTGATTGTTTACAATATAGATTTGTAACAAGTTCCTCCTATAATTGTTTTCATTAGGACGTTGCTGTATTTTGTGTACAATCAGGGAAGTACAATTAATGTTCTATTTTGCTAAATTTTCCATAAATTTGCGCATAATATCCTATGCGATCTCATCTTATCTAATAAGCACATGAGTTATGGATGTTTATTAGTATTTATGTATGTTTATCAGTTATTCAGTCACCATAATTCAGGCTATGCCTTGTTTGAGGCTGAATGATTGTTTTTTGAAAATAATTTTTTTGACTTATGCTCCATAAAAATTAAGTCAATTTTCTCTCTCTAGTTGGCCAAACAGCGGATAACTTAATTGATTTTCTGCGAACACATTGGTATTAGTCAAACATAATAATATGTACTAACGTTCACTTTACGTAAGATTTAATCCTTGGTCGCGTCTAAAATGTTTCAACAAGAGGGTAATTATAATTGTTTTTTAATGTTTATGTTTCAAGTTTTTATCTATCATTACAGGCTGAATGTTCTCTGAATGTTCTCCTCGGTTCTTCGGGTCATATTGACCCGAAACTGAAATTTAAATGTCAATAAAAGTCGTAATTATTAATATGATTTACTAAGACTTTATGACAATTATTAATTATGCATTCACTATATATTATTATGTTTTTTTCTTATTTTACTGATCCGATTGACTACTGACTCGGCGTGATTGGTCATTACCGCTCTGTGCTGTTAGATGTATGTTCAGTCTTAAATTCGTTAGTTGCCTTTTACGACACTCAAAAGGAGAGATGAGTTAGCAGTATTCTTTTAATAAAGAGATGCTAAAAGCTTAAATAATTAATAGTTTTAATGACCAAGAGGTCATTAAAACCAAAAAGTATGAGCTATTTAGACAATTTCCTTTTCAAACAATATCCTCAAATCGATTGCGTATCAAAAGACAGTAAACTATACAACATCGATAGTCTATCACGGTCAATTTTGAAATTGATGGTGTGTTTAGTTAAAACAACGCAAGTTGATTTTAGACTCTACACCGAACGGCTGAAGCACCAAAATGGATTAATAAATAGTTCTGATCCCTAAATATGAACTTGCTAACTAGTTCACTAAACAACAGGGTTTTACACCTCATTACCCCGACTTAATACAAGGGATGTTAAGACATTTCCTTTTGTATGGACGACACGATCACGATACGACCGCTTTTTTATTTTTCAAAAAAAATTTCAACAGGCTCGATTCATATTTTTTTAATGTGAAAAGGAGGCAACTATCAAGAACCAGTGTAAGTTCTTTGAGGAAGATGTAGGAATTGTGAGGAAGAGGTAGGGGGGGATGGCCTCCGGTACCTACTTTCACTCACCGGGGACGAAACACAACAGCAACTAGTGCCATTGTTTCATATCGATATTCCGATGAGAGTGTGGTATTACGCGCGACGAGCCGGCTCTATACGTGCTGCTACGCAGCGTGGCTCTACCACTCAGAAAATTTCCTTAAAAGATCACACACCAAGAGATTAATAATAATTATATTCTGTTGTTCTGTTTGAACAGATGATGTTGTTATATTATATTGTCGGCGCAACGAAATAACAACAATAATATTTATTTATTTATTTATTTGTACCATTACAATCAAATCTTTTTCAGGAAAAAACACACATTTATTAAGATGGAGATGGATTTTCATAGAGATAATTGTCACATTCTGGTACACTCAAATATTTTAAAATGTTCATGCATTTTCAGATATTTTCGTTGTAAACTAAGTGAATTTCAGGCATTACTCGTTAAGAGTGTATTTTTTCTGATTCATAATTTGTGTGGGCCTGTACCAAGCAGTGGGACGTTTATAGGCAGATGATGATAACGGTCGTGATTTCTAAAACGGCTCTTATCCCCAACTTCTCTCGCTTAGGTATGTTGATCGTGTGAAACTATGGTCGATTTAGCCGACTTTGAACAAATAAATGTTGGAGAGCTTTAAAAGCGATTAGCAAAGCAGATGTACTTAACGGTTGAATTATTTGTTTTGCGTAGTTTATGTGGCTCTCGGGTTCGCTCAACGTTTCCATACAAGATGAGACTTCGTATTTATTTAAGTTAATTTTGCCTCGTAAAGTTTGCGCGAACACACATTGAAATGAAACACTTTACACGAAACCCAACCATAACACCAGACTGTATTTCCAAGAAATACTACTGTAAGCTATTTTGCGTGAACGCACAAGATAATTAGTGGTAAGCATGTTACAAATTAATTATCAGATGACTAAACTCAGCGACAACGGGGTACAATACGTAAAAAAGCATAAAAAGTTAAACGCAGGAAGAACAGAACTATATGGTTTAAAATCGATCTTTTTTTTTTTTATAGCCAAAGGAGGCAAACGAGCAAGCGGGTCACCTGATGCAAAGTAATCACCGCCGCCCATGGACACCCGCAAAACCAGAGGAATCGCAGGCGCGTTGCCGGCCTTTAAGGAAGGAATAAGCTCGTTTCTTGAAGATCACTAAGTCGTAACGGTCCGGAAATACCGCCGCCGAGAGCTGGTTCCACAACACTGTAGTTCGAGGCAAGAAATTTCTTGAAAAACGCACAGTAGTAGACCGCCATCCATCAAGGTGATGTGGATGGAATGACAGTCGATTGCGTGTAGTGCGGTGAAGGAAATCAGCGGCAGGGATCAAGCCGAACAATTCCTCAGAACACTCCCCATGATATATACGGTACAATATACAGAGAGACGCAACGTCTCTCCGAAGAGCCAGTGGATCGAGCCGACCTGAAATAACCACGTCGTCGACAATTCGAGCAGCTCTGCGTTGAATGCGGTCAAATGGAAGGAGTTGGTATTGGGGTGCTCCAGCCCAGAGATGGGAGCAGTATTCCATATGCGGCCTGACCTGTGCTTTATACAGTTGTAAACGGTGAGCCGGCGTGAAATACTGACCCGCTCTATTAAGCACACCCAGCTTTTTCGAAGCTAATTTAGCTTTACCTTCCAAATGACCACGAAACTGAACGTCACTCGAAATATCGACGCCAAGGATTCCAATAGTCGGATTGGTATCAAGGGGAGCTCCCTCAAAGTTCAGAGGTACGACGAAGGGATGTTTTTTCGCGGTAAATGCGCAAACTTGTGTTTTGGAGGGGTTAAAGTGGACTAGGTTATGTCGGCCCCAATCCGAGACATGACTTAACATGTTCTCGGTGTCACTTACAAGGTTTATTCCGGCTCTCGATGACGCTTTCCAGAGAAATATTAGCTCGCCCGGTGTAGAGCGTATCCCCAGTACTGTCGTCTGCATAGCAATGAATGCTGTTGTTATGCAGCATGTCATTGATATGCAGAAGAAATAGAGTAGGGGACAACACACACCCCTGCGGGACTCCAGCATTCACGGGCTTCATGTCGGAGCACGAACCGTCGACTGCGACTCTGATGCTACGCCCAGTAAGAAAGCTGGCAACCCATGAACACAATTTCTCAGGAAGCCCGTATGATGGAAGTTTAGAGAGAAGAGCCCTGTGCCATACCCTGTCGAAGGCTTTTGCTACGTCCAAGCTAACTGCCAGTGCCTCCCCTCTACTCTCGACTGCCTCCGCCCATCGGTGAGTGAGATACACTAAAAAATCACCAGCCGAACGACCGCGACGAAAACCATACTGGCGATCACTTAGTAGCTGGTTCTCTTCTAGGTACCTTAAGAGCTGGCGGTTTGTAATGGACTCCATTACTTTGGAGAATAAAGAGGTAATAGCTATTGGCCTGTAGTTGGACGGATCTGAGCGATTGCCTTTTTTTGGAATCGGGTGGACAAGGGCTGTCTTCCAAGAGCTCGGGACAACGCCAGTAGTGTAAGAGAGCCGGAACAGGCGCGTTAGAACTGGTGCCAATTCAGGAGCACACGTCCGAAGCACAATGGGTGGAACTGCATCAGGCCCACTCGCCTTGTGGATATCAAGGGAAAAAAGAGCCTTACGAACTGACCTTTGCAGGAACTGAACGTTTGGCATTGTACAAGCGCAATGCGGTATGGTTGGTGGAGAGTTTTCCCCATCGTTTTCCACTCGACCTTGGCGAGTTTGAAGCGAAAAGAGAGCCCAAGAGATCGGCATTCTCCTTTGCAGTATAGGCCAGACAGTCATCGGTCCTGTGCAATGGTGGTAGGGACGGCTGACAAAAATTCCCTAAGGTAGCTTTGGCGAGAGACCAGAACGCACGCGTCCCCGAAGGAAGGCGCACTAGTCTCTCGCCAATTCTACCTATGAATGATGACTTCGCCTCGGCAATGTGGCCTTCTTAAAGGATCTGGCGGCAAAGTTGTACTTCTTTCTGAGCGCACTGGTGTTTGGATCCTTTGATGAAACCGCATTAGCCCAGGCTTGGTAATGTTGTCGCTTTTGGCGAGACGCCATTTTGCAGCAACGACCAAACCTGGTTGGGACTTGCCGCCAATGGGAACCACAGAGTTTGGAATGAAAAGTTCCATTCCCTGCAGTATCACATCAACAACAGAGTCAGCGGCGACATCAGGATCATCCAGCGAGAAGCAAACTCGCCACCACAGGTAGGACGCAAAGAAACTTCGCATCCCATCCCAGTCCGCTGACCTATAATGCCAGACTCGACGGCTAGCCGCTGGTTGCGGTTTTGAAGTTTCTGTGAGAGGCACAGTGCTGCGAATCAGACAGTGGTCTGATGAGCCTAGTGGTGCATCAACAGAAACTTGATAGCCGTCTGGGTGCGAGGTCAGCAGAAGGTCCAATAAAGAAGGCGCATGGCCCTCCACATCTGGAACCCGTGTTGGCTCTGTTACCAATTGGGACAGACTGTAGGCTAAAGCGAAGTCATGAACGGCTCTACCCGCGTGGTCAGTTGTGCGTGAACCAAGCCATTCGACGTGATGGGCATTGAAGTCTCCCAATAGCACAATCTCGGCCGAGGGGATCCGTTGGAGAAGGGAGTCCGTCGCCGCTTGGACGGTCTCGATAAGTTGGTCAGTCTATCTATTTCAAACCACATTTTTTTTTAAAATCTAAGTTTACATTGGATACGTTTTTAAAAACTACTATATCTTGATATTAACCGAGTTCTGGCATCAACCAGAAGGTCTTCAAAAGCGCAAAGGTCAAAAAAATACTCCATAAATTAACTATAAATTATATTAATTTGGTCACCCATCTGATGTATGTCATTACAAAGTGGCTTATCTAGTATGGTCTGTGTTTAGTAAGATCGCACCTTCGTTGCGCCACCAAGCACCTCCAATAACATTTCACAAATAAAAAACATTCACTATTTGACATATTAGCAGTGATTTAATGGCGTGACCTTGGCGGGAGTAGTATCTTTGTTACAAATTTATTTACAAAAATACTAAAACGTAATAAATTAGAACTAAATAACGTAATAAAAATTTACGGTGATCCAGGATTTGGTAACGCCATTGTAAAGCCAACTAGTTACGTAATTATTGTAAGCTAGTTGTAAACTTCGTTGATTGTCACTGCAACGTTATCTATGTTGTATAACAGCCGTTGCTCGTTAAGCGTCGTTAATTTGTCAACGTCCTTTGAACCATGTGAATGTCTCCATTCCATTTATTGGTTTCCAAACGGCGCGATAACCGTCCAGAAATGTTTGTGTTCCACATACGTGCTTGTGAGGCGGTCAACACACCTCTTATTTGAACGCAGACTGAACAATAACAGTTCGAAAATCTAATCTTTCTTGATTGTATTGTTTTGCGACAAACAGAGGACAATGACATAGAAGGCCCAGAAGATAATATTATTGTTATTCATTTTTTTGTAACCAATTACTCTTCATCCCACCTGATGATAAGTGATGATAAGACCGAAGATGAAAGAGTACGACACCCGTGATCCTTAACTACTGAGGAACTGACTTCTTATTAAAATTATTTTAACAGGACCTAACACGATTAATTTTGTTACACTACACTGTAGTGTGCCGGAGTTATGCTACTGACGATTCATTGTACTGTGACAATTTAAGTGAAAGTGTAAGGGTGGATGAAGAAACAACCACCCGCCCGAACCGACGACGGACGCCGCGCACCGCCAGTTCGCTTGTGACCACAGCCGCAGCATCGCGGCCGAAACGACGAGCATTAGGTAGATATGTGCTTACTTACAAAATTAATCGTGTTAGTTCCCGTTAACATAGTTTTAATGCAATGCAACGCGATAGTTTAAAGTCTTGACTATCTTATATCTAACTGCAGAAACCAAACATTGCTACAAATATTTATATTATGGCGACAATTTAGATGACTTACAAATCCTACCACCAACCAAACCATATACTCTCCATGTGCGGGAATCTTCTTCGGCTTTGCTTTCCAGGAGAGTAGAAAATGATAACAGTTTTGATTGTTAACAATATAATGTAAAATTCTGAACTTTACAAAAAAAAACTGTCTGTTGATAATAATTTTAAAAAATATGGAATGCGTGCGTGCGTCTGTTGCGGTATCGATGAGGCGAGTAGAGGGGGGTCCGGGGGGCGTCCTTGTGCAGCAAGCGCAGCGTACGTTTATGAAGCCGGTTTTCGGCGTAGACGCAATTCTTGCATTAACACTCCACTTAAGACGGATAAGATAGAGTGAGAGAGAGAGAGATAGAGAGAGAGAAGGAGAGAAATATTGATTGACACAGAAAACAATACGATATTAACAAATATAATAAATCAACAATAGCTTGATGAACTGGAGTCACACACAAGGAATTAAACCAAAACAGCTCGGGATAGAGACAAATTGAAAGGAAGAGAGGCCTTTTCCCTGCAGATGTTTAGGAAACATGTTTGCTACTTTCAGTTTAGTACTAAAACCGCATATCGCTTTGAAAAATGTTACTATTTTTTGTTTATCTTCACATCAATAAATATTTATAAAATTTATAAAAATATAAATATATAATACATCAATCACCCTCCAGCCTCCTCCTTTAGTGATTATGATCAGAATCATTTTAATCAAGCTAGATGGTCACGGTGTTAACATAAACAACGACGTTAACGTTATCAACGTTAATTAAACGAAGTTCCCGTTATTAAGCGTGTTTTAGCGGTTTCCGTATAATTTACGCTTTAATTAGCTTCACCATGCTAGGCATTTGTTCTCATTTATGGGATGTTCGATAAGAGAAAATGAACTGATATAACGATCCATGCTGGTCACCTTAACAAACAAAGTACGTACATACCAACAAATAATCACAACTATTAGAGTCTGGCCAACGAAAGCTTAACCTCGTAGTTATTTGATTGGCAACACTTTGTCTCTATGTGCGTCTATCTGAGGTGTCATATCGTATGTCAAATTGAAATTTTTCTGAGAAAATTGCAGCTGTCTGAGTGACCCTGTGTTACTTAATACTTAGTCATGATTTTTTTGAATTTGCCGCATTTTTCCTGGTTCAGCTTTCGTTGGCCAGACTCTATCCCCGAAGGTTAAGTCAGAGACCATCTAATGAAGACCGCAAAAGCATTTCCCTGTCATAGTCCACTGTGCACCAAATAGCGATTGCACATGTACAGTGGTGAGCCCAACGCCGCTCTATGCTGATGGATGTATATGTCTTAAGGCTAGGTGTTAGTGGAAAATTAAAATAACACGTTCTTAGAATTACTTTTTGAAGTAGTAAACAATAAAATTAAAATCTGCGAAAATTATGAAATATTGTTGAGGCTTTATTCTGTGAAATACACCCGATGGAAACACGATTTTATAAAGTTGGCTCGATAGAATAAATTCACAAAGTTACATATTTTTGTGTCATTTTATCTTCTTTTCCAGGTTTTATTCTTAAAATAAGTGATTTGATATTATGAATCATTTACCAAAATGAAGCTCGTAAATAACTTGAGTTATTATAACCGATGGTTTTTTATTTATTACTTCTATCAATTTTTTAAAATATAAAACGCGATTATTCGCGCCGCTTCGCTGTTATACCCGTCCCTTACCGTTGTACCGTCGAAAGAACGAGAGGGAAGCGCTCGAAATACCTCCCCTTAAGTCCGTTAGTCGCCTTTTACGACAACCAAAGGAAGAGAGGGGGTGGTAGTATTCTTTCACTGTTACGCGACACGGTTATATAGATAGATAACCAATAATATAACGCAAGCCAAAATTGACAATCAGGACCCCGCCTCAGCGTCAGTTAAGGTCTATGTTTCTACGCCCTGTAATTTTACTGGATCTACTGCATTCAACCGTGAAATTTAAACTGAAACATAACAATGAAAAGGCAATAACGCTTAGCGGCAGAGATACGTATTAAGGCTTACCACCCTATCATACCATCAAGCAGGTTTTCTCCATTGACCTAGAAGTATAGACAAGAACGTTCATACAAAACATTTGTTCAAATTCTGGAATGAGAGACCTACTAAAGTTCGCTGCAGCCGCTGCAGCGCCAGATCGGTCAAAACACAGTGTGTATAAAGATGGCGTCCCAAATAGATTGTCAATAACAATAATTGAAAAAATATCTTTTCTCTTAATCATAATACGATATAACTACATAATAATGACTAGAATAACAATTAATTTCACTTACTTGACAACTGAATTGTAGTAAACGTCTAGGTGTACACTTTGAAAAGAAATAAATAATTATTTACATGTCAAAGCCACACTAAAGCAAGGTGCCGAGTCGACTCCGCAGATGAGTGGAACATAGTGCGTGTTCGGATGGTGGTCACAACCTCGACTCAATCTGTAAAATGTTACTAATTTAAATTATCTTTTACTAACGGATCCTCACGGTTTTACCCACGTGGTAACCTTTCCCGTGGGAATATCGGGAAAAAATATAGCCTTTGTCATTTGGGAAGAATCTAGCTTTCTAATCGTTAAAGAATTTTCTAAAGCAGTCCGGTAGTTTCGGAGCCTATTCAATTCAAACAAACAAACATATATTTCCTGTTAATAAATTAGTATAGATAGACTAGCGGCCCGCCCGCACATTCGTCCAGGCAAAATACCGTCATACTTCTGCCATTTACTTAGTACAAAATATCTACAAATGTTTTTCTTTTATTTGTCAAAGAAGAAATTACTATATACTTAATTTAGTTCTATGTAATAAATAACTTAAATATTATATAAAAAACTAATTAACTACAAAGTTACTAAAAGTAATACAAAAAAAAAAGAAAAAAAAAAAAAAAGGGATACTTACAAGTAAAAAATATGCCCCAAATCGCTCCCCAGCGGCATTGTGCCCAGAAGGCTGGTCGCATTCCCTCGCTGGATGGTCAGGCTTATTCGCTGACCCAAGAATGCCCCAGCCCGCTGGTCACCCGAGGACTCAACCAAACGCTTGGCGAGATCCCGGAATAAACGGTGAGCGCTTGGCCCCCACGGTCCGAGGGTCTCAACTCCAAACGACTCAAATATGCAGGTGTTGCTAAGATCGACATATTTGCGCCGCTTGAGCGACTCTGCTGCTGCAGCAGCAGTTCCAGCCTCTATTGAGGTTTGGGGAAGGTGGGATGGGGCCAGGGTGTCGACGCAGGTTGCGTCCCACACCAAGGGCCGGCCCATCTTCCACGGAACCAGGGTCATGCCATCGGGTCTCTTGCCATCGCTTCGTAACAAGCCATTCGGTTCTAGAACGGCTGGTATAGAAGCGCTAGCAAGGGCCCGGCGGATGATGTCATTAAGGCCGGCGTGGCGGGGAATTCTCCCCGCACTTCTGCTGCAGGAAAGACCGTGATGGCCAAGCTCATTCACCATGTCACCGCATGGGCAGCGATGTGGGACATTACACGGTGCCCCCAAACGAAGTGAGGAAGCTAGGCGAAAGGTATTGTTGTCCAGGAGTGTGCAAAGATGAGGAGAAGGAAGGGTGTGGAGCCATAATCCAGATTCCCATTGGGCCACAGCAAGGAGACGGGCCTGATCTGCAGGACTAGCTAGCGTATTAAGAAGGTTATTCCGCGCTAGTCTGCAAAGCGGCTCATCCCACTGCCTTTGCGATGACGGGTTACTGGGCACGTCATCGCCACACTGGCTCTTCCACACATCTAAGGCTTCAGACACGTGGGCTGTTGGATGGTGTCGCGGGGATTTCGATAGAATGCTTGTGATCAGCCCCTCCGTCTTGTGTACTGAAGCCAAAAAAGCTGGAAGAGCTACACTCGAAATTTTACGTATTCCCAGGCCTCCAAAACGGATAGGTAGGGAAGCCTGGGTCCATGCTTGACTGTCCAAAGGGATGTTTAGTACCAGAGATAATATGTTTTGAATCGAATCATCTAATTTTGATGTCAAGCTTGGGTGATTCCAAAAGGGCGAGGATCGAACGCTATATATGAATTTGGGTGCAAATAAGCAAAACTTTATTATGGTGAAAGCCATGTGAGCGTTAATTTTGATTATGCGGTCCGAAACAAATTTTAAACTGGCTAATTTATCATCAACGAAAGGGGCGAACGATTCTTCTAGGATGGGGGACCCTAGGAGGCGTAAAGATTCTTTTTTAATGATTTTGATACTTGGAGCTATGGAGTTAAACTGTTGCTTAATATTGTCACTGTCATTACATGTCTCTGGTATAAAGAGCTCGCATTTAGAAAAATTTAGTTCTAAACCGGCTTTTTGAAAATTTTGAGTTAAAGATATTAGGTCAGCCAATACGGTGTTAGCGTCGCCTCCGAGGGTTCCATCATCTAAGTACCACACATTAAATTTAGAATCTAGTTGTTTTATATACGGATGAATTGAAAGTCCAAAAATTGCTGGGCCTAGAGGATCACCTTGCTGACACCCAACTGCGGACGTGATCAAGTTATCTTTGTATAGCAGATTGCTAGGTGTTCCGTAACATTGCCAAAGAAACTTAAAGGCGTCCGGGATTTGTTCCTTAACCTGTGTCAGCAAGGTACCTCTATCCACAGAGTTGAATGCATTTTTGACATCCACCTTCAGCAGAATGTCGTCAGGGTTGTTTTGTATAAAGCTCCTTACCGAGTGAATGGCGGCTTCGCATCCACCGCTCAGGCCGAAGCCTAATTGGACTGGCTGAAAGTATTCCGCTAGCTTATCGGACATATTTTTGCAGCATACCTTGGCAGCCAGTCGTCGAAGGGTGGTGCCTACGGCTATTGGGCGAATGCCGCCATCCTTTTTTTTAAGGGCACATAGATTGGCACCGTATAATATGTCAATAATTTCTTGGTTGACTTTTCCTGAAAGCATTAAATTAATAAGGGCCGTCAATTCCTTCAAAAGAGCGCCGCCGGCATCACTACATCTACCGCCAACAAGGTCTTTTAAATGTTGTGCAGTGAGTCCATCTAGGCCACCGGCGGTGCCACTTCGGAAGGAATTGACTGCTTTAAGTATGCATTCTGGTGTAGTCTGTAAGCAGGGGTCTGAAAAATCGGGAGGGTCGGGAAATGGAATATTGGGGGCTGGAGGTGGATGTTTGCTATGCAGGGCCGAAAGGGTATCTGGAGAGTCAGGGGCGATCGAATCGTCGGAGAAAAGCAGACGTGCTGCGCCTTGTATATCTCCGTCACTGATTTTATTTTCTACTAAAAGATGGATATTTTTATCTTTTTTGCCAAGTCTTGATGAATGGACTGAAGGTCGAAAATTGGGGAAAGGACAGGACGGAGAGCAGTTTTCTTTAATTTTTTGTGTCAAAGATGTATGATTTTGATCTTGTTTAACACTAAGAATTTTGTATGGGAAGACGAATAGATGCTCCCAGGCCCGGACGGAGTTTTCTTGGACAACTTTAGAAATGATATGAGAGAGAGTCTGGGCTACAGTTACGCGGGCTCCTCGTGGTATACGTTTTATTATTGGCAATGATTGTTTAAATTTAGCGAGTGTTTTCCAAAAGGGAGAGGAAATAGAGGATGGAGAAGGTGGCGAAGGAGAAGTGTTTGCGGAGGGAACCAAACTATGATTGCGCTGATTCGAAGGATGTGAATGCTGGGAGAAAAAAGGAATAGATCTCACCTTGATCGGTTTTCGCCGATTCTTCGAAGTCCCTTTGCATGCGCGCCACGCAACTCCGCTTGCACACGCGTTTATTAGAGATAGTTTTTTATGATTTTATAGTGGCCACTTTTAATTAGGTGAAAGTTCACACGCTTAATTTTACACACGCAACTTAATAAGGTAAGATGCACTGATAGGGGCAGCAATTTATCGCCCTATTTAATTATTTTTTCACGAGCACACGCGTTTTCTTCGTCAATTCTTCAAGGCGCCATTCGGAACTTCATCTACAAATTATATTTTAAAAAACCCATCCTCCTTTCAGTTTCATGGCGTTAAAAGGCATTGCGTGCTTTAGAAGGTGAAAACAGAGCCACAGACACAGTAAAACGGCAACTTTACTTTATTATGATACTAAGGGCCGCTCGCGGTTTCACCGGCGTGGTTCCAGTTCCCGTGGGAATATCGGGATAAATATTATTCTATGTGTTAATCCAGGTTATAAACTATCTGTATGCCGAATTTCATCTAAATCCATTCAGTAGTTTTTACGTGAAAGAGTAACAAACATTCATCCTTACTTACAAACTTTCGCGTTTAAAATATTAATAGGATTATACATAGGTATCATTAAGCTAAGGTATATGAAACACTAATGTTACGGACAGAAGTCTCGACTTTGTAATATTATATAGTTCGATATAATACGGCTAAATTTAGGTATGTATATTTGCATAAGTAGATTAAGTCTCATATGTGTAAAGGTTTTTTGATAATAAATAATTAATTTTTTGCGTTTCATTTAAAGCTCCCCGAGACATACGCGATTTAATTAGAGTCAAAAATGCCGCTCTCCGTAGAGCGGCGCTTTACCCTACGCCCGAGTATCGCACTAGAGCTAAACGCCTTCAGCGTCAGGTTAAGACTAGGGTCAGCGAATGGAGGAATGACCAATGGCAGGACCTCATGGTGGAGATTTCACCTTCCCACCAAGCGTATTACAAAGTGGCGCGAGCCCTGCGTAGTGACGCGCAGTCGGCTATACCACCTCTCATCCGCCCCGATGGTACCATTGCCTTCGAGGATGATGAGAAAGCCGAATGTTTCGCTGATAGCATTGCTTCTCAATGTTCGATCAGCACACAGGAATGCGATCCGGCGCATATAGAGTTAGTCGAGAGTGAGGCCTGTCGCCTCAGCGCCCTCCCTCCATCCGTTGACCCTGACCCTCAGTCACAGTCACAATCACAGTTAGAGTCAGATCCGGTCACGTCAGACTAATTACAAGCCCTCATCAAGGGATTCAAACCGCGTAAAGCACCGGGCGCAGACGGCATTTGTAATAAAGCGCTCAAGAACTTGCTTGCTACTTGCTTTACTTACATTAATTTTTAATGCTTGTTACGATCAATGCTACTTCCCGGACACCTGGAAGGAAGCAATCGTAATAGGTATACCTAAACCGGGCAAACCGATTAATATACCGTCGAATCACCGCCCCATTAGCCTCCTCAAGGCTTTAGGGAAGTTATTTGAAAAAACAATTCTCGCGCGCCTTCGTGCCCATCTTTTTGGTAATGATTTAATCATACCACAACAGTTTGGTTTCCGTCAGGGGCACTCATGCCCACAGCAAGTACATAGAATAGTAGAGTACATCTCGAGCGGTTTTTACCCGCGTAAATACAAAACAGCGGCCGTCTTCTTTGATGTTGCGAAGGCCTTCGATAAGGTTTGGCACGCAGGGCTTATTTATAAGCTGCATCAACTAGAGATGCCCGTTGGGTTAATTCGTTTAGTTAGCTCGTACCTACATAACCGTAAATTTCGATTCAGATACGAAGGTGCGTTATCGTCACCTAGGCCGATAACGGCAGGCGTACCGCAAGGTTCAGCCCTCTCGCCATTGTTGTACTCCGCGTACACCAATAATATTCCCGTTCCGAGCAACGGTGTTCAATTATCTCTTTTCGCTGACGATACAGCACTCTATCTGAAGGGCGCGAGCCCCCGCGCAATACTAGGCAGGCTCCAAGCCTCGGTCAATAAGTTAGGTGACTGGTTTAGGAAGTGGCGCATCGAGGTGAATCCCGACAAAAGTGTCGCGATTTATTTCGATGTAAAGCGAACAATTAGGGTAGTCCCCTATAACACTAAATCGCTTAACCCATTTACAGCGACCGATCGTTATAAAGATCAAAAAAGCTATTAAAAGTACCCCCAATTGAAACATATTACAAGTGGACTTTTACTGCTTGCTGTATATTAATCGTCGTGGTGATCGTTCGACATTGTTTTTGCGCTTACGTAAATATTATTTGTTTATAATTTCTAAGTAAATTTGTGTTTTAAGTTGTATTGGCGGATTTAACTTCCACAATGTGTTCAAATCGGTAAGTTTTTATAAAGTTGTTTGTGATTGCAATTATTTTTAATGATGTTTTTTAAAAATTTACAACCTCTCTTACATATTCATGAAATAAAATTTGGTTTTTGTACAATATTTTAGTATAAAAAATGATGATAGATTTTATGATCTTTATAACGATCGGTAGTAATATGGGGGTGTTATTTGTAACTTTCAGGCCAAGACATACTAAGATGTTGTCACTCAATTAAATCATTGATGAACTAGAGCAATAAGATGACGATGCACTATTTCCAATAAATTTGACTATTTTACCACCAGAAAAGGCAAATGCCGATGTCACAGACCAAGATTCGGGTGATGAAAAGTATGTTACTTTGAACAATCTCCCAAGTATGTTATAGAACTTTTATTTTGATCGTAAATGTTTTTCTCATGCGTCGAGTTGTTGTTATATATCAACTTACATTTTTCTAGGTTCTCAGCTAAAAGCATCTGCACAAATTGATTACGGGTCCGCTGACAGTGATGAAGACGACGAACCTCTGTCTTCTTTAGCCAAAAGGCGTCGGGCCACAGAGGAACCTCCAATTGGAGAACCTGAACCTGAGCCATCGACATCTAGTGCAGATCAAGTAATTAGCAACACGCTTTTAGCCGTTCCTTATATTGAGCCAACCCAACTGTATCAAATACTCAGTCATATACTTGGCGAAATCGTCATAACCCGCGCTACCAACTACAATGGCAAGAAAACCATGGACGAAAACACCTTCAGTCACCTTTATATTACTTCGAGTGTATGTTTGATGATGGCGTTATCGAATTGTTGGTCAAGTACACAAATATTTACGCCATTCAAAATAAAAAAAGTTGGCAATGTGACATTGAGTGAGATGAAATGTTGCCTCGGCATACTTCTGTACAGCGGATACATCGTAGTTCCTCGAAGACAAATGTACTGGGAGAAATCATCGGACACAGATTTCAGTATTGTATACAATGCCATTTCAAGGGATAGATTTACATTGGTGGCAAGAAATGGTATTTTTATTTATTATCTCACTGTCTGGACATGGCTACACACAATACCTGGCAACTGTACAAAAGTAATGGTGGAGAGTACGATCACCTTACTTTCGGAGAACAGAAGCCAGGGGTGTACTAGAAATATATAAAAAAAGATAAACGCGGTTCTTGTCCATCTCCACGATTATAGGGAATTATTATAGGGAAACTTCTAGCTATGATAAAATAGATCATATCGTAGAATACAAGGACATCCAGCTCAGATGTTGGATATGCAAAAAAAATACCAACTTCACTTGTCAAAAGTGTAAAATTAATTTACACCCAAAAATATGTTTTATAACCTACCATACTCCTACATAAGTAAACTAATTTGCAAATAAAAAGATTTTGAAAATTTCATGAAAACAAGTCTGTTTTATTTCATTCAAATAGGATATAATCGCTAAACGGTAAACTGGTTCTTGTATGAGCGTTGACCTACCCGCCTGCTACTACTGATCGTTATAACGATCCACATTTTCCGAGCTTTCCAGGAAACTATGTTTTTTTTATTTTTTTTTTGTTGTTACTATATACATCAAGGTTACAATATCCAAAAATTACGGAAATACGAGACAAAAAATAGTTTCAGTAACAAGTGGGTTAAAATGCTGGGTACTAACATCCCCTGGCAAACATCTACCAAGTACCTGGGTGTGACGTTGGACAAGTCTCTTTCTTTCCGACCTCACATTCAGAGAGTCACAAAAAACGCGCGTTTTTACTTAGGCCGACTCAGCGGTATGTTAGGTCGAAATAGCCGAATGTCACTAAGAAACAAGCGAACCCTATATAAAGTTTGTGTGCGTCCCGTTTTAACGTACGCCTCTCCCGTCTTTGGCCACATTAAGCCTTCCGCACTTAATAAATTACAAGTGGTTCAAAATCTTTTTTGCCGTAGAGCGACCGACGCGCCGCTATATGTTAGGAATGCTGACTTACATAGAGATTTGGAACTTCCAACTCTACAGCAACATATCAAAGACATCTCTGAGGGATTCTTCAAATCCGCAGAGAATCACCCCAATAATTTAATTCGCGAGGCGTCGGACTATGAGCCGGCGCCCGCGAACAAGCCCCACTATCGTAGGCCGAAAAATATTCTTTCGGACCCTCCCAATCAGTTATCAGTCGATCTCCATCGCCTATTAGAGGCACTAGATTTATAGTCGCACTAGACTTATAGTCGCACTTACATTGCGAGCCTTCCGCTCGCGCAGCTTCACTGCAGACATAGCGCGTCCTAATAGAGGGCGCGCAGTTTTTATTCTAAAGCGCGTTACGCTCATGTTTATTGAGTAGCGCTTGCGTCGTCCCCCCCCCCCCCCCCCCCCACGGGGCGATCGCATCATATGAAGCCTATATGAATCTCTCCAGGTTCATGGCAAGTTCATGGGGGTGTTTAGTCAGTAGGAGTCTGACATAACTTCGCCAGCCGCCTGGTGTCGTACTCATACAGAGTTCACCAGCCGCCTGGTGTCGTACTCATACAGAGTTCACCTCCTCCCTCCTCTCGGTATCCAGGAGAGTATCTGCTTCACAGGCGAAAAACAAAAAAAAAAAAAAGCAGAATTTGTAAGCTCTCCGGACCCCACCTAGAAGAATAAAGAAGCACTAATCAAGAACCGAGTTTTTATTGAAGAACCTACGTCCACATCGAAGCACAACGGCTAAACTGTTCGGCGACTACACCCGTCGGGAACAACCTTTGGACCTTCGGAGCCGGATTTGAAGAACTGAAGCCTTCGTCCATTTGAAGATAGAAGATCAACGTAACCACCAACGTATTGTAACCACACCAATTGTGTTCTGCAACAAGTGCTAACGCGGGCGGACCGCGGCTTAAAACGTCACATCACCTAACGGTGCCAAACGGTGTGCGTTCTGAGTAAACGCCGTTCAAAGCGAGACGACTTATCGGACGGGGTCGTCAGTTTGTCCTTTTTAGGGCAAGCTTAGGAGTCCGGCTACTCCAGTACGGTTTGTCGTGGAGCGGGGGTCCTTTCTGTAGGCACTGCCCAAGCTGTCGGACACTCCAGCCGATTCGCGAGCGCCCCGTTGTCCACGTCGACTCTCTGCTGGGTAGGTCCTACCTTTCCACTCCCGCACGAACTCCATCCTTGGACGGGCTCCCCACATAGTGTGCCCGTTTGAGATTGTTAGGAGTAGGGGCAGCAAGAAAGAAGATGCCGACCACCCGAAGACAAAGCCAAGCCGAGACGACAACGGGACTACGAACGTTCGACAGACCACCCGCATCACCCTCAAACCTTGCCTTAACCGTGACGCCAATGGAACCGCAACAAGAGACCTCTGAACGCGGCATCACCGCCACTACGGAAGTTAGACGCAACGACGACGCACCCCCACCCGACGCGCCTAGAGCCGGGCCGCCGTCGGTACGATCGACAACGAGCGTCGCCTCACGAATGAAACAAGCGCAACTTCAAGCGGAGGAGCGGCTTGCTGAAGTACGTCGGCGAGAGTTACAATTGGAAACGGAAATGATTAAGAAGAGACTTGCATACGAAATCGCCGTTATTGAAGAAGAAACGGATTTAGAACCGGAGAGCTTACCCGCCGATATTGCCCAACAGAGAGTGGATGAATGGTTGGATCGGCGTCGGAACGTGCATGAGCCCGACACAGATAAAGTCGGAAATGTGCGACAAAGACAAAAAGATGCGCGCGCAAGTGAGATGAACAGAGGTCGCCACACTGATTCGCCATATGTTGAAAACGAAAACGTAGTGAAAGAGGCAGCGAACCGTGATCAAACGAGCAAAGACGACACGGGGATGGTTAAGCTCACACTTACACTAGAGAAAATGATGCATAATCGACCGGTACCACGACAGGCGCTGGATTTGCCTATATTTAGCGGCTCGCCGGCCGAATAGTTGCCGTTTAAAGCGGCGATGCGCGATACGACTAAACAATTTAACTTTAGCAAAGCCGAGAACTTGGCACGATTAAGAAGCTGTCTTAAAGATGAAGCAAAGGAAGCGGTGTCCGCTCTTTTATATACGGCCGTGGACCCGGAAGTGGTTATGAAAACTCTCGAGCAATGCTTCGGACGGCCAGAAGTAATAATTGATCGAGCGCTAGACGACATTAAGAGACTACCGCGTCCCGGCACGACGGCCAGTGAGTTGAACACGTTCGCGATCAAACTGCAGAACATTGTGTGCATACTCGATAATATCGACAACAGAGACTTACGAAATCCAATGTTAACGCGAGAAGTGGTGGACAAGCTCGGACCGCACCTACGCTCAAGGTAGTGCGACTACGCAACTGACTACGGAAGCTATGCCGAGCCTGAGATCGTCACGCTATCCTACTTCCTCATGAGAGATGAGAGAAGCCGACAGAGCCCTACAGTATGCATACGTGAGCTACAACCCTACGCGAAAGAACGTTATTACGGAAACACGAGCGAATGTGAAACAACGAATCGAGCGAAAGAAAAATACGGCTGTATACGCAACAAGTGATGACGTCATAAACAAAGAATGTCTATGTTGTGGAGGACGTCATGACGTGCCGCAATGTGATCGCTTTAAAACCATGACGGTTAAACAACGATGGGAATGGATAAAGAAAAGCGGAGTGTGTTTCCGTTGTGCGAATAAGAAACACCGTCGCCTACAATGCGATAAACGCGATCTGTGCGGAGTTGATGATTGCCGCCATCCCCACCACGCCTTGCTACACGAACACCGCACCAGGCCGAACGAAACCGAGATGGTGGCGTCGGTTAATCACTCGACCGATGCTACCAAGGTGTTACTGAAAGTATGTCCCGTTACCATCAAGGGACCAAAGGGGTCAATCGACACATACGCCTTGCTCGACGAGGGGTCGACTATTACGCTAATCGACCAAGACCTGGCGGACTACGTAGGCGCGGACGGACCGGCGAATGATTTGAAAATACGAAGCGTGAATACACAAACGACGTGCGAAACCAAGACGGTGAATTTAAAGTTAATTGCAACTACGAATAAACGACAATTCGACATTAAAGTATATATATTGTAAATAAAGCATACAAAATGTACGGTTTTGTCATGCGCTCGAGTGTTGAGTTTCACCAAGTTTCTACCTACCTTTACTTATATAAGACATTGGTCCGATCCCAGCTTGAACATGCTGTGCCTGTATGGAATCCTTTTTATGATAAATATACTGTTTTACTTGAATCAGTGCAAAAACGGTTTCTTCGCAGCATGTACTATAAATGTTTTCATAGTAAGTTACCATATAACCTGTTACTAGCTAAGTATAATCTACTAACACTGAAATCAAGACGTTATCAACTTGAGACAATGTTTTTATTTGATTTGTGTCATTGCAGATATGATTGCACTCAGCTCAATAATAAAGTATCTTATAAAGTACCTTCCACGACACATAGTCGTAATTTAACACGCTTGTTTGCTACGTCCTTTTGTCGCACTAATGCTGGCAAAAGATCAGCCTTAAATAGAATGTTCAATTCTTTTAATATGAACTTCAATAACATTGATATGTTTGCTACACGAATTGGTACATTTAAAAGACAACTTGTAGAAGCACTTCTCGTGACTTAATTTGTTATGTTTTATTAATTTAACCTTATTAGCAATTCCTTTTTATATACATACTTACTTTCACTATCATTCCTCACGCAATTAAATAAAATATATATGTGGTTAATGTTGTTGGTGGCACAATGAGAAATGTTTATCACTAATACTTAATGTTATATGTTATTGTGTACACTGTTTTTTAACCCCAATAAAGAGAAAAAAAAAAAAAAGCTAAACGATGAAAGATTTATTACTCAACGGACAGACGGTGCACAACGACTGTTTGAGATACACTCATATGAAAGAGTTATCAAATAGCAACGTCTGCTACGGACATGTCAAGCCTCGAATACTGATTGGGGCAGACAATTGGCATCTCATAGCCACACGAAGATTGCTACAGGACAAGCGAGACGAACCGATCGCATCGCTCACGAAGCTGGGCTGGGTAATACACGGATCAGCGCCACGGTCAAGCGCGCTGATGGAGAGTAATACGGCTGCGGTGTTATACGTAAACACGCCGCAGTGCGCGACGATCTCGCGCACTCTCTTACCCGACAACGAACTCCATGCTATTGTAAAAAATCACTTCGAAATTGACTCACCGGGATAACAAAGAAGGAGCGAGTGAGCCCGAGTGATGCACGCGCCATAGAATCGTTTAGAACGACGACAAAGAAAGTCAACGGAAAATACGAAGTTAGATTACCGTGGCGACGTGATGACGTCACGCTGCCGCCAAGTTACGAGTCAGCATTGAGACGATTGAAATCCACAGAACGGAAGATGGACAAGTCTGACGAATTCAAACGAGCATATACGAATCAAATAGAGAATCTATTTGATAAACACTATGCCGAGGAAAGTAGCGAGAGCGATTTGATGAGCCCGCATTTATGGTACTTACCTCACTTCGCCGTAACAAATCCGAATAAGCCCGGAAAACTACGAGTTGTTTTTGACGCGGCCGCTGAAGCAAACGGAGTTTGTCTGAATGACGAGCTTTTGGAGGGTCCCGACTTACTACGCGACCTGGCGGGCCTGCTACTACGATTTCGCGAACGAGCTATCGCAATTACGGCCGACAGCCGGGAGATGTTTCTTCAAGTTAAGATATTTAAAGGTGACCAACCCGCTCAGATGTTCCTATGGAGGGGCGCCGACCGAACGAAGCCACCTACGCGCTACAAGATGACGTCAATGATATTTGGAGCTAAGAGTTCACCTTTCTTAGCGCACAGCGTGAGAGATTTGAACGCTGAAACGCACGCTGCCGAGTATCCGCGCGCATACGAAGCAATTACGAGAAACCATTATATGGACGACTACGTCGACTGCTACGACACCGAGCAAGAAGCGATTGAAACGATAAAGGAGGTCGCGAAGGTTCACGCGCAGGCAGGATTCACGCTGGCCGGTTATAACTCTAACGGACCGTGCGTGTTGCGTGAGCTGCCAGCAGAAAGCCTCGGCGCTAGTTTTCAGCAGTGGGGCAGAACGCTCGGTTTACTATGGGACGCTGCTACAGACGAGTTGGCGTTTAATACCGAGATGGTTCGGGTGCACGACGACGTGAAGCAAATGAGGCGCGCTCCTACTAAACGAGAGGCGCAGAGTGCGGTTATGTCAATATTTGACCCACTCGGACTGTTGAGTTATTATACTATACGAGCGAAGATCATCTTACAAGGCATATGGCGGTTAAAAATAGAATGGGACGAGGTCTTACCCGATTACGAGGCCGGCGAGTTCCATGAATGGTTGAACGGATTGAGGGCATTACGTAGTCTGCGTCTACCCCGGCGTCTACATACGGGGGAGTGACGAGAAAGCAGCTACATGTTTTTTGTGACGCCAGCGAGGTCGCTTACGGCTTTGCAGTATATTGGAGAATGAAGGGTGAAAATGGCGAAATACGAGTCGCACTCGCCGCTCCTAAGGCCAGAGTGGCACCGATAAAGCAACAAAGTATTCCGAGAATGGAGTTGCAAGCGGCGTTGATAGCTACGCGACTAGCAAGCTCAGTATTGAATGAACAAAGATGGCAACCTATAACGACACTGTGCGTTACACTCCCTATGTAGCGCATCGCTTAACTGAGATCACAGAAACGACGATGTCGTCACAATGGCGATGGGTCCCTACGGCTCACAATGTCGCGGACGACGTAACGCGCGGCAGTGAGATTATGAAAACGAAGAATGATCGGTGATTTGTCGGACCGGCATTTTTATACGAAAACGAAACCGAATGGCCCACGAGTGACGTCATCAACAACAAACACAGCGTGGAGAGTGAACACTGCGTGACGCACACGCAAACGTGGCAAAGTGATAGTAGCGTAGTGCCAGACGCTAAACGCTTCTCTTCCTACGAGCGTTTAGTTAGAACGATGGCGAACGTGCTACTATTCACTCAGAGATGCCGCCGCCGCGCTAGTAACATGACAATTGAACATATCAACGAGGCCGAGCGCCTACTAACCATTGAATCGCAAAGAGAGAGCTTCGCAGACGACATCGATCGCCTCAAAGCGTCCTGCAAACTACGCGCGGGCAGCAGATTACGGCGAGCTTATCTACAGACTCGGCGATTATGGCTCTAAGACGAATGGCGGCCAGGAGGGGATGGCCCCACATTATATATAGTGACAACGCTTCGAATTTTAAAGGCGCGGACCGAGAATTAAAGCCCGCATACGAAGAATGGGAGCCAGCGCTACGAGAATACGCGCTAACGCAACGCACAGAGTGGCGTTACATTTCGCCAGGCGCGCCACACCAAGGCGGCGCATGGGAACGGCTGGTGAGAACAGTCAAGACGGCGCTGCGCACTACGCTCAACGAGAAGTCACCGCGTGAAGAAGTACTTATGACGCTACTAGCCGAAGCCGAGCACACTGTCAACGCTCAGCCTCTAACACACGTCCCTGTGAGCATCGACGACCCGGAAGCGCTGACACCCAATCACTTCCTTTTGGGTAGCTCGAGCGGCCTGCCCACCACTGGGCCGTGCGAGCGCGCCGACCGAAACACATGGCGGGCGGCGCAGGCGCTGCCGGACGAGTATTGGCGACGCTGGCTGCGCGAGTATCTACCACTACTCATACCGCGCGGCGGCACGCGCGACTCCGTGCGACGCAACGTACGAGAGGGCGACGTGGTCATATATTGTGGATAACACACTACCCCGCAATGTATGGCCTAGAGGCGTCGTCACGAAGACATTTCCTGGACCTGACAACGAACTACGCAACGTAGAGGTGCGCACCAAAGGCGGCACGTTCCGACGACCGACGACGAGACTGGCTGTCCTGCCGATGGAGTGAAGAGGCTACGCGGATGCTGCGCCGGGGGGAGCCTGTTACGAACAGAAGTCTCGACTTTATAATATTATATAGTTAGATATAATACGGCTAAATTTAGGTATGTGTATTTGCATAAGTAGATTAAGTCTCATATGTGTAAAGGTTTTTTGATAATAAATAATTAATTTTTTGCGTTTCATTTAAACAAAAGGTAAAAGTGATTAAACAGGTAATGGTTTTGACAAAGGTAAGGGCCAAGTATACGTGCCCAGGGGCCTTACGCCTCTCTAAGGTAATTAAAGTTAGGAAAGTAAGAGATTAGCTTTCGTAATTATAGGTTTCTATTGTTATGAATATCAATGTAACTAGCTTGCTTCTTGCTTCTTTGAGCCTTCTAATCTCATACTTGAGTAACAGGATTCAGAAGGTCGACATTAACGGTAAAAGATCTCCGGGATCAGTGGTGACAATGGGAGTTCCGCAGGGTTCAATACTAGGTCCGTTCTTGTTTTTGGTTTATATTAATGACTTACCTTATTTTGTAAAAGACAGTCATGAGATAGTATTGTTTGCTGATGATACTTCACTTTTATTCAAAGTGAAACGACGACACCCAAATTATGACGATGTGAATAATGCGATCTCAAAGATTGTTCACTGGTTTAGTGTAAATAACTTGCTATTAAACGAGGGAAAAACCAAATGTGTAAGATTTGTATTGCCTAATGTTAAGCAAGTAACAACTAGTGTACAAATTAAAGATAAGAATGTGAATCCTGTGGACACCACTGTGTTTCTAGGCATCACGTTAGATGCCAAGCTTCAGTGGGGCCCACATATAGCTAAATTGTCGAATAGACTTAGCTCTGCGGCTTATGCAGTAATGAAGATCCGTCAGTTAACTGACGTTGATACATCCAGATTAGTTTATTTCAGTTACTTTCATAGTGTAATGTCGTACGGCATTTTACTGTGGGGAAATGCTGCCGACATTCAAACTATCTTTGTGCTTCAGAAGAGGGCTATTCGAGCAATATATAACCTAAAGGCTGGCGACTCTCTCAGAGAGAGATTTAAGAATATAAATATAATGACAGTTGCATCACAATACATTTATGAAAATTTAATTTATGTTCATAAAAATACTGGAATGTTTTCAAAAAACAGTGATATTCACAATGTAAACACTAGAAGTAAGAACAAATTAGCAGTACCTTATACTAGGCTCCATAAAATAAATAATTCTTTTAGGGGTCTGTGTGTAAGATTTTACAACAAAGTACCAAATGATATTCAGAAATTAGATCTTAATAAATTTAAAATCAAAATCAAAGAAAAGCTTTATAAAAAAGCTTATTATGTGTCAGATTACACAGAAGACAAAACAGCTTGGATCTGAAATGCTCCAAGCACTCCAACAGCTATTTCTAATTGTCTTTATTTAATGATACTACATTGTATGTATTGTAATTTTGTATTGCATAATTTTTTTTTATTTTTAAATTCATATTTTGTATTGACCTGGTAACGACATACTCTTTTTTTTTGTTTGTAAATGTCGTTGCTTTTGTGCGCTGTGGTTTCTTGCGCCCATTCTTTGCCACAGTTAAAAAATTATGTCCTGAATGGGTGGTAGGTTAAAAAAGATTTGGACGATTCAAAGTACTTATTAATTGAGTTTATTGAATAAATATATTTTGACTTGATTTGACTTGACTAGGAAAATAAATATATGTAGGGTATCCAGATTACGAGTGATACCGTAGGGGAGGTAACAAATTTAAGATAAAAAGAGAGGTCCGAACGAAAGGGACAGCTGCACAAATTACGACGGTTCATGTGGGTAGTTAGTTATGGTATAATGTAAAACTGCCCACATGAGCCGGCAGCTGTCCCACAAGGCTGCTAGTTGCCAACCCATAATGTGTTTAAGTCACGGCCGGTCAGAGCAGAATTTGTAAGCTCTCCGGACCCCACCTAGAAAAATAAAGAAGCACTAATCAAGAACCGAGTTTTTATTGAAGAACCTACAGTCCACATCGAAGCACAACGGCTAAACTGTTCGGCGACTACACCCGTCGGGAACAACTAATGTGTGAATGTTTTTATTTATTTATTTTTATATGCACATACACAATCTTAACAGGTAAAACCTAATGTGATAGTGTTGTTCCACCACCACTCTGTTGAGCTTATTCAGCGGACACGAGAACAAATCTATTCGCTCAGCCAATAGCGTTGAGCACACACAGCGAGCGCACAAGCGGAGTCTTGTTTAGTAGGTCTGTGCGCGCGCAGTGCGATTCTCTAAGTTAAAGCTCAGAACTATTATTCTTTAAAGCCTTGGTAGCAGCGGCTGCCGCAGCGCTGAGAATTGACTATGTTTCTTTCATATTCATAGAATTGGAAAGAGACAGCAAATCACAGCCGTGCGCGCAGCGTCTAATTATGTCGCTTAGAGAATCGCACTGTACTGTTATATGAGTGTAAATGTAGCAAAAGAAGTGTGTCTGATCGTCATGAGAAAGCTTTGGCCTATCTCTTCGGGAAACGGCGCTAACTTATTTTTATTATTAGTTTATCAGTAGTTTTAGTCTTACTTTTTATTTTTCTGTACTGTAAAACATTGATTATTTTATATTGATGAATACCTGAACTTTTTTTTTTTTTATGTCGTTGTTTTATGTTTTTTTTTTTTATTGTTTTATGTTTTTTTATGTTTGATATCCCTAATATAATCCCTTCTATGATAGGGAAGGCATTTTCCGATTCTAACTGACGCTGTAAAAGAAAGAGAGAAAGGAATTGCTCTTGCTGAGTTTCTTGCCGGTTCTTCTCAGTACAAGGCGCCCGCCCCATAGATAGACTTACGAAGCGATGGCATAATGACTTTCAGAAGTGCTGTAACCTAAACATGGCCTAACCTGAATAAATTATATTGATTCTTGATTCTTGGTGTAATGTATATAAATTATTTTGTGTGTAAATAAAACACCAACAAGTAATATGGGTGTATACCCGAAATAAATAATTTGAATTGAATTGTATAACTTCAGTAACGCATGCAGGCATCCAAAATATGTTTCTTATTGTTGACTATCAAGTTAAAGCTGCGAAAGTTTCATTGAACACAGAATTGATAGATATTAGAATCCTTTGATAGACATAAACGAGAATAACTATTCAAGTTAGTATACAAAGGAGTTCTAGACTCAGATTGTCAATTATTGTTTCCGCGCTCACGAACTTGGTGTATGAGAAAATTACGAACACAATATTGGAGCATTGACAGAGTAACGTTAGTTACTTTGAATACTAGATAGCGTGCTAATAATAAATTTATATACATACGTATAATCACGACTATTACTCCCTAAGGGTTAGTCAGAGACTAGGCAATGAGGACAACAATAGCAGTCCTCTACCATAGTCCACTGTTCACCAAATAGCGACTGCACATGTGCTCAGCGTGACAGTTGGTGAGCACATCGCCACTCTATGCTGTTGGATGTATGTGCAGTCTTTAGACCGTTTCGCCTTTTACGACACCCAAGGGAAGAGAGGGGGTGGTATTCTTTACGGTTAATTTATATAATTACAGCTTTAATTTCATAAGGTAGGATAAATATTTCGGCATTCAGATTTTGCGAAATCTAATAAAAAAATATTCTATTTAAATCTAAACGGTGAAAGTTATTCGGTTTTTTGTGGTTGGAGATTCTATGTTATTGCGATTTTACAATGACACCTTTAATACTGTGATTTTGGTATTTATGATCAATTACTTATATTTATTAATGTGTAGAAATCGTTGCAGTTAAGTCTTTTAATTATAAATTCAAAACTGTATTATCAACAATTACTTTTTCATGATTGTAGTGTAGTTAGTTTTATAAAAGTTATATAAAATACCGTCGACAGCGGGACAAGTCACGAAATCAAGTATAATCCGTCCATATAGAAAAGCTACGACATTTTTACGTTTGTCAGAGGCGGAATAAAGCCTGATTGCTGGATGTCTCTAGTGGTTTGTGCAGAAGCATCGCAGTCTTTCTTTTTACAGTTCTTTTGAAGCACATTATTATAAAAATTGTCCATGATAAAGCTGCGGTGCTTTCCATCAGGCGAGTGGTTTGTTCATCTTTCGATTTGGTAATGTAGGAAACCGCACACTTCATTCATTCAGTTAGGATTGAGCCGTGTGAGTAGCGGCTTTCTAAAAAAAACCACCAACCTCTCCCTTTCCTTGCGTGTCGTAAAAGTTGACTATATGGACTAAAGATTTCAGGTTGCGGCTCACCACCTGTCACGCTGAGCACATGTGCTGAAACGTGGACTGTGGCAGTGGACTGCTTCTGCGTTCTTCATTGCCTAGTGTCTGACTAACATCATCATCATCGTCAGCCTATAAAGGTCCCACTGCTAGGCACAGGCCTCCCACGAGGATAATAGCACGTGGGGATATTGTGATATAACCCACCACGCTGAACCAATGCGGGTTGGTTTGTTTTAACGACTGCCATTACGAGAACAACCGGGACCAACGGCTTAACGTGCCTTCCGAAGCACGGAGGAGATCGAGATGTTTTTAATTGGTCACCCATCCAGCGACCCGGCATTGCGAAAGTTGTTTAGCGGGCCAGATCGCAAGCTGAACGCACTAGCCGCTGCGCCATCGAGCTCCTCCTGATTTGGTTTGATTTTGATCTTTGGGTGTCGTAAAAGTCAACTACCGGAGTAAACTCGTGTAACTGCGACTCGCCACCTGACACACTGAGCACATGAGCTGAAACGTGAACTGTGACATTGAACTACTTTTTTTTTATAAAAGAGGAAGGCAAACGAGCAGGCGGGTCACCTGATGGAGAATAATCACCGCCGCCCATGGACATCCGCAAAACCAGAGGAATCGCAGACGCGTTGCCGGCCTTTATGGGAGGAATAGGTTTAAGGAAGGAATAGGAATTGGGAAGAGGGGCCTCCGGAACCCTCACTGGTCGGACGAAACAAAACAGCACCAAGTGCAATTATTTTACGCCGCATATTCGTGAGAGGGTGGTATTACGCCGGGCGAGCCGGCCCATTGCGTGCTGCAACGCAGCGTGGCTCTACTTCTGCGTTCCTCATTGCCTAGTGTTTGACTAACCCTTTGTGGAAAATAGTCGTGATCTATATGTATGTTAAGATTCCGACACGCAACTTAGTACTTATGCAGTACATTCAAAAAGTTAAGTCTATAAAGTTAATTCGTTTGCGTGGTAATAAAACTCGCAAGATGTGTGTACGCATTTCGTAAGACACGTTTACTGTGTGCTCAAGATCGTAACGAGGTCGGCAGACAAGCCCCGAAATCAAGAATAATCCGGCCGAATGGCGGGGCAATGAAATTTTTACGTCTGTCTCAGGCGACTAATGGAGGCTGTTGTCGCGCTGTTTTTTGTTATAAAACTGTGTACAACAAGGAGTCGTGCTAACGGCCGATCATGTAAAACAAGTCATAAGAGAGGATTGTGAAACTGATGAAGGTACTCGTATGTTACAACGATTTGCAAAAATAAGCTTAGATAGTTGGGTCAGTTGAGAAAATGATGAAAAAATTCTACCTTATGGGACAGTTGAAAGGAGAAGACCTCAGCGAATTTTGACTAGAGATCCTAGACAAGTAGCACTATCACTTGTAGAATAGAGTTGGGATTATATTAGCTAACGATAAGTCATTCAGCGAACTTTAAATTGGTAAAACATTCAAGAGCTATTTCATTAGCATTTTCGGTCTTTCTTAGAGAAAGCATTTGCCAAGTATTACAAAGCATTGGTACACTTGTTTACCAATTTACTATCGACAACGCTAAGTCTGTTAGCTATAACCCAATATCGGATGCAATAGGTATTTAATGAAATTAAATAATTGAAATTGTTTTTATGATAATTGTACCAAGACCCACCAGACTAATCTTAGTTCCTAAGTCATACCAACTTCAATTTTATTAGCAGTGCTAGAACACATTGTCCTCGATTCGGTTAGTAGTAAGGCATTCCACTAAAAGAATAAAAAAGGAATATTTTCCAACGTATCCTGACAATTGCATTAGCTATGCAAAGCTTGTTTTTGGAAAGCCAGGAAGGGAAGTGCTCTTGAATTCTTTTGTTATTTTGGGTCCATTCTAGCTGACCCAGGTCACCGCCTCATCAGATGCGCGTTGCTCAGAAGATTCGGTTCCCTCTCAGTTGATTTCCAGGCGCTTTGACAAATTAATGCGTTCCGAACCGGTGATGGAATCACTATTTTAAAAAGCTTAATTTTAAGCTTACTTTAATTTAAACAATTTCTACTTTACTTCAGTTTAGAGTAAAATTGATTGCAGTTATTTGGTTCTAAAATTAAAAAGATTACAACAGAAAATCACTAACGACTCAAAGGTTTCCGGTACCATACCCGCAGCTTTGACGCGCTGTATTGCCAGGGAGAGTCTTTAAGCCTGGTATCACTCGTTGCGGGGATCATAGCCATGATCCGCTTAACGGTGCTTTGAAAAATTTAACTTCTAAACCCCAGAAGTCTCATGCATAAAAGAAATTCTGATATTATAAATTATTGAGCTCGATTTTGCAGCGGCTAATTCATTCGGTTTGCAATCTAGACCGTTAAGCAACTTTTTTAATTCCGGGTGACTGAATGAGTGACCAAATTAAAAATATATCCAGCTCTTCCGTGCTTCGGAAAGAACGTAATAGTCTAAGATCCGAGTATATAACGACCTTCACCGAGAAGGTTAATGGATGAAAAGTATTTTATATCAAATTTAATATGTTAAATAATATATCGCGAGTGGGTTGGCTGAAAAATTTCAGTCCAGTACCTTTAATGATTAATTTAATATTATAAAAAATATTTTTTTTAACATTGTACTGGTTTGGTGTGTGTGTGTGTTTGTAATGAGCTTATCTTTAAATAAACATAAATTTTATTTATTTTAACAGACGGTTGCAAATTACTAATATTGACTTGCCTGTTTAGACCTGCCTACCCAATGTTATGACAGGAAAAAAATAGTCAACCTAACGTTTGCATATTATAGAGGCTTCATATTTTCGATTGGTACCTATGTAATTTATCTATTATCGCAATAAGTGCAATATTTAAAAAAAAAATTTAAATGTTTAATTAATCATATACTGGACTGAAATTTTTCAGCCAACCCACTCGCAATATATTTTTTAACACATTAAATTTGATATAAAATACTTTTCATCCATTAACCGCTCGGTGAAGGTCGTTGTATACTCGGATCCTCTACTATAAAGCCGTCCCGGTTGTTGTCTTATGTTGGCAGACGTCAAAACCCACCAACCCGCATTAGGCCAGTGTCAGCACCCAACGCTATTTTGTCTGTGGTCGCGAGTGCGTTGCTAAAAATATCTACAGGCTGCCGCCAATATAGATGGCGCCAATTTTGCTGTCAAAACAAAACTTCACTTTTTGTACTGCGTTTACTAAAGAAAGTTCATTAAAACTAAATTGCTAAAAATTAAACGAGTTTCTGTGAAATTCCATATGTCCACGACGAGACATAAATTGGTGACCCCGACGTGATGCTGATGCCGGCGTAGTGAGTTATCGCCCAATTTGTACACGTGCTGTCGTTCATGTCAAAATGCCTGTGCTCAGTAGTGGTGCATTTATAGGCTGATGATGATGATGATGAATAATCCCGTATTGTACGGTCGATACCTACGTACTTATCTGGAGGCACGGATGTGCCCCCGTCAAGTCGAGCCAGAAAAAGGCACGGTCGTACCATCCTGTTCTCAAAGCCATTCGGGCCATTTTAAAACCCCTGTAATTTCGTTGTGGAAAAAACTAGATGCCAAATTTTTATATGGCCATGAGGTCATTAAATAGCTAGATATATTTCCAAATTACATTACATTTGAACCCGTAGTTTAAGAATAATTGAAAGCCAAAGTTGCTTAATTTTGTCACTGACTCACTCACTGATCATCAAAATTCTAAGGTACTTCAGCAGCAGCAGACCCACAAGCTCCAAATTTTGTACATAACTATTGTTCAGCCTTTAAAGCAAGGAATAACTCTGAAATTCCTATATTTTTTGTCTGGGGCACGGAAGTGTACTCGGCAAGTCGAGCGAAAAAGCAATAAAAAGTACGACCGTTCATCCTTTTCTCGAAGCCATTCAGCCCATTTTCGACCCCCTGTAACTTCGTTGAGTAAAAATAAACTAGAATCTAGCACGAAAGTGCCCCCGCCAAGTAAAGCAAAAAAAATGCAGCCGCGTATGCACCATCCTCTTCGCGAAGCTATTCAGGCCGTTTTCGAACCCCTATAACTTCGTTGTTGTGGGGTTGTGGTAGGGGCGAGTCAAACAAAACAAAGGCACGGCTTGTACCACCAGCTGAGGCACAAGATATAATACCTGAAACCAAAACAGGAGGACTACCTAGAAAAAGAAATAAAATCCCATTAAAAACACTACATTATGTACAAAAATGCAAAATTCTTGCATCGCGTTTTGACGTAAAAAGTTGAGAAATCGAATGGAAACTAAGTCGGTTAAGGGCCCTATTACATCTCGACTGTCATTTTTGCGTAAAATGCCCATTTTCGCATTTTGTAGTAATTTTGAAGTTGTATTCATCGTTTTTATCGAAATAGGAGAATAAACTCATTATAAAATCTTTATTCCTCATGAATTAACAATTATTCTGTTATAAATTTTTGTCAATAATATTATCGTAGATAGGAGCAATTCACAGTTAACTTTCTTTAGAACAAGATTCTTTTTCTATATAAATTCAATGATATCTTAAAAATTTCGAGGCCACCACGAACTGTACGACTATATAAGACATAACATTCTAATTTTTTTATTTCATTTGTTTAGAACAGTAGTTAAATCTAGGAGCTCAAAAAAGTGCCTTCGCGCATTTTATAAAAATCTTTTTTTGCAATTTTGGGTTTAATTAAAAAGTTAAACAACATTTACAAAAAGCGAGACCGCTACAAACTATGCCAATAGCTACTCTACACTATTCAATAAGTCAAAATTGTAAATGTATTTTTGTTTCTGAGATCAAGAACGCCTCTTAATTTAGTACCTATCTATATATGGTAAAAGCTATCCAACCACTTTGTCATAAATTGATACCTTGTTAGTTAGCTAACAACATTTTAGGGTAACCATATTAATAATATTTATTTCTTTCGTTAATTGAGTAACTTGGCAAACGCATACGTCCAAAGAATCTACACAAAACAAAATCTATCTAATATTAGCGCTCTGCACTGTAAATGAGGTGTGTGTGTGGGCTGAGGTGTACCAAAATGACACGCGACACGTGTTCAATATTGAAATTCTTGTACACAAACTATTGGATCTTCACGTCAGTCACTTTTAATCCCTTTCGAGGTATGTTAAAATATTTCTTTTAACTTTAACACGCCTCAGATTTACAATGTGAGCTTTTATTTGTTTGATAATACAATGGAGAACGATGTAAATTACTGATGTTGCTGTGTGAAGTCGCAAAGTCGCTCTATTTATTCAAGAAACAAAAAAACATTATTAATATTAAAACTGTTTTAACGGGACCTAACACGATTAATTTTGTAAGTAAGTACATATCAAAGTACTTACTGCTTGACGTTTCGGCCGCGATGCTGCGGCCGTGGTCACAAGCGAACTGGTGGTGCGCGGCGTGTCGTCGGCTCGACCGGGTATTTGTTTCTTCATCCACCCTCACGCGTTCACTTAAATTGCGTTAAAACAGTTTTAATGCAATGCAACGCGATAGTTTACAGTCTTATTATTAATATGCTTACTATAAAATGTTGTTAGCTAACTAACAAGGTATCAATGAATGACAAAGTGATTGGTTAGCTGTTCCCATAGATAGATAGGTACTGAATTAACCGACTTGGTTTCCATTCGATTTCGCAACTTTTTACGGCAAAACTGCGATGCGAGACTAGTGCTTTTTTGTACATGTAATGTTTTTGATGGTATACAATCTACAATATACTTACATTTAAATATTGCGTTCGGTCATCTCAGACTACCGGCAAACACTCGAACACGCGAACTTCGCACAAAACAACTGTCACCGAAACAAAGGCGGGCGCAAACTTAAACAATCGGCGCGCAAACCGAAACACGACTCTGCTGAGTTGTGATAAGATCAGTGTTGCTTGAAACGCCAACTTTGGGACTTACTCAATATTTCATGGAAACGTCAGATTTTGGATTTAGGTACCATTGGTTCTCGAGAGCCATTAGTTAGGGAGTGCTGAATATTCTCGCGGGTCGCGGAACTGTCAAAATAATTTGGTCAAGTCGATAGGCGTAAAACAGAAAGTTATCTACCTAATCACCTGCCAGTCAAAATCTCTGATGTAGGTTTTGCATGGAGGTTTTAATATTATTTAATATTTTTGCTAAATGACAATTTCTGAATTTTGCTTTTAATATTGACCAAAATCCAACCATTTCTTACTAACGAATCGTTAAAAATCATTACAATTATAAAGTAAAGTAGCCGTTTTCCTGTGGCTCCGTTTTCTCGATAGAAATATCAATAAAGGACGAATTTTTTTTATAAAACTCCTATATAACGGGTCTTTCATCTTTTATCTATCTTTAAATTTAAATAAAACAAAGTGTGAGTGAGATATCATCGAAATAATTTTTATTCGTTTGAAAGACCTGTCAATGCCATTGTGTGGAATATAACATCGTTCAAATGTCCGCCACGACTTCTCTGGGTGGAGCGCATCCAAAATGTCTAATTTTCCATGACTCTGGTGCATAAATTAGGCTGAATTTGAGCGATGGCATGGATTATGCTGGCTTTGAGAGCCGCTGTGGTTTGTGGCTTATTCGCATAAACCTGCGACCTAAGAAAACACTACAAGAAAAAGTCTAGCGAGGTCAAATCGCACGATCTCGGTGGCCAGTTCACACTTCCACGTGAGATGACCATACCCTTAAATCGCTCGTGCAGAATATCCAATGTGGCATGAGCTGTGTGGCACGTAGCGCCGTCTTGTTGAAACCACATGTCGTTGGTATCCAGATCATCCAATTCAGGCCAAAAGAAGTTGGTAATCATCGACCTATAGCGCTCGCCGTTGACAGTGATGGCCTGGCCAACGTCGTTCCCAAAGAAATATGGACCGATGACGCCGCCTGCCCAAAATCCACACCAAACTGACTTTTTTCGGAATGCATTGGACGCTCTTGGATCTTATGTGGATTGATGGTTTCGTCCCAAATTCGACAATTTTGTTTGTTCACGTACCCATTCATCCAGAAATGGGTCTCGTCGCTGAAGATGATTTTTCGCTGAAAATTAGGGTCAGTCGCCAAATGCTCCAGAGTACATTCAGCGAACACACGTCATTATCTATGGTCGTTTACCTTCAGTTCCTAGGTCAGATGAATTTTGTACGGGTGCAGGCCTAAGTCACGACGCAAAATTCGCCAATTTGTGGTCTGCGAAAGGTCGAGTTCTTGTGAGCGACGCGAAATCGACTGCCTCGGATTTTCCTGCACACTCTCACGGACAGTGGCGACATTTTCGGCAGATCTTGCATTTCGTCGACGTACGGGTGTTCGTCGATCATTTACTGAATCAGTGGACTCAAATTTGTCTACCACACTGCGAATAGTCCTCTCGGTAGGACGATTATGGCGACCGTAAAATGGGCGAAGCGCGCGGTACGTTGCCCGAACAGAACACCCATTTTGATAAAACAGTTCTAAAATTTGCATGTGTTGTTCTATATCCGTATGACTAAATCCATCCATGGTGATTTCGCAAAACAGACTGAATAAACGACAACTAATTTGACAGATGTAGCTTCAACAAGATAGCCGCTATCAACTGTCAAAGTTCGGAAGTCCCTATTGGAAGACCCTTTTTAAATTCCTATATATTCTCCTTTATAGCTCTCTATAAACTTTTTCCATTTACTTATTTATATTAATTTTGCAGTATAGTCGTTGTAACTTGTAACAATATTTAAATAAGATTGAAAACTACACTATAAATACCTATAGTGTAGTTTTCAATCTTAATAATAAGATAAAATGAAAACCGTATAGGCAGTAACAAAGCGAAAACTTTTTATTTACGATCTAAGGTTAAATTCCAGAAACAAAAAAGTACCTATAGTTTGTTTCAAACGCTAATGTGTTGCTCAAGGAATTGAAAGTTTTCCTACAAATCTACATCCTGTGTCCAAGTAAAAAGAACAAAACAATTGTCGCGAGCACCCGTAGTTAGGGAAAGCTAGTCAAAATTGTAAAGTTATAACTCCCTCGTAAATCCTTTAGGACATTAAATTTCTAAGTTGAGAGAGTCGGAAAGATAAGCGCGGCTGCATTCGTGATGAACTTGTGAGTTCCGAGAGTCAAATATAAGGACCGCTTTATGCAGAACGGAAAAGTTTCGACAAGATTAAATTTTTAATAAGTTTTCAAAACTCGGCTTAATGACAAGTGGGACTGACTGCGAAGACTCTTCATAAGAACTCGACAAAGTTGAAGAATCTTGCACGGATTGAATCAGTGTCACATTCGAAACAAATGTTTTCGTTTTAACCGTCTTCATTTACTGATTAATTCGAACGAAATTCGATGGAGCACCAATACGTTGCAGAATGTATAATTCCACTTAGAACTTTATTTTTGAATACTGAATTTCCTACGAGTTGCGTCCCGTATTGAGCTATAGAATGTCTTCCTTAAACAACTTGAAGCGTTCCAATACTCAACGCCAAAGTTAGAGCTGCACAAGTTGGTCAATGCCTTCCTCTAAGTTTTGCACCGCGGACCAAGTTTAGTTGATAGTTACGTCATACGTATGACGAGTTGAAAAGGTTGCCTTGAGCAACGGAATTTGAAAACACGTCTGAACCAGAAGATTAGAAAATCTGTACAAGTGACAACCTTCGCTTAGAGCTTTGTGGTGGCGGCTCATTTATAGAAAAACTAACCCATTTATTCCACATACATCCAACAGCATAGAGCGATGAGCTCACCACCTATCACGCTAAGCACATGTGCAGTTGTTATTTAGTGGAACGTGGACATGGCAGAGAACTGATTTTGCGGTCTTCATTGCCTAGTCTCTGACTAACGCTTAGGGGATAATGGACGTGAGTGTATGTGACACCCTTTGCTCTATAAATTAAAAAATATAGTTAATTATATCTGTAATTTAATCAATCCTACCACTCCCAAGATAGGATATCTTAAAAATTGTTTGAAATTCTTGTATGAATCTCACTCACGATCATTAAGATCTGCACATAACCTGACACTCGAGCCAGTACATTCTGCAAATTTTATGACAGGTCTTTTACAGTACTGGCTGCTCGTTTGTGGAACAATTTGCTTTTTTTCCCCCCTTTATTGGTGTTAAAAAACAGTGTACACAATAACATATAACATTAAGTATTAGTGATAAACATATCTCATTGTGCCACCAACAACATTAATCACATATATATTTTAAGTAATTGCGTGAGGAATGATAGTGAAAGTAAGTATGTATATAAAAAGGAATTGATAATAAGGTTAAATCATTAAACATAAAAAAAATTAGGTCACAAGAAGTGCTTCTACAAGTTGTCTTTTAAATGTACCAATTCGTGTAGCAAACATATTTATGTTATTGAAGTTCAAATTAAAGGAATTAAACATTCTATTTAAGAGCGATCTTTTGCCAGCATTAGTGCGACAAAAGGACGTAGCAAACAAGCGTGTTAAATTACGACTATGTGTCGTGGAAGGTACTTTATAAGATACTTTATTATTGAGCTGTGTGCAATCATATCTGCAACGACACAAATCAAATAAGAACATTGTTTCAAGTTGATAACGTCTTGATTTCAGTGTTAGTAGATCATACTTAGCTAGTAACAAGTTATATGGTAACTTACTATGAAAACATTTATAGTACATGCTGCAAAGAAACCGTTTTTGCACTGATTCAAGTAAAACAGTATATTTCGTCGCCGTAGAGCGAAAAGTCACCAAGTCGCAGTTTGACCGAAATTGAGTTAGAAATGTCATCAACATCGCCAATTTTTTCTGCAAATTTCAATCTTACTATCATGTCAATAGGTATCATAGTTTTTATTTTAGGAAGTGCGAAAAATCATTAACATTTACTTAAGACTACAACATTTTACTCGAAAATAAACTAACTTACTTAAACATTATTTCCTTCTTGGAAAGAGTTGCAAAGTTGTACCTAAGTCGGGTTAATTACTTTTCCTTTTTTTAGTAATGGATAGTAACTAGGACCCAATCTTTTCTAAAATTAACTTAAACCGCTTGATTAGTTTAAGAATGACTGTTTCGATTCAGAACATATATGCAAAAACTAACTAAGTCCATTTAGTGACTTTTCAATCAAGAATTATGATAATTTGCACTACCATACGTAAGAGCGAGAAACCATTAAACTTGATTAATCAGTTCTATTCTAATGGTATAGCCACAAAGCTTTGTTTCGAACAGTCGTTAAAACGTTTTGGTGATAATTTTAAGCAACACTCCAATGGTCTATTATATTTGGGCGATTTGGTTAGTTTTAAGTCTTTAATTTTGCCGCGTAGGTGGTTGGTGACTTTTATTCACCGCGCTGACATTGGCAAATACGTATGCGCTTAATTTTTTTGTGCCAACGTAATTTTATACCCTATTTGATATTTGTTTCAAGCGTCTCAAATGATTTATGGAGCCAAAATCTTTAGTACTATGGGCTTTGGTGAATACCGCAGAACAGCTTAATCTTTACGCCTCCTGTGTTCCGCTCGCACAGCGGGGACCGGAAGATAACCACATTGATAATTGACCAACTAAGTCAGTCGGCTATCTACCTCTGGCTCGTTATCTCTCGGCGCAGTTAGTCATTCAGAGGGAATTTAATGCCCACAACCAACAGTGGTTGTTCTCGTTACAGATGACCGACCACGCTGGGCGGGAGACACGTAGACTTGCGTTAACGCAAGATGTCTCCCAGCTTGTAAACTGCGCTACGCGCGTGCCAGACATAGAATCACATACTGCCAACTGCCTGGACCTTTTGCTGACGACTGTTCCAGACAAACATTCCATATCGGTATCAGCCCCTTTGGGATCATCAGATCACTGTCTGGTGAAATCTGTATCCTTTACTCCCCACCTGATCAAAACCCCAGTTGTATGAGACTGGTGTGGCGATAAAATTTTGCAAACTGGTATGAGATGCGACATTTCTATGCACCTTTTCCTTGGCGGCAGTGCTATTTTTTTCAGACTATCCGTTCAAATACTGCGGGGTATGAAATATTACATTCCATATTCCGATGTTGCATCGGGTAGCAAAGCTCGCCCTTGGTTTAACGCTGACTGTCGCAGCGCCGAAACAGTCAGCTTTCTTAGCCTGATGCTCGAGCGCGCTAATCGTCGGGTACATAGACCCTGAAGAAAGCCTTTAACGAAGCCGCCAAGTCCAGTAAAAGAACATTACGTAAGGCACGATTCAATCACCGATGGGACCGATGCCCCATCGGTGTTAAACTTGCATCGCACCCATTTGGGTGTAGGGCTTTTTGGTCCCGAGGCGAATTTTAGTCGCCCTTTACTTCCACCGCTGAAAAAGCCTGACGGCTCACTTGCCCACACTGCAGCTGAGGAGGCAACTTGTTTGCCTCTCTTTTTGCAAAGAACTGACGTCTGTAAGTCGCCAGCAAAGTTCCACCAAAGTTACCTAAGCCGACCCCTCTATGTGAGAACTTCACATCCACAGCAAAGAGGTACTCAAAGCTCTCCGTGCTCTACACGTGAATAAGACTAGTGGTTCTGATGTAATCCTGGCCATTGTCCCACGTAACTGTGCACCTGAGTTGTTTCCTGTTCTAACACGCTTGTATCGCCTCTCACTTGAGACTGGTCTAGTTCTTCAGTCGTAGAAGCAGGCTAATCTACCAGATAGTGATACCACCCAGGTTATTTTAAGTGCACCTTTAAGTAGACTTAATGCACCCAGGCTATGCAACCTACTTTAGTACACTGTGGTGGTTCGGGCCTTCTAGTGATTGTCTAGTAAAATTTATAAGTGTACCAAGTATACTTTGCCAGATACAAAGATTCTACAATAAAGGAGAGCTTGATTATCTTGATTGTATCACTTCCAGAAAGGGGCACAGGCTGTACATTAGTGCAGCCTGTGCCCAAAAAAGGTAGCCGTGCCAATCCTACAAGATTATGGAACGTGAACTGAACTCTCGACTGCTGACATACCTTGAGACTAATGATCTTTTTCCGCCAGTTCAATTTTCGCCACGGTCAGTCGAATGGAGATCTGTTTGTGTATGCGATCTATCTTTGGAATGAAGCGATCGAGAAACACGGCGAAGCCCTTGCCGTCTCGCTTAATATCTCCAAAGTCTTTGATAGGGTCTGGCAGTGCAGCCCAATTAGTAATCTCCCCGCATATGCATTTTCTGAAGGCCTTTGCATTTCGATCACTGACTTACTCGGGAAACGCTCAATATGTGTGTGTATTTATTAATATAATTTTTATAAAAGCTCAACAACTGCATTAGATTACTCTCCTTTTTGGTTTTGACTAGATATTAATTCTAATAAAATTAATAAAAATAAAAAAGTAAATAAGAATAATCACTAAAACAACTTCTGAATTTCCTAAGTTTAGTCGTATTTTAACTAACTGGAGTTATTCACTTTGAAAATAATACAAACACGGGCGAAAACTCACCAACTCCATTCTACAAATCAATAACTAAAAATGTTGGTACAAGACTTGAGGGCGAAAAGTAATTAAGTATGTTTTTTTTCATTATCTCTGAAAATAAATGAAATACATTGAATGTAGTAATTTTACCTAATGCGCTAATTTATTTTCCAACTTATGAGACCATAAAATTAGAAAGATGTTATACCAAAACTAAGTTATTTTTTTTTGTTTAGTAAAACTTTAAACCTTCCTATCTCAAATATCAGTTTTACCTACTTAGTGACTTTTCGCTCTACGGCGACGATTTATTATAAAATCAGAGCCTTTGACAATCAGAATGGCCATAACGCTAGCGATTTTCAAGAAACAGGTGAATGACTATTACTTGTCTTTATAACCACAGCCGTTTTTAATAAGATCGCTATATTATGTAGTTTGGATGTTTATGTTCATTTCTAATCTGTATGTATGTGTTTACATATAATATGTTTATATTAATTTAAGTAGTTTAATAAGTTTTACTATTAATTATTGCTTATTATGATATTCATAGATAACTATACGAGAAGCTCTAAAGATTACAACAGCAATACTTATAACAAAAAAATTACTCAAACAATGATATTTTGGTCGTGTTTATTTTAAACTACACTAGTCTCCGAATCACGGGCAACATAAATAAAATAGTTTCAATTCACTACGCGCCGAGTTTGGGGACGCGGAACTTGGCCAATGCCTTTCATAGAAGTTTCTGTTTCAACCAACTGCACTTGGCAGACATTGCAACTGTGACTTGTTGCATAACTCCGACCATTGTCGGCTTCGGATTTAATGATGTATATTTTAGTGCTGAACCGGGGCATTAGCGAGCCTGTCTGGGGTAGTAATTGAATAACAAAGGATACATGAAAAAATAGGTTGTGAGGATGTAACTATCGGCAAATCGGTAAGTTATTGCGAACAAACGGCCTCAGCGGCTGATGGAAGAAAATGGCATGTCCTTATGCTTCTAGGTTTTACATTTTTAGTCTTCATCAGTAAAATACTACATTTTTATTCGGCCACCGTGTTGCGTAAAGGTAAAAGAATTCTACCACCCCCTCTCTTCTTTTAGGTGTCGTAAAAGGCGACTAACGGACTAAAGATTGCTCATAATATATTTATCAGCATAGAGCGGCGATGGGCTCACTACCTGTTACGCTGAGCACTGTCTAGTCGCTATTTGGTGAAAAGTGGACTATGGCTGAGGGCTACTTTTGCGGTCCTCATTACCTAGTCTCTGACTATCCCTTCGGGGATAATAGTCCCTGTATGAATTTGAAAATATGTTTACATAAATATTATTTCGCATTCACTATAACAAAAAAGAGAGGCTCAGTTGGATAAGCTATCGATGAAGCTGTATTTGCTCGAGTTCTATTTGAAGATACTTCCTGGTGTGATAGATTCTTTTTGATTTTTCTTTTTGATGATTATACGATACTTTAATAACTGTGTAAAAGTACCACAAACAATCACTGGGTTACATTCTCTCTTGTTACGTTTCATAAAACCTTTCTAGTGCTTCAATACCCCATTATGGGCTACCTATTACTTGCCACTGTGATTAAGTTCCATCTTATTGTACCAACACCAATTTTATACAGAAATCGGTTCAATCAATTTTATTCCATAATAAAAGATAAGTATAGTGCTTCACTGATATTAATTAACCAGCGATCACAGGCATACACTATTTCAATGTGACGTTTAATGTATGTAGGTATCTCTTATATAGATTTTCTCATTTGTATAGAGCTCTCGAGATGTGGAGACTGAAGGGTCTCTTGACAAACTACACACATTTCTTTTGTTTTAAATCCACAGGCCTCAGAGGCTGCGAGGCAAACGAAGTAAGTGATTACGTAATATACTGATAGCTGTTAGGTACAGGCGTCTTCAACCTACCACACAATGTCAAATTTCTTCAATACATTTGTAACTGTTTACCTAGGGTATAAGAAGTGTTGGCCAGGACTCAAGTTATTTGAGTCCTAATTTAGGAACTAGACTCATTTAGGCAGAGCTCTCAAGACTCTGATTAAAATGAGTCCTGAGTTCTGAGCCTTGAGTCTTTTCGTCGAATCCTAATGCAAAAAGACTCGACTCATTGAACTGAGCCTTGACTAAGGAACTCAAGTTCTTAAAAAAACCTAACCTTTTTAATTGTTTATTTCTTATATAAATTTTGCTAAGGCGTACCTCCATGGGCAAGTATTTTTCCATAAAAAAATTATAGTAACTCTTCGATCATAATATGATCGAAATAGTAATTCTTTGTACTTCTTTTTTCCTCTTTGGCGCACTTGTCGCGTTGGCTCGCTTGTGGAGGTGGTTGACGAACGCCTAACTGTATACACTTTAGCCTAGAACTTTATATCAACATAATGGATATGGAACTCACTGTTTCTTAAAAGACTTCGGCACTAGCAATGAACTCGTCTTAAGAGTCACAATATTATTATATATTGTAAGGACTCGTGAGTCTTATTAATGACAAAAAGACCTGAGCTCTCATTTACGAGTCCCGTCGAAAAATCGAGTCCAGTCCCTAAAATAAGACTTAACCCTTTAACTGGCACAGCATTAAACATTTTTAATTGGTTTTCCGTCCTATTACAACGGAATAAAGTTCAAATAATGGTGGCATGTATATAGCCACTACAAGCTAAAAGATTAAAGAACTCCTGGCCAACACTAGGCACAAAGGTCAATAACGATTGAAGAAAGGACAATGTTCTGCGCCCATACATTGTTAGCCTAAGAACCAACAATTATGAAATATTCTTTTCTAGGTTCGAAATTGCAAGTAAATGACTGTAAAAACAAAGATTTTTGACGGACACTCCTGAGAACCTAAATATCAGGTAAACTTAAGGTTATGTATAATTACAGAATTTGAGAAGTGATGTTGCACTCTTTTGTTTTATTTGCCAACACTCATGCACGTTTACTAACACTTAAATAATCCATCATTATTTCACATAATTATTCGACAAAACACAAAATATAGAAAATAAAACAAAACTCCAGACCAGAACGTCAACTTTTTTTTCTTGACCATGTATACTAGTCCTTCAGTCGTATTATTAGAGTTCATTGATTATGCTTAAACTGATGATAATGATGAGTGATGTGATGATAATATGACCGTTTAATGCTAAATGATATTCCGACCAAACCGCTTGAGTTCCAGTAAAGATGTGATGGGACTTTACTGAGATCTCGCACTGACTTCTTGAGAGAATTTAAAAAGTGATGTTGCACTTTTGTTTTATTTGCCAAAGAACGTCAAGTTCACAACCAGTGTTGCCAGATCTTAGAGCCAGTCTTCCGTAATAACTGCCAAATTCCATATGAAATCCGTATGGGAAGTTTTATTTTATTTTAATGTACAAAACAGGTTATAAGTAGACATGTAAAATACAAACAAAAATATTTAAGCTTAAGGTCTAGGTTAAAACTCTAAGGTATGTATATATATATATGTACATACTTACAACTATATATAACTATATCAATAAAAGTAATAAGATAATTAATAACGGAAAAACAACATTAAAACAATATGGATGTCAGACAGACACAATAATGATTCACAACAAAGTGTTTTACGTCTTGCTTGCACTAACACTAAATAACACCATTAACTCTCTCTGGCTCTCATTCTCATATTAGCCGACCAAGAAAATATCTCAATGGGAATCCTCAAAGCCGTAGTTTTTACTATGCAGTTTGCTGGTTCAGTTTTGTAAAAATCTATGAAAATTAAATAAGACTCGCTAGTTTACGCAGATTCAAAAAATGTGTAATATTTCTTAGGAATAATAAAAGCTATTTATTATTTGTTTTATATTATTACTCATTAAAAGCATTTGCCTGAAAATTCCGTATAAAAATCTGTGTGCATTCATTGTCTGGTTTGAACATTGACATTATTTTACGAACAAATTCGTATATATGGCAACACTGTGTACAGCAGACTACAGTAACGTTAGTCAGTGAGTGACACAGCACCGCAGATTAGTAAAATTCTCCTCATTGGAAAAGCAAAAGAATCTTATGTCGACTAACGTTTACAGTTTGGAATAAAATGCGATGTATCGTATTCTAATGATGCTTGGAGTGTTTGGTACTAAGTATATCAAGTCAGCCATGCATGCATAATATTAATAGGTTTGTTTGTACATGTTATAAATATTTTGGTCACAAACCTTTAATTCACTGGCTGAATGCACTGAACTCTCAATACCCAACCCATAATAAAAAAATGATACTCAATATTAATGTCTAAAAAGTTCTTTTTAGACAAGTTCCAAAATCTAAATACTGTTATCGGTCGTAAAAATAAGCTAAGAATTATCATGTATGTCATGTTTGTGTTGGTTCTTAGGCTAACTCCAACAATGTCCTTTGACAGTTTCGGGTGGGTTGATCTGCAGAAGTGTGTACTTGTGGTTTATTTGAGTGGGTGCATAAAGAATAGCTTAATACATACATACATACATAAAATCACGACTATTATCCCCGAAGGGTTAGTCAGAGAATAGGCAATGAGGACAGCAAAAGCAGTCGAAATAGCGACTGCACATGTGCTCAGCGTGACAGGTGGTGAGCCCATCGCCGCTCCATCGCCTTTTACGACATCCAAGGGAAGAGAGGGGGAGGTAGTATTCTTTCACCGCCACGCGACACGGCTATACGGCGGTTCATTATTAAAAGAATACTACCAACTAATCTTACTCATCCTTTCTCATGGGTGTCGTAAAAGGCAACTAACGAACTGTGGCGGCGCCACATACCGCATGACGCCGCACATAGTTCGACACGAAGCAAATGCCTTCTCAACCGTGTCAACAGATGGCGCCACAAACGTAAACCAACGACGTCTCCATACTACGACGGTAAAATAGTATGGGAAGCCTGCATCGCGGTAGTGAAGAATTCTCCATCTCCTTCGCTATATTATAGCACCTCCAACTAACATAATCCGTTGGACTTCGGTCCCCGAGCTATACCACCTAGCCCGGAGGAAGATCTTCCGTTTGGCCTTCCTACAATGTGGCATCCATCCTACCATTCGCTTCCCTACAGAACTAAAAACTACACACACATCTTACAGCATAGAGCGGTGTTGGGCTCACTATTAATCATGATGAGCACATGTGCAAATGTTATTTAGTGAAACGTGGATTATGGCAGTGCACTTTTGCGGTCTTCATAGCCTCTCTGACTAACCCTTTGGCGATAACAGTTATTTATTGTTAACCTGTCAACACTTACATATTCTCAAGTTTACGCGAACACTAATAAATATTTTCCTGCCTTCAAGCAAACGTTGACATTTTCCATGGCTACAACTTTCCTTATACTCGTATATGAATTATGTAGAGGGTTAGAACTTAGCCACCACAAGCTCCTTGAAATATGACTGTTGTTTGTCTCACGAGTTTAACTATTGTTACTTAGATCATTTGTAAAGTCCGTCTTTAGACATACTGAGGTAGGGTCGTTATAAGTTAGTTATAGTAACATATATAAGTAATTAGCCATAATACTTACCCACTGTTGGACAAAGGGTAGTAACAGTTAGGTAATGAACAAAAGACGACAAACAAAAAACATAAAGACAGTAACACAAAAATGGCGCTCGCATAAATATTGTGTGACAGCAAAGTTTAGCCCGAGGACTTATAAACTATAACTTTACAATTTCACGGAACTTCGCTTTCGCAGTGGCAATAGAGTTTAATATCGCCCAGCCGTGGCACCGTAAAGAAACTGATATTGATAAACTTTTGTCTGAGTCGCAGCACTTCATAAAAAACTAAAATGTCGACGTTGAGACTTGAAACGGTCCCATCTTCGCTGCAAGAAAACTATTTAAGTCTAACGGTCGATCGCACCTTTGAGCGCTACCATTTTCAGTATTATTCGCATAGATATAAGCAAAAGAGGGAGATACGTTACCAAAAATATTTTCATTGTAGTATTAAATATTATGTATGTAGTTAAGTAGGACTAGAAAATCAAAATCAAAGAATAGCTATAAAAAAAGCTTATTATAAAGTGTCGGATTCCACAGAATACAAAACAGTGGATCTGTAATGCTTCAAGTACTCCAACAGCTATTTCTAATTGTCTATAATTAATTGATACATTATATTGTAATTTTGTATTACATCATTTCGTCGGCTTACTGCAAGAAGTCATTAACTGCTAAAAAGTGATTCCGAGATAATCGCATATTTATGTTTTTCATTATTTACGCTATATCTTCTGACATAGATGTCACAGACAAAAAATAAAAATATCTTTGTATAGGTTATCATCTATTTTATTAGAACGATGTCCCAAAAACCATATAAAATTTTGCAGTTTTTTTTAAAAGCCCAAATAAAAAAAAATGACTTCTAGCGTTTAGGAAAAAACAAACCGTGTACTTAATTAATTACTTCTACAACATAATTCTTTAAAAAAAATCTACAATACTCAATAATATTGACGAAATATGTGACAAATTGTTATAAGTTCCAAATCATAAAAATTACAATTATTTGTAATAATTTTGTTGTTTTTTCCAATTTAATTGGTGTTCCAAACAAAATTGCTAATAAAATGTGTTTGTATGTTGTGTGTGTTTTGTTTTGTTTTGTGTATGTGTTGTGTTTATGTATTGTGTGTGTGTTCTAATGTTGTGTGTGTGTTGTGTGTGTTTCTATGTTTTGTAATAGAAAATAATAAAAACTTAATCAATTAAAATTACTTAATCAACATAGACCAGACTTATTGATTAAATTTTCATACACATCTTCTTGGTGGCTAAAACGTTTAGAGTTTCACGAGAGTACGAAGGCCCTGTATTGTTTTTATCGGGTTTAACTGGTGAAGGGCGTTTTCAATAATATCCAATGAATTCTGAAAACGATGGGCATTTAAATTTCAGTTTATACTCCAAAACTAGTTCAATTTTACTATAATATAAATTATGAATTAGCTACGTTTTAAAGAGTAATACTTACATTCTGTGTATTAGGTATCGGGAATTGTTCAATAAAACAAAAAATACAAATTATTCATCTAAATTTAATTTATCGCCTTCAAAGTAAGCACCATTGCTTGCAATACAACATCTCCACCGCTTCACCCAGTCCTCCGTACATTTTTCGTAAGCTACTTGCGGTATGGCCTTCAGCTCATTCAGCGAATTTTCTTTTATGGCTTCTATCGACTCAAAACGTTTTCCTTGAAGTGGTAATTTTAACTTGGGAAATAGAAAAAAGTCAGACGGAGCCATATCAGGTGAATACGGTGCTTGGTCGAAAACTTTTGTTGAATTTTTCGCTAAAAACTCTTTCACAATAATGGCTGTGTGTGATGGTGCATTATCATGGTGCAGCATCCATGAGTTGTGTTGCCACAAATCTGGACGTTTTCGGCGGATACTCTCACGCAAACGCTTCATGACGCCTAAATAATATTCTTTATTCACTGTTTCTCCCTCTGGAAGGAATTCGGAGTGAACCACACCACGGTAGTCAAAAAAAAACTGACAGCATCACTTTGATTTTGGAGCGACTTTGCCGCGGTTTTTTGGGTTTCGGCTCGTTTTCGAGACGCCATTCTGAAGACTGTTGGCTTGTTTGCATGTCGTACTCATAAACCCATGTCTCGTCGCCAGTTATTATACGTTTCATAAAGGTAGGATCCGAAGAAGCTCGGGAAACCATGTCTTAAGCAACATGTATTCGCTGCGCTTTTTGAACAAAGTTGAGCTCCTTTGGAACTAATCGAGCGGCGACGCGTTTCATGCCTAAAATGTCAATGACAATGTTGTGGGCGGACTTAAAAGATATGTTCACCTCACTAGCCAACTCTCTCAAACTCATACGTCGATTTTCGAGCACTAGCTTCTTGATTCTGTCGATGTTTTCTTTGGTCGTAGCGGTTGAAGGTCTACCAGAACGAGGCAAGTCTACTACTACGTCTCGGCCTTCTTTAAAAGCCTTGTACCATTCATATGCCCTTGTTTTTGATATACAAGATTCGCCGTAGGTTTTTTGCAACATTTTGAGCGATACTCCACATGAAATATCATTCGAAACACAAATTTAAGGCACACTCTTTGTTCAACAATATTTTCAAATCGCCGAGGACTCAAGGACTCGAGGACCAACAAAAAGTGCAGTTTTAAACAAAGTAAATGACAGATCCCACTCAAATTTCGCGCGGTAAATCAGTACAGTGCTACCAACATGCAGTAAAAAAATTAAAACGAACTCTTTTACGCGGGTCTTTTTATTGACATATTCCCGATACTTTTTACACAGAGTAGTATATCAGGTGATTCTTCTACGATAACATTTTTATTCATGTTATTCAGAGTCATGACTTGGTTTGCAACTACAAAACATTTTTCTGAAACATTACAATGACAATGTAATAGTAACGGCACATATTCACAGGGCCCAGGTTACTTCTTGCCAAGGTTGTCATGGACATGCACATAGATGCTTCTGCCTGGCTGGGAAATTGAAAACCAGCGCCAGGTTCCATATTATTGGACCTGACATAATGCTGAATTGGCTGCCTGTTTAGCTGCGGCCGTGAGACACTAATGTGCTATTATACAATAAGTGTTTTGTTGTTGTTTTTTTAATCTAAGTTGTTTTAATGCTATCGTTGTAACTGTCTCCTCCCTATCTACCCACTCCTATAGATAGGGTATCGCAGCTGGAACTACGGGTATGGCTGTGTTTCTCAGGGGTACTACGGGGTTCCGGTTCATGCCCCCCGCTGGTTGTGCCTTGACCGGCGCCTCCGGCGGGATGCGGACGTGGGTTGGACTCGTAGTGGCTTGTGGTTAGCTGTAGAGTTTGCCAATGTTCGTTTGTCCTGGTATTGTTTGCCGGGACTTCCAAACTCGCGCACAGCGAGCGGGGCCTAGTAGCGGTCTCTGTGGGGCCAGCAGCGAAAAGTCCTGCGGGGAACGTGAGTTTCCCTTATAGTTGGCAGCTTTGTCCGGTGGTTCTCATTGGACATTGGTGTTGAAATCTCCGGTACTAGTCTCGAGAACTAGTAGAGGCGGCCCCCTAGATGCCGTAGCCTCCGGTCCAGCCAGCCGCGTAGGACGTGGGAACTGGCTAGGCGCCCGGATGGGTTCCGAGAAGTGAGTATGCTTACTATCTCCGCGACCAAGGTGGACACTTGGGAGTCGACTTTAGAGTCGACGACCCGAGCAGTGGAAACTGCGAGTTGTGCCCTTCGTGCAACGAAAAGTGAGCGAGCTTGAAAACTCCGGTTACCTATCTGGACAATAGGCAGTGAACTACACGTGTTCACGGGGAAACTTTCCCGAGACACTAGTCTTATGAGTACCGAATGAAGAGCGCGCTTCGGCGGGCACTGATTTGGCGTCAAGACCTAACGCAAATGGTCTCCTGCGCGAGTGTTCTACTGGCGCAGGGACGTCTGGCACTTCTTGCATAACCTAACGGTTGGTCTCGGTGCCAGTGCAAATTAGATTAAAACAAAAAGGGAAGATACGGCATTAGCGTCTCGTGAGTGAGCCGCCAAAATTAGGCTTAAAGGCACAATTTCACTTCAGTCACAATTTGCCGAGCGAACAGGCTACATCGCACTATTGCGGATATTCTACTGTGTGAAAAAGAGAAAGACGCTACTCCACAGTGGCGTCGGAATCGGTCGTACGTATTCGTCTGTTGCGAAGCGACCGAGACGTTAACGCGCTACTCGCTGACTCCCTCGCTTTGACGTTGAAACTTACCGCTTCGTCTCGCTCGCTCGATTTACACTTTATAGGTGTGCGTGTGTGAGTGTTTGCTTATGTAGTTGAGTTGGACTATATTTTGAATGACTACAAGTAGGAGCATGCCGTATCTTCCCTTTTTGTTTTAATCTAATTTCTAATCTATCATTTCATTTTATATCATTTACTTTCAAATACCGGGACATCGGGTTTTCAACTGTTGAATTCTTAGATGTCTCAGGAACACACATTGCTACTAATTTATTTTCTCGAATTGCCTGAAATCATTATAAGATAGGTAATTATTTTTTCAAAACTTTATAAATCACATTTACCTACGTTCAAACTCTAAATCCGAAAAAGTAAGGTATGGCAGTTAAAAACTTACTTGATATACAGATAAAGAGTTTTCATTCTTTACTGTCTCATTAGATTTTCTCTGAACAATCTTCCGTTTACATTTTCGTGGCATTTTGCTAGAAGTCACTAACTATTCGCCAACCAGTCTACACGGTCTGATTGTGGTCAGATCTACCGACAAACTAACTGGCGAGCCGCGGCCGCGCACGCGACTCCTCCCGCCCTCCATATCACGCCCCGCGCCGAAATCTTCGCCGCTCACGTGGCCTCACACGCGCTACTTTGGCGCCGATCATGAGTGACACGTATCGACAAGTTTAAAACTACCTACCAATAGGTACGCTTATATTGATAGAAATCATTATAGAATAATTATATTTGCTAAGACACGACAGCTTGGCCACTAAATTACATGGCATAATTCATTATAATAATTATATTTTTGTTAAAGAAAAAATAGTGTTTGGTCAAACTATAATAAAGAACAGTAGTTACTTCTACGCAACTTAATTTATATGCATTCTAATCATATCTTAGTTCGTTAGAAATAATTAAAATGATTAAATAAAATTACATAATTTCATCATCATTAAAATTCATCTACAAACTACCTATAAACTTAAATTCTTACGTATTATGAAGATTACAAAACAATACTTTTAAAAGTCACTAAAATCATTTAATGATGACTAAAGAAAATTTAATCATTATTAGAATTAATTTACACACTATACTGACTTCCTACGTAGGTATTATGAAGATTGCAACCAATCACAATATTTTCACAAGTCACTAAAATCATTTAACGAGTAGGTACTAAAGAAAATCGAAGTTGTAAACTATACTTACATTCTCTAATTTCAACTAAAGTAATACAATACAAAAATACAAAATAACTTTATTTTCTCATCACAAAAAACTCATGGTTACATTACAGGTGGACGTTATGTTTATGTTTTGTGAGAGACTGGTGCCTGAGAGAGGTTTTTGAAAAAAACCCGTTATACGGGTCACCAGTGCCCCACTCCACGGACTCATAGTGGATGGATGGAAATGTAGTATTGGACGGTATTTAACAAGAAAAACAAAACAAGAGTACAATAATAATACAAAAGTTTGTGTGCATATGTATATTTATATGGGTGAATCAGTGTGCATGTTTTGTGTGCGTGCGCGTGTTGTGTGGATGAGTGAGATGAGATGTGTATGAGTGTGTGTGTACGTGGATGTGTCTGCGTGAGGATGACGAAAGTAATTATGATACTTTAGTGAGTTGTGTAACAATATATTTTTATTTTGTATCACATAATTCTATGAAGGGTACTATAATGACTTGTATCTCTAGTGACTACTAAAAATTGCAATCATTGTATTATTTTTTTAAATTCATTGGAACTGGTAACGAAGTTTTTTTTTTGTAAATGTCGTTTCGTCTGTGCGCTGTGGTTTCTTACGCCCGTTTTTGCCACAGTTAAAAATTACGTCCGGAATGGGTGGGAGGTTAAAAAAGATTTAGACGATTCGAAGTACTTATTAATTGAGTTTATTAAATAAATATATTTTGACTTTCACTTATTTTTGATTCACACTACTAAGGGGATGCCGTATCTTCCTCTTTTGCTTATATCTGTGATTCTTCGTATGTTTGTGCGAATACTGTTATTCTGTTTATAACACACTTCTAGAAGCTCGATAATGCAGCGGAAAAAGCGTTTGGTTTACAGTATTGCCTGTTAGGCAACATTCGCAATGCCGGGTCCCATGATGGGTGACCAAATTAAAAACATATTAGCTCCTTCGTGCTTCGAGAGGCATGTAAAGCCGCCATTTCCGTTGGAAAAAAACTAAGAATTTGACAAAATAACTCAAGTACCACTTACTCAGGACAAAGACTAGCGGACGTTTTTAAAGGTTTCTTAGTCTCTCTCCAAATAGATATCGTTAAAGGAGCATTAATCCCCTAATTTGTGATTTCCGTGGCTGTACCCTGCCGAGGCGACCGCAGCATGATGTATAGAGGTCCGAGGGTCCACGGCCCCTTATTTCATTAACATTAATTATTCTTAATACATCTGTTCTTCACTTATCTGGGACCCATATTTCGACCTTTTCAGTTTGGGACAAAGGAAGTGAGCCTCATAAAAATAAATTAAATATTACAGTTAGTGTTCGTTAAAATTTAATTCAAATCATTTGATACCTTTCCGTTCTTTAGATCCGTTTGCACCCTCTTTCTTATGTTCTGTGGTTACGTCTAAAACTATGTTACTATATAAAAAAAAATTTTTTTTTAAAATTTCAAAACGGATAATCTCTTGGCGTTTACCTCAATTTAAGGTAGGGTTAAAAACAGAAGCACACTAACTCTGTATCCCTACTTATCGAGGACTGGCTATCTAATCTCTACCTTTTGGAACACAACAACATGCTATACTATTATTATAGCTATGGCGACAGTCCTACATTACATGGTGGTAACTAGGCAGGAAGAATTGAAACAATCCTGCCACCAACGAAACCGCAGAGAACCGAATCCGAGACCACTGGATCTGACCCAGGTGGTTTAGTCACTAGATTATATTGACTAAATAGCGGCCCGTCCGACAAAGTCCAAAGTCCGACAAAGTTGCAGACGTGCGAATATCCAAAAAAAAACCTTGTCCTTACAATGTATTACAAACACATTAAAAATAATTAGCCAAATAGGTGATGCCGTTCTGAAACAATGCGCAAACATACATTCACGGCAATTGTTTTTTTTTTATTTACTTTAGAGGAGATTTAACTTCCATAGAAGTCACCCACTCAATCATTATAATGGCGTCTTTCCATAATATCAGAAAAATCTTTCATTACCTAGTATTTCTAAAAGAAATGCGCTATACAGAGAAATACTCGATGTGTTTTGTGCAAATAATTAACCCTTCCAATAAGAGACGGAACGCTATCGGTACCTACCAAGAAAAATGAGGAATGTTCCGAGATTGAATTTCTCATCTTCTCAGCAAGCGTGGAAATTATTATGTCGCTTGCAGTACCGTGGCCGTTTTCATCTAAGTCGATTGCTCAATTTATCAATACAGCTCGGCTGGCCATAGATTATGACTGTCCTTTTGCCAATCACAGATGTGACAAGGCTTTCAATCATGTTTCAGATTTGGATATTATTTAGCTTCATAGAGACTTGTTGAGATATACTTACAACTGTCTTTTTTCATTTTCTTTTTTAAGCTCAATGTCGATCTAGTTTAGCAACTTTCACAATGTAGTTTCGCAAATTACAAAGTGACTTATGTGACTTAATGTGTATAATTAGACTAAATGCAGGTTGACTTCTCTATCAATATACATTTAAACAATACGACTGTAGGTGTATAGCAAAATCAACGGAAGGGGGACAAAGATGTAATAAAACTGTCCGTACTTCAAAAGGCAACTATCCGTAGTGATAGTGTCCTCTTAAGCTAAACAGAACAGAACAGAGTCGTTAAAAAAACAATGGTACAGATGCCAGCACTTCAACAGAATGTCAAATTTCTATGACACATTAGACACTATGTCAATATGGTATTTATTCAATATCGATCGGAGGAATTTGTCAATTTTTTATAAGTTGATCTGCAGGCGTACTTTAATAGGCTGATAGATGATAGCATATTTAATTATTTCGAATACAAGACAATAAACTATGATAGGCTTACAACACTTTAAATAATTACAACCACCTAAAATATCGTTTTCTACCTACTGCCCCATCTGTTGCATTGTTGAATCAATAGCGAAGCCGACCCTCGATTTATTTGAAGCGGGGAGTCTCTGTATCACTTACGTAAGATTCACCCTCGCCGAGAGATATTGCCTTCCGACACCAGATTACGATGTTTGGCTTCGAGAGCTAAATGAAGCGCTGATCGCTGGGGCCAGACGCCGCGCATGTGGAGTGTACAAGCCGGAGAAAAGTAAGGCTTCATGTGATGGCTTTGGGCTAGTATAGTTTGCTAGTAGTAGCTTATTAATAGAACAGTACCGCCCCATCTCTTTCCTTGGGTGTCGCAAAAGGCGACTAACGGATCGAAGACTGCACAAACATCCATCAGCATAGAGCGCCGATGGGGTTAGCCCATCGAAGCTCTATGTTACGCTGGCCTGTCCTGTCACGCAGTGTGCAGTTTACTTTTGTCGAAACGGTGGACTATGTCAATGGACTAACTGATTGACTAACTCTTCGGGGATAATAATTGTGAATAATAATGTATATTGTTTTTAAATTAATTTATTATCGCTGAGGCATTAAACTGAGTAAACTAAAACAGGTTTCTCGGCCGTCTCAAACAGTTTGACATAAAAGTCCCCATAGGTTTTACTGGGTAAACCCTCCCCATGCTTTTCTATTCTACTCGTTTAGTTTTAGGAAGGGAAATGGCGAATAATAGGGGTAGGAGAGTCCTTAACGCTTGACCTTCTGCCTTCTAGTTAAAGGCTATCTATAGTAATGGAATCAGGCGTTACTTTGCGGAAATCTAATATACAAAAATGGAATAAAAACAGTGTTAAACACTATATATTTTTATTCCACTTTTGGCTATCTTAAGTGTTAAATTCCCTTATTCTTATTACAACGAACATCTAAATGAGGGGAGGGGGGGGGGCCTCCGGAACTCTCACTGGCCGGACGGAGCACAACTGCACCAAGTGCCATTATTTCACGCCGGATATTCGTGAGAGGGTGGTATTGCGCCTGGTGAGCCGGCCCAATGCGTTCTGTAACGCAGCGTGGATCTACCACTTAGTCAGTGTCACTCATTTTGCACTACCCAGGGGTCACGTGTAGGGTCTCAGGGGTAAATCTACGGACGCGAGGAACTTTTACCCCCGTAACTTTAACCCCTATTAACAAAGAAGAAAATGTGTACCCTACAAAGTTACCAGACAAGTTATCTGTCTACGTGGGGTGTTATGATCTCTTCGGTGTAGGTACTTGTGTACTTTCTTCTCCCTCCTGCCCTGATCATAATTAAGTACCTACTTGTGGTCAGCACAAAATGTATTTTTCTTTCACTTGCTAAGCCTTTCTATTAAGCCTGTTCAATGTTCTGACAATTCAGTGAACAGTCACTCCCTTTTCATTCAGTTCATCCCTTATTGACATGATTGTATGGACATGTCACTTTTAGCGTTTCTGTCGCTTATAGAAAAACTAGCAAACTAGTCTAGATCACCATTACCACGTGTATTACTAGTATTACCTTTTGTTGTTTTCTGTACAAATTATGTTATTTATTTTTTATTGAACTTCAAATTGGAAACTTAATTGCACTGGTTTTTTTTAAGTCTGATATATATTTGCGTTTCATATGAGGATAAATATCCCCACGTGCTATTGTCTACGTGGGAGGCATGTGCCCAGCAGTGGGACGTTTATAGGCTGATGATGATGATGATTAGGGTAAAAAAAATGTTAATAAACGAGAGTAAAATAAATAAAAAAATATATTGAAATAAACAGTGTTTGAAAAACTATGATGTTTTACTCATAATGTTTTTGTAATATTTAAAGAGCAATGTGATATCACTATAATAAAAAATTACTACATTATACATTTTGTCGATTCGAAGGACAAAAAATAGGTTATGGATACATAAAGTTGGGTTATTGAGTTTCACTTTATGTCGCAAACCCTTCTTTATTCAAATTTGATTGGGTTTCATTGGTTAATAAAAAAGTAGGGGTCAAGCGAATCGTTTTCCGATAGGAATAAATATATTATTATCGTTTGTTTTCTTGATATACCTTGTGTATTAGTTTGATAAGGTGTTCCTATTAAAATGTTCATAAATAAACAAAAAATATGAAGATTAACATTTTGTTTATGAGTTATTGTATAATGTGTTTCATTAAACAGGCTACTGTTTCCTACTAAAAACCACTAACGTATGTACCATCTTCTTCTTTTCGAGTCAGTGGCAGTCAAATTTTTCCTGACCGGTAAGGTAAGCTGCCACGACAGCAGCCCTCTGGTTGGCCTCGACCAAATCCTCCATCGTGAATGAAGTTGGGCACAAGGGACATGTGAGCAGGCGTTCTATTGACTGAGGGCAGGCTCCACACTCGCATTCATTTGTGCCAACGAGAAATCCTCAGTTGCTAAGGTTTTGCATACCGCAACCGACCTGGGCTTAACTAATTATTTCCAATTTCTATTACCACAATATCAATACGACAACTCGAAATCACATTTATTCCACCCCTCTGTCTTGAATTTTTTTTGACAGTTTTTTGACACTAACTGTCAACGTCAAATTTGACAGAATCGAGCATAGACTATGCGATATTTTGCGAAAACAATACATAAGATGAACCACAGAACCGAAATAACCAAACTTGTTCTTACTAAAGTAGTCTGTAAGTCTATGAAAACACGGTAGGAAGTCAAGTGTGTTTTTGTAGGTGCGGTTGCATGAGACCGCTTGGGGTTTGAGGGATTAAAACTTATGTTAACAATTCATTATGATTTATCATTCTTCACCTTTCATTAAAAAAAACTATAAATTATAAGTTTTAGGCAGAGCCCAAGCTAACGGTGGTTAGAGCTGCAGAGAGAGGAACCTACTGACGATGCGTGTCGTGTCAAGAAGTACCGCCTTCTGTACCTGGCCCTTGATCCAGCCGTCTAGCGAGAGTCTCTTGAGATGTTGGTCGAGACTCTTTGCTATTAGGCCGTTTGCAGATACGACTATCGGGACAATAATAGTCGAGTCAACATCCCACATGGCGGTAACCTCGTAAGCCAAGTCAAGGTACTTGCTCAGCTTGTCCTTCTCAGCCTTCACGAGGTTCTCACCATGTGGGACGGTGATGTCGACTAGCACTGCCCGCCGCTGGGACCGATCGACTTTCACGATGTCAGGGGCCCAAGTCTGCTAATTTACGAATGGCATAATTGAATCGCAATTGGATCGCATTGTAATTGTTTGACACATTTGGTATTCTTAAATGAGTAAGAGAATACCAAATGTGTCAAACAATTACAATGCGATCCAATTGCGATTCAATTATGCTATTCGTAAATTAGCAGACTTGGGCCCCAGGCTTATTGGCAACAATAGTCCTGTCCGTGATAACCGATCGGTCCCAATAGAGCAAAGCACGAAGATTTATTACCATTTATTTTTTATTATTAGGTATTATTAGTATTGACGTCAATAAGTAGGCACTTATTGACGTCAATACTAAGGTTTACATTGAATAAATAATTTTGACTTTGGGCTCGCAGACGGTATGACGGTATGTACCATGTAATGAATTAAGTTAACATTGACTACAACTATCTAAAATTACAAATAGCTCCATAACTAGTATTTAATTTAATGTCCCTAACATTCTAATAAGTATAGTGTCTCCAAAAGCGACGAACGTAACGTAAAAACAAATCTTGTCCGATTCTAAACAGCAAATCTACATTAACGCGGTTGAATCCGCGGATAAAAGCTAGTATACGATATTATTTAGCTAGTATACAATATACTTGCTGTGTTATTCACCCATCACATCAAGCTATTAAGCAATTTTGTTTATGTCATACTAAAGCTTAATTACTTCATCAAATGCTAAATAGATCGACGGCGTATGTAATAGATCGAATGGACTAATTATCCTGTCTAATGAAAATGACGGACACTTAATTGGATATAACATGTTAACTAATGTTTTTAAATTAAGCTTAAGGTTACTTGTTAATTTCAGAAGTTGGTAAATGTTAGTCTTTAATATTAAATAAGTTATTGAAATTATAAAGAAATCTTACAATAAGCTATTATGTTTAAGTACCTATGTATATGTAAATGTGTATATTATTAATATTTATTTATTTTATAGTTTTATAATGAATGCTATAATGTAATTAATATCGTATTTTAATTCTTTTCTTATTTTTGCTTTTTATTGTGTACTTAACTATGTTTTAAATATTTGCGCCTCTGATCATAGAGTTCATAAGTTCTCTCCATCCGACTGGTTGTATGGCAGAAATCGCTTTTAAGCGATAAGACCGCCAAATTGTAACTTTGTATTTTTGCTCTTTTATGTCTAAATGTTTGTGTTATTATGTTACAATAAAAGTATTATCTATCTATCTATCTAAGCCAGTAAATGTCTAATAAAATGTGTCGTAGATTTTTGTCGTTTTTAAACGCAATACGATACTGACTATAAGTACAAATATCGGCATACAACAATTTTATAATTATAATCCTTAATATTTTAAAGCCCATACCTCTTACGTAAAAGACGATGTACAAACAAAGTAATAAAAATATATCCATATAACCACTTACTAAATATAAAGCAGAAACAGCGCTTCATCCCGAAAAGCTATTTATAATGTAGCGCCATGCACTTCGCAGCACTTAGGCGAAAGCATACTCCTTTTATTAACACCTGGGTGCTTACACTCGCTTCCCAACCAGACACATGCAACAACAGGTTTTAGGCCACACACTGAAAGGGAACAACCGACGGACGGGATAGTTCAGTTCGATAGATTTTTAATCTTTCTTGCACTTTCTGAATTAGAGTATAGCTGTTCCGAGAAAAAGACACACACCAAAAGCAGTGCTTCAATTATTATGCAATTTTAAATTTTTTCAACATGTCTCATTGATCCGATTTTGACAATTCACCTATGGGGAAGATATCCAAATCAGACGCTGAGTTTGAAACACGATTGAAGACTCAAAGTCAAAGTCAAATTATTTATTCAATGTAAACCTTTACAGCCACTTATTGATGTCAATACATAAAAAAAAACAGTTAACTAACTTGTAGTTAAGATTCAACAACTAATCTAACGAACTTAGTTTGTCTGTGCCAGACAAACTAAGACTGACTAGCATAACCACGGAATACAAAAAAAGAGCTTAACAAAGACACTGCTCTCGACCTGTCGGCCGGCACTAATCGAGCCGCGTAAAAGTAACCTCAGAACAGTTTTTCAGCGGTCCCATGCCATTTTTTTACTATAAATAAATGATTTTTATTTGTCTTTTAAAAATCATCATCGTCATCATCAGCCTATAAACGTCCCACTACTGGGCACAGGCCTCCCACGTGGACAATAGCACGTGGGGATATTGGGCCATAACCCACCACGCTGGCCCAATGCGGGTTGGTGGGTTTTAACGAGTGCCATCTTACGACAACAACCGGGACCAACGGCTTAACGTGCCTTCCGAAGCACGGAGGAGCTCGAGATGTTTTTAATTTGGTCACCCATCCAGGGACCCGGCATTGCGAAAGTTGCTTAGCGGGCAAGATCGCAAGCCGAACGAGCTAGCCGCTGCGCCATCGAGCTCCTCGAATATCCTATACTTTTAAAAATAAACGTAGGTATATACAAGACGACGATGTGGAAATAAATAAATTAGTCACCGGCCGCAGTTACAACGCTAGCCCGCTTTGCAAACTGCAGTGAGTCGTGTCCCGCATTATTTTTGTTAGTAAAGAAAATCAAATAATGCATGCCTTTTTCGGGATTATAGTTAACTTATAGTTTTAGAGATTCTGGCGTTTTGCCGTCTAAAAAGTGTAGTACCTTGGAAACGTTGGCGAGACGATCTCGATGCCTTTGTGGGAAACTGGTGGAAAAGCGCCAATGATAAAGATGCGAGGAAGGGGTTTTGGGGAGGCCTTTGCTCAGCAGTGAGACAATATAGGCTAAAATAAAAAAAGTACCTATACTTTTTAAATTATGACTATTTGCCAATTCTTGTTTAGTCGATTGTAAAATAATCGATTTACCACACTGTTAGCGGAAACTTTGTCCGATTTAGCGAGAGCACTCAGCATGTTGGAGGTTGAGACAATACAAAATGTACTGTGAAATTGAAAATTGTGAACATACGAGTACACTGGCAATAGTTCTATGGCGGCCATGAATGTTCATGGTTATGTTTGTACAATTCGTAGGGATATTGACAAACTTCGTAGAATGAGTCTATAATAGTGTAATTATTATAACATGGGTGGTAAGGCTTATTTAGATAAGATTTAACCATGTCGCGTAGCGGTGAAAGAATACTACCACCCCCTATCTTCCCTTGGGTGTCGTAAAAGGCGACTAACGGACTTAAGACTGCACATACATCCAACAGCTTAGAGCAGCGATGGGCTGAACACATGTGCAGTTGCTATTTGGTAAAAAGTGGACTACGGTAGAAGACTGCTTTTGCGGTGCTCATTGCCTAGCCTCTGACCAACCCTTCGGGGATAACAGTCGTGATTATATGTAGATTGGGATTTTGCAAGTTTTGCAACTTTAGCAATCACGGTTTACCGGATCATGTTAAGATAAGATAAGATAATTATTGCTTTTGTAAGGTAGTCCAGTGCGCCACAACTGGGCTAAGGTCTTTGAATTCAAGTCAATGCAACAATTGATGGGCAATTAGTTTAATTACTCTGGTTAAAATTATAAAAGACGGACAATAAGTCCTCTCTCCCTAGAGCCACGTACCTTATAAAGATATTGAACTCGAATTTATTTAAAAAAGAAGCTATTAAATGTGTTTGATTTCATTAATAAAATAAATGTTCTAACGTAAACTATGTATTATTAAGCAGCTACGGAATACTACTACAGCATAAAATCGGCTGGTTTTATGCATAAAGTCAAGCACAAAGTCAGCCCTGTGACCACAACTGATGCAACTCGGTCAAAACAACGTCGATTGTTAAAAAGTTTGCCTAACATACCTAACTTATTCTAAGTAGTTCACAATAAACCCCATTAAGTATTAGAACCGCTAAGGTTTAAATGTAAAATTACAAATAATAAATTACAAAAACTTGATATTTCACTGTAAGTTGCTATTCCTACCCATTTATTCAGAACCATATACTAGTATAATAAAACTGGAGTCGTAAAATAAAGAGATCAACTGTATAAAAAGAGGTTAAGACAACGTAAAAAGAGTCGCAAAAACTGAATAACGTTTCATGATATAAGCAAAGGGCCTTATCACTTTTTCATTAGGCACTCTAGTAAACATCACAATAAAAAAATAAGCGGAGCACGTACGTGGTACATCATAATCATACTGTTTCTTCTTTTTCTCTTTCAAATTAGGTAATTTAGGTAAGTATAGTGAATTAACATTTTCGCAATAAATTATTTTACAATTTCTCATACAACTTTATATCAAACATTCATTGAAACTCATTGGAACTGATACGCGTCGGCATAATATATTTGCATTTGAAGTATTAAACAAAACAGACTATTTATTTACTTCATAAAACTTCATATTATGATTTCTGTCTGTTTTGTTTACTTAACAATGGGAACTGTCTCTGTAATATATACTGTCCCTGTATATTAACTGTTATAGGCTTAGAATAATAACATATAGAAAGATAGTCTTCATACAAGCGCTCTGTCAAAAGTGAAGCACTAAACCGATTCACACTTTCGTGACGATTACTTGCTTGCGCTCGGCGACACGCACATATTGAAAACTCGGCGTTTGGAGCCATATCTGGCTCCAAAAAAAGTGCTTTAAAATGGGCGCGCGGACTTACCTTCTATATGTTATTATTGTAAGGTTATAGGCTTATCACATGTTGTATGATTCCTGACTATTTTGAAAATCTGACACTAACAATGCCTGTCGCTACGCTCAGTCCGCAAAGTTAAGTGTTGTAGTTGTAAAAATCAGGCAGCTTTGCACATAAATAGCATCATTGAATGTATACAGGGTGTTTACAAGTTCTGTCTATTTTAGGTAAGTATACCTAATAAATCTGACACCTACATCGCTTATCGCTTATTGTGACACATTGATCAGCACGCAAATCTCAATGTGCTAGTAAAAAAAAATCAGATACCGATGTCGGACGATACAGTGCACTTCTTTGCAAATAAAGTATTAGAGTGAATGTATAAATGCTGCTTTTTATTTCCTGCCTCTTTTGTATAAGTACCTAACAATATCAATCTAACAGCAACAATGCTTGCTTGCTTTACTCTTGATACTGCGCTCAGCAGCACTAAGCCTAATGTTTGAATTGGAATAACCAGACACGTCAAAATAGCTAACCGCCAAAATAGCAAAGCGTCAAAATAGCAAAACGTCAAGCTGAATTTGTCTGCTATGATTCGTATAAACATGTATACTAAAAACTTTTTGACCGTTTAATTGTCTGCTATGATTCGTATAAACACGTATAATAAAAACTTTTTGACTGTTTAATATATTTTTAGCATAGGATTTTTTGGTGCTAAAAATGTTGTTATTACTCTTCGTAATCATCCTTCTTCCTGAAAATGTGCATATCAAAACAATCGTTATGGTTTTAGCTCAGAACAATTGTTCTGAGGGTTTTAGCTTTCGAACATGGTATGATTCTTTATAGTTTCAAACAGTGACTTCCAAGTAATAATAATTTCTACATGTCGATATAAGTTCTAAGCTTTTTTGTCAGCTCAGTCAGGGTTCGTAGACTTCTGTATACTCTTCTAGCAGCTCTGGAAACAACTGGACGCTGGGCGCCATGTTGTATATACGGGCTGGGACGCTTAAGTGGTTAAGGGCCCATTTTTCAATCCTCGGATAAAACTTGTCCAACTGATAAAGTATTACGCGATCAACCTAAAATGTCACCTGTAAAAAGGAATAATCAGACACCGATGTCGTGCAAGGACAACGCAGTGGGTTTCTTTGTTATAAACTACGTATAGATAATGTGTATAGGCTGCTTTTTATTCCTGTCTGTTTTTTAAATCAAACTAAGTATATAAAACTGACACCAACAAATGCTTGCCGCTTACATTTGACACTGCGTTCATCTCTAAGCCCAGTGTTCGAGTTGGATAAATCAAACACCAATGACGCGCAAAGACAATGCAGTGGATTTCTTTGTAAACTACGTTATAAACTACGTGTAGTTAATGTGTATAGGCTTCTTTTTATTCCTGTCTGTTTTGTATATCTAACTTTATAAATCTGACAAAAACAATGTTTGCCGCTTACACGTGACACAGCGCTCAGCTCTAAGCCCATCAGTGTTCGAGTTGGAAATATCAGACACTAGTATATAGGCTGCTTTTTATTCCTGTATCTTTTGTATATCTAACTATATAAATCTGATACCAATGCTTGCTGCTTACACTTGACACAGCGCTCAGCTCCAAGCCACAGACCACCTCTATAAGCCCAGTGTTCGAGTTGGAAAAATCAGACACCGATGTCGTACACGGACAATACAGCGCGCGGCTTTGCACATAAATCGCGTGCAGTGAATGCCCGGCTCCGCGAGATTACCGGGTACTTTGTGGCTTTCAACCGGCCAATATTTTCCGGGCATCTCCTTTGTAGGCCGGATCGGTGGTTTGTACGAGCCGAGTACTCCGAGCGAAGGTGGTTTTTGTTTGTATCGTGTGGACCGGCTTTGCGGTTGTTTGTTGTTTTGCGTGTTGTCAAGTTCCTTTTTAGCGTTCTGTACCCCAAAGGGTAAAAACGGGACCCTATTACTAAGACTCCACTGTCCGTCAATCCGTCCGTCCGTCCGTCTGTCTGCCACCAGGCTGTATCTCATGAGCCGTGATAGCTAGACAGTTGAAATTTTCACACGTGGTGTAATTCTGTTGCCGCTATAATAACAAGTACTAAAACAGACTATTTAGAGGGGGCTCTCATACAACAGACGTCATTTTTTTGCCGTTTTTTGCTCGATATTAATAACGACAACAGGTAAACCTAATGTTGTATAAATAATGGTACGGAACCCTTCGTGCGCCAGTTCGAATTGCAGTTGGCCGGCTTTTAAATATTAGGCGCTACGCAAACGTATCTACTGCTGACACGGGCGGGCACCAGACATACATACATAATAATATGTATAATTACGACTATTATCCCCTAAGGGTTAGCCAGAGACTAGGCAATGCCATAGTCCACTTTTCACCAAATAGTGACTGCACATGTGCTCAGCGTGACAGGAGGTGAGCCCATCGCCGCTCTATGCCGTTCGGTGTGTGTGCAGTCTTTAGTCCGTTAGTCGCCTTTTACGATACCCAAGGGAAAAGAGGGGCGTCGTAGTATTCTTTCACCGCTATCATATACCTACATAAACGCGATTTAGCACAGTGCGTTCAGTTGTCGCTACTGAACACTGCAACCCCGTTATTGTGTGATGGTGTCCCGTGTCAGCAACAAAGTGTCTAAGTTTGCGCAGCGCCTTAGGCGATTGTACGCAAAATATTACTATGTTACTACTGCTTAAGAGGAGACACTACGTCGAAGTGGCATGCAAAATTCTCATACAAAACACAGAAAAACAACGTTTCGTAGTCCCCCGTTTCCTCCTTCAGAACTGGACCAAATTTTATTACTTTTTCAGTTACGGTTAACGAAAGAGATTTTTTATGTCTGTATGTTTGATTTTCTTGCATTAAATAATTAATTTATTTTATAACCAGGAGCCTTCAAAATTTTGCGAAATCACTATGTATTAAGGCGTCTTCAGAAACATTAAGTGGCTGGTTTAAAAAAAAACAAGCATACAGCCATAGAAAATCTCTGTCTTTATCCGATGCTGAAAAAGTAATAAAAATTGGTCCAGTTCTGAAGGAGGAAACAGGGGACTTCGAAACGTCGTTTTTCTGTGTTTTGTATGAGAATTTTGCATGTCACTTCTACATAGTGTTTCCTCTTAATCGGACTTAAAAAAGCATCTAGTGTGTATAGGTTAAACCATCTGTCTCTGATCAAAGGTCTCCGGGGACGCCTGACTACTACTTACTGCTGCCTTATCTCAGTCTGTCACCACAACAACAGTATTAACATTGTTATGTTTCGAAATACAACTTGTAAATTAAATAGCTGAAATTAGTTTTCATTTCATTTTACAAAAAATTAAAGTTTTGCCTACATCGCTTTTTAATTTACTAAGTTCATAATAGTCTTTTCTTTTCTCTCTATATCTACTTTGGGGTTTTTGTCAACATGGATATGCGCCCCATTGTACAATTACACTTTTAAACGAATGAAATACATGGTTACAGGAATCACTGTTCAGTACCAACATACAAATTTTTTTAGCCATATCTGGTAGGCTACTCTTGAAACAGAATTGCACTAATCAATATCCAATCACAAATCTAAAAGATGTCAAATGGCACTTTTGTAAGCGACAATAGCCATATTGGAATTTAATTGCGTGGAAATTGATTGAACAAATTATTATCGAGATGGCGCTCCGGAATTATCTTTACTTATCCCAATACATATTAATCGCATTGAAATTGTATTAAGATTGAGTTTGCGTTCGAGAGTAACCACGCCCTGATTTAGGTTTTATAAATTGTTTTGAATTAATCCAACGTCTTCAATGTTTAACTTAAATTCATTGAACAGTGATTCCTTATCGGCTTTGTTCTTAACACAGTCCATCAGCATAATTATGTTGTACGTCTTCAATTTTATTACAAGAACTGCAACGTGGTGGTCAGCTTTTTCCCCTCAAACCCCAAGCGGTCGCATGAGACCGCACCTACAAAAACACACTTGACTTTGACCGTGTTTTCATAGACTTACAGGCTACTTTAGTATGAACAAGTTTGGTTATTTCGTTTCTGTGGTTCATCTTGTGTATTGTTATCGCAAAATATCGCATAGTCTATGCTCGATTCTGTCAAATTTGACGTTGACAGTTACTGTCAAAAAAAATCCAAGACTGAGGGGAGAATAAAAACAAGAATATACAAACTTAGCAGGTGGATAGTGTCCCGAACGCAAGCGTAGAGCAATTTTAATATAGTTTCTATTCAGGTTGGTATCTTTAAACCATGATATACGAGTGGGTTCTCCTTGTATAGACTTATGCCATATACATAGAAACTATATCAAAATGCTGTTTCCATTTTTGAAGACAGGTTTTTTTTATATTAAGGCACATATTCTGAATTCAGTCGCCCTGACTAGCCGCTTCTTTCGATACTAGGTCTGCAGTCTCATTGCCTATAACACCAATAAGGGCTGGAACCCATTGCAACATCAGCTCAATATGAGTATTCCTTAAGCTGTGAATATTTTTTAAGAAATTGAAGGCTATCGTTTCTCCTCTGAAACTAGAAGCGCAGCGAGCCAAATGCTGTGAAGCACTTTACCTGTTCGAGAGAATTACAACTGTTACGGCGAAAGGCGTTCGCAGTAACAGCGGCGAAATAAGGGTTAGGCAGGAGGTATAAGGGAATAAAGTACTTACAGGGATGATGAGTCACAGGAACCGGGGGGGCGAGCTGACCACGGGCGGCGAGGTAGGTTGGTTTCCTGGCGCACAGTCACTACACTACACAATAGGCATTTAGGCGGTCTCTTCACATTAGGTTCAGGAGTCACTATAATAAGGGCAGATACCAGCGCGCGTATTTTGTGGGCGTCTCGCGTTAGCTAGCAGACACACGAGTCGCCCGCTCGGCTCACGAAGCTAGCGGCGGCGGGTCGCGCAGCGGTGGCGCCGCGGCAGACAGGCGGACGCGGTCGTCAACAACCGCTGAGTCAACCGCCATACAGATGGCGGTATGGTTTGAATGGCCGTCCCGGCTTTGGCGGGAACATCCTCCGGGGGCCAGGGGGGGCTCATCCACTGGGAGCCTGGCGATCCGGAATACAGGCCTCCGAAGATGTCCATTCGCGGTGTCCAGGTCTACCACCCGCACGACGCCATCCTTCCCAGGCAGGGTGCGAGCAATGCGCCCCAGTCTCCATTGGAGGGCAGGCAGGTTGTCCTCCTTGATGAGGACGAGCTCGCCAACTCGGGGAGGGGAGGATGGGGACAACCATTTGGAGCGGGTTTGGAGGGTATGAAGGTAGGACTGGGTCCACAGCGTCCAGAAGCGCTGGGAAAGGGCCTGTACCATCTGGAATCGCCTACGTGTGGAGATCGGCCTATCTTCCACGGATAGTTCGGGAAGGGCCGTTAGTGGGCGGCCTATGAGGAAATGTCCGGCTGTAAGCGGCTCAAAGTCTGAGGGATCAGACGAAAGTGGGCAGAGAGGTCTTGAGTTGAGGACCGCTTCAATTCGAGCTAAAAGTGTGGAGAATTCCTCGAATGTGAGGTGTTGTTCGCCAATTACGCGATATAAAAGTTGCTTTGTTGATTTTACGTTGATCTCATGTAACGCACCGAACCATGGTCCCTTAGGGACGTTCAACAACCAAGCAATGTGCTGACCAGCGAGCTTGTGCGCAATCGTGTCATTGTTTAAGGCAAGAAAGTTTTGTACTTCGATGAGCTGATTTTTAGCGCCTACATAATTTGTACCGCAGTCCGAGCGGATGAGAGCCGGGGCACCGCGGCGTGCTATAAAACGCTGTAATGCCGCGAGGAACGCTTCCGTGCTGAGGTCCGAGACCGGTTCTAAATGAACCGCCTTAGTCGAGAGGCACACGAATATACAAAAGTACGCTTTTAAGAGTTTAACATTACGTAGGGTACTAGATTTAACGAGGAATGGGCCGGCAAAATCGGTCGTGACTTGACTAAATACTGGCTGAGGCGTAACTCTATCGGCTGGCAGGTTGGCCATGAAGGGCGCTTGCGGCTGGGCCCGGCATCGAAAGCATCTAATGCATTTAAAGACTCGGTGTCTAATAATACGGCGCGCGGACAATATCCAAAATTGTTGGCGTAGGATTGCGTGTAAGGTGTCAGCGCCAGGGTGGCAGTGTATTTTGTGGTAGTGGTCAATGATCAGGTCTACAAGTGGGCTAGAGCTGGGAAGTATGAGCGGATGCTGCGCGTCATATCGGATAGACGCATGGGACAGTCGTCCACCAACTCTAAGGAGCTCATCTTTAATGAGAGGTGACAGCCGCTGGAGTCTGACGGAGCAGATTTTGCCAGTTTGAAGGCGGTGGATGTCCTCTACAAATTCATTGTGCTGAACACTGCGCACCCAGTAAAGTAGGGCCTCTCTTCGTTCACTGACGTACAAGGGGCCTGAGCGTCGCGAATCTGGGTGGTGTCTGCAGTTGTGCAGAAAGCGTTTTAGACAAGCTGTCACTCCGACGAGCTTGTCTAGTGAACTGAACCGAGTGAGCAGGTCAAAGTCAAGACCGGGCACTGTGACCAGTGACGGGACGTGTTTGGGCTTAAGGCCGGGCAGGGCGTGATGGCCCAGAGCTAAGGGCATCGCAGGCCAAGACTCAGAAGGCTGTCCAAGCCACGTGGGAGACCACCATAGGTCGTGGGCTGACAGGGATTGCGCAGACATCCCTCTGCTTGCGCAATCTGCCGGGTTGAGCTCGGAAGGTACGTGTCGCCAGGTACATTCTGGTGAGCCTGAGTTGATTTTGACTACCCTGTTGGCTTCAAAGGGTTGAAGACGGTGAGGCGGTGTATTGAGCCAGGCCAGGACTATCGTACTGTCTGACCAACATATGTGTTGTTGTATACTGATATGGGCCGATAACTGAACCGACACACGGATCATGAGCTGGGAGAGTAGGGTGGCGGCCGACAACTCTAACTTGGGGATTGTGAGGCGATTCTTGATTGGTGCGACTCGCGACTTGGCGACAATCAAGTGTACTAAAGTATCTCCGGAGGCATTGAGCTCATGGAGATAAACAACGGCGGCAAACCCGGCCTCAGAGGCATCTGCAAACCCGTGAAGCGAGTATGCAGCTGAGCCTTTGTTTGCACAAACGTGCCGAGGGAAGCGAATGCTAGACAACAGCGGCAGATCCTCTGAGATGTGGTGCCACTCCGTTTGTACTTCAGAGGGAGTGGGCTCATCCCATTCCAGCTTCAGTAGCCACAATTGCTGAAGCAGCAGCTTTGCGCGGAAGATTACGGGAGAAACCCAGCCGTTTGGGTCATAAAGTGAGGCTACGGTACTTAAAATAGACCGCTTTGTGACATGTGTGATGGGGGGCAGAGAGATGCGGTAGGTGAACTCGTCTGACTGAGGGCTCCACTGTATACCCAAGACCTTAATGGACGTGGACTCTGGGTTCATGTCGAAGTCCTTGGGCATGTCGCATTGGTTGTCGGGAAATCTCTCGAGCAGCCTAGGCGAGTTAGATGTCCACTTACTGAGCTGAAAGCCGCCCAGGTCTAGCAGACTTATCAACTCGTCAACACATAAATGTTGACGCAGGGCCGGTGGGATTTTGTGGTGTCGCGCGAGCGCTGTCCCCGCTGTCTCGGACCACATTACCCGGGCGAATGTAAGTCGGTGAAGGCATGCAGAGTGTGTGGCATCGCCGACCACCACACGTCCCTTCACCGACCGGACGACGCCACGCAGCATTACCAGCCGGAATCGGCGGCGCGGTGGCTTCCGCCCCAGCTGCGGGACACTCCGGCAAAGCGACCCACCGACAGAACGCTGCATGCGTCCGCGCATGCACAGCAGTCGCATCAGGGGTCGCAGGAGTAGGTACATGTTACCGTAGCCCCACATTGTTAATACAGTCCGCTATTATATATATATAGGATAACTATTTCAGCCCATTAAGTATTTCATTACATGTTGGTCATTCGACCCGTTAAAATAATATTTACTCATATTTCGTAGTTATCACGTAGCTTAATTTTAATTTCTGATTTTTAAATTTTATCGCGTAACATTTCTAATTTCATTACCTTACATGACCCTTTCTGCACGATAGACGTTGCAAAGTGCATTGCGAAATATTATTAACCTACCTACAAAAATAAATTAAGAACGTGTTCCAAGAACAGTGTTCGATTCGTGTTATATTTTTACTTACTAATTAAGTTGCACATTGTTTGTGTTGGTTTGATGCATTAGCACACACTGACCAATTTTGTCCTGACTAAGCGCGCTTGTGTAGATAATTGTTGCCTAATATTGCTTTGAGTCTGTAGTCAAATTATTACGTTGCGTGTGGTATTATGACGAGAGATTTATTTTCCCGTTTTATCTTGTAATGAAATTTTTATGGTCGTGTCGTGTTAAATCGGCTCAGATCTCGTGCATGCTCACCACGCGTGCCAAATAGCGTGCTTTATTTTTTCGCTCGTGTTAATTTTATATTTTTTCTGCTTTTAATTTTTGCCTTGGCAATCGGCTCAATCTCGTGCGTGCTCACCACAAGAGCATAGTACTTCTACACACGTGCACCCACACATCAGCCTGCAGCACATACACACATGCAGTCTGCTTTTTATTTGCTTCTATTGCGGTCGCTTTTTATTGCGCCTTTGCTCTTTGCGCCACAGCGCGCATTGCGCTTTTCTGTGCCTATATGCTATCGTGCTCAGTGCACAGCCTTTTTTGTTGTTGTTTTTGTGCCTGTATGCTATCGTGCTCAGTGCACAGCCTTTTTGTTGTTGTTTTGTGCCTATATTCCATTATGCTCAGTTCACGATTCAAGTGACTACATGATGGCATGCCCAGTGTACAGCCCTTTTTGTTGTTGTTTTGTGCCTATATGCCATTATGCTCAGTGCACGACTCATGTGACTACATGATGGCATGCCCAGTGTACAGCCCTTTTTGTTGTTGTTTTGTGCCTATATGCCATTATGCTCAGTTCACGATTCAAGTGACTACATGATGGCATGCCCAGTGTACAGCCCTTTTTGTTGTTGTTTTGTGCACGATCTTACTCATACAGTCACACACGTGCATTCCTCTCAGCTCATCATATACACACCCACTCGACATTAACTCAACACAGCACGAATCGGGGCTGTAGCCCCCCTTTAACTTCCATTCCTTCCCCCCCCTCCTACCGCCCCCCCCCTCCTACCCCCCCCCCCCTCCTACCGCCCCCCCCCCCTCCTACCCTCTGGGGCCCGGGAAGATGTTTGCGCCACAGCGCAACGGATAACCGTCACTGCGCCGGTCAATTAAAGTGCATATTGGTGCAACGAATGTGCAACGAATGATCGGCCAATCAGAGCGAGGTGACAATTATACTAGACGAAGTGTTCGCCCGCGCCGCCGGCGCTGGCGCAAAGGAGTGTGCTCCGACCGTTCATAGAGAACCCACGCGCGCGCGCGCAAGAACTCAGCCCGTGAACAACCATGTGTTAAGTGTATGTGAATTGAGAGCTCTTTGTTTACCAGCTCAACTACCCCTAAAACGCCACCGACCAGTGAACTGTGTTGTGTGTTGCCGCCCACAAGCCTGCGACCCCGCGCCTAGAGCGCCAGTTGCCTTCAGCTCCAACCAGCTCCAGCCCGAACCAAGTAAGCCCCAGCAATCCTATTTTATCATTTCCCTCCGCCGCATGTTGGTGCCTTAAGCGCCAACATTTATGATCCTACGAGCCGGATACATACAGTCCACTAGTTTTTAAACCCTACCTTACACACTTCATTTTTTTGCCTCGACTCGTGCCGCCACCCATACACGCCTACACAACTGCACACAACACCCACACAATGCACGCCAGCCCAAACACCCCTTACTGTTCAACTCTGAAGACTCGGTGTCTAATAATACGGCGCGCGGACAATATCCAAAATTGTTGGCGTAGGATTGCGTGTAAGGTGTCAGCGCCAGGGTGGCAGTGTATTTTGTGGTAGTGGTCAATGATCAGGTCTACAAGTGTGTTTAGAGCGTTCCAGGCGAACCCACGCGCGCGCGCGCAAGAAATCAGCCCGTGAACACGCCAGACATGTGTTAAGTGTATGTGCATTGAGAGCGCTTGTTTACCAGCTCAACTACCCCTAAAACGCCACCGACCAGTGCCCTGAGTGAATTGTGTTGTGTGTTGCTGCCTTCAAGCCTGCGACCCCGCGCCTAGAGCGCCAGCTGCCTTCAGCTCCAACCAGCTCCAGCCCGAACCAAGTAAGCCCCAGATATCCTATTTTATCTCTTCCCTCCGCCGCATGTTGGTGCCTTAAGCGCCAACATTTATGATATAAATATATTTACCATAAATGTTGGCGCTTAAGGCACCAACATGCGGCGGAGAGAAATGATAAAATAGGATTGCTGGGGCTTACTTGGTTCGGGCTGGAGCTGGTTGGAGCTGAAGGCAACTGGCGCTCTAGGCGCGGGGTCGCAGGCTTGTGGGCGGCAACACACAACACAGTTCACTGGTCGGTGGCGTTTTAGGGGTAGTTGAGCTGGTAAACAAAGCGCTCTCAATTCACATACACTTAACACATGGTTGTTCACGGGCTGAGTTCTTGCGCGCGCGCGCGTGGGTTCTCTATGAACGGTCGGAGCACACTTATTGTTTTGACGAGTTCCGAGTAGCTTCAGAATGTTACGGCGAAAGGCGTTCGCAGTAACAGCGGCGAAATAAGGGTTAGGCAGGAGGTATAAGGGAATAAAGTACTTACAGGGATGATGAGTCACAGGAACCGGGGGGGCGAGCTGACCACGGGCGGCGAGGTAGGTTGGTTTCCTGGCGCACAGTCACTACACTACACAATAGGCATTTAGGCGGTCTCTTCACATTAGGTTCAGGAGTCACTATAATAAGGGCAGATACCAGCGCGCGTATTTTGTGGGCGTCTCGCGTTAGCTAGCAGACACACGAGTCGCCCGCTCGGCTCACGAAGCTAGCGGCGGCGGGTCGCGCAGCGGTGGCGCCGCGGCAGACAGGCGGACGCGGTCGTCAACAACCGCTGAGTCAACCGCCATACAGATGGCGGTATGGTTTGAATGGCCGTCCCGGCTTTGGCGGGAACAACAACTTTATTGAATCTCTATTGTTAATCGCATAAGTTAAAGCTTGAAATATTGCGACGAGTTCCATCGTCCTGATAGATACATGTACAGATATTTTAAAACCGGATTTTAAATTATTTTTTTGATCAAAATAGCCAGCATCCCGACTTTGGGGACTTTTTGAGCCATCTGTAAAAATCTTATGTCAACCTTCATAGTTTTGGTAAATTCCTCTAAAAACATTATTCTTCAACAAATTAGGTTCGTTTAAATGTTTATTTTCTTGAACACAGTCAGAGTAAGTTTTACAATTTTATAAAATTCTAGATGAAATTTCAGCGGAAGCATACTCAAACTGAGATACTTCACTGTATACTTTTGTTAGTAAAGGTTTTTTCTTATTTTGCCAGTAGCTTTATGATCACACACAAGTCATTCTATCGTCGTTTAATTAACCCTGACGCGTGGCGGCGAAAGAATACTCCACCCCCTCTCTTTCCTTGCGGGTGTCCTAAAAGGTGACTAATGGACTAAAGACTGCACATACTGCTAAAGCATATAGCGGCGATGGGCTCACCACCTGTCACGTAAGTCATGTGCTCAACATGTGCAGTCGCTATTTGGCGAAAAGTGGACTGTGGTAGAGGTTTGCTTTTGCTGTCCTCATTGCCTAGTCTCTGACTAACCCTTCGGGGATAATAGTCGTGATTGTATGTATGTATGTCATTAGAACAGGGCCCTTGTTCTGTAACGATTCCTTGTTTCAAAACCACGTTAAATCCTTAAAAAGTTACGATATCTTCCCAAAAACGTATGCGTTTGACGTTTGTGCGCGGTAAGGTTTAGGTGTGGAATCTATAGATTGCGATACAGAATCATATATACCTTATACTGGGCCCTGGCCCAGGATAAGGTATATATGTCGCAGTCATATGATAATAACAGAGATTTGGTCAATTCCCTAAGTGATTTGATCAAATCACGGAGGATGTTTAAGAAACAACATGATTTTATCATTTCGCTATAGATATCTAGTGATTTGAACACCACTAGAACATAAATTGCCCTACTCCTTTAGGTCACGTTATAGGTTAGAAATTTAAGACAATCGCGAAGCGCAGCGTAGCGATTGTCTTGAATTTCGAGGTTATTTTTTTTTATTAGACAACAGAAATACTAGCTGCTCTACTTCTGTAGGTCACATGTTTTTGGTCATTTCACGGATTCAGTTCTGGTAAAATAAAATAAAATAAATACAATAAAATATACTTTATTCTCTTTAACCATATAAAAATTATTTAGATTCTTCCAAAAAAAATAAAAAAATTGTATCTCAAAAGCTTAGGTCAAAAGTCAAACTAATTTATCAAAGGTCAATTAGGTACTAAATAAAATATATAATACTTCAGGTACCTATCATTTATGTTGAGGTGTTTAAGTGTTAATATAAGAAATTAAAAATACATTGGCAACAACACAAAAAAACAAAGATAAAAGTGAATTAATATTATTACAATTACTTATTGCCAAAGTCTGTCAAGAATTTTATTGTCTGTTAGTCTGTGACAATGATTTCCATGTCACTATTTGTCAATCAGTCTGTCATATGTGAGAGGTTAGAGAGGGGGGGAGGATGATTTGTCAGTCAGTCTGTCTGCCTATCAGTCCGTCGTGATTCTACCGAGTGTTCCAAAAGGCAACGAATCTGAGAAGAACACCTAAGAAACTCAGTTCGGCTTTTTTCAGTTTGTCTTAAAAACTAATACATTTTTAAAAATCTTGTTATATAAGAAGCAATTCGTGTCACTGCCAAGCAGCCTTGTCATTAAAGAAATTGTCAAAACTATATTACGCCTTTTGGCACAATTTACATTTTATGATTTTTTTAAATTTATTAACTGATAAATTTGTTACCTCAATTGGCAATGTATTATACATGCGAATACTATTCCCCGCAAATGAATTAGTTATTTTGTGGAGCCTATAATTGGGAATAGCCAGTTTATCCTTATTTCTTAAGTTCAAATTATGTCTATCACTATTCTTCACAAACTTACTTTTATTCTTATGGGTATACAATAAATTTTCATAAATATACTGTGAGTACACTGTAAGAATACCGATTTCTTTAAATTTGTCTCTTAATGACTCCCGAGACTTCATACCATAGATAGTCCGGACAGCCCTTTTCTGCAACACAAAGATACTTTCAATGTCGGCAGCGTTACCCCACAGTAGTATGCCATATATCATAACACTGTGGAAGTAGCTGAAATAGACTAGACTAGGTATTTGTGCAAATCTCTAGATTTGTTTAGGGAAATGATAAAATCGTGTTGTTATTTTAACATCCTCCGTGATTTGATCAAATCACTTAGGGAATTGAGCAAATCTCTGTTTTTATCATATAGATGTCCGTACTTTACTCTCTTAGGTGAGGTGAAGGTAAATCGCTAGTAAAGAGAAACGTAACATTGAGGCGTTGCATTCACTACACCGATTCGCTAAATAAATCGATACGCCCTAAAGCAGCACCCGATTGCCTCATGAGAAAAATAAAATTAAGAGAAATCGAAGGAATTCCTCCGGCGACTTGGAAAATGGAAGATAGTCGTGAAGGAATTTCCCTATTAAAGTTAAGCTTTATTAAATCCACGGGAGAAATGACCCGGAAGAATGGACTACTAAGGATGCTAGTGGATGGAATTTAAATGGTCTTCTTTGAACATTCCGCTGCATGTTAGTGCTCGAAGAAAATTAAATAGTGGAGCACAGTGAGACTCGCTTCGCTAAATATCGCACTTTTTAATTAGGTTTTTAAACGGAGCATCAATCACATTTTTGTGTATGATAAAACATACTTCTAATGTCAATCTAACAAGCTAAAACAAAGTAATAAATGAAATCGTAGGAGCAATTCACAACTTTATAAAAAAGAGCGTTTCGGCCACTCAGACACCCTTGTAGATGATGTTTTAAAATAGCAGAATCAAGGCCTGCTGTTCTTTTGAAAATATAAAGGCGAAGCTTCTATCACACAATATGTGATCGAAGAAAAGAAGTGAATTGTAATTCACAATAAATAAGACTAATACAAAAAAGAAAACTAACAGTTCAGTCCGACCAATTGGTCGGGCTGAACAAAACTGAGCTTCGAAACTAAGTAGTTTCGAAGTTCAGCTGAAATAGCGCATCTCCGAGTCCAGTTTTAACCTGACTATCGCCATGTATATTTAAACTGAACGTCCAAAATATCCAGACATCGCCAGGGCTCAGGTGGAGGCGGCCTCATCAATTATTACCAGCACTTAATGCTCCGCGCTCGCCGCCAATAAATAATGAGCGAGCAAAAACAATTGCTCATGTACGTAGTTTATGCGTCCGTAGTGTCTGACACTTTGCGTTTATGTGTCCAAAGGCTCAGTGTCCTAATGTTTATACATACATACACAAATTTCGTCGCTTGCTGTCATGTACGTAACTTGTGGTAAATTGATTAAAACCAAATCGTTATAAACTACGCAAATCTTATATTGTTTCCGCCCATAATTCTTCAGGTTATAGGCCCAGCACGCTTCCACTGCGCCTGCTTTAGTAGCCAAGGGTTACACTCAACGCTATGGCATTGATTATGAAGAAACGTTTTCTCCAGTGATCAGGTATTCAACTATTCGCATATTATTAGCTTTAGCAGCTGAGAAACAGATGGAAATTGAGCACATGGATGTGAAATCCGCCTTTTTAAATGGAGATTTGCAAGAAACAGTTTTTTTAGAACAACCAGAAGGTTTTAAGCTTGAAGGCAGTGAACACAAAGTTTATAAACTAAATAAAGCAATATATGGCCTCAAACAAGCTTCGAAATCTTGGTACGCGAAAATAAATAATGTTTTACAGAAAAAACTTCATTTCAGAAGGTTGTCATCAGAGCCCTGCGTATATTTCAAGTCTAATGAAGAGGAATTAGTCATCATTGGCCCATATGTTGACGATATATTATTATTTACAACAAAAAATTCAAAAATGAAGATTGAAGCAAAGATTAAACTCATGAAAGAGTTTGATATGAAGGATCTAGGGCCAGCCAGCCTCATACTAGGAATGCGCATCAGGAGAGACAAAGATAAAATTCTTCTAGATCAATCTAATTACATCAAGGAAATTTTAGAACGTTTCAATATGACTGACTGCAAGCCAGCTCGCACACCAATGGAAACAGGGTTAAAACTTGGAAAAGCTGATAAAAAGGAAGAAAATTTAGAATATCGTAATTTAATTGGATGCTTAATGTATGCTTAATGCAGCCGGCCCGATATCGCCTACGCGGTCAGCATGCTCAGCCAATTCAATGAATGTTACAGTCAACTTCATTGGAAAGCAGCAAAGCTTGTCCTTCGATATTTAAAAGGTACTGTAAATAATATACAAAAATGGAATAAAAATATCTAGTGTTGTAAATAATAGTCTTGTTTTTCAAAAAAGGGGCCTAAACATCAGTGGGTATATTGATGCCGATTGGGCTTCATGTTAAGTAGATCGTAGGTCATACACTGGGTGTGTTTTTAGAATTGGGGAATGTACTGTTTCTTGGGAAAGTAGAAAACAGCGAACAGTTGCCCTTTCTAGCACATAAGCTGAATACATGGCTCTCTCAGATTCTTGTAAGGAAGCTTTGTTTATTCGTACACTAATGTATGAATTACTTGGTAAATATTGTTGTGTAATTATATTCAATGACAATCAGTCTGCACATAAGTTATGCAAAAATCCTATGTATCATGCTCGTACAAAGCATATAGATGTAAGACATCATTTCATTCGTGAAGTGAAGAAAATATTTATGTACTTCTGAAATGATTGCAGATATATTAACTAAGCCACTTACTAAGGATAAGCATGATATGTTTGTAAGATATTTGTGTTTGAAATAACGATTGTATTACATAAACTATATTTTTTTTTGTAAAATTTTTGAGTTAATTTAAGATATTGTTATGTTTATGCTGCTTATATTGTTTAAGGGCCAGTGTTGGTGTATCCGATTATAAATAATAGCAAAGTTGTATCCGAATCTTGCATAGATATCATTTAGACGTTTCTCGCTCTATTTCGTCGCTTGCTGTCATGTACGTAACTTGTGGTAAATTGATTAAAACCAAATCGTTATAAACTACGCAAATCTTTTATTGTTTCCGCCCATAATCCTTCAATGAGGACCGCCGAAGCAATTTTCAATGCATAGTCTGGATTTGTGGTGGATGACTTTACAAACGTGGGTGAGAAAGACTTTCGTTTAATCACACTTTACACTGCTGTGCAAAGGTCTCCATAATTAACCTATCGTCAGACACAACAGAAATTCAATTGTTAGTAACCGATATCGGGTTTGTCACAGACGAGACGTCAATTGAGGAGTGTCTGTTTAAAATGGGACAAATACTATAACACATTTTTTTAGGAATTATGAAAGACGGATACTTAATTATATACATACATGAGTGAATTTGTATCTTAAGTATAATAAATAGTTTAAAATACGTCATACAAAACAGCATAATTATATAATTAAATTATATAGTGCATTTTCAATGTGCTTAGAAAACAATTTCAAATATGTCCCATTTTGAAAAGAAAGGACCATGGGGGATTTTATATAAACCCCGTCCCCACCCTACAACAGTCATGGGATACGTGTCAATTTGTTCATTGGGATCCAAAGAAGCCTAAAGTACCTGTGTTAGTTGCAAAAAGTATTGGGTTTATTTATAATTAAAAAAAAACTTTTCGGCGAAAATGTCTTTTTTATGTAGGGGAGGTCAGCTCAGAGCGGCCACCTTAACTTTGACTTTAAAAAAAACACCACTTTAGAATCAATTTAAAAAAAAGATTTTTATATCAAAAGAAAACCGCTTTGCCCGTGTTGGCCGCTTAAAGCGGCCATAGGGGTAAGGGCAAAGTGGCCATGCCTAAATATAACAAGAAATTAATTTTAAAAACAAAACACCAAAAATTAAAAAAAAAAGCTTTGTTTAAGATAAAAACAAAAAGTAACTAATAAAGTTTCAAATGGAACAATAATTTCAGTCTTCATACTTTCTTACTAAAATCCATGTACCAAAAGTTTCCCCTGCGTAGTTTTTCTTTTGTAGTTGTGGTCAACAACTAACTAATACTCGAACTTAAATCAAAAAAAATATTAAAAATTCTAATCATAAGTACTCGTAATACACAAAAACAAATTATTAAAGCGGCCAACTTTGCCCTTATTAATTGGCCACTTTGCCCGGACCGCTTTACCTTTTTCCACCATTTTGTTTAAAAAATAAACTCAGCTCACATTATTTATCCCATGTCGGAAGAAATGTTACACATTCAAAGCCAAATATGTAAGTAACAATAGACGTGTAATAAAAAGATTGAATTCTGAAGAGGTTTGATCAAAACAGGTTGAACTTTCCCTTGATTTTTTTAACAAAATGCACAAATTCCTTGCACATGTCGCCGCGGCAACGCGTTTACTCCAATCGGCACCGAATGACTGCTTGGTGCGGGGCGGGAGGTTGGCTAAAATGGCACAAAGGCAACGTCGCGCAATCGTTTTAAGTTACCGAAAAGTTGGGTGTGGCCGCTTTGCCTTCTATGGCCGCATTGAGCTGACTTTCCCTAAACGTTGCGTATAAAGTTGTATAATTGTTTTCTTGCTTTAGTTGGAGTTGCTCGAGTGTGTCATGGTCTCTCAAAGTGTCTCTGCGGTGGTGGCATGTGCGTCGGGTCATTACGTTACCTAAAACATGGTTGAGCGAAGCGATGGCTGATTCACATGTCATACTCGTGAACGGGTGCCACCTGTGGAGGCTGGTTTGCTCTTGTAATATCATTTTGTTAGAAAAAAAAAATATATAAAAACAATATATTTTTTAAAACCTCAATCCCTCGTATTTGAAGAACGTCGCCATAGTAAAATAATATCTATTCTACTAGACCCTTCAAATGACACTAATTTCAAATCTGTTGGTGGTGGGGACGTTTCTTCCCATGGTCCTTTGAAAAAAGGTCACATTTTGGATAAAATTATTTGTAAATGTTGACGTTATTCGAGCCGATTTTTTTTTCGAGCAGAATTTAGCTAAACGCGATAGATCCACTAAAAAAATAAATAACAAAACACACGATTTGGTCAAAAGTTGATAAATCCTCTTCGAAATGACATTACCCATTTACATTTTTCTTAAATTCTGAAAAAAATAGAAAAGTGGAATAGTCAAGTTTTGAAAAGAACCTCCTCAATGAATGAACATCGTATAGAGTCTTTATAAAGAAAACATTCAGCCCCAAGGCGCAGAAAGTTTAGGACAGCTAAGAAAAAGTGCCAACTTAGCAAAAGAGTCTCATAAACAAAATTACTCTTTAGAGCTAAGTAGAAATTTGCATCTGTAGCTGTGACGGGCACAGGAAGCGTGGCGTGGAGTGGAGAGAGAGGAGAGATGACCTTTATTTTAAAGTATGAGGTAGCTCAGAATAGGCACCAGACGACTGGAAACAGGTTTAAATAAAGTAGTGCCAATCAGAATTGTTTTGTTTAGTTTTGTGAAGTTATAGAGTATAGAGACATAGGATTGGTACTTTACACTAATTCTTCATTTGAAACTTGTTTTTCATTGTTATCTAGATAACGGATAGGCTATCTGTCTTTCATTGTACTCAGCTGCTTCTTTAAAAGAAGACCACGATTTTGATAGCACAAAATATGGATGGTACAAATACATTATTTACATACATACTTATTTATTATACATCTTATCATAGTGGAGCCTGCAGAGGGAGACCTTTCGCTGTAGCACGTCGACCCATTGGGATATTTTGTGCAATCCTTATTATTATACATAGAAAATATTAAAACCCGTAGACAATTTGATACAAACTTTAGTACCATCAATGTAATTTCCAACGTCCCAACAATTTAAACTGAAACACGTTTCATGTACACGCATGTTCGATCACACATTAATGAAATCCTTATAAAGTAAAGTTCATACGCTTGTCTGATCTAAATATAATGAAAAAGTAAGCAGATACAAGTTTGTTACGCTCCCATTGGTTCTTATCAAACATTTCTTTGCTGTGGTGTAAAGGAAAATATTGATTCATAATATCAGAGCTGGGCTGAGCTCATCAATAGAATACTACCGACCCCTCTCTTACCTTGGGTGTCGTATAAGGCGACTAACGGACTAAACACTGTACATAAATCCAACGGCATGGATAAATCGAATCGGATCACCATCCGTCACACAGAGCACATGTATAGTCGTTTTTTTGGTGTTTGTAGTGTGGTAGTGGACTGCTTTTGCTGTTCTAATTACCTGGTCTCTGACTAACCCTTGGGGGATAATAGTCGTGATTTTGAATGTATGTAATCTACTTTTATTGCACACAAGAACACAAATGCAAAGAAAATGACACAGAGACAATGTACAAAAAATTTGCAACTATATTGGTAACAAGCAATCTCTTCCAGCCATGCGATTCTCTAAGCGACACATAGACGCTGCGCGCATGGCTGTGATCTGCTGTCTCTTTCCAATTCTATGAATATGAAAGAGACATAGTCATTTCTCAGCGCTGCGGCAGCGGCTGCTTCGAAGGCTCAGCTTAGAGAATCGCACGGCAGTAGGCCTAGCATGCGCAACGCAATCAATCTTGATTGCGTCGCGGACAATATTCTCTCTTCTTTCGATAGCGGGAACAACCAACTTTCTCGGTTACAGTTGTCAAAACTCGATAAAATTATGTTGCGTTACTTTGTAGACAAAAATACCACAGACAAGCAAAAACCACTATTATGTCAATTTTTGGCATATCGTGTATTCAAACACGAGAAAGCGGGTCGAGAAAATTTTCTCGTGTTGCGCATGCTAGGCCTACCAGGCGTCACAACAAAGGTGACAAATATAATAATAAACAAATAAAAATGTGTAAGAAAATAAAAATAATGTAAAAATAAAATACATATTTTCTACATAAGTACCTACTTAAATATAATCACGACTATTATCCACGAAGGGTCAGTCAGAGACAGGTAATGTGGACAGCAAAAGCAGTCCTCTAACATACTCCACGTTACTCCAAAAAACATATTTTATGTAAGTACTTACTGTTTAATTTGTGTGTTTTTTTAATATTTTAATTAATTTTAATAATTTAGAAATTAATTGAAAGAAATAAGAAAAACCGAAAGAGCTTTGTGATCTTTTACCATTTTTACATTACAATACATTACATATAATCTCGACTAATATCCCCGAAGGGTTAGTCAGACACTAAGCAATGAATACAGCAAAAGCAGTCCTCTACCATACGTCGCCTCAGTGCTTGTTTGGCCAACAGACCATTTGGGTAATTTTACAGGAGCAATGTTTTTTTGTTTTTTTACATGTAGAATTCAAAGTTTTTTTAATTTTTATAGATTATTACATGTCCAGATGTACCATATTTTTGGAAACTACCATAACATTACTCCTTTGTTTGAGTCATAACATAGAAAAACAAAAAAACATTGCTCCTGTAAAATTACCCAAATGGTCTGTTGGCCAAACAAGCACTGAGGCGACGCATAGTCCACTTTTCACCAAATAGCGACTGCACATGTACTCAGCGTGACATGTTGTGAGCCCATCGCCGCTCTATACTCTTGGATGTATCTGCAGTCTTTAGTCCGTTAGTCGCCTTTTACGACACCCAAGGGACTAGAGGGGGTGGTAGTATTCTTTCACCGCTACGCGACACGGTTCCATTACATTTACCATTTTTCTTATTCATAATATTCATACACTTAACGTTACATATGGCTCAAGCAGTACTAAATATAGGCTACCAAAGACAACAAACACATGGTAATAAGTACTCTAACATAAGCTTTTACCCTTCATAATGTCGAAAGCATGAATTGAATGCCTTCATTTTGGATGTATTCAAATTTCTCATCTTGAAACAGGAATAAAATCTCCATTCCGTTACCAGCTTGTGACTCGCGCGTATGAGTTATGCCTAAGCCTGAGTAACGCGCAAAAACTTTGAGGATTCTCTCGTGTGACGGCGAAATGAGAGAAGTTGCGATACACTTTTTGCTTGCCCACCTTAATACTTTGTTGCGGCGTGTTTCGCAAGTTTCACGCAACTCGGATTAAAACGGATCAGATTTCATTAACGAACACTTTGAGTGTTTTTTGTTTTTGTTTTGGGATTTTTTACCGATGTACATTATACATATACATACAAACATTATAATCACGACTATTATCCTCGAAGGGTTTGTCAGAGACTAGGCAATGAGGAGAGCAAATACAGTTCTCTACCATAGTCCACTTTTCACCAAATAGCGACTGCACGTGTGCTCAGCGTGACAGTTGGTGAGCTCATCGCCGCTCTATGCTGTTGGATGTATAAAGAGAATAATATGAAGAGAATAATAATATTTATTGACTAATCAAAAAACATACATGTGACTGAGATTAATGTTAACGTTTAAATATAAGACTTTTCAACAAGATCACTAGCATCAAAACTAGGCCGAGTCTGTGTCCTAGATGCTAGTTTCTTCCTATGACATTTGCCTAATTTTAGCACACGCATTACAACACAAATACAAAAAGGAATGATTCACTAAAATATAGTTTCATAATACATTTTTAAATAAAAGACACTGTTGGAACATTGTAACTATGTAGTCATTTGCAAGATATTTTTCAATTAACTACTAATTTCAGGTACCTATGTATATTACGATAAAATAATTGGTGCACGCATCGGTCATTCAAGAAGGTGCGAACATCAATAACTAAGGACAGAGTGAGTAAAGTGAATGTGTGTGCGGTCTTTAGTCCGTTAGTCGCCTTTTACGACACCCAATGGAAGAGAGGGGGTGGTAGTATTCTTTCACTGCTAAGCGACACGGTTAAATTGTATATTTACCTTTTTTTTATACTAAGCCCGGCAAATGACCCCACTCCACCTGATGTTAAGTGGAAATGAGGTCCAGGCGCGAGGACAACTGGTGCAGCGTAAGAGACGTAGCATCAGTCATCCTCACTCTGCCGGCCCACAAAGTGCTTCTTCACGCCTCGTTTGAAGGACCCTATGTCATAGGTAGGAGGGAATACGTGTGCTGGTTATTTATATAGGCTACTTATTTATATCGAAAATTACGTCATTATCATCAGCTTATAAACGTTCACTGCTAGGCACAGGCCTTACCACGTGTACAACAGCACGCGATGAGATCGCGCGAGTCAACGCGGGTTTGTTGTCAAAATGGCAATGATGTCTTTTAATATTGAAATTTTTGCATTCACAATGCTACCTATATAGATGATAAAATGTTTACTAGAAAAAAACGAAGGAATTCCTCCGGCGACCCATTCGAGCTTTCCTGAGACTGGTTGTTTCTTTATAGTAAACATTTCTTCCTAAAATGACAATGAGTTGGATTCGAACTGGCACCCTCGGACATACCGGTTTCAGGATTTAGTAAACGTCCGTCAGATTCCACATTCGTCAGAAGCTGCTCATTTATAATTTCAGTTCAGTTTCGTCATGAATAACGAATGTGGATAACCTCTAATACCCATTTCGTCAGATTCCACTTTCGTCATAAATCGTCAGTTTCTTCTTACGGAGAAAAGATCCTAATCCGATTAGTGATAGCCCATGACCAATAAAACAAAATTTTAAAAATATATTTTGATTACTTACTTATAAACTTAAACATAAAATGGTGCTTACACCTATATACGCTTCACAAAATAATAAACCAACTGTGCTATCTTTCCAACGTCGTTCAAAACCACTAACCCACATTTTGCCAGCGTGGTGGCCACAGAAATAGATCTAAGAAGCCGCAAGTGTACCTACGTACTTACGTGTCAAAATATTGAAAAAAGGATGGCAAAATTCCATCTTTCGAGCGCGTTTCATTTAGCCGTTGTCAACACCGGACATAAGTTGAGTTTTAAAAAAATACTAGTTGTCTATAAAAACCGTACAAGAAAAGTTAACCGAGATAACCAATCGTCTTTGGAATGCACTGCCATTATCCGTCGTGCTCAGAGTAAAATGGTATTCAAAAGGGTTGTGCGTGAACATTATATAAACTCCATCTAGATGTCACACTATCTGATGTATTGTATTTATATATGTATTTATGTATCTATGTAAAATATTTATTTATTTATTATATTATATTGAATCTTTGTTATGTAAGAATATAGTATTTTTGTAGATCTGTGTATTTTGTATAGTCTATTTATGAAGTTGGTTGTAAGTAGTTGTTTATTATTCATTAACTAGCGACCCGCCCCGGCTTCGCACGGGTGCAATGCTGATACTAAATACACTACAGAAAAACTGTGAACGTTGTATATAAAAACATAGCGGCCCGCTCCGGCTTCGCACGGGTATAAAATATATAGCCTATGTGATTAAAATCGATTCAGTAGTTTTGATTTATTCATTACTGCCCGTGGCCCGCACGCGTTAAATTTGGAGTAAAACAATCCCCCTTTCCCTATACCATGAAGATTTCCTGCTATCTTTGGAATATCTAAATTCATACACTACATTTTTACTTATTTACTTTTTACATTTTTAACTATTTATTTTATTTTTACAACATATTACAGAATGTCTTTATAAACAACGTTCACAGCTTTCTTGTCATTAGACAATACAAACATGTTTTCTCTGGAGGTCACTCTTGAAAGAGCGACATACAGTTGTCCATGTGAAAAACAGTCAACGCTCAAATCTAAGCCTGCAACGTTGAAGGTTTGACCCTGCGATTTATTAATGGTCATTGCAAAAGATGTCTTTACCGGAAACTGTAAACGTTTAAATTGGAAGGGTAAATCCGATGGTATCAGAGGGATTCGGGGAATCAATACATCTTCTCCGGTACCACATCCTGTGAGTATTGTGCACTCTATTATGAAAGTTTTCAATGATTTTACCAGCAAACGCGTGCCATTGCAAAGTTTAGGTGGATTCAGGTTTCTTAATAAAATAACAGGACAACCTACTTTCAACACCATTTTGTGAGGAGGGAGTCCAGACGGGTTCAAAGAATTTAGAAATTCTGTAGGAAAATGAACAGCTTCTTCCAAATCGAGAACAGTATCGACCGAGTAGTATATTTTCGTCGGCGCATCAATCTTTGAAAGAATCAAGTTATTTACTTTATCTACTTGTTCGTTAGTTGGTGACAGAATCGCTCTTTCTTTAAATCAAGATATTGTCTTATAACTTATGTTATCAATGTCAGGATAGACATTGTTGACACCGCCTCAAACGCTACGTCCCGCAATTTTTAAATCTGTAATATCTTCGAAAATATTCACTTAAATTATACGGTGTAAAGGGCCATATAGATCTATATTAAATGAACAATGTATTCAAGGTATTTAATTGGTTAAGGATTAATGCTGTATTGGTTAAAATCGCTTCGAAAATTAGCCATTATTTGTCGTAAAAAGTAAATGACAAAAAAAAGTTATTGTGGGTTATCCATAAGAGATAGACATATACCATCACGGACTTTTCTGTAGACCTTTTCAATGTGTACAATACTCAGTACATTATTTTGATAAAACTCGTAGGGTTCAGCCTGCGTTTGCAATGTAAGCGGAAAAAATGTAATTATTTACGACATCACATTAGAAAGCTCAAAAATAACAGTACTTCTCCACTATTTAATGGATGTTATTATACATATAAACCTTCCTCTTGATTCCTCTATCTATTAAAAAAAACCGCATCAAAATCCGTTTCGTAGTTTCAAAGATTTAAGCATACAAAGGGACATAGGGACAGAGAAAGCGACTTTGTTTTATACTATGTAGTGATGATGTAACTTCTTTGAATTATCGCCTTACCTATGTCTCTTACATCCTGACCGGTTGACTGGTAGAGAATGCCTTGTGGCGTTAAGTCCGCCTTTTGCAGTTTTTTATGCGCAATAAAGATTAAATAAATAAATATCTTTTGGTAAGTAATTTTGTTATTAAATTGACATAGAAAAAAGTGAAACGCTTGGTTTTCATACAATGGAGCTGACACGCCGCTTCTATTTAGATCTAATTCTGTGGTGGTGGCCCATCTTCCCATTTGCTGTTTTTCATCTGGGATAGATTTTTTTTGTCTTTGTGGGAAACTGGTGGTAAAGCGCCAAAGATAAAGATGCGTGGAAGGGTTTGGGGGAGGCCTTTGCTCAGTAGTGGGACAATATAGGCTGAAATAAAAAATATTTTTTTTTTAGAATTAGTTATCTGTGGAGTATAACGTATAATGAAGATTTATTTATTTATTTATTTATTTAAGGTACACATACAGAATACATATTATTGTATAATTCCATAATTATTTAGATTGATTAATTCTAATATGTATTCCAATTATTAGTGCACACAACATTAATAATTATTATTGACACTATAGTTATTACAATTATTAACTAATTAAAAGATTATAAGACAGTTTGTAAAAAAAAAACAATAATATTAATCAAAAAACAATCTCAGAAAAAGAAAAAAAATAATAATAATAATGGTAATACAATAAAAACAACGACAATAAGAATAATTACTTAATTATAACACAATTACACATCACATAACATTATACCATAATCTATATTAGCACAATAAAAATCAAATAGAATCCATTATCAGAACAAAAAATAAAAAAATAAAAAATAAAAAAATGGAGCAAGTGCATCAACTCTGTATTCAGGGCTGAAAACCCTGAATCATCTTCAGTCTCAATTTAGGTAGTGAATCGTGGAATATATCTAAGTTTACCTTTTTTTTGTCAATCATGTTGTAACGCATGCAACATCTTACCATTGGAGCATCGCAACCAAGATTGGTTTTAGCGGTTGGAAGGTAAAAAATTTTACTGATTGGCAGTCGAGGTAGATTGTATGGGACCGCTACCTTGATTCGTTCCACGAGTTCACAGCACCTTGTTTCAAGTCCGTGCAAAAATGATGACTCGCGGATGGTACGGCGATGACTTAGTGATTCCATTTTAAAAATCTCTCGATGATTGATGATTACATACATACGTACATCACGCCCGCTTCCTGGAAGGGTACGCAGAGACCACAGCTTTATCCATTTTCTACGATCCTGACCAGGGATCCCATCCGTCCGGATTAATCCGGACATATCCGGATTTTTAACTCGAATTCCGGACTTAGCCCGGCTTTTTCATTTGTCCGGATTCCGAAATAACAGTAACTAAACTACATATTAATTAATATCAGACAAGTCTTTAATCGTTATTAACTTTCCCATTTACTTATCTAAAAACAAAATATAAAAAGTAATGTTTCTATTTTGTGTGTTTAACGGTGTTGATTACTTACTTAAAAGTGCATTATGTTATTATGTTGCTAATGTAATCCTTATTGCGAAACTGTTTGTTGACCCCAATAAATGGATTAAAAAAAGATGATTATAATATATTGTTTTCTGAGGTTTAAGCGAGCACTACACATTGAAATGAAACACTTTTTTACGGATTAACTCGCGTTTAATTTACTATGTAAGTACATAGTTGTTTATATTATCCTGACGTTTCGAACCCTTTACAGGACTCCTGACCAGGGTAATATAAAAAAACTATGTAAATAGTAAATTAAACGCGAGTTAATCCGTAAAAAATTGTTTCATTTCAATGATTATAATATTCAATGCCTCATACAACCACCTCGCGTACGTAAAGTCCTCAATGAACACTTTAGCTTCACCAACAAACAACGGCTCTTTGTAATTCCAAATTGAAAATTATATCCACTAATCGGGTTCTTCCAACCCTTGAAAGGGCGAAAGTACTGACGGGCCCTTTACGAGTGTACCTGAAAAGGGATAATTTCCCCTTAAATCCGCCTTGCAATCCACTCTTATCCGCAGTGATCTCATTACGGCTAGGTCCGTTCATAAATTCAGACATTCTTGCATTAAAAATACATTTTTAAACCACTAATTAGGATTATCTAATTTTACATTGTACTCGGTTTTACCTATAATCATAAAATGTGAGCAACAAAAACTTGAAAACGTTGACTAAAGTAAATCATGACTTAACTTTGAAGCTGTGATTGTTTTTTTGTTTTTAAGTTTTTTGAAGATTGTTTCATCACAAAGCAGAGATCAACCGTTTTACGTCTTATTCTGTTATTAGTTTCATTTATGTCTTTATCAAGTGCAATAAAGACTACTAATAATAAGATCCTGCAAATGGCAGAGTAAACCACAGAACACCACACCTTGTAATTACTTGGTATACCCCGTAGTTGCAGGGAAAACCAGCATAAACCTTGGAGAACATACACCCTTAATTTTTATTCGTTTAATTGAAATTAAGTTTAATTAACTGAACAACTTTCCTGAACAACAACTGAAAAAATGACAAAAAAAAATTTCGACCTCCCATACTATTTTTTGTCGTCAGCTGATCGGACAGTTTTGTATGGGAGGTCGAATTTTTTGTGTATTTTTTGCACATAGGTTTATTGGGGAAAGTTGTTCAGTTTCATGGGTGGAACTCACCCTTAATTTCATTTAATCAAACAAAAAATAATGGTGTATACATATAAGTGATTATGTCACGTCAAGTCAATAGTCGTGAGACTATACCCTCCCCGAAGGGTTAGTCAGAGACTAGACAATGGACCGCAAAAGCAGTCCTCTGTCATTTGTACACTTTTCACCAAATAGCGAATTCACATGTGCTCAACGTGACAGGTGGTGAGCCCATTGCCCCTCTAAGCTGTTGGATGTATGTGCAGTCTTTTTATTTTATCATGTTAAAAGCTTATTATGACATACGATCTTTTTTTGATTACAAAATATAATTAATAACGTAAGCTATGTTACTATGTTATAAAATGGTTTCTTCAATACTGACATCTTATAGCCACTTTATTCTATTATTTATATATTATTTAAGAAATGACTAATGTAATTTAATGAATCTAATGAATTAGAATGACTAGTTAATAATAATAATTAAATTTTTAATGTTCATCAATGTTCGTATACCTTACGGTGAATCATGGCTGTACCTTTTTTTTCATTATTTGTGTGTGACATCTTTTAATACCCATGCTTATGAACTAATAAATGATTGATTGATTTATTGATTTATTTTTATTTTATTTTTATAATTATGGATAACAAACAGCTAAATGGTAACAATATAGTGTGATGAAAACATTTTGACCCATGTTAATTTGGCCAGATCAGTTATCCACAGGTTTACAAATAGTTAAATTACTTAAAAACTTAGTCTAGACTTATAGTAGGTACTTATAAAGTGTAAATCTCCAAGTAGGTAACAATTTTATATAAAAAGAGATAAAAAAAGAAGCAGAACTACTACTAATACATGTAAAGATGCAATATTTTACAATACATTTTTCTTTCTTAAAATTCCTTGTTTAATACATAATATGGATATTATATTAAAATAAATAAATTAAAGACTGATAGTTATGATACATAAATAAATACATACATACATACATACATACATACACACATACATATATACAGTTATCTAGTCGCTTAGTCACACCATTTAGTTTTTTAATTTTCTTTAAAAATGTATGCTTGTTATCAATAAAGGGATCCACCCAACAGTCGTTTAGTCGACACCCAAGGGAAGCGAGAGGAGGGTGGTAGTATTCTTTCACTGTTACGCGACACGGTATCTGGGAGAAAATACCCAACATAACATTAATAATAAAAATCAACTCTAGAAGAAATGCTTTTAAAAATTACATACTTAAATATATTCAGGACTATTACCAGGGGGTGTCACTCCGCAGTTTAGGTAAGTACCTACGTTCGGCCGGCGCGCCTCCTAGGCAGGCGTGGCAGGCGTATGGCACTAAAGGTTTCCTCTCGGCTCGCACGCTCCACGTCGCGCGTCGTGCTTAAATCGTAATCGTACTTAAATATATCAACCCTGAAGTCAAATTGATATCGAGTCAGCGTTGGTTAACGGAATATGAACGCTCGGGTCACACGATAAGTTTCAATTTTGCGTGAAAGTCGTTAGAGAGTGAACCTTCTGTACGGTAGTACTATTAGTTATTCTGTGCTATTACCCCCAAGGGGTTAGTCAGAGAGTAGGCAATGAGAACCGCATAAGTAGTCCACTGCCATAGACCACGTTTCACCAAATTACAATAAATTACACATATGCTCATCGCCACTCTATACTGTTTGATGTATGTCTTTAGTCCGTTAGTCGCCTTTAACGACATACAAGGGGAGAGAGGGTTAGTAGATAATTTCAGTGAGTCTCTATCCTACTTGGCTCTATACATTATAGTTCCTTAAACCAAACCACATTTAAACCCATGATTATGAGTTCCGTAGTCCAAGACAATAACATTCGCCAACTCCGCCGTCATAGTTTCAAACAGCTTAGTCTATAACGAAGGACTTTGAAAGCCCTCAAGACTGAACGGGGAACGATATAGGACAAGCAACAATTATAGACCGATAGCGCTAGGTTTTGAGGTTTCAAAAATATTAAAGTTGTTGGTATTTCACATATAGTTTCCGGACCTTTTGCCCAACCTAATATATTAGTTTGTGTCATCCTAGGTACTTGCATGGGTAGAAATTTAAATATTTGTCTCTTCGATCAGTAGCGGGCGAAAAGAAAATTAGAGATGAAAATTTTACTGTCATGATAATAACGAAGTAGTAACTGATGTACATAGGCAATTTGTGTCATTTCTGTCCACGAGAATCCTGATATTTAACCAGATTTATCACGTCGCCCAACTAGCTCTGAAAGAATATTACAATAGGTAAAATAGGTGTTACGCGTTTTAGAGTACTGATATCTGTTGTTCAAAATATTTTGTGTCGAATTCATCCACGACATTTATAGATATTTCATTCTTTTATTAAACAACCCTGTAAAAGCCACAAAAGAAAGTGCAAGTTATTAGAGTTTAAGTATTTTTGATTATTATGGTGTAACAAAACACTATTCATAATTTGTGTCGTTTTTATCCACGAATTCTTATTATTTCAATAAAAACAGACTTCTAAGCACGTGTAGGGCGAGCGCGGGGAAGAGCGCGGGTGCGGGCGGCGGCGCCGGCGCGCGGCGGGCAAAATTCGAAGCGAATCGAAGCGTCATGCTCGCGTCAGGGCCCTATGCCTAATATAAATACAAAATGTATGCAACGTCTCAAATCAGTTCCCCGTAAAGGCCACGCATACGACTCGCCCCGTGCACGGCCCGGTCTAATATAATTCATCCCTCAATCTAAAATAATTGACCCTTATGCTACGGCCACACTATCGCGCTAGTGCGAAGATTCGCGTTGTCGCGACACGTCTGGCCAAACACTTCGTCATAATAAGTTATGCTACGGCCACACTATCGCGGTAAAATTCTTGTTCCGTTGTCGCGGTAAAAACTTCATGTTCCATTGTCGCGATAAAGCTTGGCCACATCATAAAAAACTTCGCGACGACGTCGCGATAATTGTGAACTTTGTCGCGATAATGCATTTTAACTAGTGGTGGGTAATATATTCGAAACTATATATCGATATTTGATATCGGATTCCTAAACTATAGCTAACATTTATTTTAACATCGGTGATATAGGTATCGATCATTTCTACGGACTATTAAAAATTCATGCAATATCGTGTTTTTTCCACTATATAGTTTCAGAACGCATCGAATCGATATTGGATTTTGATGCAATATAGGTACTTTTAAGTTTCTTTTCAGTCAGTTTAGCTTGTTCTAAGTGAGTGAGTGCCTATTAATTAAATGATAAGGATTTAGTTAAGTAAGTTGAATTTTTCTAAAATAAATTTATGTACCTATCTCTAATAATTTTATTCATTGAACTTTTACAAGCACATTAGTTTCTTAAAAACTACCGATCAATGATAATTCAATAAACATCAGCGATACGGTACAATATTCTTGAATCGGATCACGTACAATATAGATTAGTGATCACAACGCACACCGCATTCCTGAGGCGATACTTAGTGTTTTCCAAAATATATAGTTTCAGCTATGCGATTCTCTAAGCGACACATAGCCGCTGCGCGCATGACTGCGATATGAAAGAGACAGTCATTCATTTCTCAGCGCTGCGGCAGCCGCTGCTACCAAGGCTTTAACTTAGAGAATCGCACTGCAGAACGCATCGATATCGGATTTGAATAGAATAGAATAGAATAAATCTTTATTGCATTACTGTTACATTTTTTTTGATATTGATGCAATAATTATACGACGACATTTTTGTACGACATTGATGAAATAATTATACTTTTCAGTAACTATATACGATTTGTATCGCCCACTCCTAATTTCAACGGAAAAAATGGAAGAGGCGGTTGCGCTTTTTTACATTACATGTCGGCAAATAATTATTTACCGCATCTTTATTTTTTGAACAAAATAAATAAAAGGGTGAAGAAAAAAAATAAAAGGCGATGGTAGATGTTATCTATCTATACACAAAAATCGGACAAAGTTATTACTTTTATACTGTATAACTTTGCTTAAGTTTGCTAAATACTAGTTTAATTGGAATATTTGATTATTTACGTTAAAAAACGCTCAAATAAACTTTCTTAAATAATATTTATAATATAATACTATCTTACAAATAAAAACTTTTTATAACTTGTTTTTAAATTGGAAATAGGAAGGTTATAATTTCTTATTAATAAACTTGGAATAGTGTCGGAATAACTATTCCCTAGTTATATTATGTATTCTGTGGATTGGTCTGTGGTTTTATTTGTTTTGCCATCACTTTGACACTCAGGGGTTTGTGATAATTTGCTTTTGTTCATTTTAAAATTACTGTTCAAGTGCCGCAAACATGCAGATCACATCACAGCGCGGAATACGAAATTGACCTAGAATAATGTTGCTGTATTGTCAAAATAAATACAGCATCTAAATCTTATTTTATTACCCACACATATTTGTAAATATGTGTGGGTAATAAAAACCTTATAGGTTCCACTTTCTGCTTGTTACCATAAGTCGACCGGTACAGGCATCCTTATTTATTTATATGATTATTTATTGACTTATGGTTAGGGCTAGGGCTGTTAGGGCGCTAGGGCTGTAGGGCACTAGGGTTGCCAAGTAGGATTTAGTTCTACCCTTTCCAACGCATGTAAAGAGTGCTGGGTGAAAACTTTGCTCCCTTTATAATTACCACTTATTTCCTCGGAGAATTCATTTACTTTAATTTTTATTTTATTAAAAATGATAAAATATTAAAAAGCTAAAATCAGTATACATGTCCTAACTCGGAACACTGACCACCGTCTCCAGAGAAAGATAGCCTGATCTGGTACACCGACGGATTCAAAATGGAGTCGGGCACTGGAGCAGGTATCTTTAGCAATGACTTTAAGCACAGTCAGAGTATAGGAAAGTTCGCTTCTGTTTTTCAGGCAGAAACTTTCGCAATTCTCCTGTGCGTTAAAAAGAATCTAGAACTCGCTCCCAAGAAGCGTTACATATTCATCCTGAGCGACAGCCAAGCCGCGCTTGAAACCACGAAATCCTTAAACAAGCTAGGTAGGCACAACAGGGTGAGGTTGATCTGGGTACGTTGATTTTAACGTACCACATGGGAATCCAAGGCAATGAAATGGCCGATGCACTTACTAGGGAGGCCTCAGGGACCTCATATATTGGTCCTGAGCCGTTTGTGGCACTAGCATCGAGTACCATCAACAAAGCCTTCAAGGACCACATCCAAAACAGGCATAGAACCGAATGAAAAGAGCTACCCGGCATAAGACACTCAAAATCCTTCATAGGCGAAGGCGCCCTAGGACGAAGTAAGATCATATGCGGAGGGGAGATATCAGAAGGCAGGCCCGATTAATCACTGGTGCCCTGACTGGGCACTGTGCCATATAACAAATGCTCCACAAAATGCAAATAGCAACAGACAACCTGTGCAGGGCATGTGGAGGGGAAACGGAGTCCATGCAGCACCTACTGTGTGACTGCGACTCTTTTGCCAGGAAAAGAATGAATCTTCTGGGACCGGCCTACCCGAAACCAGATGGTTTTAGGCTCTTCGCCCTCAAGGACATTGCCAAGCTTATGGCAATTATCTTCACTGAGGAGGCAGAGTGATAGGACGGGGTTGCACTAATAGGCGGTTTGACGGCCGGTGGTTTAGTGGACAGCGACAAATGTTTGTGTGGTGAGCACGAGCGTTTTGTGAGCGAGCCATGGATGATTATTAGTATTTATGTATGTTAGTGTAACCGTTATTCAGTCACCATAGTTCGGGTTATGCTTAGTTTGGGGCTAAATGATTGGTGTGATAGTTATAATTTTTTTTGTGATTTGGGTCTTGGGGTAACCTAAAACCGGTTCTTATTCGTAATATTTTATTACTTCTAATACTTTATCGTTACTCCAATCCATAATGATCGAAACAGAATAATTTAGATAGTTGTATTTGCAACACGTTCACAGAGTTCACACCTCTAGTTGTCTCGCAGTCAACTCCTCTCAGGTCAACTAAAGTGTGCGAATAAAGTGTAGCTGCACGAACTTTATCGCGACAAAATTCTTTGATGAGCGGCAATTTACCGACAGCAGCGCGTTAACGCAATGATGCATCGCGCTAAGACGAAGTGTTTGGACAGACGTGTTGCGACAAAGCGAATCTTCGCGCTAGCGCGATAGTGTGGCCGTAGCATTAACGCGCCGCTGCCGGTTAATTGCCGCACATCAAAGGATTTTGTTGCGATAAATTTCGTGCGGTTATACTTCCTTCGCACACTTTAGTTGACTGCGAGACAACTAGAGGTGTGAACGTGTTGCAAATACTTATTATGGATTGATTTAGATTGGATAAAGTATTAGAAGTACCGGTTTTATAGATCCCCAAGACCCAAATCAAAAAAAAAACCACCACTGTCACACCAACCATTCAGCCCCAAACTAAGCATAGCCCGAACTATGGTGACTGAATAACGGATAAACAAACATACATAAATACTAATATGCCTCGGTCACACATGCTCGTGCTCACCACACAAGCATTTTTCGCTGACCGCTAGACCACCCGGCCATCAAACCGCCTTTTAAATATTAACTTTTTAATATTTTATCAATTTTATTAAAATAAAAATTAAAGTAAAATAAATGAACTCTCCTAAAAGTTAATTATCACGAACACCTGAAGTATCAAAGTGACGGCAAAACAAATAAAACCATAGACCAATCCACAGAATACATAAAATAACTAAGGAATAGTTATTCCAACTCTATTCCAAAATTATTAGGAAGAAATTATAACCTTCCTATTCCAAATTTAAAAACACATTTTAAAAAGTTTTCGTTTGCAAGATAATATTATATAATAAATATTATATAAGTAAGTTTATTTGCGTTTTTAACGCAAATAATCACATATTACAATTAAACTAGTATTAAAAACTAGCAAACTTAAGCAAAGTTAATCAATATAAAAGTACTAACTTTGTCCGATTTTTGTGTATAGATAGATAACATCCACCATCGTCTTTTACTTTCACCCTTGTATTTATTTTGTTCAAATAATAAAGATGCAGTAAATAATTATTTGCCGACATGTAATAAAGCGCAACCGCCTCTTCCATTTTTTCCGTTGAAATTAGAAGTGGGCGATACAAATCGTATATACACACATCAAAAGTGTCTAGGGATCAACATATATTTTTGCAATAACTTTTCTCCTGATTGATATTAATTAAAATTTTCTTTAAGGATTCATCAAATAAAGTGTTTTCGTTTGTCTACAGTAACGATAAACCAAGTCACCTTTGCATTAATAAAGAAATTTGCCATTTTCCTAATAAAGGGAATTTTAACATTTGAACCACTAACATTAAAGTTCGAAAAAAAGACTGAAATAACAGTTTTCTTTAAAATTTTATTGGGTAACTTAAACAATTAATAATCCGTGTTTCTACCGCGAACACTAACAACACAAGAACATCGGTTTGGCATACTCAAAATGAGTTCATCCAAATCACGCTGTGGAATGGCCGCCCATGTTCGTTGCAACAACAAAAAAAGGTCTTCTTGCGACTGGATACCCTCCATATTCGGCAGAGCTCTCCTCTGTAGCATATCCCATGCATGCTCAATCGGGTTCAAGTCTGGCGACTGAGCAGGCCAGGGCATGACATTGATGTTAGCTGCGGCGAGAGTCTGTCTTACAACTCTTGCGGTGTGCGGTCGTGCATTATCATGCATTAACTGAAATAAGGGACCGATTTGCACTTGTAGAGGAACGATGACGTCTGATACAATCGTCTCAGCATAAATTTGAGCGTTGAGGTTGCCTCTGATCCAAATCAACTCAGTTCTTCCGCCGATCCAAATACCCGCCCATACCATGATGGTTCCACCACTATAAGGATGGACTTCCTGGCAGGATTTTAATCGCTGTTGGCGTCCAGGGGTTCTCCAGTGTCGTATACGTCTTGTATCCGGTCTCATACCAAAACGAGACTCATCAGAAAAGCACACGAAACGCCATTGTTCTTCTGCCCAATTTCTGTGTTCAAGAGCCCATTGATATCGAATCCTACGATTGTGAATTGCTATAGGTGGTACCCTTAGCGGTCTTCGGGAATGAAGGTTCACTTCATGCAAGCGGTTTCTGACTGTTTGGTCGCTAATTAAGTTCCCTGAAGAGTGATGAAGCCTCACGGCTAACATCATGGCGGTTATTGTTGGAGCTCTTCGAGTTGTGATTTGAATGTATCGGTCTTGTCTCCGTGTGGTGCAGCGATACCGTCCTCCATGGCGCTCAGCCACGGTACCAGTGCTTCGGTAACGTGTCCAAAGTCGACTGATAACACTCTGACTTGTATTCAGAGCTAAAGCCACAGTACGTTGCCGGGAACCAGCTTCTATCATTCCCACGGCTCTGAGCATTTCTTCCCTGCTTAAATGACGTCGCCGCTCCATAATAACGTTGGTTTTAATCAGTAGTAGGGAAACAGCACTAATAATGTCTTCAATGCGTTGTATATTTTTATAGGGAAAATATTGACAGCTGATTTTCATCTTTTACTAGAAATTGATTGAAAGTTCCTGTTTCAAATTATGAAATGCACCAAAAAGGATCCATATAAATTTATAAAATCATAAATTTATTACAAAGCCACATCTCAATCTCAAGAAATCCGCATAAAAATGCTTGATCCCTAGACACTTTTGATGTGTGTAGTTACTGAAACGTATAATTATTGCATCATTTCGTCAAATCCGATATCGATGCGTTCTGAATCAATATATTTTAGAAAACACTATATCGCGTCAGGAATGCGGTATGCGTTGAGATCACTATATTGTACGTGATCCGATTAAAGAATATTGTACCGTATCGCTTATATTTATTGAAATTATCATTGATCGGTAGTTTTTAACAAATAACTGTGCTTGTAAATGTTTAATGAAATAAAATTATTATAGGTAAGTACTTACTTACCTACATTTTATTTTAGAAAAAATCAACTTACTTAACTAACTCATTATCACTTAATTAATAGGCACTCACTCACTTAAAACGTGCATAAACTGACTGAGTCGTCTAAATCTATTGAAAAGAAACTTATAAGTACCTATATTGCATCAAAATCCGATATCGATTCGATGCGTTCTGAAACTAAATAGTGGAAAAAACACGATATTGCATGAATTTCTAATAGTCCGTAGATATGGTCGAAACTATGGTACATCATTATACTTTAATATCGGTATATTAAAGTATAATTATATGTACCATAGTTTAATAATCCGTTATCAAATATCGATATATGGTTTTGAACATATTACCCACCACTAGGTAGTTAAATTGCATTATCGCGACAAAGTTCAAGATTATCGCCACGTCGGTCGTCGCGAAGTTTTTTTTGATGTGGCTAAGCTTTATCGCAACAACGGAACACGAAGTTTTTATCGCGAAAACGGAACCAGTATTTTCGCCGTCTAGTGTGACCGTAGCATTAGAGCAAAGTATTGACCACATTGACCATTGCCATTCGTAGGTAATGGGATTGCAGACGCGCTTCGTTCAAAATTAGCACGTCATTGTTGTAATCTCTAGGTACACATTTGTTAATTACGTAACGGAGATAAATAAGAGTTAATCAATACTTAATATATGATAGGTATGTAATTTATATGAAAGAAATCGTACCGAACGAACGTGTGTGCGTGCGTATGCCCCCCCCACCCGCTGTCGCCTGCCCGCGTCCGCCCGCGTCAGCCCGCTTAGATTAGATCGCAACAATTGCTTTTGTGTTTTATTCATTTAAATATCGTGCATGAAAATGACACAAATTTACAAAGTCGATTTTTCATTCATTTATGATATTGAATATGTGAACTCTAATCATTGTAATATTTTTTTAATGTGTTTGTAGCTTAAAAAAAAAATAATAAAAAATCTCAAAATTGCGTGGCCTAATTTGGCACAAAATTATTTAATGGGCATATAAAAGTGATCTGAGATAGGAAATAGTTATTTTATCAATTGTAATTTTTTTTTGCTCTGTTTTTACATACTGACCCTAAGTCAGTTTGCACTGGACGAAGATGACACAAACTGTGTTTGCACACTCCGCAGGCTATCATAGATATGATACCATAATTATTTTAAACTTTAAATTAATTTTGCCACTTCTGCTTTGAATAAAAATAATCAATCACAAAACATCGGATTGCTGAAAATGCAAGTGACAGATGTGACACAAAACGCAATAATAAGCTTCTTTTGTACGACTATATCGACAAGCAAGAAAAAAAGTAACTTTAGAATTTTTTAAACTTATGACCCCAAAATAGCCTAGCGCTATCGGTCTATACCCGAGACTAGCAAGGCGATTGTGTAACACATAACTACATTCATACTGCGGATTATTAACATACTGTAAAGGTACGTAAAGTTTAAAAGAAAAATACTGAAACGGTATGGATCTGAATATCAGTATGTCAAAAATAACAGTTAACTAACGTGTAGTTCAACCTTAAAAGCTAATCAAAATTGCTAATCCTAAATCTACCTACCTAATCTATCTACCTAACTAATCTACCACCAGTTCGGATTTTGGGAGAGCCATCGACTGAGAAGAACCTAGCAAGAAACTCGTGAGGAGTGATTCGCGTTTGACGTTTAAATGTAACCTTATTGGTGTTATAATAAATAAAAAAGCAATGTGTCAAACATCCAACAGCATAGAGCGGCGATGAGCTCACCACCTATCACGCTGAACACAATGTGCAATTGTAATTTGGTGAAACGTGGACTATGGCAGTGGACTTCTTCTGGCGGTCCTCATTGCCTAGTCTCTGGCCTAGGTCTAAAATAGATTCGCGACTATTAACCCTTTGGGGTAATAGTCGCGAATCTATTTTTTTTTTTATATAAAAGAAGGAGGCAAACAAGCAGGCGCCTGATGGAAAGTAATCACCGCCGCCCATGGACGGGTGTCCATGGGCGGCGGCAAAACCAGAGGAACCGCAGGCGCGTTGCCGGTTTATGTATGTATCTAATAATATAATCTAATAAAGCTAAAACTCTCTTAAAAAGCTTATCACAGACAGATTAGTATGTCCTGCTTACCACACTTATGCGTTTCGAGGTAGCTTTCGACCTATCTAAGGCTGGCCTCACACAGCCGGAATCGCTTTTTGAATTAAGAATCTTAATTCAGATTCTGAATTCAGAAAGGCCGGAATACCATACAATATCAGTATGCTCCACACACATGATGATTTTTTCAGAATCTGAATTTCTCAGATCGATCTGGAAGAATGAGCTGACGAGCGTCCGGAATTCCGTGTCTGAATATTTAAGATTCTGAATTCAGATTGCGCGTATTCCCATACATTTTATATAGAGCGGCACACACATGCTGGAATTCAGATTCTGAATTATTTCAGTGTTGCCATTTTTAGTAGGATCCTGCTTTTTCAGCATTTTTAAAAGTAAATTTTAGATATTTAGTTTGTATTATTATTACCTTATTAATACCTTGATACCTTGATACTATACTTACTTATTGATACCTTGCTTTAATAGTGTTTAATTTTCGATGTACTTTAATTCTTAAAAATTATAAAGGTAAATATAGCAGTTTTGGTGCACTTTTATAAACAACGCTTAGCAGTTTTAGCAGGATTTACCATAAATTTTTATATATTATTTTTATAAAATTTGATAGCAATATAAGCTTCTATTAAAACTCGTTAATATGGTTAAACTAGATAATGGATAAATATTCATAAACATAGAAAAACACCCAGACCCGAGATCAATTAAGAAAAACAGTTTTCTCTAAATTGACTCGCCGACCGGGAATTGATCCCGGGACCTCAGAGATGGCGCGACGCCAGACCCGGCGCGCTAACCACTTGACCACGGAGGACGTCAATTGGTAATTGGTAACGTCTCGGAGACGTTTGCATATGCCGGGAGTCACAAGACTACTGATCAATCTGAATTTTTAAGAATGTGTGAGTCAAGGTGCCGGAATTCAGAATCTTAAATTCAGATTCTGAATTCAGAAAGCCATTCCGGCTGTGTGAGGCCAGCCTAAGAAGTCTTGGAACAACACCACCACCGCCACCTATTAGAACCAGCTTTTCTGTTTACACTTTCAAATTGAATCATAAGAGATACTGGTTGGACTACTACTACTTTACTTAAGGCGAGTCCTTTCGAGCGCTTCTCTCTCGCTCTCTCGACGGTACGGTACGGGACGGGTATAACAGCGAAACGGCGCTAATAGCCGCGTTTTATAGGTTTTTATAGGTTTTTTGCCCATACAGACTTTATAGGACTTTATGAATTAGCAGGTTCTCTGTAGTACTTCAAATAAATATTTACATGTAAAAATGATGTTGAAAATTTAAAAAAAAAATAAGAAATCAACTGTTTTAGACTTTTATTTTGGCCTGTTTTCGGGAATCTTTAAAATCGAGTAAAGTACATCTAATCGCGTAACAAATTCGCGTAGCACATTTTTTAGGCAATATCCTTTAGTGTATTAAATATGTTTTAAAAGAGCGTTATTTAATAGTAAATACGTAAACCATTTGATCTAGCAAGACAGTTTTGCCCGCAAATCCTCAGTGACTCGCCTTAATCTTTTCTCATTTACAAAAATCAGCGACTCCTCTAGAATCAAGAAGGTATTCTTAGTGTATATTCCAAAACAATTTTCTACTCAACCCAGCCGATAGAAGGGAAGAGACGCATTAAACAAACGATATTTATTCAAGCACGAAAGTAAAATAAGCCAAGCGTGAAACGTTGTGTATTGAACCTACGTCTGGTTCTGTCGGTTGTGGGCTTGTGAAGCACTTCATTGCGAGATTACATTTATTTTTAAGGCAGACTTTGTGAAATCGCGGCACGTGACAGCGACCGTAGCACGTGTTGCGCGACAAGTGACGGTTGTGATGCTTCTATAAAAAATACACTATGATATACACGTAAGCTGGTATAGATCTCTTTTAGAGTTATGTCCACCGTTGCTTACCATTTTTTGTATAAAAAAACACAAAGGGACATTGGGCCCTAACCCACCACGCTGGCTCAATGTGGGATGGACCCAAAATGGTTGGGTTTCAACGACTGCCATCATTTGACCGACTAGGGACCTTCCGAAGCACGGAATTTAATAACCTCGTTGTTACCAAAATTACAGAAAACAATTGGATATCAAAATCTGATAAAAAGAAACTTTAAAAAAAAATAAGGTATTTCGCGACGAGCGAGAATTCTACTAAAGTATTTCTTGTAGAACAGCTATCAATAATTTTTCCAGTTGCTATGTTACCTTGTGAAGACGTTCCGAGAATGTTCATTTTGGGCATTTTTGCTCCACCTGACGTTTCAATAAATATACCTACTACTTACTTACCAACTTGGAAACTCAACATGACTGTTAAAAATTGGCTTACAATAATATATGAAGCTGAATATTTTTTAAATTACCTATTAATCATTACTTAAGCCAATTAATGTAAAAAATGCTTATACACAATCCGAGAAAATAATATACGAATATAAATCGGTAAACAAAAACGTGTACATTTCATCTCATTAAGTCATATCTATTTTAATCTAACGTAATACGTTTTAATTGGTTATTACACGAACACTTTATTAATCATCGACCTTCTAAGTAAACCTTAAAACACTTTTGTTTCAGACACAGAATGTACATGAATTATGTCATTATAGCAAAACAAATCGTTTTCCAGTTACTGTCAGAGTGTCACAAGCGAAGAGCGTTTAAAATAAATATTCCAAAACTGTGAAGTAAATAACAAAAGTATTTAGATTCCAGTGATGGTAACTAAATGTTTCTAATCCGAAAAAGACAATTTCTTGCATTCTATTACATATTATTATTATTATAATATCATAGAATAACCGTGTCGCATAGCGGTGAAAGAAAACTACCAGAATACTTACGGACTAAAAAGACTGCACATACATCCAACAGCTTAGAGCAGGGATGCACAGACTACGGCCCGCGGGCCGCATGCGGCCCGCCGGTCGAATACTGGTGGCCCGCCGACAGCAAAAATAATACTCTCGTACATTCGAAAATATTGAGTTCAATTCACATTATTATCAATTTTTCATTGTCTTTAATTACCTATACTTCTGGTGGCCCACCATCAGTTCATAATTTGCCCGAGTGGCCCCTAGTCTTAATAAGTCTGTGCATCCATGGCTTAGAGTGTCGATGGGTTCACCACCGTCGCTATTTGGTGAAAAGTGGACTATGGCAGAGGACTGCTATTGCGGTCCTATTTGTAGTCTCTGACTAACCCTTCGGGGATAAGAAATAGGGGAAAGCAGGTACTTTTATTTGTACCTACTTTCTGTATTAGGGCCTGCGTACCCCACTCGTCTTTTTTTTTATTTCATAACTTCTATCCTTTAACAGCGTAACATAACAGGTGATAAACCCGTCGCCGCTTTGAGCTGTTGGATGTATGAGCAGGCCACACCACAGTCGCCTTTTACAACACCGAAGGTAAGAGAAGGCGAGGTATTCCGAGCACTTCTATCTCACTTTCTCGACGGTACGACGGACGGTATGGGACGGGTATAACAGCGAAGCGTCGCGAATAGGCGCGTTATATAGGTTTCTAACCTATAATAATATAGGAAAAAAAAGTGAAATAAAAAATATGTGTTTTTGCATTCACTAGAAAATGAAAAGTTACTTCTATTTAAAAAAAAAATTAAGACATTTATTAACGTACTATCTGACTTACAGCTCTTTTAAAATGTTGAACAGAGCTATCATTGATTTTTTTTTATCGAGTGAAGAAGAGAAGAGAGAACCAATCATGTTTCTGTCTCCAAGAGTCATTAGATAATATGAACATATTATAATAAATAACTAATAATAAATAACTACCTATATAATATATGAATTTTAGAACCGTATATTTTATATTGGTGGGGGTACAATCATTCGAAATTTATAAGCTAAGCAGCTGGTTTATAACTGAAATTAAACTTTTTTTTTGAGGATATTAATGCTAGTCAGAGACAACACTTGTAAATTTTAAAGTTAAAGTAAGTTATAGTAAAGTAATAAATTTAAACTAAAAAATCGAGTGTCATGTGTGCAGTGGTACAAGAATACTACCAACTCCTTCCTTGGATGATATAAAAGGCGACTAACGGACTAAAGACTGCACATACCTTTTTTCTTATCAAAATTTTATATGATGTTAAAATGAAAGTAATAGTTAAACATTCTACTTTTAAAATAAGTTTTGGTATGTATACTTTACTATTGTTTAAAAAATAGTGCAGTAAACTAAAATTCTATCGGTTCACCAAGATTCAGGTTTAGCCGAGTTTGGGAACCTCTGTCATAGTCTAATAATACTGTACTCTGTAATTTGCACTAATAATTTCATAAATATCTGTGTATTATTTGTTTTTTATGTGCAATATAGTTATTATTATTATTATCCAACTGCACAGAGCGGCGATGGGCTAACCACCTATGCCTATACCACCACATGTACCTACGCTGAGCACAGTGCAGTCGCTATTTGGTGAAAAGTCGACTAATGGCAGTGGACTGCTTCTGCGGTAGTCATTGCCTAGTCTCTGAGTAACCCTTTGAGGATATTAGTCGTAAATCTATGTACCTATGTAGGTACTTATGTATGTAAAAAAATCTTGTGACTTGTACCACAACCTGGCTCGTTATTAAATTTGGAGCATCGCCGTCCCTCAGATGTTCCCGAACCCCGATAGTAATTTATCATTCCCTACAAAATACTAAGTGATGTCTGCAAAAAATATGAAGAAAGCAATCTGCGTGCCGAAACAAATAGAAAAAAGATATTTCACCAAAAAAAACTTCTAAACCCCAGACGGGACGCTCTGTGTCAAATTAGATTACATTTGAAAGTTGTATTCAAATATTCAGCAGGATTGTTTATTTTTATTTAAATTATACGACGCTTGCTACGTCGATGCAAAGAAGAAGTTGTAATTAATTGACAGAGGGAAACCTCCGTAAGCTCTCTGACATAAGATAAGATATGCGTTATTATAAATTCTATTTTATAAAATATTAACGTCGAAAGAATTATTAAACACTTTGTATTCCGAAGCACAATGGACATTTTTTTTAACTAACTGTAACTACTTATGTATTTTTTAATATTTTTCTATGATTTCCTGTCCTTTGAAATCATTCCATACGAGCCAGCATTGTTGAAATAGATAACATTACATTTTATTACTAAAACTTCTTTATGTCATCTCATTGCTTTATGTAATTCAATAACTTTTTGTTATCGTTTTTAATATCTTACTAATATGTTTCCTAATGCTTATTATATACCACCATCCAAACCGAGAACTAGCAGGTATGTGCAGTCTTTAGTCCGTTAGTCTCTTTTTACGACACCCAAGGGAAGAGAGGGGGTAGTATTATTTCACCTCTACGCGACACGGTTGGTTTCAGGGTGGTAAAACTATTTGACTTCAAAAGAGGTTACGTTTCTATTCCATTTTTAAAGACTACGTACATTTTGAATAATACATATAAGGTGACTGCTAGAAACCGCAAGAAACTTTAAGGGCTGGTCAGGTCAAGTGTTTTAAACATGACAAAAATGACAAAAAGGAATTCGTGTCTTTTTTCATTTTTAATGAAATAATTCATTTTGTGAATTTTAATTGGATAGTCTTTGAGTATCTAATTTATTTTAAAGCATACGGCCGTCTGTTGACCCGTCCGCGTCAGCTGGGCGATAAGTACCTACGTTGACGGGTCAACAGACGGCCGGCCGGCCGGCCGTTGCCCCCGTCAGCTGGGCGATAAGTAACTACGAAAAAACACGATTTCCTTTTTTGTCATTTTTGTCATGTATAAAACACTTGACCTGACCAGCCCTTGAAGTTTCTTGCGGTTTCTAGCAGTCATCTTATATACATATATACATATATACATATCGACGGTCAGAAACTCAATTGGCGTAAGGGACATAGGGCTAAAAAAAATTTTATTGTATTATACTACTCAACATTTTCTCCTCTACCCTTCTGTATCTTTAATTTTTAGAAATCACTTAAATAAAGTCCCTTACACCACACAATATTTTGATGGTTATCTTCAACGTTGTGTCATAAAGTACACATAATTCAAAATTTATATTGAATTTTTAATGTAATTACCTATTCTTATTTAAAATTTGGTATAAATACCTTGAAGTTTCCATTCTGTCCTTTACAATGTACACAGTTAAAATAACTGTACTTTACACCATTTTGGCTTTTTATTACACAGTACCAAAATTGGGCTTAAATTCCTTAAAGTTTCCCTTTTGCCCATATATTATTATATTAAATATTATTATACATGTTATGTAACTTTAATTTGGCGAATATGTATAAATAAAATAACAATTTTTACTCAGAATCCAAGGTGCAGAAATAGGCTTGTAGATTTCGACCTCCAGGTCACCTAATTCAAGCCCTGAGGTCGGACAAAGGCAGACGGCGAACTGTAATTAAATTTAGAAATGAATTATTCTATTTTGTTGTTCTTCGTCTTTGTATTATGTATGATGATGCTGATTACCAAACTTTAGTTATTGTTTTCTCTGCACTAACTTTTAGGGTCTCTTGGTTTTTTAAAAGTTATAACCGCTTGCCATTCCGACCGGCTGTCAACGAGCGGCTACCAGTCATAGTCATAGTCATAGTCTTAATCTCCCTATTATTTATTATTTTATTTTATTTTTCTTTATTTGGAAAACAATCAGTGACAAATTAACTGTTATTATTAACTTACTTAACACAATGCACCATTAAAATGTTTTCACTTAAAATGTTTAGCTAAAGAAAAAACACACTATCGTCACTTACGAAAGAATTTTTTAAAAAATAAAAAATATGTAAGAGAAAAAAAAACAAACAGATTAACTGAACAATATGATGACTAAACTTATTAAAAAGCATTTTTGAATCGTCTAAAAAATATATTTTTTTATTTATATATAAGGATGGGTAGGCAGGCACCCAAATTCAGGACGACTTTTAGCTGTGGAGAAGATCGGGCGCAAGAAACTCCACAGCTTTATATAGAAGTAACGACATTTACAAAACAATATTATGTCGTTACCAAATCATACTAACAATATCAATAACATATCAACAATAAAAATTAAGAAATTATTTAGTGTAGTATATAATACATACATTCACGCCTATTTATCCCCAAAGGGTTAGTCAGAGACTAGGCAATGAGGACAGCAAAAGCAGTCCACTACCACAGTCCACGTTTCACCAAATAAGAACTGCACATGTGCTCAGCGTGACAGGTGGTGAGCCCATCGGCGCTCTATGCTGTTGGATGTATGTGCAGTCTGCATAGTCTGTTAGTCGGGTGCCGCGCGATCGCACAAGCTGACATAAGTCTCATAATGAACTACAAAGCAAAATCGATCATATTGATATTTAAAATTAGAACAATTCTGCTTTGAAGTTTCAAACCTAGTAATTTGAGAGCAATGTTTTTATTCTGCGAAATATACAAAACCATCACGCGCTTGTGTTAAAAATTTAAAATTAACTTTTTTATGATGGGGGTGACCTGCGGAATATCCATTATCAATACAAATATTTTCATGTAAGAATTATTGTGTTATGCGTAAAATTAAGAAAGTTGTCAAAGAAAAATGTTTAAAGAATTTGTTTCAAATTTCAACAAGGTCACGGCCTTGTGCAATGATCAGGCTAACTTACTATACGTAAGGTTTTTTAATGTAGGTATTTAACTAATTCAGCGCATTGTACAAGTAACTTAAAAATACGTAAATTTTCACAATTTCGTGCAGGATCCCCTTAAGAGATGGGTCGGTAGTATTCTTTCAAAGAGCCGCCACCAAACAGCTCTGTAGTAAAGACAGTGTAGTAAAAGAGGTCAGTTGTCGTTATAACAGAGAAACCCCTCTTCTTATATCACTAAGTTTTATTTTAGAGGCCAACCGTCAGGTTACACAAGAATTGCCAGACGTCCATGCGCCAGTAAACCAACTCGCGCTGAAGACCAAATGCGTTAGGTCTTGACGCCAATCAAAACCCGGAGAAGCACGCTCTTCATTCGGTACTCATAAGACTAGGTGTCTCGGGAGACTTTCCCCGTGAACACGTGTAGGTCACTGCCTATTTTCCAGATAGGTTCTAGGTTAGATTATACCAAAGACAATAGAAATTCAGTAATAAGCCACTTCTAGGAGTTTTCGTGGCAGACAATGTGAGACATATAAAAACACTAGCGGCCGTTCGCGGTTTTACCAGCGTGGTTTCCGTTCCCGTGGGAATATCGGGATAAAAGGTATTCTATGTGTCAATTCAGGTTTTAAGCTATTTATTATATAATATCATCCAAATCCATTAAGTAGTTTATACGTGAAAGAGTAACAAACATCCATCCATACTTACAAACTTTTAAGTTTATAATATTAGTAGGATAATACCTATACTCACAGCCGGCTCAAAATTTCGCTGTAAAACCCTTCCTACCTGGGGTAAGACAAAACATTCGGATTAGTGAGAAAACCGATCCCAGCTTATTCCATACACGAAGTACATTCGAACCTAGTAGTGTTAAAAAAAATTACAAACCCATGTAAATGTAAATAACGCGGGCGTCCGTACATCCGCGCATCTACGTCCGGCCTCATATGAATAAATGAGGTGACCAGTGATTGTGCTTGAATAATTCAGGGGCCACCAGTTTTTTCGGCGAATTTCTCTCTACCCCACTCGGTCCATTCAATATTGTAATCCCTCCCTGTTGAATTTAATATAAACAGTGCTGTGCTCTTCATTCCGCCGGCATGAACCGTTTTGTTAGCTGATGCGCTTGTCTTTTTGCTCATACAGCATATTGATTTTTAAACTATCACTACGTTTACTTATTACGTACGTTTACTCTATGTTACGTACGCTACGAACTTATTAGGATGTAAGTACCGTTAGCTTTATACACTTTACAGGCAGTTGGATGATGGATGGATGATGTGTATTCCCACTGTATTTTAAACATTTTTAAAACTAATCCAATCAACCAACCATAGAAAGAAAATTGTTTCGTCACTGGGTACGGGGTGTAGTCGCGGGCGGGCTGTTAGTTTAATATAAAATTTACTACTCTTTTTGTTTCATCACTATCCAAAAAAGATGATGGACTTTTAAAATGTTTAGAAACACCAAGACCCTTCAGTCTTATTACGATATCGTTAAAACGAACGAATAGAATGACAAACAACAAAATATTTTTTTTCAAAGCACTTTTCTTTATGAAATCTCATTTTATTTCCAAGTGAAGTAACTTAGCTTTATTAACCCCCGCTTCATCGCCTCTCAGTAGCCATGACACAATAGCTGTGACTAAATTCTACATTATTCATAGAATTCGGTGACTTGTGTGTATGAAGACTCGCACTGCTAATGGAATCTGATATTAAATTCATGTCTAGCATCGGGTTTGGTCTCAAAATGGTGATTAAATTCTTGGACTGATATAGAAGATTAATGGGAATTTGAAACGCAAGACTTAGTATGTATGTACCTACCTATATAACTGTTAGATATTAGCATAAAGTAAGATGGTGGCTGTGTTCATTTATGTACATATATGTAATTCTGATAAATTTCACTAGCTTAATAACTCTGTTCTGAGAAATAGACAAACTTATGTAAAGTTATAGTAATAGTAGTTAATTTACTTTGTAAACCAATATGGGGTTAGAGATTGTAATTTGTAGTTAATAAAATTACAGTCTCTTGGATCCACTAAAGTTAAATTTAGATAACAAAATTTGGACGGTTTGGATCACGATAGTCTAAATGGTAAGGCAGTCTCGGCCTGGAGGGGGCTAGTGCCGGACCGGGTTTTTTTGTATTAAATAACCCGGAAAATACTCGTCTCCTGATGTTAAGTGAAAGTGGAGTTCAGGCGCGAGCACAACCTGGTGCAGCGTCGGAGACGTAGCATCAATCACCCTCACTCTGCCGGCCCACAAGGTGCTTCTTCACGCCTCGTTTGAAGGGCCCCATGTCATAGGAATGTGGGAAGTGTGTGCTGGTAGACTAGACTGCTGTGTGCCGATATATCAGGCCCTAATAAAGGGCCCCACACTCTATCAGTTCGCCGGCAGATATCGGCCTGTCGGTTAGTAGTACAACACACGGGCGGCACCGGTGGCGGCGGCGGGCAGCTAGTACTAACTGACAGGCTGATACCTGCTGCCGGCGAACTGGGGGGCGATCGCTCTAATTTCAACCAAACTACAACTGAACCTCAGCTGTTATATAGTGTCATCGCGTTTGACACACGCGATGGCGCTATACGAAGTCGGTAGGACGGCTACGGGGCTGCGGTTCAGTTGTAGTTTAGTTGTTTGTGATTAATTAGCGCGATCGCCCTATCATCGTGTGTGGGGCCCTTCAGTACTAGCCCGCCCGCCGCCGCCGCCGCCCCCCGTGCGTTGTACTACTAACTGACAGGCTGATATCTGCCGGCGAACTGATCGTGAGTGGGTCCCTTAAAACGGTCATGCTATTTGCCTGCGAAAATTAAAGCGAGCGTTGCCGTGGGCAAATACATAGTACTACAAGTACAATAATAATTAGCTGAAACAACTTTCTTATCCTTTTTCCAAGAAGTAGGTATTATAATTATTAGCTGACTTATTAGTGTTTGTAATTTTGTAATATTGTATTTCTACGCTGCTGTATGAACTTAATTATGTCTGTTTGAATAGAATTGAATTGAATTATGGATATTCGCTGACTTAGGTTACATTTAGATAAGGTAAATTAAGTAAAACTAACTTAAGTGATTTTCGATTTAGTTTTTACATGAATATAGCATTAATAATAGCCGAAATAAGTTACTTGTCTTTTTTCTAAGAAGTATTATATACTTATAATCTGGTGTTAATGACTTCTACTCCTAAATGCTTTGGATATTTATGACATTGACTGACCTAATACTAAAGGTAAAGGTAATTACAATAATAATACCTAGTCGTTTTACCAATGTCCATTATCGAATTTACTAACACACAGAATATTAATTTGCCAATAATTGCAAATTAATTAAGCAAGCAACACAATATATGTATAATCCTAGTCGTATCATATAACGGCTACACGCTATTATAGTGGCTCAGTTCGGTCGCTAATTGAATTCTATGATTTATGTATCGAGCCTGTACGATAGCCGTGACGAGGCAGCCACACACAAGCTGTAGCGGAAACGAGATTACGGCGATGAGGGTAAGTTATTTCCGTTTTTCACAAATAAAATACATACTTCATACACAGATTTAGGCCTCCCCACCAAGTCACCTTGGCGGGAGGATGGTTTACAACCGCAGCTGATGTTCACCGAAATTTCGTTGCAAACAAGTGTCCGCACTGTTGTAAACCGCTGTTGAAAACTTCGGTTTAGGGCTTGTTTTCAACAGTCTGGTCCACGCTTTACATCTGTTATGCCCAAAAGGTTAGTCGTAGACTAGGCAATGACAAGACGCAGTATTACAACTGCACATATGCTCAGCGTGATAAGTGGTGAGCCTGCTCTATGCTGTTGGACAGACAAAAGATGTGTATTTATTTTATATTAGAAGGAGGCAAAAGGCGGGTCACCTGAGAGGAGTCGCAGATGCGTTGTCGACCTTTTAAGAAGGGAATAGGGTTGAGGAAGGAATAGGAGTTGTGAGGAGGGAGGGGGGGGGAGGGGCCTCCGGAACTCTCACTGGCCGGACGAAACACAACAGCACCAAGTGCCATTATTTCACGCGGGATAAAAATGTGTGTCGGAATCATAGCAAATGGAAAGCTGCAGGCTCTGTCTGTCTACCCACCAGAAAAACGGGTGTGATGTACTTAACCGTGTCGCGTAACGGTGAAAGAATACTACCACCCCCCCTCTTCCCTTGGGTGTCGTAAAAGGCGACTTACGGACTAAAGACTGCACATGCTTCCAACAGCATAGAGCGACGATGTGCTCACAACCTGTCACGCTGAGCACATGTGCAGTCGCTATTTGGTTAAAAGTGGATTATGGCAGAGGACTGCTTCTGCAATAGTCAATAGTCAATAGTCAAAATATATTTATTCAATAAACTCAATTAATAAGTACTTTGAAACGTCCAAATATTTTTTAACCTACCACCCATTCAGGACATCATTTTTTAACTGTGGCAAAGAACGGGCGCAAGAAACCACAGCCACAGAAGCAACGACATTTACAAAATATATATATATTATATGTCGTTACCAGATCACAAAATACAAAATATGAATTTGAATGTAAATAGTTTAATTAAATATGGTGCTCTATATAAATTAATTATAGGCAATTAGAAATAGCTGTTGGAGTAGGTACTTGGAGCATGTCAGACCCAAGCTGTTTTGTCTTCTGTATAATCCGACACTTTATAATAAGCTTTTTTATAAAGCTCTTCTTTGATTTTGATTTTAAATTTATCAAGATCTAATTTCTGAATATCATTTGGTACTTTGTTGTATAATCGTACACACAGACCCTTAAAAGAATTATTTATTTTATGGAGCCTAGTATAAGGCACTGCTAATTTGTTCTTACTTCTAGTATTTAATTTGTGAATATCACTGTTTTTTGAAAACATTTCAATATTTTTATGAACATACACAAGATTTTCATAAATATATTGTGATGCAACTGTCATTATACTTATATCCTTAAATCTCTCTCTGAGAGAGTCACCAGCCTGTAGGTTATATATTGCTCGAATAGCCCTCTTCTGCAGCACAAAGATAGTTTGAATGTCGGCAGCATTTCCCCACAGTAAAATGGCGTACGACATTACACTATGAAAGTAACTGAAATAAACTAATCTCGCTGTATCAACGTCAGTTAACTGACGGATCTTCATTACTGCATAAGCCGCAGAGCTAAGTCTATTCGACAATTTAGCTATATGTGGGCCCCACTGAAGCTTGGCATCCAACGTGATGCCTAGAAACACAGTGGTGTCCACAGGATTCACATTCTTATCTTTAATTTGTACACTAGCTATTACCTGCTTAACATTAGGCAATACAAATCTTACACATTTGGTTTTTCCCTCGTTTAATAGCAAGTTATTAACACTAAACCAGTGAACAATCTTTGAGACCGCATTATTCACATCGTCATAATTTGGGTGTCGTCGTTTCACTTTGAATAAAAGTGAAGTATCATCAGCAAACAATACTATCTCATGACTGTCTTTTACAAAATAAGGTAAGTCATTAATATAAACCAAAAACAAGAATGGACCAAGTATTGAACCCTGCGGAACTCCCATTTTAACCACTGATCCCGGAGATCTTTTACCGTTAATGTCGACCTTTTGAATCCTGTTACTCAAGTATGAGATTAGAAGGCTCAAAGAAGCATCCCTAATTCCATAGTGGTTAAGCTTCCTGACCAAAGTTTCATGTAAAACACAATCAAAAGCCTTGGATAAATCACAAAATACCCCTAGGGCATCCTGTGATTCCTCCCAGGTATCAAATATTTGGATTAAAAGCTCAACACCGGCGTCAGTTGTAGAGCGACCCCTAGTAAAACCATATTGTTTACAATGTAAAAGTTTATTTTTATAAAAATGAATTTGCATTTGATCTAGTATTAACTTTTCAAAAATTTTACTAAATGTGGGTAGCACAGAAATAGGTCTAAAGTTAGAGGGGTCAGAAGTGCTACCCGATTTAAATAATGGAATTATTTTACTATATTTCATGAGGTCAGGAAAATCACCACAGTCAATGCATTCATTAAATATGCAAGCTAAAACTGGAGCTATTGTCATAATTACAGATTTAGCGACGTCCACGGAATTACCCCACAGATCAGCAGTTTTCTTTTTATTGAGAGTGTTAAATGTTTTTATTATATCTATAACACAATTTTTTTGAAAACTGAAATTATTTTCACAATCTTTAACATTCTCCTTCAAAACAGATTCAGCTACAGTGGGGGAGGAAATCAAGGCTTTTGTAGTTGAAACTGGAATGTCAGTAAAAAAACCTCTCAAATGCTGCAGCAACATCAGCATCAGAAGTCAAGGTTTTATTATCACAATTTAAATTGTACTCATTATTACGACTTTTGACCTTTCCTGTTTCACTATTTATAATATTCCATGTCATTTTTATTTTGTCATTACTATTCTTAATCTTAGAACTCAGATAGTTTGCCTTGGCTAATCGACATACTCTTTTGAATAACTTTGAATAACTTTTAACATATAATTTGAAGTCATCGCTGGTGTTATAGTTGCGTTCACCATAAAGTTCATAAAGGCGTTTCCTACTTCTGTGAATACCAATTGTAGCCCATTCATTAAAAGTTACAGTACCACTAACTGAGATCTTTTTTGGAATAAAAGTTTTATTAAATTCTGAACAATAAATGTTAAAAAAAATATTATAAAAGACATTAGGATTGTCATTGTATTCTAAATAATTTAATTTTGTATCTAGATTGCTTTTAAAGCGTTCCAGCCGACCTGCAGTTTTTGGTACAACAGTGATATTCTTTTTCGTCACTTGTTTACGCTGGTGTGGAAAGCTGACCATTTGGCCACAATGATCAGAGTCCAGGTTATTAATAATTTGCTTAGCCAGTGGTTTTACATTTGTATATATGTTATCAATACAGGTGGCCGAAGTGGCAGTTATTCTTGTCGGCTCCAAAAATAAATGATTCAAGTTGTATGATAGAAATAGGTTTTTAATTTTAGTTGACATCGTGGAATTTTCTAACAAATTAATATTAAAATCCCCGCAAACAATTATTGTTTTACCTACATTACGGACTTTATGTAATGCCTCATCCATAACTTTTTCGAAAAAATCATATGATGCTGAAGGAGGTCTGTACACACTTAATACAACAAACTGCTCCAACTCCACACAAGCTATTTCTATTGTTCGCTCAACCGAGAGGCTCACTATGTCTTTGCGTTCCTTTAATTTAAACTTTTTACTAACAATAATTAAGGAGCCACCATGTATTGCATTTCCTCGACTGAACGAACTTCCTACCAAATGATTCTTAAAATTGAACATGAACTAATGGTCTTTAAGCCAGTGTTCTGTTATGCAAAGAATATCAATTTTATTACAGTTCACGAACAATTCAATCTCCAAATCTTTGCCCATCATTCCTTGGATGTTCTGGTGGACAATGTTTAAAGATTGTACATTTTTTAAATTTAATGATTGACATGGGCTTTTGCTAAAGCTATTTTTACATTCATTTAATTTCATTTTATTAACAAACATTTCGCAAGAGTTTTCCTCTTTTGTCATTTAATTTAATTTAAATAATTAATTGGAATGTCAGTAGAAACACTACTGACGTCTATGTCAAATATACATTGCTCAATAGAAGCAACTTGTTTAGCCAAGTTTTTGGCTAACGTTTGACGTCTGCGGTCCTCATTGCCTAGTCTCTAAATAACCCTTCGGGGATAATAGTCGTGATTATTAGTATGTATGTATGTTTATACTGAATCGCTGTCGCTACCGCTTTTGCGCGGCATACCACCAAGATAGTTTGGAGGCCCTGAAACTTGATAGTTTATCCATAACATAAAATAATAGCGAAACTACGTGTAGCGTTTATGGGTTTGCGTTTACGAATTATGTGTTGTTATTACTACACGGTTGAGCTGTGTAATTGTTATTTTGGGTTATACGCTATAGTAGGTGTTCTCTTCTGTTAGCCATGTCTGCCAAATTGTAACAAAATAATGTAACTATTGAAAAAAAAATATGGAGAGATAAGGTGCGTTGGGGTAAATTCGGACGGGTTTAGTTGTATTTGTAAGATGTTGGTAAAATTTATTTTTCAAGAGAGTTATATTAGTTAGCACAATAAATTATAGTGAAAATTAATTGTTAATAAACAGGCTATAAGATAGAATGTGTTTTATATAGTTATAAACGAAACAACTAAGTACTATTTATCTGTTTATTTGTACGAATAAAATTTTATAACATAGAAAATGATCGGACGTTCATGGGGAAAGACCGGACTACCTTCTAAAATCGCCACTATGGCTTAAAACACAGAGTTCGTAGAAAGAATATATTCATTCTTATACATCCTACGAGATTATCTTTGGAAAATTGTATATTGTTAAAAAAGTCACCTGGAACAGTAAATTGTTTTTTTTTTGTTTCGGACATCCGAACTTAACCCACTAGACCTAATCGCAAATTGCAGTGGCTCTCAAACTTTCGTGTTCGGAACTTTCCGAATTCCAGATTGATGATTGGATAGGTAATACTTAATATGTTGGATATATAAAATAAACCTAACAATTTATTGCTGATCAAACTTTTATTAAACTGCTTATTAATATTACTGATCAGTCTTAGCTATTGAAGTTAGACAACCACATGCATTTTCACTGTACTTTAAGATCCGATTATTTTAGTCCGAACTTCACTGTTAATATCTGCTTGGGGAAAGACCGGATCTCAGCCTGCATCCCTATTTTGTCCATTTTAAACAGATACCTATATCAGAACACACCATATATCTTGATAACTCGAAGATTTAATATTTGCAAATAGCTCACCAAGAAAACCAGCAAAATGTTGACTGGGGTAAATCCGGTTTTCGTAAATTATCCTATATGGTGACACTTCCAGTAAAACATGCATAACTCATAACTGATGCGTCGGAACGACCAAAATGGACTGGGATGCAGGGAAAAACAAAATGTCGTTTCACGCTTTCTTGCCAGAATACAAAAATAACTCCTTGTTCGGAATATAGGAACAAATACGGTCTTCCCCCACTTCCGAACTTACCCCAACACACCTTAAATCAGCTTTTTAATTAAAAATGCAAAATACACAAAGCAGATCTATACAAGTTTTCCTTATGTTTTATACTACATCACATGAGCACTTAAGCTTTCATCATTAACCTTAATTACTGAACCTTAATTACTGACTATCGGAACTGGCTGTCTTATCTCTTACTGTGGAAATAAAACAAGATTTAAAACAAGCCAAACTAACAACCAATACGACTTTAAACTGCAATGGTATTACATTTATTAGTGGTTTCAACTGCCTGCCTGAATAATAAATAGGTAATAATTATTATGAAAACCTAAAACGAAAACCCAACATCAAACATCCAACCACTAGACCACAGCAATCAGCGGTAGATACAATTTAAATAAATAAAAATTTAGTTACGATTGATTTATTACTGCCACTTCCTCTTGGAAAACGATGTGGACATAACTCAAAAGAGAATTAAAATTCTTTAGCAGTCACAAAATGGCGACGCGTCTCGACGGCCATTTTAAAATATCCGACGTAAATCTCCCGCCGTTTTCCCTTGCAGAAAAGTAACGGGCATCTGAAATGAGTTTTATTGTAGAGATGGATCGCCGACTTCTTTCTAAAACAGCATTTGCATACTTTATACACCATGTTAAGAGCTCGATAATACAGAATACAGAAGTATAAATCTCAAGATCAAAGCTGTATTAAATTAACACTCTTAATATACCTACTATTTCATTTTTTGTCCGATCATAAATAGGCTAGTGAAAAGGCTCTTCTAGACTAGATAGGACTTCATAATAAAAATGAACCCCCCCATCTTCTTAAAAGATAATTAAAATTCTTCAGCAGTCCCAAAATGGCGACACGTCTTGTCGGCCATTTTGAATGTTATACATGAATCTCCCGCCGTGTTTCATTGCAGAATAGGGTTATTCCAATCCGCCCCAAAAATTTGTTCCGAATAGTTCCTAAACTAAAATTTAATGTAAATTAAATCTTTTATCTTCAAAAAATCTTTGTGGCCCATTGGGATGAATATACTTATAACTAATTTTCGAGAACAAAAGAATTTGAGCGGATGGAAATAACCCGCAGAAAAGTAACGGCCAGCCAGAATGACTTTTTTAAGAATTATTCATTCAAACATTCTTTGAAGATTGCAACTGCATACTGGAGAGATTTTTCAATTTCATATAATTTTTTTGTTACGAGTTTCTTTCCTTGTTGAAACGTTGTCTGGTACTGATGAAATATTGTACCCCCTAGGGGTCAAGCTGTATACCGAGAAAGTGTACCTTTGTTAACCATTAGTTCATCGTTATACTTTAGTGGTAAGAATAGGTATAGCATATAATAATTTAAAACCTTATAAACGCCTACAAACGTTTAAAATAAATAGTGTACAACACTAAATGGGGAGATAAGCCCAAAGATCCATATCTGCATATTGCCATAGCTTATTGGCAATTAGCATATTAATTAGCCAGTTTTCATAGTTAAATAAAAGAAACGAAATTCATATTCATCTGTGTTTGTTGTAGGTTTCATCTATGTATCATGTATACTTTCATTTTTCAACTGTAAGTCCCTTCCATTTTTATTTGTAAAAAACATTTTTACAAAGCTTTCTGAAATACAGACAGAGTGCTCTAAAGTTTACTTACTTAGGAGCATTTTCAAGCACTCGGCTAGTAATGTTACCTTCATTATTAATTGTCCTGCCAAAACACGACGATTTATAATAGTAGAGGATCCGAGTATACAACGACCTTCACCGAGCGGTTAATGGATGAAAAGTATTATATATCAAATTTAATGTGTTAAAAAATATATTGCGAGTGGGTTGGCTGAAAAATTTCAGTCCAGTATATGATTAAATAAATATTTAAAAAATATTTTTTTAAATATTGCACTTGTTTCGATAATAGATAAATTACTTAAGTACCAATCGAAAGTATGAAGTCTATAGAATGTGCAAAAGTTAGGTTGACTATTTTTACCTGTCATAACATTGGGTAGGCAGGTGTAAACAGGCAAGTCAATATTAGTAATTTGCAACCGTCTGGTTAAGGTTATATAAAGATAAGCTCATTACAAACACACACACACCAAACCAGTACAATGTAAAAAAAATTATTTTTTTTAACATTAAATTAATCATTAATGGTACTGGACTGAAATTTTTCAGCCAACCCACTCGCGATATATTATTTAACATATTAAATTTGATATAAAATACTTTTCATCCATTAACCTTCTCGGTGAAGGTCGTTCTATACTCGGATCTTAGACTATAAGAAGAAGACCAAAAATGACACACATATGAAGTCGTCAAAAAAGTAAATTCGCAAACCTCAAACTAATTTAAATTAATAAATCGCCCTTCTCTCCTCTTCCAATTGCAGTGCCTGACAGGGTCCATGATGTACATTTACAAATTACAATAACACCTTTATGTAGGTAACACATGGATAGCAATAAACATAGAGTATTGAAACAATTGTAAGTGGTTTGAAACAGAGATTAAGGGAGGGGGCTACATCACCAGGAACGTGGCTCTAAAAGAAGAAAACTCATATTTATAAATACTTACATCAGTCTAAGTAAATCTTAACATTTGTCTAATAATCGATAGGAACCTGTTTTAGCTCTTATTTAACATTGTGTACGAGTATAACTCTCATAATGAACCGCACAATTCGCTTATGAACTTGTTTTGAATCTAAATACGGTTTTAATTACGCCGCTAGCTTACTTGCGGCTTCACGCGCGCGAACGATCATCTCATTATGCGGATGTAGTAATTTGCTCTGCTAGTACAGCTTAGCGTTAGCTGGTACACACATAGGCGAATACATACATATAATCACGACTATTATCCCCGAAGGGTTAGTCAGAGACAAGGCAATGAGGACAGCAAAAGTAGTCCTCTATCATAGTCCACTTTTCACCAAATAGTGACTGCACCATGTGCACAGCGTGACAGGTTGTGAGCCGCTCTTTGCTTATGGAAGTATGTGCAGTCTTTAGTCCGTTAGTCGACTCTTACGACACCCAAGGGAAGAGAGCGGGTGGTAGTATTCTTTCACCGCTGCGCGACACGGTTATACAAAATACCACAATATATACATACTTTCGGCTTTTTAATTCTTTGCCAGCGCATGTCCCAGCTCCTACAGTCCCGGGTCTATAAAGCGGGGCGTGAAACGGCATTTATACAGGCCGCCATGAATGGGTGCGCTCGTTATCGTGCTTATTCCACGGTGGAGAGCGCTCTCATTATTTTGGACTGCATCGGCTACTTACCATCAGGCAGGATGCAGTACTATGACGAGTCATAATAGAAAAAAATAAAAATTCCTACATATATTTATTCGCACGGTGGTAGGATATGGTCTGGATGGCCACAACCAGCATTGTTTTACATTGCTGCATTCAAGTTTGAAGGGTACAGTAAAATATGGAGCATCAAGAGAACTGCATAATAACTAAAGCTTCGGTGTCACGCGTCTATGGACTGCAGTGGGTGTTTTCTGTCCGTATGTTTATACAAACATACATAGAATAGAATAGAATAGAATCCCTTTATTGCTTAAAAAAGTTCTTAAAATATATATATATAGTATCAACAGTTTGCCAATGATCAGGCATGCAATGTACACAAATAAATATTATTAACATTAATATTAACAAAATTCATCGTGAATTTAACAATTAATTAGTCTTGAAACTAAATATTCATTTAGTGTATAGAAAACATTATTATATAACCAACTTTAGAACCATACAGACTCACAACTATTATCCCCAGAGGGTTAGTCAGAGACTAGACAACGAGGACCGCAGAAGCAGTCCTCTGCCGTAGTCCACGTTTTTGTACCTACATTGTTTTCGGAACGAGCCGTTCTTAATTATTCAATGACCAAAACTGTATGTGTATACAATGTGATAGGGCTGGTACTTCTAACCCGTTAAGGCTAAGTATTACATCTAAAACCGTCGACAAAAAAAATAATATGGGGGGTCCAACCCCCTCCCCCTATAATTTATAACCATTTTTTTTTGATGTACTGCGCCGCGCACGATACTATAAGCGATATCAAAGGTTTCCTACGTCGTAAAAACATGAAAAAATGGCAAACGGTAGCTAATGACACTGGCTAACTAATCAATCACTTTGTTTCGTATGTTTGATTTGGTGAGAAAAAAAATCATTACTTTATTATTTTGTGATTTAAACATTGAGGTAAAGTAGTACATTATAACTCAATGATATAAAATCACTTTTTATGTTTTCACAGATTACTCAAAGCTAAATTGGACCCCCCATATTATTTTTTTTGTCGATGAATTTAGATGTAGTACTTAGCCTTAACGGGTTATAAGTACCACCCCTATGACACTGTATAAGGAGAAGAATAATACAAGAAGAAAGTAAAAAATAGCGACTGCACATGTGCTCAGCATGACAGGTGGTGAGCCCATTCGCCGCTCTGTGTTGTTAAATTTATGTACAGTCATTAGTCCTTTTACGACACCCAAGGGAAGAGAGGGGTTGGAAGTATTCTTTTCGTGAACCGATATACCACTCCGCCTTTTTATACACACAGGTTTATACACACAACTAAATAGTGCTTTGAGTAGTCTTCCATACGCGCTCGCAGGATCCGAATTCTGTCCGTGCGTTTGTGTAACCCCAACCCCTCACACCTGACCGCGTGCAGTTCCACCGGTGGGCAATGCTCGTAAAGCGGAGAGGGTTCGTATTTCTGCAACATCGTAAATATCTCGATGCTCTCGGAGCTTGCGGGCTTATTCTGGATGCCGATGCTATATATATATATATAAACAAACCACGGAATAATAATGCTTGCGTAGAAAATAAAATAACCAACCAAATACAAACTTATTGTTTTCTGAGGTTTAAGAGAGCACTACACATTGAAATTAAACACAGAGAGACTTCCCTGTGACCACGGACCCTGTAAAGGGTTTGAAACGTCAGGCTAATATAAAAAACTATGTAAATTGAAAATTAAAGGCGAGTTAATCCGTAAAAAAGTGTTTCATTTCAAATACAAACTTCCCTCTTTGTTTCACTCTTCGCGATTACGGGCTCTTGAGTCGTTGCAGTAGGAGTCAAGCTCGTCCCGCCATCTTTTTCTGGGCTCCTGGAACTGTGTGTGTTTGTGTGGTCTAAGCAATATGTGTTATATGTAGAAAAATAAAACAAGAAAGTAAGATATTTATTGTATTCGAAAGTATTCTTTTGACTTGTAATTAATTATACATACATAGATGTAATCACGACTATTATCCCCGAAAGGTTAGTCAGAGACTAGGCAATGAGAACAGCAGAAGCAGTCCTCTACCATAGTCTACTTTTCACTAGATAGCGACTGCACATGTGCTCAGCGTAACAGGTGGAGAACCCATCGCCGCATGCTGTTGGATGTATGTGCAGTCTTTAGTCCGTTAGTCGCCTTTTACGACACCCAGGGGAAGAGATGGGTTAGTAATATTCAAATCATCAAAAAGTCTTTCTAACTCATCGGCCGAATGGTCAAGCGCACGGCTCGATATCCATAGGTTCCGGGTTCAATTCCCGGTCGAGCAAAGTGTGTTTCTGATTTTTCGATAAACAACTCGCGTTTGTGATCACCAACTAGCATTTGACAAGCGTGGTGATTTAACCATTAATAATAATAAAACGGTATTTAAGCCAATAACCTTGATCGACACCTAGAGAAGCTCTCGCTGAAAGATTGGGTCAACGGTCAGATACAAAAAGCAGTACTCCTTGACACGGCACATTGTCAGGAGGTTCCTTGCAGCCCTAACCACCGACAGCTTGGGTCTATCCCCGCTGCCGGTGGCAACCCAGGTTAAGTTTTTTTATAATATTTTATTTTGTAAATATGTTTTTATATAAAATATTTTAAAATAAATTCATTAGATTAATGTTTAAATAAAAAATAACAATAATGTATTTATTGCATTATTTATTATTTTTTAAATTCATATTTTATATTTCATGACCTGGTAACGACATATTTTTTTTTTTATAAATGTCGTTGCTTCTGTGCGCTGTGGTTTCTTGCCCGTTCTTTGCCACTGTTAAAAAATTACGTCCTGGTGAATGGGTAGTAGGTTATAAAAGATTTGGGCGATTACTATTAGCTAAGTACTTATTAATTGTGTTTATTGAATAAATATATTTTGAGTTTGAGTTTTTGAATTCAACAAAAAATGGTTACATTTTACAAAAGTTTATACGATGCTATCCGCTTATGCTTAAAAACTGTGTAGCGGATAACAATACCCATCAATTAATTGTAGCGATGACTGCAGTGGAAAAGTATACAGGCTGTACTTCACCAGAATAAGGCTCCGGCGAGGCTATAAAGGAGCGTGACTTCACACTGTAGTTTACAGCTCTGCATCTTCGCAGTTTCGGCGCACTCCGGTCGGTCGTATTTTCACTCATCGAAATACAATGGAGACAGCTTTGATGGGGTTTATTGTATTCAGTTTTATTTACGTTTAGTTACATTTACGTGTTATCAGATACATTATAATGTTCTTCAAGTATAATATTTGCAATTTTGTTTCGTTGTATTTTGATGCTGGAAAAACTCTTCTTTTTTATTTTAGAATGTACTTTGGTTTTGCTTTTTTGCAACTTAACATTTAATGTAAAAATTGCAATTATTGCTCCAGCAAGCGAAATTAAATCCTGTACAATCGAGTTAGGGAATCAAAGTAGTTGTATTCACTGTTTAACAGTTATTGGCTTTTGCACACAACCTATTTATAAGTACTATGTTTTACTTTCTTAAGCCCCTACCACAGATGTGGCCCCGACTTACAAGTTATTAATTCCAGTCAAATTAACAATTTGCTCTTCGATCGATTCACTAAAACTCAAGAAGTCAAGCAACAGTTTTCTTGTTACAAGCCAGTTTCTATGAACTGAAATTAATTTCATCTTCGTTCACTAAGACTTTTGATACAAAAGGTGTATGATCTTTCAAGCGTGCTCCGCGTAACGAAGCGTCCGGCGGCGGCCTGACTACGTGAAACGATACCGGTCGCGAAACCATCTCAAATCCACATCATTAGCCGATAGACGTCTACTGATGGACAAAGGCCTCCCCCAAGGATCTCCACCACGTCGGTGTTGTGCTGCTAGCGTCCAGCCGCTACCCGCGACCATTATCATTTTTTTTTTATGTCTGTACTCGCCACCTAGCGCCACCTAGCGTTGTATCGCGAAGTTGGCGCGCGTGAGGAGTGGGAACGAAGGACGCGCGCCCGCGCGACACTGGGTCTGCAAGCGATCGTGAGACGTGCGCACGTATACGCGCCTTCTGTGCCCTGGTGTCGCCTTGGACTTATTGACTGAACCTCGAAGTGAACGCCTAAATGTCTGTGGTGGAGTGAAGTGAACCGCCTTCATCGCTGCCCGCCGCCAGCTCGCGTCCAGGTTCCTGCGATTCCGGACACCTTCCCGTGAGTACCTACTTCTCCATTATCCCTAACCAAACCTGTCGTTCTGGGTCCACAACCTTAATTACGTCGCATGTTACTGCGCATCACGCAATAACAATGTCGTTGCCGTTGTTTTATGGTTTTTATGTTTTGGTTATTGTAATGGAAAGTGCCCTTCCATGATAGGCAGGACATTTTTCAATTCTAATTGACGCTGTAAAAAAAAGACGGAAAAGAAATGCCTTTGCTGAGTTTCTTGCCGGTTCTTCTTAGTACGAGGCGCCCGCCCCATAGTTAGGACTTTCGAACCGATGGCATAATGACTTTCATAAGTGCTGTAACCTAAACATGGCCAAATCTGAATAAATGATTTTGATTCTTCTTCTTCTTGATTCATTACTAAATAACATACCCCTTATAATTAAACGTGGTATTAAGTTATATCTGGTTCATACGTGGACAGATTCTCTGTCTACGAGTTCAGTACTAGTGTGGTCTCTGTGTAGCATTATTATCCAGAAAATGACAGTTTCAGATAAACCAGCTACATAAAACTTAAGAGCTGTGTGTGGCGGACCAACACGTTGACTGCCGCAAAACCAGACACAATTGAAATTTAATTGTTTGTCGATCTTTGGTTAACCCCATGGCGCTTAAAATCTTAAAAAAATACCCATCTCTTCCTGTGGGTGTCGTAAAAGGCAACTAATGGACTGAAGCCTCCTCAGCACATCCAACAGCATATAATGGCGATGGGCTCACAGCCCATCGTGCTGAGCACATGTGCAGTTGCAGCAAACGTGAACTCTGGCAGTGCACTGCTTTAGCGGTTCTCATTTCCAAGTCTCTGACTTACCCTTTGGGGATAGTAGTCGTCAGTGTATGTATTTCTCCAGATTATTTAAGCCAGATCTTTCCTTGGGTGTCGTAAAAGGCGACTAACGGACTAAATACTGCACATACATCCATCAGCTTAGAGCGGCGATGGGCTTACCACCGGTTGCGCTGAGCATATTTACAGTCGCTATTTGGTGAAAAGTGGACTATTGCAGAGGACTGCTTTTGCAGTCCTCATTGCCTGTAGACCTAGCATGCGCAACACGAGATATGTCGCGGACGAGAGACGACAATTCATTTAGAGTTGTCATGTTTTTTTTTCTTTCTTTAAAGGCTTTAGTCGTTGAACGACTATGTCAGCCTAAGTTGTTATGTTAAGGTTTGTAGACAAAAATACCACAGTTTATGCAAAAACTACTATTAAGTCTATTTTTGACAAATTATGTAGAGTTCTAAGCGCATCCATGTGTCTTTAGTGTCGATAGACATTAGAGATAAATGAAAAAAACACGAAAAAACGGGTTGAGAAAAGTTCTCGTGTTGCGCATGCTAGGCAGGCTGGTCAAAGTAGTGTGGTTATTAATAGTCGTGATTATATGTATGCTTGGCTTCCGTTCCGTTCGACTACCGACGCCACTTTCTCCTACTAATGTAGTTTCTAGTTACTACATGACAGACTGGTAGGGCTATTAAGTCCGCCTGGCTAGCTACCACCATCTGTACCAAGTCTGTCGCCATAACAACGATGTTTATAGCATTGTTGTGTTCCGGCAGATTGAGATAAGATAGCCAGTTCCTCAGTGGTTGAGGATTCCGGGTGAAGCGCGCTTCCACCTTCGGCCTTATCGTCACTTCCCATCAGGTGAGATGAAGGCCAAGCGCTTACCCGTTGCCAATAAATAAATAAAAAAATGTAACATCGCAAAACGATTATGCAGCCAACCAGTCGCTACGTTACGTAATAAGGGAGACGCTCCCTGTTTAATAAGGTGAGATGTTGATTAAACTGCTTTGCGCGAGGAGAAGGTTGTCCGTGCAGTCAATAACAGCCTTAATGCAAAGGGGCAATTGGTTTACGGTCGTGTTTAAGGTTAACGTGAAATGAAAGGGAACCTTAATGGGTTACCGGTGTTAAGTACGCCACATAGAAATACACTGCAGCATGGAAGAGAAATAGTGTGGTGTGAGGATGTTAGGATATGAAAGTGTAGGGTAGCATTGAATACTGTTTAGATTAGATTAGATTAGATTATTTAGATTGTTTTTTTTCTAGTAAACATCTAAATCATCTAAAGCATTGTGAATGCAAAATTTCAATAATTAAGACTGTTTAGATTACTTCAGATAAAGCTTTAGGCTCTTAAATGGCATGAACGAATAGGTTAATATCAATTTTAAATTCTTAATAAATAATTGTGTATCTGCACCATTATATCTGCATTATAAAATGGATGATAAGAAATAAACGTCTTGAGTTACTTGCCACCTCTTCTCAGTTGAAGGCTTTCTACTGGTAGTACTACGAGTATATTATGTATATTTTAGTTCTTGGTTTGCTAGCCATATATAGAATTGTGCTACTAAATAATCCTCATTTACAAATTGTCTTCGTATCTATTTCAGACTCCGCTTCAAGTTTACCTCATGTGAAGTGAAGTCATTTGTCCTTTTTTTTGATAAAGTTAAATATATTTAAATAGCCGCAAAAGTCACACAAGCAGTAGTTAGGTAATGAAATCAGTTCTGACCATTGTATTCATAATTTTCTTAAAAACTTATATCTAATGATGACGACCGAGATTTTAAAATGTTAATGTCACTTTTCGTAAACACATTCTTTGGTCACTATTTTGTATGCCGCAAATGTAGCTGGAAAATAAACAATCAACCATATTCCTAACATAATATTAATCACAATCGCTCAAACATTACTTTTGTACTCTACCCGCTTCGGCTCAATACCCCACATGGCTCGTGTTGGTAAATTGACCCTCATCGTCTGAAATCGTTCCCAATATGTCATTAGCTTTTCTCCCCTCAGTGACGCTAAGAGCATAAGAAATTACTTTCCTTATCAAAGCCTCGCTCCTCATTGATGGGTGTATATAACTAACAAACAGTTTAAACATAGGTAAGTAAGTATACATATCAATACAAATATTATTAGCAATATGAAAATTTTATTGCAAATATTTTTTGATACTGCTGGTTTGTGCCGTTTTAGTTGGTAACAATATATGTTATGCCTTTCTATGGTTATGCCTTTTCAATTTTGGCCATTCATGTTATGCGATATAAAGTTATGCTATATAGTCATGATATGGCAAGTGACGATTATGGCCACTAACATGATGCATTGTCAGTTTATGGCGAAAAACTTTATGCGTTTCAATAGGTAACCGTAACATAATATATATTTTATAAATTTTTATGTTACAATCATGGACTAAGTAATATATCCATGGTTGCAATTTCTACTTTGACGTCTCTAACCGTAGTCTTTGATACCCGTTTACGTCTTGAAACTATTAGTATGGGTTTAAAAACTACATACCTACCACAGAAGTACAGAAGTAAGGCGCACGATAAATGTACGAAGACATTAAAGACCGCAAAGTACCGAGTATCGCGATCTAAATGTAGCATAAACTACATGAGCGAACACAGAGCCCAAATAGTTCAGCGCAAAGTTAACAAATGGGATTGGCCGCGCCATGCATCGCTCGCGTTGCGTTTGTCCCAAGTGCAGATCTGAGGGAATAAGGATGTAATATAAACAAAGATCGGATACCTTACACAGAAGAGTAAAGATACATGAGTAAAAGCAATCGAAGTGTGCCCGGGTGGTAAATCGAAAGCTATGGTCTCAGCCTACTGTGACAAGGACTGGGCGAGGTACATTTATTGTGTTCAACATCCTTGCAGCAATCAAAGAGAGAACGAGTGGCGGGCGCGCAGCCTAATAGTGGACTGGCGCTGTCTACGGCAAATACAGCAACTACAGTGCAACAGCGGGTCTAGCGCCATCTATCTATAAGACAAGAATTAGTGAAACACTTGAGCAGATTGCATTCATAGTTAAGTCCCCTTATCTGTGCCAAATAGCGTTAAATATACAATACTAGGTACCTCTTTAGGATAAGGGCATTACGTATGTGTGTTTGTAATAAACAAAGTACTAATTCTGTACCATTGTATGAGAGATCTGAGGCTTCAGCTTAAAGGCCCAAGTATCAATACCTCAGGCTTCAGTGCGTCAATCTTTATTTTTGCAGTTTCCTCCCTGAAACCCATCCACTTCTCTTGATCGTGTGTGATTTGCTACAAACCATCTAAATTTATTTTAAAATGTGTGCAGCGGAGTTGTCCCCTGTGTTAACGCGTATGTATCGTCTCTCGCTCTCTTCGGGTTGTGTGCCGGAATCTTGGAGAGAAGCTAATGTGCAACCGATCCCTAAAAAAGGAGATCGGTCAGATTCGACTAATTACTGCCCTATAGCCGTAACTTCAGTGTTGTCCAAGATCCTAGAACGAATATTGAACAAACAGCTTATACGATACCCAGAAGATCACTCCCTAATTCACGATCGTCAATGTGGGTTTCGGCCGAAACGGTCAACGGGTGATCTTCTAGCGTACGTCACACATCTCTGGGGTGAGGCTATTGACAAGCGTGGCAAGTCACTGGCAGTTAGCCTTGACATAGCCAAGGCTTTTGATCGGGTCTGGCACAAAGCTCTTCTCTCCAAGCTCCCGGCATACGGTTTGCCCGCTCAGTTCTGTACCTGGATTGCTAGCTTCCTGCATGAGCGTAGAATCCGTGTCCTTTCGGATGGATGCGCTTCGCGGTTCATGTCAGTGAACGCTGGTGTTCCTCAAGGCTCCGTTCTATCCCCCACGCTGTTCCTTCTGCATATCAATGACATGCTTCCTCTTGGAAACATTCATTGCTATGCAGATGATAGCACAGTGCATGGAGGATATAACGGTCACCCAACGACTGGGCGGGTAGACACCGAAATGAAGCGACCAAATCTTGTCATTGAGTTCGATCGGGTGTTGGACCTCATTTCTAATTGGGGCTCCGATAATCTGGTGGAGTTCAATACCAAGATAACACAGGTGTGCGCGTTCACAGCGAAAAAGTCGCCATTCCTTCCCCTTCCCTCTTTTCAGGGTACATCTCTAGGCCTGCAGAGCAGTATTAACATGCTCGGTATGGATATCCGCTGCGATCTGAACCAAAAGGACTACATCGAAACCGTGATTAAAAATGCCTCACGTAAACTCGATGTCCTGAACAAGGTGCGGCGATTCTTCACGCCTGATTAGTTGTGTCTATTATACAAGAAACAGGTGCGGTCTTGCGTGGAGTATTGCTCTCACCTTTGGGACGGCTCCGCAAAGTACCTTCTCGATGCCTTGGACAGATTGCAGCGCCACGCTGTGCGCATAATCGCAATGCGGAGGTCACTTAAACTCTCGAGCCTTTGCTATTGCGTAGAGATATTGCGTCACTCAGCGTCTTTTACCGTTTATACCATGGCGAGTGCTCTGAAGAATTCTTTGACCTCATCCCTCCTTCTCCCTTTCTCCATAGGAGTACGGGTGCTGCTCTCCGGAGTCATCAATTTACATTCTCTAATATTCCATCACGCATAAAGAATTTTGGTGACTCGTTCTTTGCCGCACTTCCAAAAGATGAAATAGTCTACTAGCACACGTATTCCCTCCTACCTATGACATAGGGTCCTTCAAACGAGGCGTGAAGAAGCACTTTGTGGGCCGACAGAGTGAGGGTGACTGATGCTACGTCTCTTACGCTGCACCAGTTGTCTTCGCACCTGGACTTCATTTCCACTTAACATCAGGTGGGTGGGTTCATTTGACGATCTTAGTATAAAAAAAAGGACCGTCCCGCCAACGCTTGGACAATTGATCCTACCAACGCCCTCTTCTTGGGTGCATGGTGGGTATAGGGCTAGTGTCAAAGTCAAATTATTTATTTAATGTGAACCTTTACAGGCACTTAATGACGTCAATACTAATCAAAAAAACATTTAACTAACTTTTAGTTAAGACTTAACAACTTCTAACTAACTAATCTATTCAACCTACCTAACTAACCTTCCACCAGTTCGGATTTTGGGAAAGCCTTCGACTGAGAAGAAGCTGGCAAGAAGCTGAGAAGAAGTGTGGCCTGTCATGCGATTCTCTAAGCGACACATAGACGCTGTGCGCATGACTGTGGTCTGCTGTCTCTCTCCAATTCTATGAATATGAAAGAGACAGAGTTAATTCTCAGAGGCTACTACCGAGGCTTTCCTTCTGCATATCAATGATATGTTATCCTTGGGTAACATTCATTGCTATGCAGACGACAGTACAGTACATCGGCGTTATTTGGGTCACCCTGCGGCAAAGCAAGCCGATGTAGTGGAGTCGAGACGGAAGATTATCATTGAGCTGGACGAGGAGTTAGACCGCATTTATAAATGGGGCTCTGATAACCTAGTCCAGTTCAATGCCAAAAAAACACAGGTCTGCGCTGTCACGGCTAAAAAGTCCGCATTTCTCCCCCAACCGTCCTTCCAGAGCAACCTATTACCCATCCAGACTGGTCTCAGTCTCTTAGGTATGGACATACACAGCGACCTCAGCCCGAAGAGCTATATTGAGAGCGTTATAACCACAGCCTCACGTAAACTCGGAATCCTGAACAAAGTAAAGCGGTTCTTCACGCCGAAGCAACGTTGTCTTTTGTATAAGACTCAGGTGCGCTCCTGCGTGGAGTATTGCTCTCATCTTTGGGACCGATCCGCCAAGTACTTGCTCGAAGCTCTTGACAGGTTGCAAAAACGTGATGTCTGTATTATCGGCAACGATGACGTTACGACCAGTCTGGAGCCGTTACAGCTACGTAGGGACATTGCTTACCTTAGTGCTTTCTACCGCCTTTACCACGGTGAATGCTCTGAGGAGATCTTTGACCTCATCCCTTCCTCTCCTTTCCTTTCCAGATCGACGCGTGTAGGTCTTAGAAGCCACCCTCATACCGTGCTGACCATCAAGACACGTATCAAAAAGTTTGGACAATCTTTTTTTTGCCGAACTGCCTGTATGTGGAATGCGCTTCCCGCACACGTGTTTCCCTCCTCTTTCTCTCCCGAGTTATTTAAAAAAAAGGGCGTGAAAAAGCATTTATGCAGGCCGCCATAGTGTAAGCGTTCAGAATAGCATGGTAGCGCTGTGATAAACGCTTTCACTTCTTGGGCTTCACTGGCTGCTTTTCATTAGGCAGAGTGAGGCCATTATGGCGTGCCACAATTTAAAAAAAAACTTAGAGAATCGCATTGCAGCTCAGTCCCATTTGAGACTTGCATTTTTGTTACCTATATGAACAACACTTATCACAGAACGCAGTATGATGTCGCATATTTGGTCAATGCGCTTAGAACCCGAGTATACCGTTCCATTGCCTTCTGACAAAGCTTGAGGTCAGTCAGACAGTAAGTAACTTTTTTGAAATAATTTTTGAAACTCTTCAATGACTTACCGATTAGCGATAAGTCTGATCGTTAGCGCTCGCTCTCCTGCCTTGAGGCGGGCCAGCAGCCGCGGCTTTTCACGCACATTCAACAATTCAAGTGATTTATGCGGCCAGTAAACCAAACCGGGACGTCGTGAGCCCGCTATTGCTCTGTAACTGCCCGCGATACGGGATTATGCTGTACTTTGCATTCCGAAGGCTGCGATTGGTTGGGCGGCTTGACTGTGCCGAGTAAGACGCTCTGCGTGTACTGTAGCGAATTCTACGCGTTTCACATGAGCTGTGTGGGGTGCATTGGTAACCCGACCCGACGAGGTATTATTTGTAAAACAGCAGTGTCAGACAAAGGTACCTACTCAAAATTTATGTTGCGTTTAAAGTTGTCTTAGTGTTCTCTTGCTTTTGTTGGAGTTGCTCGAGTGTGTCATGTTCTCTCAAAGTGTCTCTGCGGTGATGGCATGTGCGTCGGGTCGTTACGTTCCCTAAAACATTGGTTAAGCGATGGCTGGTTCACGTGTCATACTTGTGAACGGATGCCGCCTGCCGGGTGGTCTGCTCTTGCAATCTTATTTTTTATTAGTAGTATTTAATAGTCTTTCTTTTTCTTGTTTCAAAGATACTGTAAGACGTTGTTTATTTTTTTATTAAATCGAGCAATAGCTGTTTTATATTGGATTATTTTTTTTGTATGGGTTGTGTTGTGATCGTATTTCTTAAATGTTTTTTTTTATTGTAATGGAAAATGTCCTTCTATGATAGGGAGGGCATTTTTCAATTCTAATTGACGCTGTAAAAGAAACGGAGAAAAGAAATGCCCTTGCTGAGTTTCTTGCCGGTTCATCGCAGTACAAGGCTCCATAGTTAGGACTTACGAAACGATGGCGTAGCGACATTCATAAGTGATTGAGCACTAGCCTAAATTGAATAAATGAATAAAGAGCATTGTAGCCTAAATTGTATAAATGAATTAGACTTTGACCCATTAACCCGCAATGGGCCAGCGTGGGGGGATATGGCCCAACCTCCCCATGTGATGTTGTTCATGTTAATACTTTGTTGTAGTTGTTGTTATTGTTGTAGTATTTATAAAGCATTGTATATAGCGCTATCTATCCTCCAAACCGACTCCTCCTGAAAACCAGCGCCATGGCTCCGGCTGTGACATTAAGCTGAGGAGAAGCCGTTTTCACATTTCATTTTTTTGTGGGGTTTTACATGGGGTTTTAAAACTGTTTAATGTATATTTTATTAATTATTTGAAATGTCAAAAGTCCATTTTGACTTTTGACATTTATTCAATAAACTCAATTAGTAAGTACTTTGAATCGTCCAAATCTTTTTTAACCTACCACCCACTCAGGACATCATTTTTTAACTGTGGCAAAGAACGGGCGCAAGAAACCACAGCGCACAGAAGCAACGGCATTTACAAAAAAAAATAGGTATGTCGTTACCAGGTCTTAAAGTACAAAATAGGAATTTGAATGTAAATAGTTTATTTAATTGGTTGTCTATATACATTTATTACAGACAATTAGAAATAGCTGTTGGAGTACTTGGAGCATTTCGCTCAAATTCGAGTCAAATAAACGTTTTTTTCTTTATTTCTTTCTTGTGGGAAGGCCTGTGCTCAGGAGTGGGACGTTTATAAGCTGATAATGATGATGATGATGATGTGTGGGGTAGCGCCACGTGGAAGAATACTGCCAACCCATCTCTTGAATTGAGTGTCGTAAAAGACGACTAACGGACAAAAGATTGCACATACATCCAACAGCATAGAGCGGATGGGCTCACCACTTGTCCCGCTGAGTACATGTGTAATTGTTACTTGGTGAAACGTGGACCGTGGTTGAGGACCGATGCTGCGGTCCCCATTACCTAGTCTCGGACTAACCTTTAGGGGTAATAGTCGTAGTTATGTACCTATGTATGTTGTTTTATACATACAGGTCACTGCTGTCTCGGTAGCTGAGCGCAAGCTCATCCCGATATCTGGAGGTCTTGGCTTCAGTTCTTAGATCGGGCAAAGTGTTAAAACTGTTTGCTGTGGTCACAAGCGAACTGAAGAGTTCGCTTGTGACCACGGCCGCAGCATCGCGGCCGAAACGTCAAGCAGTAAGTAGATATGTACTTACATACAAAGTTAGTCGTGTTAGGTCCCGTTAAAACAGTTTTAATGCTATGCAACGCGATAGTTTAAAGTCTTATCGGACAAAGTGTGTTCCGAAGTTTATATATAAAGAGTGCCGAGTCTATGGCATTCCTAATATCTTGAGTACTTTTACTCAAAAAGTAGTTTTAATTATTATAAATAATTAAAAGTAGCTGTGGAACCATCTTTATATTTGTTGATGATAAAAGGTTCCGTCAGTCAAGTTTAAAATTAATTATTCGCTTATTTTCCATGGTTGTTAGCCAACCCACCAACCCGTATTGGGCCAGCGTTGTTGGTTATGGCCCAATATCCCCACGTGCTGTTGTCCACGTGGGAGGCCTGTGCCCAAGAGTGGGACGTTTATAGGCTGGTGATGATGTTAGCAAGGTCACCAATAGCGAGGTAAATAACATTTTATTAAGTAACAGCATCGCTGTGTTTTATTATCGCTGAAACAGAAAATATGCTTTAAACCCCGCAAAAATATTTAGTTTCAGAATAGCTTAGGTACTCTATTTTTCATAAGTTTTTTTTCATAGTCTCAAATTATTTCAAACCAGTCCATTCATGCAAAAGGTGGGCTCATTACTCTTCTTTCCTTCGTGTTACCCCAATCTTCCTGTTCATCTAGCAATGGCTCGCAAGGACTTAACAAAGGCGCGTAATTTGTAAAAGTGCAGCGCCATATTTCACTGGTAGAGGGCTATACATCAACCGACTACGAATGACTTTTCCTTTTTTACATTTTTAGGGCATATTCCCATAGCAGATTGTAAATTCTACAAAGATAGTAGGTATACCTATAAAGATAAAGATACTTTATTTGCTTGAACATGTGTAACAAAGATATTAAATAGTTATATTGATAGATTCAACATGCCATACGGTAATCACAGTGTACAAAATGAATACAAAAAAATATATTATATTATAATATCATGTCCATTAAATTCAATTTTAAATAACATTAAATCAATGTTAAAATCAGTTAATATTAAATATGTAAAAACTATTATAATGTATGTTTCATTTTTTATTGGTTCTAAAAGTTCTTCTAAGACAAGTTCGAAAGCTAACTCAAAATCAACAATAGTACTTACCTGCTTGTTGATTTTAATTTCGACGATCTCTTTGCGAGGTAAGTTCTCGTTAACAAGACGACTTTACATTTCAAAGATGCGAGGCTGTATTATGCGTGTGTTATGTGTGATATCACTCGACCTCACTCGCTTGTCTCGATCGATGCTCGCTTCGGCTCCCCTTCGACGTACGGAAACTTTCTGCATTATACAAAAGTGAAAATCTCCGTTTGATTTACGCTAACACCCCGAATATTGTTCGCGCTTCGGTACCCGCTGCTAAGTGCGAAGTTCGATGCTACACCACTCGTATTTCTGGGAATGTACAGACTGGTTGTTTGAATGTGAAACATTTTGAAAGTTAGTCGATTTAGAGTGACAGAAAACTACTATGAACTGCTTCCACACCCTCATGCTGAGATCGGCATCTTCCTAAAATGACAAGTTCCAAAAACGACAACTTTCTAAAACGTCTATTCCAAAATAGACAATTTCCGAAAAACGTAAAAAGATCAAATTCAGAAAATAACAAATTCCGAAAATGTCAAGTTCCGAAAATGAAGTGTTCCCTGTGTTCCGTAGTAGCAAGTAATATTTGACTGGATGTTTGTGTTGTAACTTTGAATTACTTACTTTGTTTTTCATAGTGTTTGTATGCATGACAAAGTTGCCGTTTTTGAAAGTTTACATTCTAAAATGTTGTCATTTTATGAAGTTGTCGTTTTCGGAACTTGTCGTTTAGGAAGTTCTCGTTTTTGGAAGTTGACATTCGAAAATGTTGTCATTTTAAATAAAACATTAATCTATAAACGCAGCTTCATCTTAACCGAATGTTCAAATATTTGTAAAAATATTTCTTTCGGATCTCAGAGGTGAAAACTTCTAAGATTTGATGAAGCAATGTTGACTAAAAACATAAGCATCAAGCACTGATAAATTTCGACGGTTGAAAGCCAGACCTCGGTAGCCAAGTAGTTAAGGCAGCCGCCCGGAATGCGGAAGGTGCGTGGTTCGATTCCCGCCTGAGGTTGTCGTCTTTTTTCAGTGTTTAAAAAAATTTACTTAAGTTAAACTTCCTAAAACGGCAAGCCATTTTAGGAAGTTCTCGCTTTAGGAAGTTGTCGTTTTCGGAACTTGTCATTTTAGGATTGTGCTGTTCTCAGCCTGAGGGCTTCCACACTCATTTCCATCTCTATACTCTCAAGTAGTATTGGGGGTTGAAGTCAAACTCTTAAGACCTTATACGTGACATGGGTGGTGCTAAATGAGTGACACTGTCTGAGTGGTAGAGCCACGCTGCATTGCAGAACGAATTAGGCTGGCTCGCCAGGCGTAATACCACCCTCTCACTGCATTTCGGAGCGTCCGGAGAGTGAAAGTGCCGGATGCCCATTTCTCATCCCCACTCCACTCCACAATTCCAATCAGTGCGCCGCCTGCTCGTTTGCCTACTTTCAATTTACTTTTCAAGCTCTACAAATCATAAAGGCATAAAATTTAGGCGTTTAGTTCGCCTAATGTAGGCTATACGAGCATTAAGGGTTGAAATGACTAGAATTGTTCAGATAGAAATCATCCCAATTTCAATAGAGAAGACGATTTTAACCGTCCAGTATCCCATTTCCATCGGGTTATTAAGTTACCTCAGTCACAGCAACACAATGTAAGACCAAAAGATACTGCTTGCTCATATTGGAAATAAAAGGGAGCCATGTTAATGTTTTATATTTTAGCGTTTTCTTAACGCTAGCATGCAATGTTGACTAAAAAACTTAAGCATCAAGCACTGACAAATTTCGACGGTTGAAAGCCAGACCTCGGTAGCCAAGTGGTTAAGGCAGCCGCCCGGAATGCGGAAGGTGCGTGGTTCGATTGTCGCCTGAGGTTGTCGTCTTTTTTCAGTGTTTAAAATTTTACTTAAGTATATTTAAGCGTTAATAAAACGCTAAAATATAAAACATTAATCTATAAACGCAGCTTCATCTTAACCGAATGTTCAAATATTGGTAAAAATATTTCTTTCGGATCTCAGAGGTGAAAACTTCTAAGATTTAATAAAGCAATGTTGACTAAAAAACTTAAGCATCAAGCACTGACAAATTTCGACGGTTGAAAGCCAGACCTCGGTAGCCAAGTGGTTAAGGCAGCCGCCCGGAATGCGGAAGGTGCGTGGTTCGATTGTCGCCTGAGGTTGTCGTCTTTTTTCAGTGTTTAAATCTTTACTTAAGTATATTTAAGCGTTAATAAAACGCTAAAATATAAAACATTAATCTATAAACGCAGCTTCATCTTAACCGAATGTTCAAATATTGGTAAAAATATTTCTTTCGGATCTCAGAGGTGAAAACTTCTAAGATTTAATAAAGCAATGTTGACTAAAAAACATAAGCATCAAGCACTGACAAATTTCGACGGTTGAAAGCCAAACCTCGATAGCCAAGTGGTTAAGGCAGCCGCCCGGAATGCGGAAGGCGCGTGGTTCGATTCCCGCCTGAGGTTGTCGTCTTTTTTCAGTGTTTAAAATTTTACTGGAGCCATGTTAGTTTAAGACGACCAACAGTGTCCCAGCAACCATGACCCTAGTAACTGTTTAAAAATCCAGAATATAATAATAAAGTGCTTTATTTCAACTCAAACCACTCATTCGTTACACGTTTGCAAACTCCGCTTAGTGAGTTACTGCAACTCACTAAGCATTCCGCTATCGAGTTCCCGATTAAGGTATATTAAAACTATTTGTTGAAATAACCAGTTGCAGTCTGGCATTCCGTGCTTCCACGAAATATTAATTTCGATTTCGCCTTGCCGACTTCAATGGAGGTGGAATGCAATTTCTCAATTATTTCTACAGATACGGATACTGTTTCTCGGCGCTAAACAAAAGACGAATGGATTATGAAATTAATAACAGCGCACGTTTGTTTCTTTCTTTATTAGCGCAGAATTAAATTGTTTTAAAACGTCTGAAGAGTTAAATAAATAGTTAATATTAATATATTTGCATTATAATGCCAAACGTGAATGAAAACTATTCACTGTTAGGCTCAGAACTTCCCGCATAATCAATAATGGAGAGAGGAGGCCATAACCCCCTACCCTAGCTCTATGACAGTAGGTGACTACTACCAAGATGAAAACTCAGTTTATATAAGGTGACTGCTAGAAACCGCAAGAAACTTCAAGGGCTGGTCAGGTCAAGTGTTTTAGACATGACAAAAGTCAAAAATGACAAAAAAGATTGCAGCCTAACGTAGGTACTTTTCGCCCAGCTGACGCGGACGGGTCAACAGATGGGTGCGTCAACGGCCGGCCGCTGCCCGCGCGTTGTAAATAGTCGTTATTTTTAATTGTCTTTCATTTTATTTTTCTTATGTTTGCTTTAAAATAAATTAGATACTCAAAGACTATCCAATTAAAATTCACAAAATGAATTATTTAATTAAAAATTTAAAAAGCACGAATTTCTTTTTTGTTATTTTTGTCATGTCTAAAACACTTGACCTGACCAGCCCTTTAAGTTTATTGCGTTTTCTAGCAATCGCCCTATATAAGTAGTAGGCCAACCGAAATAGACACTACAAGTTGTAACTAAAAGTAAACGTAAGTAACGTTTGTTACATTAAAACTCCTTTTGCGCGGACGCGATGCGGTAAGAAAACCTAAGCATCTACCATGAAGGCTTTATGCGCGCGCGAGAATAAACACTTCTTGCGCCCTTTTTTTCGGTTTATGCTTCGTTCGTCCCGAAGTTTTGTCCCACATTCCAAAAAATTCTTAGTTCGTCCCATATCACTATTGAAGTGGTGCTTCGTCCCAAATTACAAGTAGATAGTTAAAAGTAAAGTCAACACAAAAGTGTTATTACTCATTTAATTATTTTTAAACAATCATTATTTTAAATAACAACTACAAACACTATTTGGTTTTATAACGGTGTCGCGTAGCGGTGAAAGAATACTACCACCCCCTCTCTTCCCTTGGGTGTCGTAAAAGGCGACTAACGGACTGAAGACTGCACATACATTCCAATAGCATAGAGCAGCGATGGGCTTACCACCTGGCACGCTGAGCATATGTGCAGTCACTATTTAGTGAAAAGTGGACTATGGTAGAGGTCTGCTCTTGCGGCCATTATTGCCTAGTTTAGGACTGACTCTTCGGGGATAGTAGGCGTGATTATATGTAAGTGTGTAAACAATAATTAAAACAGCTGTAAACATGTATAAATCATCATCTTTATTATCCAGTATCACAATCAAAATCACAGAAATTCTATAATTATAATCATCTTACCATAACTACAGTTTAAATACCTGTACATAACAGTCAGAACTATTAATAAACAATATGTAAGAAATATGTACCTACCAATTAAATAAGAGTATCAAAACGCAATATTTATACTTAAAAAACATAATTATAATTTTTAAATTTTGAAAACAGCACAATTTAAAGTAATTTAAGGTACACTATCATTTTTATGGATAAAACAAGCATTTGAAAAATCAACAACCGTAAACTAAAATTACATCAACAGTAAACAAAGAGATATATTTAAAAAAACAACAAATAAGTAGGTTAAAATCAACGTCTAACTCACAGCAATTAAAATACAAACAGGCATATTTTTTCTGAACAATGTTCTAAGGAAATAGAACCATTTAACGTTGCTGCTATTGAATCATTAATGATTTTATCATGCATAACACAGTCCTTATGTCGAGGTCTACATTGTCTTAACACTCGAGATTGAGAGTCCTTTTTAATTTTATTCAAAGAACTAGGCATGTTCAGTTTTCCAGAAAATGTTCTATTTAATCTAGCATTACCACCTTCTACTGGGATATTCGTTCTATGTGTGTCATCATAAAAATCTCATTTTCCGTTGAAATATTTATTATCAAGCCAAGCTGTCACAAAATAATCATTAAATTTATTGATATTGTCTGTTATAGGACAATACTCTAGCCATCACATTTGAATTCTGGTGGAAGCAACGCTAATGATGAACACGGGCTTTATGCATTTTGAGCATTTTCTTTTTATTTAGTTTTAATGACATTGCTCTTTTCCAAAGAGCTTGTATGAAATAAAAGTAACAACCTTTGCTTAATATGACGTTTGGAAATATTTCACGGATACCATTCATGGCCGCCTTTTCATAATCAGTTCTAAATGAAATAGCACTCCAATCAGGAATTTGTGATTTAATAAGAGACAACAAAGTTTCATACGTGGATTCCTTTTTGTCCATTAATAGTACATATATTAATGGCACAACATTAATGTGCTCACTGGTACTCCCAAGATCACCGTAAATTGTTTAAATGGCTTCACTACAAATTTAAAAGTACCATCAGCCAAATAATGATTGACGTTGCGAAAAAGTTTTCTGCTTTCTTCTTCAGCAAATGCTATAATTCTTGTACATGGATGGAATCGGTTTTCCATCCGCAACTCTTGCTTCTTTCTTGCATAGGTATAATTCCTCGTTAATATCATTTTTTGATACACTAGGTGTGGTAGTAATCTTTCACCGCCACGCGACACGGTTGATTGATGTTAAATATTAAGTATTGCTGATGCTGCTGATTGCCTTTATTGCTGATTGTACATAAAATAAGATTTAAGTAAGTTTGGCATACAAAAAAAATATGGGCCGTAGAAGGAATATAAAATTGGACAAAGCGAGAATAAAATAATTAAAATAATATTTTGGGACGAAGGAAGCATATTGTTTGGGACGAACCAGGATTTTTGATGTGGGACGAAACTCAGTGGGACGAACGAAGAATAAACCTTTTTTTCCGATATCCACGCGCCTCATGAAAAATACACTTCGTCACTTTTGGCGCCAAAAAAAAATTACTTATGTATGTGCGAATCTTATTGTAATTTACGCCTTTAAATTATTGATTCTCTATAACTTACTTACGTTAACCTTGATTACTTAAAGTTTTCCTTGTCCTAGTAATTAAGATATACTAGACTCTTAGATTAATGATTGGTCTCGCTGCGCTCGACTAGATACCTCCGTCGTACTTGTCAAATGCGGCAACAAATACTACGCCGAAATCGGCGTACCCGAGCCAGTCACACTGACAGCTGTGGTGACGTGTACGTCCCGAATGTTTTATTCAATTTTGGGCTTAATTCAAACTAAAATGCCAGTTTGCGTAGTAAAGCTTATAAAAATAAGAAGGACACTGGGATCACATACCATCAGTAAGTATCGTATAATTTCGAAATTTCATCATAAAATAATATGAACAATAAACGCCATTCAGTGTTACCGCTTATACAATAATAAAGTCCCCGTGTTTGAGATTTTTATTATGTGAATTTATTGTTATTGTCTTTTATTTTAAAGGAACCTATTTCATTTGTCTTACAAAGTTACTATATACTTAACCTAGTTCTACGTTATTTCATGTTTACTTATATTTGTGATCTATAAAGTGTAAAAAGTTAGCTGACACTATATCAAGGGGATTCTACCGATGAAACTGAACAACTTTCCATAAGGAACATGGGTCGAAAATTTATTATTTTTCCCTATACAAAATGTGCAATCAGCTGATTGACTCAAGTATGGAAAAGCTATTTTTTTTCATTTTGACCTATGTTCCTGAAATGTAAACTTTTCGTGTCTGTACTTACATTGAAAATATTTGCGAAAAACATAATCTAGGGGATGAAGGATACGTGAACATTAGAATCATTTTTGGAATTTTTGTCTGTCTGTTTGTTTGACGCGCATCACACAAAAACCGCTAGATGGATTTAAATGAAACTATGATTCGGGTAATATTATAGGTTAAAGGTTGATTCACACATATCAGTGAAGCCACAGTACCAGCACAGTGTTTTTCATACATTCTCTATGAACGCATCCCCACTTGTCAGTGATAATGCTCTCAGTGTCAGTGCCGCCACCGGCAAATCGCGGACGTATTCGTTATGAAAAAATTCATAGACAATGTTTGAAATAATATTTTCACTCCTCTTGCTCAAAAAGACCGTCATTGTAGCGTTGTTAAAATAGCTTTTCTTGCCCTAGGGGAAAAAGTTTTTTTTTTAAATTTTTGTCTGTTACATGACAATGAGCCTACAAAAACGAAAAAGTATTTAGTCATATGTAGAATAATCATGAATAAAGACTCGACTTAATAATGTTTACTTAGATCAACAACTTTTTTGAGATAGTTTTAATTAAAGTTTATGCTAAAATTAGTAATCATTTGAATCCATGGATAACACAGACCACGCCCACACAGTCCACGCTTCAGCACGAAACAACTGCACAGTCTGCACATGTGCTTAGGTAGTGAGCCTTTAGCCTGTTAGTCGCTTTTACGACACCAAAGGGAAGAAAGGGGTTGGTAGTATTATTTTGATGAGCCCATCGCCGCTCTATGCTGTTGTATGTATGTGCCGTCTTTGGTCCATTAGTCGCCTTTTACGAGACTCAATGGAAGGGAGGGGTTGGTAGTATTATTTTGCTGAGCCCATCGCCGCTCTATGCTGTTGGATGTATGTGCAGTCTTTAGTCCATTAGTCGCCTTTTACGACACTGAAGAGAAGAGAGGAGTTGGTAGTATTATTTTGATGAGCCCATCGTCGCTCTATGCTGTTGGATGTATGTGCAGTATTTAGTCCGTTAGTCGCCTTTAACGATACCCAAGGGAAGAAAGGGGTTGGTAGTAATAAAAAAAACTACTAAAAAAATGAGGTCTAATCATTGCTATACATACCTACCATTTTTCTACAGAAGAAACCTACGTCTAACCTACATAATAATATATACAATTAAATTCATACAAATTCGCTTTTTATTTTAATTTTTAAATATTTTCTGAGCTACATTTATAACCAGCAACTTAACTAATACATCACAGCAAAAATATTTTTCCCATTAACTCGGGTAACAGTTGAGCAGCTGGCAACAAATTTTTCACGCACACTAGCATCCTTGCATATTGTCATAAACACACTACAATAATGAGTTGCCGCATTTACGGAGCTGTGGTTTATAGGTAGCGCGGTATCTAGACGAGCGCAGCGAGACCAATCATTCATCTATGACTAGACTAAACTGCATTACGATTTAATCGGTTCAGCAGTTATTTATAGTGCCTGATTAATATCCCTTACTAGGTAAGTTGTGCATTTAATATATTGTGTTCTTTGACTATATACATGTCTTGACGGAGCATCGCGGTACAAACGCTTCTCAAAATCCGCCCGGTTTTTGTATTGAATTTGAAGTGTGCGTGACAGCCGCGTAATCTGACACTAGCGCGAATGGTTGCCAGCGAATGCCTAATTTCCGATAAAGTAGGGGAAAAAAAATTATACGCAATATAATTTTAAAATGATTCATAAAATAACTTAACTTTTTAAATTAGGTATGTCTATCGTATATGTGGTATAACGCATAAAAGAAGCTGGTGTGTTTAGAAAAAATGGATGATTGAAGGCGAGGGCGAGTACAATAAAATAATGCGCTAATGGAAGCCTGCGTGCGTGTGATATGTTTGTAATAGGGACGAAATAGAAGCAACAGGCAGAATGATTTACATTTAATACTTAATCAAAATTGATTTTTTTAATTAGAAATTTAAATATTTTAAATTAAAATCAAAACCATTAATGACGTTCTCTTTGTATTTGTTTCTTAAATAACTTTCGTTTGGATGTTACATAATTTTTCATGTTCTCTAATTTCTTATTATGTTGAAACCTTGTAATTAAATATTTCGACAACGACTTCTTTCTACCGGATCAGTTGGAAATCTGAAAATTAAAATGTTTGCTATGTGATCGAACAGTTGTAAAGGTTACACAATGTAATGACTGCTCATCAATATCCGTGTCCAATAGTTTACCTACATGTGACGAGAAATATTGACCTTTTAGGGGTACAAACATACACCCGCACTTTCTCAAACATCGTCACCATCATCATCAGCCTATAAACGTCCCACTGCTTTTCGCAGGCTTCCCACGTGGAGATAGCACGTGGGAATATTGGGCCATAACCCACCACGCTGGCTTAATGCGTATTGGTGGGTTTTAACAACTGTCAACAAACGGGACCAACGGCTTAATGTGCCTGTCGAAGCACGGAGGAGCTCGAGATGTTTTAAATTTGGTCACCCATCCAGTGACCCGACATTGCGAAAGTTGCTTAGCGGGCAAGATCGCAAGCTGAACGTGCTAGCCGATGCGCCATCGAGCTCTGAAGCATACATACTACCATCCCTTACATACATATACTTAAACACACACTTCTTACATAAATACTTACGTACATTCCATTTTAAACATAATACCTAATTTTTTATTCGTTTCGAATATCGATACGATACCATATCACAATAACAATTTATAATAATAGTATTATAAAATATTACAGTAGGTATTATATTTTTTCTTGTTTTAGAACGGATCCTATAGTCCAGCCAAATTCGATAGCGAATGTTTGTAAACAGAACTAGAAATTTGCACAAATGACAGTAATATGTTTACAAACATTCGGCATCGAATAGGTACCGTGACATTTATTCACGCTCTTATAAATCAGACATCAGTTTAAAAAAAAGAACTTTGAAAGCGTTCCAATAATAATTATATTTAATGTATTTACTTTATTTACAACAAGACCATGTATAAATACTAACTTACAAGACTAAGTATTTTATCATACTTATTATATTTAAACCTCCTTTTATATTCTGCCACCAATAATGGGAATTCTACTTTTGATACCAGCAACACTACGCATACATGGCCGTTATTATTGTTAAACTTTAAATTTTCAATAAAACTTATCGATACTTACGGATGAAACGTGACTTTCCTTTTCGAAAAACATTTTCTTTTGTAGTTTCGACAGAATTTCACTGAGCAAACGGTCATTTTGCGAACAATTTCACCGAAACGCGAGAGGCTTTTGGGGGTTAAAGTTGCTCGCATCCGTAGGTTTACCCTTGAGACCCTACACGTGATCCCTGGGTGGTGCTAAATGAGTAACACTGACTGAGTGGTAGAGCCACGCTGCGTTGCAGCACGCATTGGGCCGGCTCGCCCGGCGTAATACCACCCTCTCACGAATATTCGACGTGAAATAACGGCACTTGGTGCTGTTGTGTTTCGTCCGACCAGTGAGGGTTCCGGAGGCCCCTTCCCCGCCCCCCCTCCCAATTCCTATTCCTTCCTTATACCTATTCCTCCCTTGATTGAAGGCCGGCAACGCATCTACGATTCCTCTGGTTTGCGGGTGTCCATGGGCGGCGGTGATTACTTTCCATCAGGTGACCCGCCTGCTCGTTTGCCTCCCTCTTTTATAAAAAAAAAAAAAAGGTAAACACTGCTTGACGGCACAATGACACTGACCGCCAGGATTGCGCGATAGGCCAATTTTGGCCTATACATTTTTCTACGTTTTTTTACGGCCAGGCTTTATCTAGACATGTATATAAATCAAAGATTGTTTTATATATAATAGAACAAGTGTGTTGTAGTAGTTTTACGTCTGTTTGTAAATAATGTATGTGTTGATAAAATTATTAGGTAGGTACTTACTTACATACATTGTTTAATAACATAAGTAATTAACTTTTAAATGCCAACAGTAATCTTGTAACCGTTACTGCTTTTATTATACCTGCCACGTCAAACCAGAACAGTTTAGAATATCTAGGTCACTCCTTCACTCCTTGTACTTATTAGTGCTTTAAGATTACCTACTGGGAATGAGACTAGTGGCAGTATCCGACGTCGTCGTTCCGAGTATTAATTAGAACCATTGACTTGTTAAAAGGAACTCCGTACGGGTTGAGATTGACCTCAGTTCATCTTGGGCATCCTGGGCCTGCTGGACCTGGAAGTGTTATCTCGTGTCTCGCGCTTTGTGAGCCTTGAGCCGACGGTTGAAGCAGAAGTACAGAGGAGTGCCCTACTACGGCGTTCTACCTTACTTAACCTCTAACCTACCCCGACCCTGAGACCTGACCTAGACTAAAATAAATTTGTATTCTGCATATATATATATATTGTCGTTTTATATTAACTTAGTAGAACCCTGACAGTAGGCAGCCTGTAGCGTCCCACTGCTAGGCAGAGGCCTCTATCATTAAAATCAAATCGATCAGCTACAATTATTCATAGGTCTTTGAACAATTGAGTCGTATGAAATCAAAGTCGGCAAAGTAGGTAGGTGGGCGAAAATGAGATAAATATAGGGCAACACTGAAAATTAAAATGTTAACCGATAACATCTATCTCGAAGAAGGCTTAAACATTAATTTAAAAATAAATACGGCCTTAGACCCTTCAAAAACACGAAATAAAACTGGCTTTCTGATCAAAGACAGCAATCGACGGGACCTCTCAACCATAGTCGGCAATCTTTCGCTGTCAACCAATCAGAAGTGTCGTAAAATCGCTATTTCAAAATGGCGGATTGTATTATTATGACCAACGTTTGGTACCAAATACGGCCATCTTGCTTTGTCTGGGATTCAAATAAGGCAATCTTTCTTAATTCAAAACCGAAGTCGGTAATCTAGCAAATTCAGTATGATTTTGCACCTTTATGCTTAACTTTTACACATATTTTTGACTGTTTATGGCTTAACACACGTTACAGTAATATGACAAACATGTTTGTCATTATTTTATATATGGATCCAATCGAAAATTAACGGTTTTTGTTCAATTTCCAAAATTTAGGTCAACCCTACTTTGCCGATTTCTCGCTTGGAAAAATAAGAATTGGGAAGTAATCGCTGACTTCCTTTAAAGGCCTCAGGGTGGATTCGATCAAACTGGAATAAGGTCTTATACCTAGATTAAACACCGAATTTGTATAGACTAATCTCGGAGTAAGTCTTATTCCTGTTTGGTCGAACCCACTCTCAATTACCACTCTTGCCAAATGCGTGTTGGTGATCATCATGTTGATTTTGTATCGCTCTATCGTAAGCTCGAGCTCACTTCGACCCACACGTTCCGATCAAAAGTGGCCTTTACGTCTTTAGCATAGAATCGAATTTAGAGAATGTGTATTGAATACTCGCTGCATCTAGCTGACAAGAATGTCGTCATCAAATCCGCATTTTCTTGATTGGAACGTGAGGGTCGAAGTGAGCGCGAGTGTGCGATCAAGCGTTAGAGTCAAAGTCCAACTCAAATGCTTTATTCAATATAAACCTTTACAGGTACACACGGCGTCAGATCAACCTACCCTAAACTGTCAAATTTCTCCACTGAATATTGTTCCTTAGAACCAAATGATAAAGTTCAAAATTTATTGTAGAAATTTGACAGTTTAGGGTAGGTTGATCTGACGCCGTGTGTACTTATTGACGTCAAAAAATATGTATAAGTACTTATAAAAAAAGTTAACAAACAATAGTTAAATCTTATCAACTAACTTAACTACCTACCTACTTAACTAATCTACCGCCAGTTCGAATTTTGGGAGAGCCTTCGGACTGAGAAGAATCACACCCTTGAAAACGGAAATCTGAGACACAATTTCGCCCGACCTGTCCAACCGGGATCTACCAATAAGTATATCGAACCTACGCTTTGCCACCTAGACACCTTGGACACCTAGACTATTTAGTTTTGTTTTTATTGGGTATGTGCAAGTGAAATTATTGGGGTGCCGTAATAGTAGCGGCTCAATAATATAATACAACCGCCCCATCTATGTCTATTCTTTTCTATTCTATTCCATCTCTTCCCTTGAGGAGGTCGATAGCGCAGCGGTTAGCGCGTTCGGCTCGCTTTCGCAATGCCGGGTTGCTGAATGGGTGACCAAATTATAAAAAACATCTAGATCTCCTCTGTGCTTCGGAAGGCACGTAAATGTCAGTCGTTAAAACCCACGGGTGCATTGGGCCAGCGTGGTGGGTTATGGCCCAATATCCCCACGTGCTATTGTTCACATGGGAGGTCTGTGCCCAGCAATGGGACGTTTATAGGCTGATGATGATGATGATGATGATCTCTTTCCTTGGGTGTCGTAAAAGGAGACTAACGAACCAAATACTGCATCTAATAGCATAGAGCGGCGATGGGCTCACCACCTGTCACGCTGAGCACATGTGCAGTTATCATTATGGTGAATCGTGAACTATGGCAACGGACTGCTTTTGCTGTCCTAATTGCCTAGTCCCTGACTAACCCTTCGGGGATAATAGTCGTGATTATGATGTATGTATGTAAATATGATACATACGTATATAATCCACTTTTAACTAAACAGCGACTGCACATGTGCTCAACGTGACAGGTGGTGAGCCCATCACCGCTCTATGCTGTTAGATCTATATAGAGGGGGTAGTAATATTATTTCACGCGACACGGTTACTTACGATTATGTATGATAATTTACTCCACTAAAGTCTATTTAAAGGCATGTTAAACACTATTAAGGTAATTTAGGTAAGTGATAACATATTCATTTGGCCATGCACAAAAATAGCGTGCTTAATCAAACCAACATGAAATATGCGACGATGCCTCATAAAGTGAATAATAAAGACAGTGAAGAGCTGGATCCGGCGGCGGCCTCTTTTAATGTTTCAGCACAATCACGGGTGGCTCAGTTATTCATGACGCGACGAGGTTGGTGCGGTGACCACGGACCCGCGTATGAGGATACACCGCATAAACTAGTGCGTGCGTACTATGCATGTGCAACTAGAATAAGTTATAATATAATAATACGAACCACTTAGTCTTATTGTTTACGTATATCAATCTGTTAGGTACACACAAACTCTAGAAGTTCAAGACGTAGTAGGTACTTCTTTGTAAAATAATAAATGTTTAATACTGTTTCTGCTCGATAGCGCAGCGGTTAGCGCGTTCGGCTTGCGATCTTGCCTTCTAAGCAACTTTCGCAATGCCGGTTCGTAAAAAAATTTAATAAATAAATAACTGACACACACACCCAGATAGATACAGGTTCCCTATTTTTTTGCTTAACAGTTTAATATGTAAATATTATTATCACAAAAAAAATATGCCTAACTCGTTATGCCAAATTAAATTAGGACATGAAAAAATTAGGCGAATAAAAGGGATCCCATAGATACACGACACACACACATTTTTAGTTTTTATTATCTCAGTTTTGTAACTTAAAGCAACATCTTATTTGGAACAATCGTAGAATGTAAAGTATTTTTTTAGTTTTAAAAGGTTTATATTTAACGACTCTTAGAATGACTATTAGAAGCATTTTTCTAATAGTTGCAGTTCTACCGCCACACCTACCGATTACAAATGCATTCACTTATCAAGAAAAGTTTACAAAATAAAGTGGATTGTTGCTCCATTTGAACAATTTATGCAACATCTTAGTTAAAAAACTTCGGTTCGGAAATATTATAAACCACTGTAGTTTATCACTACAACGTTACTACCTCATTGCATTCACTATAAAAACTGACCACCTTACCGAGAGCCTAGACAATCGTTCGCCCTTTCCCTTCAGGGGCTACACACTACCGGCTGAAGGAGGAGTGGGGGCTCAAGTATCACTGGTGGAGGCAGTATATATGTAGGCTTTCAGGTCAGCAATATGAGTCGCGAACGAGATTTTTTGCGGTGGCAAAGCAAACAGAATATAATGTTCCTGAGGGAAACGGTGGATATATTGGGTTTTTGCTTTGAAAGGGCAGAATAGCATCATATCTTAGCGAGCACACTTCTATATATCATCGGGCAACACACCGCTCATTCGGTTCACGTGATTTGGAATCTCCGAGCGTTCATATTCCGATAAGCACAGCCGACTCGATATCGATTTGACGTCCGTCAGGAGCGCAGGGTTAACGCGCGCGCGTAGAGATTACGAGTTAAGAGGAAACACCACGCCGACGCGGCACCCAAAACTCCCACACAAAACACAGAAAAACGACGCCCGTAGCCCCCTTCCAAAACCGGACCAACCCCCACCACCCCTTCAGCAACAGTTAAAGAAAGAGACCCTTCACGTCCGTATGCTTGATTCCTTTGCATTAAGTCATTTATTTAATAACCAGGAGCCTTCAAAATTAAGCGAAATCACTTCGTTTTAAGGCGTCTTCAGAAACATTAAGTAACTCGTTTAAAAAAAAAATCAAACATACAGACACAGAAAACCTCCTCCCCCAACCGACGCTTAAATAAAAATTGGTCCACCTCTGAAGGAGGAAACAGGGGACCACGAAACGCCGCTCCCCCGCGCCCCGCATGAGAATCCCGAATGCTCAAGGCTAGATAGATCGCGCTTTAAGTTTTTTCAAACCATCTGAGATATGTCTCATCATAGAAAATAATAGTTAAAATTCTGGAAAAAAAAAAACTATGTATTAGTTAAGGATCCAATCTATTCAAAGTCTCATTCAGTTACAAAATCCAATAAACATCACTCGATAAAAAAAAAAAAAAAAAAAAAGACTGCACATACAACCAACAGCATAGAGCGGCGAGAGGCTCACCACCTGTCACGCTGAGCATATGTGCAGTCGCTATTGGTGAAAAGTGAACTAATGGTAGAGGCTTGCTTTGCGGTCCTCATTGCCTAGTCTCTGACTAACCCTTCGGGGATAATAGTCGTGATTATATGTACCTATTTAGGTACACATCCAACAGCATAGAGCGGCGATGGGCTCACCACCTGTCATGGTGAGCACGTGTGCAGTTGTAACTTGATGAAACGTGGACTATGGCAGTGGACTGCTTCTGCGGTCCCCATTGCATAGTCTCTGACCAACCCTTTGGGGATACTAGTCGTGATTATATGTAATAAACGGATAATACTTAAGAAACAAATAATATAATTATTTTTACTATAAATTATTTTAGTTTTTATTTATTGATATTGTGAGCTTTGATATCCTAATAATTAATTTAATTGAATACTTTATTGAATACTTCAAATTTTATACTCGAATATGATTACCTAATGATTATGTTAATATTATTTGCTGTTTTTACTTATTATGTACCTAATATTGCATGCTGTACGACAGTCAAATATGTGAGACTTACAAACTGATATAACAGCACTTTGTACCATATTTCTGGCAATAAATGATTTATGATTTATGAGGGTTTACGCATGTTGGTTTCCCATACAAACTTCCAAGTCGAAATTTTTAAAAACCAATAAGCCTATTTTATGAAACTTTGCATGCTACAGTAACACAAAGGAATCTAAATAGTTTGTTAAAAACATATTTAGAAAACGTTCATTTAACTGAGTTATTGCGCTTTTAAACTTTTTATAGTGGACTTTAAATCGCATTATCTTAGCTAAATAAATATTTTTAAAAATGTTTTCCACAAACTATTTAGATCTCTGTATTTACTTTAGCATGCAAAGTTTCATTAAAATTGGCTTAATGGTTTTTAAAAATTTCGACTTCGAAGTTTGTATGGGAAACCGAAATGCGTAAATTTTAATTATCCATAACCCCCCTTCCTCTCATAATTCCGTACTTCTTCCTAATATATCCAACTCATTCCTTAAGGCCACCAATGCATCTGCGACTCCTCTGGTTTTTCGGGTGTCCATGGGCTGTGGTGATTAGGTACTTTCCATCAGTGACCCGCCTTAGTTCGCCTACATTTCACAAAAAAAAATTGTTGGACATGTGATGCAAAATGTGTTAAGCGATATCTTACGATACCAAAGAGAAGAATTGGGTTGGTATGGTAGTTAGTTCGCTAGTAGTTAGTAGATAGTATTCTTATATTACATATATCGCTCCTTAAATACAAAAGTCACACATTTCAAAAAATTTCAAAATGGTTTTTTTTGCATAAAATGCACTTCAAACGATGAAACTTTATAATTTGAAACTACCACATTCCAAATAAGTGCTAAATATTAGGTGAAATCATATACTTATTCAAAAGTGCCACATTCAAAAATATATTTGTATTGCAGATAACATACACGTAAGTATCTTATTATTTTTATATGCAATAGTACCATATTTCGAAATAGGTTACTTTTGCATATAATAATTTGATATTACCTCTTATTTTTGTATGCAATACTACCATATTTTGAATTGAGTTAGTTTTGCATAAATTAATTAAAATTATTTTTTTATTTCTTTATATGCAATAGTACCATATTTCGAAATAGGTTAGTTTTGCATAAAACAATTTGATATTTCCTCATATTTTTGTATGCAATACTACCATGTTTTGAATTGAGTTAGTTTTAGTTTTGCATTTTATTTCTATAAGTTGAAGTACCTTAATTGGAAATATGGTATCTTTGTATTTGAAAGTGATCTGTTAATAGTTATATTCAAAAACAACTTTTAGTTTTAATGTTGTTTTGACTTAAAGATATTGTAGTTTTTGGCGTTATATTATGGGTTAAACAAATTAATTTAGAACAGCTAGTATAACTAATTCTATTTTACTTACATAAGTACATAGAATTATACTGGCTCCCAAAACTAAATTTTACAGTTTTAAAATTGCAATAACTTAATATTAAAGTATAAAAACATTACTAGTTGTTTAGTAAGTATAGTTCCGACCGTGCTCTACCATACGTCCTTGCGGTCCTCGGTGCTCAGCACCTGAGGCTTGCGCCAGTTCTCTTTGCCTAAAGAGATAGGCGTAAAGGTCCTGTCAACCGACACCACATCGCGATGCATGCCACACTCGTTGCTGAGGAAATATTCTCGAAGACTTCACACCTCACGGTTGTGGAGGGTCTTGGCATTTAAAAACCCTCGACCACCCCATTTCCGCGGGATGTACAGTCTCATAACAGACGAGCGTAGGTGGAGCATGCGATGTGATGTCAGTTGCTGTCGAACCTTTCTGTCCAGGGCGTGTAACACGGTCTGAGTCCACCTTAGTATGCCAAAGGTGTATACCAGTAAGGGCATAACCCAGCCATTGAAAGCGCGCACCCTGTTGCCTCCTGACAAAAGACTGTTAAGTACCTTTGTCAGGCGACCAAAGAAGCGTTCCTTCACCGACTGTTTTATACCCCCACTTTCTATACCCAATGACTGTGACATACCAAGGTATTTGTAGGTGTCGGCTTCGCAGAGAGATCTGAAAGTCATTGTCGCAGAAAGTTGCAAATTCGTAGAATTTACAACTTTCCCCCGCTGTACGTGCATGACAGCGCACTTGTCTACACCGAACCCCATGTTGATGGCGCTGCTAAAAGTCTCAGAGACTTTCAGTAACGCCATCAATTCATGACGTTTCGGTGCAAACAGCTTGAGGTCATCTATGTACAGCAAGTGCGAAATAACTTTACCCTGTCTCCTAAGCCGATTGCCCAGCCCTAAATCCTCTAGCAATGTGCTGAGAGGATTCAGGGCTAGACAGAACCACAACGGACTCAGACTATCACCCTGGAAGATGCCTCGCTCAATCCTTACGAAGTCCTGCGGACCAGAGGGCCTGTCTCCACCACCCGATTGAGGAAGGACTGTGGTCCACTGTCTTATACAACAGCCTAGAAAAGATCTCAGAGTTGTATTAATTTTATACAGCTCTAAGATCCTCTCCAACCAGGTATGAGGCACCGAATCATAGGCCTTCTTATAGTCAATCCAGGCGGTGGAGAGAGCCCCTTTGTTCCGCCGGACTTGTTGACAAATGGTTGTGTCGATGAGGAGGAGCTCCTTAGTACCACGGGACCCAACCTTACATCCATTCTGAGTTGAAGCCAAAATATTGTGCGCAACAACGTGCGAATTAATTTTAATTCTCAGAATAGATGTAAGGAGCTTGTAAAGCGTTGGCAAGCATGTGATGGGTTTATAGTTCTTCAGTTCCGTGGTACTACCGGACTTGTGGAGCAGGAAGGTGACACCGGTTGTCATAAATGTAGGCAAGGAACCGACCTCTAGGGCTTCTTGGAATTGCCGTGTGAGCATCTAATCCACTTTATCCAAACGTTATGCAACCCGTCCGGTCCAGGACTTTTCCATTTCTGAGCCGTACGGATTGCACAACTCACGTCTTCGGGGCTAATAGTCACAGGCGCTGCCCAAACTCAATCCTAGCCAATACGGGTTTGTGCCACAACGCAGTACCGAAGACTCCCTCTACGATATGGTCCGGCGAATCAGACAATATTTGGTCGAGAAGAAAATAATGGTCTTGATTTCGCTGGACATAGAGGGAGCCTTCGATAATGCGTGGTGGCCTCAAATTAGATGTCAGTTAAGAGAAAAGAAATGCCCGATAAATCTGCGGAGGCTTGTAGACAGTTATTTGGAAGATAGGAAGTTGACGGTGAAATATGCAGGGGAACAATACAGCAAAAATACCAACAAGGGCTGCGTCCAAGGTTCCATCGGCGGCCCTTGTTCTGGAACCTTATTTTAGATCCCCTGTTAGAAGAACTCACCGTCGCCAATGTATACTGTCAAGCCTTCGCAGACGACATCGTGCTAATTATAGAGGGCAGCACAGCCGGAGAGATCTCCATGAAAGCCAATGCCGTTCTCTCCCGTGTCCAGAAGTGGGGAGTGTCGAACAAGCTTAACTTCGCGCCACATAAAACCAAGGCGATGGTTTTAACCAGAAAGCTAAAGTTCGACACACCCCGTCTGGATATGGGAGGAACGGTAATTGAGATCGTAGACAATATAAAAATACTAGGTGTAATCTTTGATAACAAACTTCTATTCAATAAGCATATACAATACGTCTGTAATAAGGCGATTGGTATTTATAAGGGAGTATGCAGAGCGGCGAGGGCTACCTGGGGACTACATCCTGAAATAATCAGGACAATATATATGCAATATACAAGGCAAGGCAAGGCAGGCAATATATAATCGAACCTGTGATCTTGTACGCAGCAAGCGTCTGGTCCGCGGAAGCGAAAAAGATAGTCTCCAGGAAGAAAGCCCTCGATGTAGTATTGAGAGGCTTCGCGCAGAAGATAATTAAGAGTAATAGGACAGTTTCCCTCAACGCTGCTTTAATACTGTCGGGGCTGCTTCCGCTGGATCTTCGGATCCAAGAAGCATCCCGGCTTTTTGAAGCAAAGCGCGGGAAACCCCAGGCAGTATTGAGTGGCAGGAGGGTTGAGCAGCGCGTACCCTTCATCGAGAACACCCACCCCAGTAGGATACTAAATTCAAAATTTACTTGTTTGGAAAACGCGGAAGAGGATAGCAAGGTGGCAGAAGGCTTGCCTAAGATCTACACTGACGGTAGTAAGCTGGAGGGGAAAGTCGGAGCAGCCCTGACCTGTTGGGAGGGGTCTGTTGAGACGTGTACCCGAAAATTCAGGCTGGAACCGTACTGTACGGTCTTTCAAGCCGAGCTATACGCTATCCTCCAAGCGACCGAAATTATCATTGGCAAAAAAATCGAAAAAGCGGCTATCCTGAGCGACTCTAGGTCGGCTCTCCAGACGCTGATGGATCCAGACTCCTCGCACCCAAACACGAAGGTGATACAGGGTAACCTAGAATTCCTGAGAGACAACCACCAACTAGTCTCTCTCTATTGGATACGGGCCCACGTCGGTGTGAAAGGGAACGAGAGAGCGGATGAATTAGCGAAGGAAGCCGCCCTCAAACTGAAGACCAGAGCGGACTATGACTGCAGCCCCATCTCGTTCGTTAAACGTCATTTACGGGCGGAAACGATCGAGCAGTGGGACTGCAGGTATAGGACCGAAGCCACAGCCGCGACCACCAAGGTCTTCTTTCCGAATGGGGTGGACGCATACAACACGGTGAGGAAGATGTCCATCGACCGAACGGCGTCGCAAATCCTGACAGGGCACGGGGGATTCTGTGCATACCTGCACAGGTTTAAGAGCAGGGACCCTCGTGTGCCTGTGACCCGACCGACGAGGACATCTTTCACATCTTACTCGATTGCCCAATACACACTAACACTAGGTACACTCTGCAACAAAAACTAGATACACACTAAAGCAAAGATACCCTGAAGGAGATTTTTAGTAATAAAAGAGAAAGAGAACTTTTCATGGAATTTGCCGGTAAGATTTGTAAACATTGTAAATAGAAGAAATAAGGACGATTAGAATATAGTAATAAGAGGAATTAAAAAAGCAAGACCACATTGTGGCAGGTGTAAAATGGGATGGAAGAGAAGGAGACAAATGTAATTAGAGTAAGAAAATTTTCAAAATAGAAGTATAAATATATACATGAATACTAAATAAAAGGAATTAAAAAGGAAATAAATTAAATTGTGATAATGCTAGATGGTTAAGAAAAGTAATAATTAGAAAAGAAAATAATGTTTAAAGTAGGGAAAACTGTATTAGTAAGTATATAAGGAAAATTGTAAAATAATATAAGTAAAGAAAATGTATAATAGTATTAAGAAATCTATGTATATAAACATTAAAAGAGATAAGAAAAGAGAGAAATAAAAAAAAGAAAAGATAAGAAAAGATGAAAGAAAAGAAACTATAAACATGAAAACCAAAAACCTGCCAAAAAGCGGGAGCAGCTAGTATAAAAAAAAAATAGCCACAGGCCCTGTCATGTAATGTCATTATAATGTAGGTAGGTGGATGTTGAATAAACGATCAGTGTTAAATCGAAAGTCGTCTTTCACTCACGCCTCCACACATAACATGGCGCAGCCGGTAGGATAAAATAAAAATAATTTGTTACAGTGAAATAAGAGCTCAAGTGACTTAAGTGCCTAAAATACTAGAACAAAATAAAAATGGAAACAGTATTATCGCCACCACCACCGTTTCAATTCGACGAGAATTCGGTTGATGTAGCTTCGGGCAAGTTGAGTGATAGTTGGCAAAAATGGAAGAAAGGCTTTCACATATACTTCAATGCGTGTGAACTAAGTAAAAAATCATCTGCAATACAGTTTAACATATTCTTACACATAGTGGGCCAACAGTGTCGTGATATTTTAGAACAATTCAATGAAACCACATTGGAAGGTGTTTATAAAAAACTAGACGACCATTTTAAAACCAAGAAAAATATAACGGTGGAACGGCACAAATTTTTTACAAGAAACCAGCAACAAAATGAATCGATAGAACAGTATGTGTTTGAATTACGAAAACTTTCCCAGCCCTGTGAATTTGGAAGCATAAATGATGATTTGATAAAAGACAGGTTAGTGTGTGGAGTGCTTAGCTCAACGATACGCGAACGCTTATTACGCGAAGATGACTTAACACTAAGCAAAGCACTTGAGATATGTCGAGCCGCGATTGTGTCTAGAATGTATTCTGAGAATATAAAGCGAGAAGCAGAGGTCGTTTATAATGTCAACCATGAACGTAATCAAGAGCAACAGATAGATCTGCAGCACAATCATGACCTTTGGTTGGTCAGAAAAAAATATAATAGTTACGGAGGAATGGGTCATACGTCATCATCAATGTCAGGCAATAGAAATGATGGATTCATGCGGCGGACAGAGATGCACGGGCGCGGCGGCCGGGTGCAGCGAGGCGGCGCGATGCGTCGCGGCGAGCGCGGCCGTGGGGGCGCCGCGCGGATGACGCATCCTGCGACTGCGAGTGGGCCTAGAGAGCCTCGACTACGCGTAGACACCAAGTGCCGTAGATGCGGTATATATCACACGTTCAATGCGTGTCCGGCGTACGGGAAGACTTGTTTACGATGCTCAAAGATGAACCATTTTGCTAAAGTATGTGGCGTGTATTTTGTGGAATCAAACCAACATGAGGTAATTTATTCACTTAGTAAAAATTTAATGGACTGGACAGTAGACTTAATGATAAACAAGTGTAAATTTAATTTTAAATTAGACACGGGTGCTGATGTCAATGTGTTACCGCTTCGTTATTTAAATGATTTAAGTTTATCAGTAAATAGTTTGTTGCAGACCAAAACCAAATTGAGTGGTTACTCGGGGGATTTAATAAAAGTTGTGGGTAAAATACATTTAAAAGTGTACTATAAAAACAAATTGTATTTATTAGAGTTTAAAATAGCAGATGTTAAAAGTTCACCTATTTTAGGACGCTATGCTTGTGTTGAATTGAACCTTATTAACAGAGTAATGTCTGTGCAGAGATCTTCTATGGAATCGCCTGTGCTTTTAAAGGAATTTAGCGACGTGTTTAACGGGATAGGTTGTTTGCCGGGTGAGTACAACATACAATTGAAGGACGATGCTGTTCCTGTCGTTCATGCGCCTAGGAAATTACCGTTTGCGATTAGGGAAGACGTTAGGACGAAATTATTAGAAATGGAATCACAAGGTATTATATCAAAAGTTAAAGGTCCGTCCGACTGGGTGAGCAGTATAACCGTTGTGAAAAAGCCAAACGGTGCGTTACGAATCTGTTTGGATCCCAAAGAACTCAACCAGGCAATTAAAAGAGAACATTTTAAGCTGCCGACATTAGATGAGATAGTCTCAAAATTATCTGGTGCAAAGTTTTTCAGTACGTTGGACGCTACGTCAGGTTTTTGGAATGTTAGACTAGGAGATAGCAGTAAATATTGTACATTTAACACACCCTTTGGCCGTTTTAAATTTTTGAGAATGCCGTATGGTATCAGTTCTGCTTCTGAAATATTTCATAAAAAAATGTATGAGTTTTTTGATGATATAGAAGGCGTATGTATGTATATTGATGACCTCCTAATATATGCGTCTAATAAGTATTCACATGATGAAATTTTACGTAAAGTTTTAGAAAGGTGTAGGAAAATAAATTTAAAATTAAATATGAATAAATGTAAGTTTGGCTTGCAAGAAATTAAATATTCAGGCCATGGAATTTCAAAAGATGGTCTAAGCCCAGATGACTCACATTTATCCGCGATTAAAAACATGCCAGTACCAACAGATAAAAAAGCAGTTGAGCGGTTTTTAGGGTTAATCACCTATGTGGGTTCGTTTATTCCAAATTTGTCAGATAGAACTTTACCACTAAGAGAATTACTTAAAAAAGAGATAGAGTGGCACTGGGATGATAGACACAATAAGTGTTTTGATAGTTTAAGAATGTGTCTCACAAAACGTCCCGTTCTTCAGTATTATAGTATGAAAGTGCCTATAATGATATCGGTAGATGCTAGCGGAACAGGTTTAGGTGCATGTTTAATGCAAAATAGTCTTCCTGTGTGTTACGCTTCTAAAGCACTGACAAAAACAGAGCAAAGATATGCACAAATAGAAAAAGAACTATACGCATGTGTTTTTGCCTGTGAGCGTTTTTACGCTTATATTTTTGGACGTTCAGACGTAACTATTGAAACGGATCACAAGCCGTTAATAAGTATTATTAAAAAGCCAATTGTTGACGCTCCTGCCCGTTTACAGAGAATGTTATTAAGATAGCAACGTTACACATTTACTTTAGTATACAAACCAGGTAAACATTTATATATTGCCGACACATTATCGCGTGCTTACGAGTTCGTAATACATAATAGCATAGATAGCAGTTCTGATGAGGTGTGCGTGTTAACAGAGGACGTAGTAAATAAATGCGAATATCTTACGGACTCTCAGTTTATTTACATACAAAAGAACTTAAAACTAGATGAAGAAATGGTAGAATTAAAAAAATGTATACTGAAGGGTTGGCCAGATAACAAAGATAACATTTTAGATATAATAAAGCCATATTGGAATTTTAAAGAAGAGTTAACATTTGCAAATGGGTTAATTTGGAAGTCTGATAAATTAGTTATACCTAAAGCGATGCGAAGAGATATGCTTAAAAAGGTTCACATAGGACACATGGGTATGGAGAAATGTAAATTGCGAGCTAGAGAATTAATATTTTGGCCCTGTATTAACAATGACATAGAAAATATGGTGAGAAGTTGTAATATAGAAAAAATAGTCAAAAAGAAGATTTAAAGTGTCATGAAGTTCCTGATAGACCATGGGTAAAAGTAGGAGTCGATTTGTTTCAATTAAAAGGAATTAACTATTTATTAATTGTAGATTATTATAGCAAATTTTTTGAATTAGTAAAGTTACGCAGTACTACGTCAAGTACCATAATTAATAGTTTGCAAGATATATTTTCTCGTCAAGGTATACCGAATATTGTAATGTCTGATTGTGGTCCTCAATTCTCATCGTTTGAATTTAGACAGTTTGCACTTGATTGGAATTTCACACACGTGACGTCATCTCCATATTATCCCAAATCGAACGCACTGTGCAAACTGTAAAAAATATAATTAAAAAATCAACAGAAGATAACACCGATTATCGACTTGCACTGTTAGAATTCTTAAATACCCCACTAACTTCGGATTTGCCCTCTCCAGCTGAACTTCTCCAGAGTAGAAAGTTAAGAAGTATTCTCCCTACTCCTATAAATTTATTAGAACCAAAAGTACATAAAAACGTAAGATATAAATTAGTCAATAGGCAAAATAAACAAAAAGTATATTATGATAGAAATACACGAAACTTAGATCCGTTACATATTAATCAAAAAGTCAGGGTATACGATTCGATAAAAAATCATTGGATTCCAGGTATAGTAGTAAGTATTTTAAGAAACAGATCTTACAGCATTCGCTTGTCTAACGGTAAAGTAGTTGTAAGAAATAGAAGGCATATCATAGTGGATCTCTCACACAGTCATAACTTGCCCGAAGATTATAATTTTGATTATGATCATATTAATTCCAATACAAGTAACAATCAATGTGTGTCGTCATCTAATTTGTATATTACTCGTTCTGGCAGGACGGTGAGACCTCCGAATAGATGGGGCTATCTGTGACCTTGACCTACCTAAGCGGCCATCTGTTGTCACAAACATACTCATTTATATTTTAGTTTTATAAGTAATCAATTTAATTGTATTCTGCATTTTAAATTATTTTTATTTATTGTTAATTGAATAATATACTTACCAATCAATAAATTAATATTATATAGTACATAAATTAATCTTATTAAATATTATTATATTGTTTTCCTACTCTTATTAATTAAATTATCTTAGTATACAATGAGTTAGCATGTTATAATTTGTAATGTATGTACAACATTTATGTAACTGGGTAGTATTTATAAGCATTAACTTTGTCATTAATGTTTTTATTATTGTGGAAAAATCAAATACAGTTAAAATGAGATAGATATGACAGTTTTGCAATAATTAGGACAAAAGTAATTAAAAGTAAACGTGATAAATATTTCATAAAAATGTAGATTTTAAATTTAAATTATTACTTAAATAAGTAAATATATATCAATTTTTTTTTTTAAATGTAAATTATGAAGTAACAAAAAACATTTATGTGTACACCCATATCATGTATAGGTCGATTACCTTCACTATTGTTTTGTTCTACAGATCAAATTAAATGTAAAAATTGTCTAATTTTTTTTTAAAGAAGAAAGATGTCATGTAATGTCATTATAATGTAGGTAGGTGGATGTTGAATAAACGATCAGTGTTAAATCGAAAGTCGTCTTTCACTCACGCCTCCACACATAACAGGCCCCATGGATTCGACAGGCTCACGCGCACGCTCAACGACGCTAATCCAATCACCCTCAGTGTGTTCGACGGGTACCGACCAGATACTACGCCAGAAGTTATTCATGGTAGTAGCATCCGGACACTGCCCGTCGCTCACACATTGGTCGGTTCCTTCCCAACTCCGGTACAGTCACCAGCATTAAGATGTGACTATTGACTGCCTGCAAAAATATCTGATTATTGGTGGAAGGCATATATATGACTATAATATGCCTTCCACCAATGATCAGATATTTTTGCATCATCACATCTTAATGCTGGTGACTGTACACCTTCCTTTAGTCACTTTGAAAAAGGCGATATTGACAATATCGATCCACATGCGCTCTATAGCGACGAATACGGCTTGCCAGCGCATAAACTTTTGGCTTTAGAAAGTCAATGCGTTCCGAGACACAAGTTATGTAGTCCCGGGGTCTAATCCCAGTCCCAGTCCCAGCAAAGGCCTGGTTCACGAAACGCATTACTCTGGGACGATGGTTGCTTCCTCTGAAGCATATTAATTTTGCAATGAGAGTCCTAAACGAGTTGATACGACACTCGATTCTTATTTGCCACGCGGGGACAGCGGGTGTCGCGGCGCTCGGTCATTATACGGAAACTTAACACGAGCGATGCGATACGCCGCTATGGCAGCGCAGTACAAAATCGAGTGTGTATCAAATAATATTTCGCTTATCAACTAATATTAATTTTAGATCTCATTAATGATCTCATAATAAGATTTCAATAATTGTTTTCGTTCAGCAAGTTTACTATGTAGTAATTTAGTACCTATCTATGTGCCATTTTTATGTTTAAATTGACGTTTTATAAGGTTGTCAACTGAAAATAAAACTCAAATTATCCTAATTATGGTGGTTTACTTTTTAAAATTTTGATGTTCTCAAAGTCAAAATCTATATACAAAACTAACTTATATGCATTTTTTCGAGAGTCTATTCAAGATACGGTTAAGACGGCTTTACTAAAAATAGGCTATTTAATTACGCATCTTTTGATACCAAAAACATTTCAACAAAAATCAATAAATCATAGAACTTATTTTTTAAAATGCCGCTCCTGCATAATTTGCTTATTTGGACTTGTGGTGCTTTGCATTTAAGGAGCGATACATAATCACGACTTTTATCTCTGGAGGGTTAGTCAGAGACCAGACAATGAGGACATCAAAAGCAGTCCTCTACCATGGTCCACTTTTCACCAAATATTGCCAAACACCACATATGCTCAGCGTGACAGGTGATGAACCCATCGCCGCATAGGCTGCTGGATATATGTGCAGTCTTTTAGTCTTTCTTTCTTTAATCGCCTTTTACGACACCCAAGGGAAGAGGGGGGGGGGTAGTATTCCTTCACCGCTACATGACACGGTTATTCTTATTCTTTGAATAAGGAGACACAACCACACAGCTCCAGCACACAGCAGTGATATGTGATTTAGGGCTCGAATAATTATGTATAAAATTTTTTAAAATATGTACATATAATATGGACTAAAAAAAACTAAAATATGGCATAAATATGTGTTAAAAAAATAGCAATACTGTAAAATTTACGACTGTTTATTGCAAAAAAACAAATAAATACAATTTTACTCAGCTTCTGTTTCATTATTACTTGAATTGCAGTATAGAATCACGTGTTTCTTTAAATTTTCAAAATTAAAACTCTGTCTGTTTGGACGAAACAATGCTTTGTACTTGCTGAATGATCTTTCAACATCACAGGATGTGATTGGAGCGTATTTAAATTTGCATAGTTCTACAAGTGAGTACGGCATATCTATATTGCCTTATAATGTTCCGCACAGCATGCTGTTAATTTTTTTCAGGGTATGAAATCTTTTGTTTTTTATTCAATACGTCTATACGATCTATCTAACGTAAAATTATTAAAATATGGATAGATTGATAAATTTTTTTGATAAATATGGATTTACATGTAAAATATGGAAAAATATGGAAAATAAAAATTGAATTTTCTTGATATCATAATTTATGCAGAAAATATAATTAAGAATGAAAACCATTTTAATTAAAAATATGTATTTACATATTAATCCGGGCCCTAGTACCTCTCTCTCGTTTTTTGAGCATGTTAGAAGGACGAATTAAGGTCGACTATGTCACAGTATACCCTGACTATGTTGATAGGCAGTCGATGTTTCGAATTGACACAGAAATGTATTAACAAGTTGATCAAAGGGCGGGCGGGCGGAATGTCTATTAAATTGGTGTCATATTGGAGCGAGATCAAATGAGGATTAGCTCTCAAAACTTGTGGGCGTGTGTGAAGTGGATTTGTGAATTGGATGCTGACATCCAAGTTATGTATGTATATCACTCAAAATACATTTTCTATTAATTCAAATTCAATACTATAGATTTTTATGTAGGGACATTTAATATTATAGAATTAAGTCTGTTAAGATTAATATACTTACTTAATTAATTTTCATATAATTTAATTTCAATACTTTAGAATGTAAGTACGAGGTAAAGAGGTAAAGTTCTCAAGTTTCGATGTAAGAGTCAATCTCGGAAACTTTGCATCCGATTTTTTAAAATTATACTAACCGTCATTGTGCATAGGTTGTTAATGGATAAACGGTGACAGGTCGCATTTTGTATTTTAGAGTAAGCTAATTAAACTAATTAAACTTTCTATGCATTAAGAATATTACAAAGATCTACTTCTGGGCATTGACATTTTTTATCAAACCAATTTGATTGATTTGATTATGGTATTGAAGAAATTATTCGTACTTTTCTTAAAATCCTAACTATTATTATAAATGCGAAAGTGAAATTCTTGTTTATTTGATACTCTTCCACGATTAAAGCGCTAAGCCAACTTTTATGAATTTTGGTATGAAAATAGATGAAGCCCAAAAGACGGTTAAAGGCCACCTTTACGTGCTATGGTTATGAAAAAAAAGGAAGATGTAACGCAGACCTAGTAAATGCCCATTCACTGCGACCTCAGAAAGCCCAAGCTTTCATCTTATTAGAAACTATTCAGAGTCTTATGAGTCTTCCCGCTATTTATTTACTACATCAGAAACCCTAACGTAAAAAGGTAATTTTCACTCCACCTTCATAATGAAGGAAATATTCCAGCTAAATCTTTAATACCCCAAGACCGCATTTATGAAGCTTTATTAAATTAATTAAAGTCATTATTCCTGTAAAGACCGTTTTATGAGGAGGCAACATAAGCGTGGCGGTATATAGCGAAATAACTGTTATATCGTTACGTGATGGGGGGGAAATACTGGTACGGAGTGCAAAAGAGGCTGCCGCTCTTATAATTATTTAAGTTCTGATCATAACTAGAGCATGACAAAGCAGCTAGCGGGTAGGGATTTGTAAATTAAAAATCTTTCACAATGTTGGGCCTCCGGATGGGTGATCGAATTAAAATATTCCAAACTCCTCTGAGCCTGAAAGTACTGTGTAGAGACACTGTATTTGAGACTCAGCGTGTCTGCGGTATAGGAAACGTGGAGTGGCGCAAGCCGCCAGTCGTTGTCCGCGCCCCTCCGTGTTAGCTCGTAGGTTCGAATTAAATAGGGTTAACAAAACTCTCGCGTAAACAATACGGAACATGTAATTGTGTAGTATAAAACTTGTAGAAAGACCCCCTTACCCATAGAAACCATAAAGTTTTTCGACTTAAACTGACAATGCATCATGTTAATGGCTATAATCATCAACTTGCCATATGTCTTTATAGCATAACTTCATAACGCATAACATAAATGGCCAAAATTTAAAAGGCATAAACATAGAAAGGCATAATTTGTATAAGCTTATGTAACAAAAGGCATGTTTTTTATTTGCCATTGCGTGTTCAGAAGACATAATATTCAAAAACCGGCCAAGTGCGAGTCGAGTGCCAGAGTGATGAGTACAAATTCCAATTGGTTATTTCGAAGCTGGGGCGGGATGTGTTACAGCAAGTGCCTGCCATAGTGTTCACATCACCAGAGAGTAAGAAGTATGACTGCCTAAAAGATCGGTTGATTAACACATACGAAGAATCACCCAAACGCCAATTTCAGAGTAGGGGAGATGGATTTAGGTTCGCAAAAACCGTCCCATTTATTAAAAAAAATGAGAGAGTTGGCCCGAAACTGTCAGGCCAGTGATGAAACCGTAAATAATTTATGGCTAGCGAGATTACCGACTGCGGTACGTACGGTGTTGATGGTCAGCCAAGACCAGAAGTTGGATAACCTGGCAGCCATAGCAGATAAAATTGTCGAGAACTTGCAACACAGGCAGCCGGGGTGACGTCAACGGCCGGGAGCAGCTCAGCGCCGGCGGAACCAATCACCGAGGTGTTGACACGCATGAACCAGTTGGTACTGGAAGTAGCAGCCCTGCGACAAGAGGTGGATAGGCGAAAGCAGGACATGTACACGAGAGGCAGGCCGAGGTCCAAAGGCCGGCAACCCGACTTCAGACGGAGGACACTAGTAAGGCGTGAGTGGCAATGGCAGTGCTGACACCACTATCGTTTCGGTGCAGCCGCAAAAACCTGCGAGCAGCCCTGCAGCTGGAAGAACCCATCTAAAAACTAAGGTTGGCGACCCCCGATAAGGCAGGGATGTGCGTCGCCGCGTTTGGTAATTATCGCCTTAGTGTGGAAAGTGGATTGACATTTTTAGTAGGTACGGGTGCGAACATATCAGTGATTCCGGTAACAAAAGTGGACAAAAAGTACGTAAGTAACGAAGTGCCATATAAGTTGTTCGTGGCAAACGGGTCAGAGATAAAAACTTTTGGAGTGAAATATTCAAGTCAAGTCAATAGAAAGTCAAAGAAATTGTATGTCTACAATAGACTTTAACGTTATAAGTAAGGTCGTATTTTCAGCTAACTTTAAGTAGAAACTTTGAAATTGTATTCCTATAAGTAGTTTTTTTTATTTTTTGAAAAAGGGGAGGATGGGTGTATGGACACTGTATTTGAGACTCAGCGTTTCTGCGGTATAGGAAACGTGGAGAGGCGCAGGCCGCCAGTCGTTGTCCGCGCCCCTCCTTGTTAGCTCGTAGGTTCGAATTAAATAGGGTTAACAGAACTCTTCCGTAAAAAATACGGAACATGTAATTGTGTAGTATAAAACTTGTAAGGTGTAGCAGTAAATAAATACACAGTGATCTTCTAATGACTTCATTATTTACTACCAAGTAACAACCCTAAAGTACGTTAAGCCGTTAGTTATGGCTGATCAACCAGCATGCTGGGGCCAGAGCGGTGAGTAGTTTCCAATCCTGGGAAGGTCTGAGTAACAGTGTTTAGGAGCTGATGATGATGATATCTTAATTACAGTTTTTCATTGTTGCTCCACTTTACCCACTCTACCGACGAGACCTTGTCTTCTCATCCTGAAATGCTTATGACGCATCTATGAAATGTTCTGGCAACGTACCATTTTAGTTCCACAACCTGAATCGAACAGACCATTAATCTTATCTCATATCTCATAATATCTTCTGCGAGTTTGCTTCTACGTGAACTTCGATCAACTGTCCTCTTTTGTTTTACTCTTGGTAACCTGAACTCTTCTCCTGGTCTTCTGGCCGATTTCAGTCTCTAGAAGAATGGTTGACTAAGTATCGCAATGACTTAGTTTTTTATCCACATTCCTACACGAACTGTTACTGCTACAGTTTATTCTGTAGATCATTTATTTCTTAATTCGAGTAGTCAGGGAAAGGAAGTGTTTTCTACTCTATTCCCACGTGAACTTCATCAAAACCAAAACATTTTCGACTAAAATATTTCAAGTCACTGGATCTGGACGCACACCAGACTGACTGGCAAGAGGTGACTCAGGATGGAGATGGATGGAAGGACTTGGGGATGGCCTTTGCCAAGCAGTGGGACATTGTAGGCTAGAGCAAAAAAAAAGAGAGCATAGTTGGCGATCTATCCAAGAGCTGACAATACGAAAGTGTCATATAACTTACGCAATAATATCCTAATCACACCAAAAAACTACCCATTAAAATATTCCTGCTACCCCTACTCGTTAACATACCATTTATTTGCGTATTTAATGCTCGAACATATTTTCAATTAAGGGCTGGATCTAATTAAATCGCGCAAGGAGTTGTTTCCAACGTACAACTTCGTCGGCGCGTCGCCATATATGATACCGCCAGGGTAACGTGACATCCCACCCTTCTACGACTCCTTGCGAGCGCAGACGAAACAGGGGTCCACCTCCAACAATGCAGGGGTCCAACGCACTGGTCGATGCGAAATACGGTGAGAATACAAACGATCCCACTTAAAAGTTTAATGCTTTCTGTAAATTCCATTAGAGTTTTATGGTTTTACATTTTACACAGATGTTTGGATCGTGCAATTTCTGGAATCGCTCTTCGATTTCGGGTGTTTTGATTCATGGTGGTCACAGTCATTACTTAACATCTCCTAACTACAAGGATATGGAAAAGGAATGAACTGAATTATCCAAAAGTGAAAATAATTTTTATTAGGTACTTTTGTTGTTAGAACTGCATTCATCTAATAGCTAACTAACTAAGTTGTGTGCGTTGGGGGCGCGCTGGGCCGCTAGTATTATATAAAATGAGCACCCCAGTATTGTTTTGGAAGTAAGTATATAAGATTTTTTTAAAGTAACAATACTTCAGAAAACAATCTATACTTACCTACGTTTTTAGAATTATAATTCATTTGCACCATGAAAAATCGTAAGTTTCCTTTTATGACTTATTGCAACCTTTCTATTTGATTTGATAAGCGATTAGGTAATAAAAGCGAACGGGGGCCATTGTCGCCGCTTCCATGCATCCGCTGCCACTGCCTTCTACATTATACTCTAAGAACCACCCTAGGACCATAAAGTAGAAGACGGGCAGTCGCCGTCTGGACAGATACTGGGCCTAAACCTCAGGCCAGTGACACACAATCTCTCTCCTTGCATTACTAAGTTTGTTTGTACTGGCACCCAAAACCAACCCTTAGGATAAGCAAGTAGTACCAGACGTCCCTGCGCCAGTTAAACCAAACTCGCGCAGGAGACCAACTGAGTTAGGTCTTAACGTCACATTAGAACACGCCGAAGCGCAATCTTCATTCAGTACTCATAGGACTATCGTCTCAGGAGACTGGCCCTGTGAACATGTGTGAGTGAGCTGTCGAGCTCATTCGCTTCACGTTACGCGAAGAGTACAATTTGGTAGTTGCCACTGCCCGGGTCGTCAACTCTAAAGTCGACTTCTAAATGCACTCTAAAGTTGACTTCCAATGTCCTCTCTGGTAGTGGAGTAGTAAGTACACTCACTTGTGATACACAGTCGTACCATATAAGTGACCTACAAGAGCCATAGCAATTATTATTATTCTTTGTTGATAATTATATTGTTTCTGTGGCAACGTTTCCATTGACTCCACACGCTGTTCGTGTTGGCTTGTTTACCTATCTTTCCAGTCACAATAGATGATCGCACCAATCAACACAAAAGGCGTTATTTTGTATTTACAAATAACACTCTTAACGTCTTTCTTGTTTTCTGAAAACACGCGCAGAGTATAGTCACTTCGTGATCTCTGGAAATAATGGACGTAAAGGTCTGGTCGCTTCTACTTGTGTTTTTGTTACCAGTGGTTACGGTAAGTAGTTTTTAGTATTTTATTCTCAAATCTTATACTTTTTCAGTGATGAATGTGTTTTTATTGACTGTGGTTACGGTAAGTAGTTTTTATTATTTTATTTCCAAATCTTATACTTTTTCAGTGATGTTTAAAATTCGTTAGAAAACGACACTATTTTTTAGTTTTTCCCAAGAAACCTAACACTTGAGGTTTTGACCTAAAATTAAAACATAAGAAAGCACCGACTTCTCACTACTTTTATTATTGTACCTAAGTATTGTTGGAAAGTTTATAGTGAAAAAATTAAAATGAATATAAATTTTCTCAGGGGAAAGGGTCATATGAGGAACGCAGAGCAGGCTACCGGAGGGGTCTGCACTACCACACCAAGAGGCATATGCTGCCGTCCAGTGGTGAAGCAAAGAAACGCGTGACCACGATAAAACCTAGAGAGATTAGAAAAAAGGTAGGAAAGTGTTACATTTTTTATTGTGGATATACGCAGGTAATGGTGCAGGTCAATGGTGCATACTATACGACGGGAAAATAGGGCACTTTTCAAGGTAGTAGGTTATATTGCTAACGAGATTTAACATTATTAATGCTACTAGTCTAAGATCCGAGTATAGAACGACCTTCACCGGGCCGGTTTACGTATGAAAAGTATTTTATATCAAATTTAATATGTTAAAAAATATATGGCGTGGGTTGGCTGAAAAATTTCAGTCCAGTACCTATTATGTATAATTAAATATTTAAAAAAAAATAAACATTTCACTGGTTTGGGGGGTGCGTGTGTGTGTGTGTGTGTGTGTGTGTGTGTGCGTGTGTGTGTGTGTGTGGGGGGTGTGTGTGTGTGTGTGTGTGTGTGTGTGTGTTTGTAATGAGATTATCTTTTTTCATACATAAATTTTATTTATTTACCAGACGGTTGCAAATTACTAATATTGACTTACCTGTTGACACCTGCCTACCCAATAGTTGTCACGGGAAAAAAATAGTAAACCTAACGTTTGCATATTCTCTAAGCTACATACTTTCGATTGGTACCTATGTAATTTATCTATTATCAAAACCAGTGCAATGTTTTAAAAAAAATCTTAAATATTTAATTAATCATATACTGGACTGAAATTTTTCAGCCAACCACTCGCAATATATATTTTAACATATTAAATGTGATATAAAATACTTTTCATCTATTAACCGGCCCGGTGAAGGTCGTTGTTACTCGGATCCTGTACTATACATCAACATAGAACATTGTACAAAATATCATCATCATGATCAGTCTATAAACTTCCACTGCTGGGCACAGGCCTTCCAACACGAACAGCACATAGAGGTTGGGTCATCATAACCCCACTATGCTGGCCCAAAGCGAGTCTTTTAATTTTTAGACCTGCCTGAATAGTCAGTGACAAAAATCAATCATCTTTTCATTTTCGTGAAACGAATTAGCTGCATAACTTCTCAACTAAAATGAATCGAGAAGATATTTTATTTTAATGATTGTAAAATAATGATGTTAATTCTTAGTAGTCATAATAATTTTTTAACACCATTAGTATCTAAGGATAAATGTTTACTAGAAAAAAATTAACCAGTCTCAGGAAGCTCGAGTAAGATTCGAACCCACGACCTTTGGATTGCCGGTCCACTGCTCTAACCGCTGAGCTACCGAGACCCCAGAAGACTCCTTGAATTCTTCCTAGTAGTTTGATTTACGCTGCAAGCCAGCGGTATTACGTCACTGTGAAGTCTACCCTCACATTCGAAAGAAATACTATTGCAAGTATTTAACAATCGATAAAGACGTAATTGCTTATAAATATCTTTTTTGTTGAAATTTTGCATTCAAAATGCTATATAGATATAGGATAAAATGTTTACTAGAAAAAAAATCAACCAGTCTCAGGAAGCTCGAGTAAGATTCGAACCCACGACCTTTGGATTGCCGGTCCACTGCTCTAACCACTGAGCTACCGAGACCCCAGAAGACTCTTTGAATTCTTCCTAGTAGATTGATTTACGCTGCAAGCCAGCGGTATTACGTCACTGTGAAGAGACCTGAGACTGGTTGATTTTTTTCTAGTAAACATTTTATCCTATATCTATATAGCATTGTGAATGCAAAATTTCAACAAAAAAGATATTAGTATCTAATATGTGAGATAATCGTTGTTGACGGTGGCTCATTTTAATTAAATGTTGGTGTACCTACGGCCGAATAAAAATGTCAACGGGAGGCCGCGCCCCGCCATCACGGTAATTGCCGCCAGCGGCGAGCAGTCTGTAAGCATCACCGGGCGCGAGCGCATGTCGCATCGATCAATTGTGAAAACACGTGTTTGCCGAAATAAACGTTTTAAATGTGTGGAAGCATTTCAATCAGCAACCCATAGTTTACAGCTGGTCCTTCGAGCCGGATCTGATGTTCCACCACACGCCTGTGAAGATGGTGAAGACGCGAGGAGCTACCCGCCGTGATATAGATAACCTCTGTGAAGAAAATGCTACGTGTGAGGTCAAAGCCGGTCCGTCAAGCAGTATCAAAACCGAACCAAATCGGCTTCATCAAGGCCCAACGACCGCAACACGTGCACTCAGTCCTGGCCCGGTCAGCAGCATCAGGGCGGAATCGTGTCCACCCCCTAAAGTACCCTCCAAAGCGGCGTCGATCTGTTCGAAGCGATCGTGTGCTTCGATCGAAGCGCGGCGGAAAAATCTGATGCTGGAAGCTGAAAAGAGAAAAGCAGAGATTAAGATGCAACTTATAGAAAAGCAGCTAGAAGCAGACCTAGCTAACCTGGAAGAAGAAATATACAGTCCACATGACAATAGTGAATCGGAAGCACGCCGTGACGTCGAGAACTGGATGGAGAAAAGCCAGCTGGAATTGGAGAAGCAGGAAGTCCGCGAAAGTGAACCTAATAAAGACTTCCAGCACCCGCCGGTGACAAATACTGGCACTTTAAATGGCACGATTCAGATGCTGGCTGCTGCCTTGAAGAACCTAAGTACTCCTTCCACTCACGTCAACTCAGACTCCAAATTGTTGAGCCGCTTAAGTACCCCTAAAGAGTTGCCAGAATTTTCCGGTGACCCGTTAGACTGGCTTCATTTCAAACAAGCCTACGAGGAATCAACGACATTGTGCAATTTCACGCCAAAGGAAAATCTATGGAGATTAAGAAAATGTTTACACGGACAAGCAAAAGAAGCCGTGTCAGCTTTGTTTATTAGTGCTACTGCGCCTGAACGCATAATGTCCACGTTGGAGCTCCGTTTCGGCGACCCTGATCATATTCTAAACCGCCTGACCCAGGACCTAAGGAAAATACAATCCTTATCACAAGATTACCATAAGGACTTAGTGATATTTTCCGTGAAAGTGCTGAATTTTGTGGAGGCTGTACGAGCCATCGGCAAGGAAGAATACATTCAAGGTACGACTTTAGTGTCTACAATCCTAGCAAAAATGCCGACGGTCCTCCTTTCAAAGTGGTCAGATTACAGCTTTCCTATTCTCCAGACAAAACCTAATAAGTCACGGCTAGAAATACTATCAGAGTTCTTGAACGCCGAGGCTATTAAAGTATCCGCAACGGCGAATATCTATACTTTAAATGCACGCACAGACACCTATAAGCATAAGCAAATTGTTAACAGTAACTCAAGGTCACATACTGTTTTATTGCAAGCTGAGAAACAAAACGAAGATACACAGTGTAAATTCTGTCGTGCATCGAAACATAAACTCGTAGATTGCAAGAAGTTTAAGAAAACGTTATGCAAAGCGAGATGGCAATATGTTAAACGCAACGGCATTTGTTTTAAATGTTTAGAAGCAAAACACTTGCGAGACGCGTGCCCGGCGCCGGCCTGCGATAAGGATAACTGTGGCCGCGCGCATCATTACCTGCTGCACTACGTAAACAAACATAACACCGAGGAAGCAACCGAGCAGTCGCAATGTGAGCCGGCTATCACGTCTACGATCGAGACAGTAACGCATGTAAACGCGAGTGTATGCAAAGTGCTATTAAAAGTCGTACCGGTACGTGTGTATACTAAAGACGGCGGTTATATCGAAACAAGTGCGTTACTCGATGACGGGTCTACAGTGACAATAATAAGCGCAAAGCTAGCCGATCGGGCCGGCCTACGCGGGCGCCGCGAATCGATGCATGTGTGCGGTCCGTGGAGTGATAACAAGCTTGTTTACGATTCGACGGTATTGGATTTGCGTCTTTCTGGTATAGACAATAAGGTGCATAGTATAAGAGCCCGTAGTGTCAAAGAATTAAATTTGCCAATACAAAAGTTGTCTTTAGTAAATCGTGACGCGTTTAGTCATTTGCAAAGTATTAAAAATAATTTGTGTAATGTCGATACTAAGCCCGAGATCTTAATCGGGCAAGATAATTGCCAGCTATTGTTACCTCTAAGTGTAGTATTAGGTAAATCACATGAGCCGTCAGCAACACTCACACCGTTAGGTTGGTGCATTCACGGAAGTGTAAACATACAAAAGGGGACGCGCGGCGCGGGCTGCGCTAGTGCGCCGGAACCGGATGCCGTCCATGCTGTTCTGCACGTCTCCGAGCCGTGCCCTGAGGAACGGGAGCTGCGGGCGCTTCACGAGGAGGTGCGTCGGGCATTCACGCTCGAGGCGATGGGAGTAGCAGGTAAGCCTAGGGTAAATGTAGATGATGCGCGCGCTATCGAGCAGCTCGAGCACACTGTCCAGCTGGTTGACGGAAGATGGTACGTCGGCTTGCCTTGGAGTGATCCAACTCGTTTTATGCCCGATACTTATCGTAATGCTTTAAAAAGGTTAGAAGGAGTAGAACGGAAAATGAAAAGGGATGTAGGATACGCTAATAGGTATTCCGAAAGGATTGATCATTTGTTAAGTAATTCTTTTGCCAGGGAACTAAAGGACCCTCAACGCACTGAAAGGACGTGGCACCTGCCACATTTTGGCGTTGATAACCCGAACAAAAGGAAACTGCGTCTAGTGTTTGACGCCGCTAATGAAGTTGAAGGTTTATGCCTGAACGATTACTTGTTAAAAGGACCAGATCTACTTACCTCACTATTCGGAACAATGCTTCGTTTCAGGGAGGGTCGCGTGGCCGTGACAGGTGACATACAGGATATGTTCTTGAAAATTGGTATTTTACAAGACGCTCTCAGGTTCTTGTGGAGGGACAGCCCCGCTGATCCAGTACGTACATACGCGATGACGTCACTTTTATTTGGTGCGAAGTGTTCGCCCTTCGTAGCACAGTTTGTTAAAAACAGAAATGCGCAGCGGTATGAGTCATCCATGCCAGCAGCAGTAGATGCCATAATAAATTCTCATTACGTGGATGACTACATTCAAAGCCTGCCAAATGAAAAAACAGCTATCGATATGGTACATGACATTTCGCATATTCACAGAGAGGGCGGTTTTTGTATGCGTAACTGGACTAGTAACAGTATGGCGGTGCTAAACTCCGTGCCGAAAGAAACTCTAGGGACTGAGGCCGTAAAGTTTAAAATAGGTCAGCAGTGTGATGGTGAGCGTACGCTAGGTCTTATCTGGTACCCGAACACTGATGAGTTGGCATTCGATGTCTCGTTCAAGCGCATTCCAGAGGTCATTATGCACGGTAGGCAAAGGCCCACCAAAAGAATTATGCTTCGTGTTGTAATGTCTATTTATGACGTGTACGGGTTTCTTTCTCCTTTCACCATACAAGGTAAAATTATGTTACAGGCTACCTGGCGCTGTAAGATTGGCTGGGACGACGCCATTTCTCAAGAATTATATGGTAAGTGGCTTAAATGGATTGATTTACTTCAGCTAATTGATAAGATTCGAGTACCAAGATGTTATCAGAGCGTCATTGTAGGTGCGAGCGAGACGAAAGGCGAACCAGTCCGTAGCGACGCAGCCGTAGCACTGCCGCTTGGCGGGGGGGCTACGAAAATGTCTACGAATGCTCTGACCTCAGCGGCCGGCTACGAGAAATGCTACGACACTCAGACCGCTGCTGCTATAACAAAGGACGCACCACCGCCGCTTACGGAATGTTATAGGAACCTACAGTTGCATGTATTTAGTGACGCTGGACAACAAGCGCTGTGCGCGGCCGCATACTGGCGATGGATTTCGAGCGAGGATAAAATATGCGTAGCATTAGTGGCGAGTAAATGTCGAGTTGCGCCGGTCAAACCAGTGACGATCCCACGTATGGAGCTTCAGGCAGCGTTACTGGCGGCCAGGCTCGCTCACACTATTGTTACGGACCATAAAATTAAACCTGCGCAACGATTTTTTTGGTGTGATTCTACCACTGTGTTACACTGGTTACGTAACAACACGCGCACGTATAAAGCGTTTGAAGCAAATCGACTTGGAGAGATCGACGATCTTACCTGTGTCTCGGAGTGGAGATACGTGCCTACGAAACTTAATATAGCGGATATAGCAACGCGAGATGTTTTTAATTATGATTGTTTTGTTAATGAGTGGTTTCGAGGCCCTCAGTTTTTGTACGAGGATTGTGTTGGCCTCACGATGTTGTAGAACCTGAAAATAAAGATATGATTAGTTTGGTGACTAATTGTACAGTAGGTATAAATAATGGTTCGGACTTACCAGTTCCTGACGCTAAGGCTTTTTCTTCGTGGCTCCGGTTGCTGAGGTCTTCTGCCGCTGTTCTGAAATTCATAAAAAGATGTAGGAAACTTACCGATGTTGATGAAAGCATGATGATGAAGCAAGCGGAGTGCCTACTACTAAAAAAGGCTCAGGCCGATTCATTTGGCACTGAAATAAATCTTATGAGATGTGGCAAGTGCATTCCGCGTGACAGTAAACTACGCAATTTATCACCATATCTAGATGAGCAAGGGTTTCTTCGTGTAGGCGGCCGTATTGATGCTGTTTCTGGTGTGGCATTGGAAACCAAACGACCTTACATAATCGAGGGACGGCACCCAATTACTAAACTTATAGTTAGACATTACCACGTAAAGGCAGCACACGGTAATCAAGAAGCAGTTGTCAACCATCTGAAACAGTCGTATTGGGTGATAAGGATACGTCCAGCTGTTAAGGAAGCAGCATCGAAATGTTTTTTTTGCAGATTGCGAAGGGTCAAACCGGCTGTTCCGCGAATGGGTGACTTACCTGAGGCGCGGATGGCTCATCATCAGCGGCCGTTTACGTTCTGCGGCATCGATCTCTTTGGTCCAATGGAGGTCAAGGTGGGCAGACGACGGGAAAAAAGGTATGGTGTCTTATTCACTTGTCTCACGATCCGCGCGATCCACATTGAGGTGGTACATTTTCTTACCACCGATTCGTTGATCATGGCTCTTCGCCGCATGTCCTGTCGGAGAGGTTGGCCGCGGTACATATATTCAGACAACGGGACCAATTTGCGAGGCGCTGACGTAGAACTCAATAGGGCGATGCAGGAGCTCGATGACGATGCCTTAAAGACGGAAGCATTGAATAACGGAGCGTCGTGGACCTTTATCCCCCCGGCCAGCCCTCATTGGGGTGGGGCATGGGAACGGCTCATTCGCAGCGTAAAGTCCTCTCTCCACGTTATTCTCAAAGAACGAGCTCCCGAGGACGAAGTGTTGAGAACGCTTTTGGTAGAAGTTGAAAATATTGTTAATGGTCGCCCGTTGACCCATGTCTCAGTCGAGCCTGGTAGTCCTGAGTCATTAACTCCAAATCACTTTCTTATTGGTTCATCTAGCAACTTACCTATCCCAGGAGTTTTTGACGATTCGGACCTGTATCTTAGAAAGCAGTGGCGACAGGCACAAAGGCTAGCTGACATGTACTGGCAGCGTTGGCTGAAAGAATATTTGCCAACTCTAGTTCCCCGAACTAAGTGGCACCAGGAACAGGACCCGTTGAAAGTAGGTGATCTGGTTTTTATTGCAGATTCGAACTGTCCCAGGAATGTTTGGCCTCGGGGCATAGTTGAAAGGGTTTTCCCCGGTAAAGACGGTCGAGTACGGGTCGTGGAAGTGCGAACTTCACGAGGAGTCCTCCGTAGATCCGCGGCGCGCGTCGCCCCTATTCCTTTAAGTTTAGAGTGCTGACCCAGCACTGGGGTGGGGAGTGTTGACGGTGGCTCATTTTAATTAAATGTTGGTGTACCTACGGCCGAATAAAAATGTCAACGGGACGCCGCGCCCCGCCATCACGGTAATTGCCGCCAGCGGCGAGCAGTCTGTAAGCATCACCGGGCGCGAGCGCATGTCGCATCGATCAATTGTGAAAACACGTGTTTGCCGAAATAAACGTTTTAAATGTGTGGAAGCATTTCAATCAGCAACCCATAGTTTACAATCGTGTTGCGTAGCGGTAATAGAATACTACCACCCCCTCTCTTCCCTTGGGTGTCGTAAAATATGACTAACGGACTAAAGACTGCACATACACCCAACAGCATAGAGCGGCGATGCAAATGACTGCTTTTGCGGTCCTCATTGCCTAGTCTCTCACTAACCCTTCGGGGATAAAAGTCGTGCGTAATTACATGTTGTAAGTGAGATAACATTTTAGAAAGAAACAAATGTGTTAAATTCTTTATTGTAAACAGTTTTTTTACACAGCCTTCAGGTCATCTCAAGCCACTTGACGAAGATGACATGGAGAACGATGAGGTGGTGTCCGTAGCGGTAGGCCCGCCACCGCTACGTCCCAAATACGAGAAAACCCAATGGAAACAGGGCCCCAAACAACCCTCCAATAACAACAATATGAACAGCAACTACAACAACAATGACGGCAACTACACCGTAAATTACTCCGCCTTGAATCTCGTAAAAGACGTCTTATCCCAAGTAGCCCATGAATTCTTAACACATCAGATCAGCGAAGATTTCGTTTTTGGACAATACGTCGGCAATGCGATGAAGAATTTGACAAGCGATTTGAGGCTGAGGATGCAGCACGAGGTGTTAGAGATAGTAGTGAATTATCAGAAGCTGAACAGAGGAGATTTCAAAACGGATGATATTAAAATGGACAGACCGGTGATACCAGTAATCAAAGAGCTGAAGGCAGAGAACAAGAAAATGATGCCGAATGACACGGAGGAGAACTGGCCGGACTTCTCCAATCTGGCTAAAATAGTTGGACGGAGATAGAAAATATAAAAAAAAGTAATATTTTTGCAAAATGAAAGATTAAAAGCAATGCTTGCTACCTGATTAGTAGACATTTATGAAAAAGTGTTGCTAGAATAGTTGAGATATTGTTTAACACAACTAACGCTATCTGAATTCTATAAGTAATATAGAAATATTGATGTGTGCTACGTGTATCTAAAAACAACCTTCCATTTGGTGACAGTTTCACAAATAATTTAAAGAGTGTCAAAAATGGACGACAAATGTTGACTCAATTGTTAATTAGTAAAAAAAATAATTATTAACAATTGAGTGGGCTAGCTAACTGTTATCTTATTTATAATTTAATCGCAAAGATAACGAGCAATAAACAAACTGTATAAGTTGTGAATGTGATAACAAAAACTAAATGAACTAAAAAGTAGGTAAGTGAATAATGTAAGGAATTTAAAAATATTTACCGATGTAAATGTAGATATATATATATATATAGGTTATAAATTCATTTTTTGGTCCTTGTAAATATTATGAAAACATGGTTTTTTATACCTTATTTATGTAACTATTTTTCAGTTTAAATATAAATATAGCATTTTTAATTTGATATTGAACCATTTAGTATTTTTACTGAACTTTAACCGAAAATCCACATACAATGAATTTTACACGTTTTCCTTACTATTTCAAACTAACATTTTCTCGGTTCAACACTTTTCAGTAGAAACTTTTATTTCCATCGTCATGAAATATAATGTCCGTTTTATAATAAGTTTGGCGACGCCGACGGCTTTAATGTAGCCTTTAACGATTATTCAAAAGATAGTACACACATTAATTTTTTAAACTAAACGAAAACATTATTTTTATTTAAGTATTAAAATTCTTCTGAGAATGAGCTTACGTGCACTCACTGACTCTCACAAACATATAATTTTTTTCATCATTTCGACCCCTACACCTTTCTGATTGCAGCTTTCTGTCGAGAAAAGGCCCTTGAGCTTAGCAATTCTTCGGGCAATGTCGGTTACCTTAATTTGCAATAGTAGTTGACTTCCTCAACGATTACAAATTAAGCTTAAAGAAACCATTTGGTGAATCACACAATAGTAATAAAACAACTCTACGGGATCCTCATAAAGTATTTCATTTAAATGAACAGACCATCCTCAAATTCTCAAAATCCACGGTCACGGAATACCTCCTATTATTATCAAACAAGCTTACTTATAAGGCACAGTTTATGCCTTCCCAAAACTTAAATTCCCTCGGGCTATAACAAAATGACACAAATACCAGCAAAGTCCGCATAATTGCTATAAACTATGTCATATATACTGCGAATGTTAAATCCGCCGGGCATAACATCTGAAATGTTACTAAACAGTCGAGCAGCCTTAACGAGCATAATCGGATCAGTTTCACCACAAATTTACGGGCCATCGCTGGGACAAAGGTTGGGGCTGTTGGGACTTTACAATTAAGGCTGTTTAGTGGAAGTTTACACTACTTGGGTTAGCTATTCATTTGTCTACGTGTGTTTTAACTCGTAGAGTCTGGCCAACGAAAGCTGAACGAACCTCGTAGTTATTTGATTGGCAACACTTTGTCTCTATGTGTGTCTATCGGAGGTGTCATGTCGTATGACAAATTGAAATTTTTCTGAGAATGCTGCAGCTGTGTAAGTGACCCTGTGTTACCCAGTCATGATTCATCATTTTTTGATTTTGCCGCGTTTTTCCTGGTTCAGCTTTCGTAAGCCTGTGTCGCGTAGTGGCTCTTTAAAAAATACTACCACCCCCTCTCTTTCCTTGGGTCGTAAAAGGCGACTAACGGACCAAAGACTGCACATTCATTAACAGCATAGAGCGGTGATGGGCTCACACCTGTCACGCTGAGCGCAGTTGCTATTTGGTGAAACGTGGACTATGGCAGAGGACTGCGGTCCTCATTGCCTAGTCTCTGACTAACCCTTTGTGGATATTAGTCGTAATTATATGTAAGAATAAGAATAACACTCACACACAGATTCACACAATACAGCACATTAACAGTAGGTAATTTAATTATATTAAATGACAAAAAAAAATAACAATTAACAACAGGATCACAAAATGAAAATCATTATTATCGATACATGAGTCGCCCATAGCCCATAGTGATTGCGTAAAACAGCAGTTTACCTAATTAAAAAAGTTATAATATGAGTTTTTTAACTAGGTAAACTATTATTTTGTTAAGAATTATCAACATACTATGCAAACAATAGTAACAATGCAGACAAAGGCCTTCGCCAATGATCTCCACCACGACCAGTCTTGTGCAAACAATAGTGAGTAGTAATTGTTTCTAAGTGTAAATATTAAGATTTATTTGTTTACAAGGCCCAATCAAACATATGTCGATAGCGCACCGAACCCTCATGAGTCCGGTCTATTTTGGCGGCTCTATTTGACTTCTCGGCTATCTTTATTTATCTTTTTACTTTGCAAAAGTTCGCAGGTTATCTCCTGCCTCCTTAATTACTTTGGATTCGCTTCGTTAAAGGTTTTCAGAGGGGACGTCTTAGTGACGACGACGTCGGACTCCTTATGCGATTAAAAGAAGGAAATGTGCATTTTTGTTGTCCTCAACAACAAATATTCAGATTCCTATATGTAGTAGGAGTATATTCAAATTCTAGTCTGACTTCTGTGACTGAAAATTCTTTTTATTTATGGTGGATCACGAAAACAACATTTTGTATTTGAACATTTGTACAATCTGTGATTTTTTTTTCATTTCATTTCAAATTCTCGTTTTCATTAACGTGATCAAATGGAGAACATAATTCGCACTCGTCACTGTTCATGTAGGCCTGAGACCAGCAGTGGGACGTTTATAGACACTAACTAACTTTCCCACTCTCACACCGATTACCTAGCCTATATTAAGAGTCTTTTGAAATTTATTTTTAATTTTTAGAATAACGGACAAACGTACATAATTTATTTATTTTTTTATTTATTTATTATTTTAGCAACAAACAGTCATTTATACAGTGTAGTGGTTATTAACTATTTTACTTAGTAGTTTAGACCTATAGTGCCGAAATGAAGTGAAAACAACGACGCAAAAATTAATAAAAAGTAACAATTAACAAAAAGCAACAATACAACAAAAACAATAACAAAGTACCTACTTATTACATTTCTCACAATTATTCAATTATTCACAATTCTTAAAATTAAATGCATTACTGCCTGTTAATTAATAATATACAAAGAAACACCCATCGACTCGAAATCAATTTAGAAAAAATGGAATAGAAACCGCTGTAAATAACAAACAAAAATCAGCCGAAATTTCGTTTCGGAGAAAGAGAGTAGGCCCTATTTGTAACTCTGAAATTGCGAAGAAAAAGCAACTGTTTTATACATTTCGTACGATTGGTATTTACAGTTTTGTATGGGACAGCTGAATTTTTGTGTGGGTGGTTTCTTGATTCTTCTGGAGCTATTTACGGTTTTTTATTATTGAAATTTTGCATTCACAATGCTATATAGATATAGAATAAAATGTTTACTAGAAAAAAACAACCTGTCTCAGGAAAGCAGGAAAGAACCCGTGACCTTAGGATTGCCGGTCCACTGCTCTAGTAAACAATTTATCTTATTTACAGTTCTAAAATAATTACCATTGGGTAGGTAGGTACACAAAATTTCAAATTTAAAAAGTAACAATTTGTGCACTAATTAAGACGCCCACACAATAGTTAAACAGTTGGCAAGCTTAATGAACTTGTTAAGTTCGCAGCTAAAATGGCGACGGACAAAAAAGTAGTGGGCCATCTCAGCGATTCCGCAACAGTAAATTAAACTGGAGTTAAGCGAGTGACACAAGAGCCGTTATAGAGAACATCTAGACGTAAGTACTGTAAACAATATACATTATGATTCGAAACAGTTCGGTTGGTATTATAAACGCTGAACTTTAGAGGGCTTAGGAGAAATACTGCAATTTAAAGTCCAGTCCAATGTTTAAAATTGCAATAACTCAGCTAAATAAAAGTACTTACTTATAAAAATTAAAAAAGTAACTATTTAGATCTCCATATTTTACTATAGCATGTAAAGTTTCATTAAAAGTGGCTCAATGGATGCTCTTGAGTTTGTAAAATTTTGAACTTGGAAGTTTATATGGGAAACTGGTATGCGTGTTATGTATAGGAAAGCTATGACGTCACAAGAAGAAAAGCTGACGCCGAACTATCATAGAGCTGTACGGCGTCACCAGAATGCAAACATGAAGAGTTGAAGTCAGATAGGAACAGGCACTCACAAAGCTTGGTCGCATTTCAAATACTTGTTTAAATGTAGGTACTTACTTACCTTTTTTATATGTACTTTAATATTGTAAAATTAAATATACTTTTTAAAAAGAGCTTTATTCATTAAAAAAGTATAATTTGCGTAAACACTCTCAAAGACATTTTATTTAAAATATTTTAGTTTTATACCTATATCGTCCTCAAAATTTTGATTTACTGAAGTATCAACTATAAAGAGCACTTTACAGCTTAGTTTCAAAAAATTAAATTTTTAAGTTAGGTCGATATTTTAGTAAGAGTTTGATAATTGTTTAAGTCATTCGGGGCCCTTATTCTCTAACGATTCCTTGTTTCAAAACCACGTTAATTCCTTATAAAGTTACGATATCTTCCCAAAAACGTATACGTTTGAAGTTTGTGCGCGGTAAGGTTTAGGTGTGGAATCTATAGATTGCGATACAGAATCAGGGCCCTGATCGTTTCCCCAAGTAGGTTAGAGACCACAATTTTCCTTTTCCTACGATCCTCCTGACACACATTTTTTGCTTCATTTACAAGAGTAATTCAAAGATAATGTTTTAAGAATAACATTCTTCATACACGCTAGTCGGCCTAGGGATTTTTAACGGAACATCTTTGATCTGGTAAGTACGCCCGCCGAGGTTTTCTCCCATCCCATATACTCATCCTACTAATATTATAAACACGAAAGTTTGTAAGTATGGATGGATGTTTGTTACTCTATCACGTAAAAACTAATGAATGGATTTGGATGAAATTCGGCATACAGATAGTTTATAACCTGGATTAACACATAGGATACTTCTGATCCCGATATTCTCACGGGAACGGGAACCACGCGGGTAAACCGCGAGCAGCCGCTAGTATGAAATATTTATGTAAACATTACAGTGTACAAAAAGTTTTTACGGATAATGGATACTGAGAATATTAGTCATGCAAAAATACTAGTAGTCATCTACTAGTACTTTTGCACTGCACTGCAGAGCAGTTCGAGGTAATTCCTTGTAAGAAAGATCTATTTTCTTTATGGTAAAGGAGGAGGAAAGAAAGGAGGCGAAACAATAGGCGGGCTTCCAGAAGACAAGCAGCCACCGCCGCCCTTGAACACCCGCCAAACCATAGGAGTCGCAGATGCGCTGCCAGCTTTGGGAAAGGAGTAGGAAATGTAAAGGGGCGAAGGGGGGAGAGATGCGAGAGGTTATTAGTAATAAACTAACTTAGTAATATAATTGTCTAAAGTTGTAACAAACTTTATAAAATATTTTTTATTACATAATACTGTAATACATCACAATTTTCCGGGCGCAGCACCACACGCCAAGCTGTCAATTAAGCATGCCCGCAGAGTTACGTTCAGCTAACGTCGGCGCTGCAAAACTGTTGAGCGTTTTAGTGCCCGTTCACCGTAACTGATTCGGCAAACGCTTCATATTGTCTGTGGGAACGACAGCTCAGTTAATGTGACATGGTACAACAAAGTCGGGGTACACTTACATTAAAATTTACTCTTTTGGAAGGTGTAAATAACTTTGTGCATGGCAAAATGAGCCTTGCGCTCGGGTGACTAAGAGTGCGGATCAATTTGCTGTGGTACGGTGGACTGATCTATGAAGCATAAGTTGTTACCACAGACACACATTAGTTTTTAAATTATCAAAAGTGTAATAAGGTTATAATGTATGTATAAAGATTAATATAGAGCTTTGTTGTGGCGCCTCAATATTACAAGAATACTTTCACCCCCTCTCTTCCCTTGGGCGTCGTAAAGGGCGACTAAGGGTCTAAAGACTGCACAAACATCCAACAGCATAGTGCGACGATGAGCTCACCACTTAATCACACTGATCACATATATGTGCGGTTGTTATTATATGAGAGGTTGACTGCCAGTTCACTGCTTTTTCGGTTCTCATTGCCTAGTCTCTGAATAAACCCTAAGGGAAAATAATCGTGATAGTATGTATGTATATATGTCGCAGGGATATAGATATAGCCGTAATATAGTTATAGCCGTAATATAGTTATATTCCTAGGGATATAATTAAATTAATTATGTACCCTAAGATAGTTATATGAAAGCGATTCATTACTATCTTACTAGGAATATAATTTGAATACGGATCAAGTTTAGTGATATTATTATTCTTTTTTTTTTATTATAAGCCCGGCAAATGACCCCACTCCACCTGATGTTAAGTAGAAATGAATTCCAGGCGAGAGGACAACTGGTGCAGCGTAAGAGACGTAGCATCAGTCACCCTCACTCTGCCGGCCCACAAAGTGCTTCTTCACGCCTCGTTTGAAGGACCCTATGTCATAGGTAGGAGGGAATACGTGTGCTGGTAGACTATTCCATATTTTGGAAGAGCGGCAAAGAACGAGTCACCAAATTTCTTTGTGCGTGATGGAATATTAGAGACTGTAAATTGGTGACTCCGGAGAGCAGCACGCGTACTCCTATGGAGGAAGGGAGAAGGAGGGATGAGGTCAAAGAGTTCTTCCGAGCACTCGCCATGGTATAAACGGTAAAAGACGCTGAGTGACGCAATATCTCTACGCAATTGCAAAGGCTTTAGTGACCTCAACATTGCCGATAATGCGCACAGCGCGGCGTTGCAATATGTCCAAGGCATCGAGAAGGTAATTTGCGGAGCCGTCCCAAAGGTGAGAGCAATACTCCACGCAAGACCGCACCTGTGTCTTGTATAATAGACACAACTGATCAGGCGTGAAGAATCGCCGCACCTTGTTCAGGACACCGAGTTTACGTGAGGCATTTTTAATCACGGTTTCGATGTAGTCCTTTTGGTTCAGATCGCAGCGGATATCCATACTGAGCATGTTAATACTGCTCTGCAGGCCTAGAGATGTACCCTGAAGAGAGGGAAGGGGAAGGAATGGCGACTTTTTCGCTGTGAACGCGCACACCTGTATTTTCTTGGCATTGAACTCCACCAGATTATCGGAGCCCCATTTAGAAATGAGGTCCAACACCCGATCGAGCTCAATGACAAGATTTGCTCGCTTCATTTCGGTGTCTACCCGCCCAGTCGTTGGGTGACCGTTATATCCCCCATGCACTGTGCTATCATCTGCATAGCAATGAATGTTTCCAAGAGGAAGCATGTCATTGATATGCAGAAGGAACAGCGTGGGGGATAGAACGGAGCCTTGAGGAACACCAGCATTCACTGACATGAACCGCGAAGCGCATCCATCCGAAAGGATACGGATTCTACGCTCATGCAGGAAGCTAGCAATCCAGGTACAGAACTGAGCGGGCAAACCGTATGCCGGGAGCTTGGAGAGAAGAGCTTTGTGCCAGACCCGATCAAAAGCCTTAGCTAATATGTCAAGGCTAACTGCCAGTGACTCGCCACGTTTGTCAGTAGCCTCACCCCAAAGATGTGTGACGTACGCTAGAAGATCACCCGTTGACCGTTTTGGCCGAAACCCATATTGACGATCGTGACTTAGGGAGTGATCTTTTAGGTATCGAATTATATTACTGGATTAAGTTTAGTGAAATAATTGTAGGTCACGTGATAGGTTAGAAATTTAAGACAACCGCAGCTTAGCGTAGATTATATAGGTAAAAATTATATACCGTAATATAGTTATACGAAAGCGATTCATTACTCTCTTTACTAGGAATATAATTTAATTACAGTTCTAGTTTAGTGAAATAATTGTAGGTCACGTGCATAGGTTAGAAATTTAAGACAATCACGAAGCGCAGCGTAGCGATTGTCTTAAATTAAAAAAAGTATTATCTTAAATTAGTAAATCATAAACTACTAGAAAAAAATCAACGAGTCTTCTGGGGTCTCGGTAGCTCAGCGGTTAGAGCAGTGGACCGGCAATCCAAAGGTCGTGGGTTTGAATCCCATCCAAGCTTCCTGAGACTGGTTGATTTTTTTTCTAGCAAACATTTTATCCTGTTATACATTGCTGTTAGATCCAGTGAAATTACAGGGTAGAGTATAATTACTGAAATTTGGTTTCCTTCAGACAGACATTCATTTCTATATTATCTTCATCATCACCTGTTTATTAGCACGCACTGGTCTTCCTACATGAACAACAGCGCATTGGGTCATTCATAACCCACCGCACAGGGCAAAGCGGGTTGGTAAATAGATAGATAGATAGATAAAACGCTTTATTGCACACACAAAAATACAGAAAACGTAAAATAAGCATATAAAAACTAATGTGGGCGAAGGCGGTCTTATCGCTTAAAGCGATCTCTTCCAGACAATCTTTGCGGTATAGGACAACAGAAAAAGAACGACAAGCAGTGCACCACAAACAAGCAGCAAGCAAATATGAAATAAAAAAATAGAATTAAAATACTTAACATAAAAATAAATTTAATAAACTTACAATACAGATGCCTACCTACTATAAAATATTATAAAAATAAATATATATAAATAAATAATATAATATATAAGTTATTATACTAGTAATATAATAAAATACATAAAATAGAATAATAGTTGGTAGGCTTACATTCTACTATCAAAAACTGTTACCTACTACAAAAAAGCCGTAAAAGGCGACTAACGGAATAATGACTGCACAATTACATCCGGCGTTACACATTCACATATGCTGAATGCGCTCTCAAGTCTACTCAAAAGTTCGATAGCTAAAAAGTCTTTATATGAAATTATAGGACCCATTTGTGTTCGTGTGCCCTCGGCCTAACAACAGGGGAGCAAGCGTTTCCCCGTTTACCGCCATTAGCACGCCAACTCAAAATAACAGACGTCAGTCAGCACTAAGCTCACTCGCGAATCATGACTCGCAGCTCTCAGCAATTGTGTAGGAGCTTGGAAAACTAGCGGGCTATTGTTTCCTGTGGCGTTTTATGAAAACGTTGTAAGACATTAACTCTAATTTTCTTTACATGTTTTTACCACTCCGAGAAATCGGTGTGAAGTATGTATGTTATCATGACTCCTAGTAATTGTGTAGGCTTGAAAAATTACCGGTCTCTTGTGACCTGAACTTCTCGAATCCTTGAAGATTTGTAAATTTTAACGCAACATTTTCTTATGCCAATATTTTGTGAGATTTTGTTTTTTTCTGAAGTATGAATACGAAGTCCAAAGCATAGATAATCCGATGTATCACAAAATAACAGACTAAGCACACTCGCGAATCATGACTCGCACGCAGCCTTCGGCCATCTCTAAACACTATACAAAATCTCATTTATAATACAATTGAAAAAGTTATAACTATTATATACAATTTTGTTTGCGAATAATCACAATTCATTTTGAAACTCGGCCTTATCATCACCATATTAGGAATAACCAGAAAAGTCACACAATCTAAGCTTAAGAGGGTTTAGGCATTTCAGTTTCCCATACAAACTTCCAAGTCGAAATTTTTAAAAACCAATGAGCCAATTTTAATGAAAACTTTGCATGCTAAAGTAACATACAAGGATCTAAATAGTTTGTTAAAAACATTTTTTAAAAACGTTTACTTAGCTGAGTTATTGCGATTTAAAGTCCACAATAGAAAGTTTAAAATCGCAATAACTCAGTTAAAAAAACGTTTTTTTTAAATGTTTTCAACAGACTATTTAGATCTCTGTATGTTACTTTAGCATGCAAAGTTTCATTAAAATTGGCTCATTGGTTTTTAAAAATTTCGACTTGGAAGTTTGTATGGGAAACCGAAGTGCGTAAACCCTCTTATGATACCACAAATAAAAAATTACTACGGCAAACGCTCATACAAATATTTAGTACTAACACACTTAAATGAAATACTACCAAAAATATTAACAGAAATGACAGATGAAAACTATAAAAATAAACTTAAAATCTACTTATAAGTATAACTATGCTACAAAAGTTACAAATAAAGGAAAAATAACATATTACAAATAAATGTCAGCATCACGCTTCATCCTGTATGTTGTAGTTGTTTACGAGCGCACCACGCATCAACTATGGAAAAAAAATCTCCAAATACCAATGTGAAGGTAGCTAGCCGCGTTGAATGTAGCCGTTTCTTGGCCGACTTCATTTGAACATGCTTACTAGCCGCGCGTACTTAACATTATGTTTATTTACAATAATTATATTTAGGCTAAATTTGTCTTCTTTGTCTTTATTGTCTTTTATATTATACAACTTTTCTTTGTTAGTGTTGTTATGCGACACTCAAGTGTGATTTGTATCCCGACAAACTGTCTAGGTTTTTGTGATACAAAATGAATATTTATCTGTATTTTCTTCTTTATTAATAAATTTAAAAAAAAGGTATTAAAGGACGGCAATGTCAAATGACATTTGACAGCAACCCAATGCTCCTTCTTGGTGGGAGCATTAGTTTGAGGCGGCACTTTGAGAGCGTTAATTGTGTAGGTATCTAGTCTTTAGATGATCGAAGCTCGCAGCTCTCAGCAACTGTGTAGGAGCTTGGAGAACCGGACTATTGTTACCTGCGACTATTAAATCCGAAAGGATGGTGACCACCATTGTACTTATTTCTGCCACAAAGCTAGATTGTTTTGATTGCTGGGTTCCGATTCGAATAATACGAGTACTATTATCACCGTCAGCCTATAAACGTCCCACTGCTGGGCACAGGCCTTTTCACATGGAAAACAGCACAAGCAGGGGATTGGGAGATAACCCACCACGCTGGCCCAATGTGGGGAGGGTTTCAACGACTGCCATCTTAATAAACTATAAAAACTAAACTATAAACTTTCCTACACTCACACCAATTACCTAGCCTTAGAGAAGCTTCGTTATTAACTCGTTAAATGGTTACTAGACAACGGATATAATACTTAAATACATACTTATTACATATAGAAAACGCCCAGACCCGAGACAATTTAGAAAAACCATAGTTTCTAAATTGACCCGACCGGGGGTTGAACCTGGGACCTCAGAGATGGCGACAGTATGAAAACCGGTGTACAAACCACTCGACCATGGAAGTCGTCTTATGTCAACAACGTGAGCTTTAGGTACGTGCTTTCTGAAGATCGCAGGAGTCAGAATTAGCAAAGCGCCCGTTATGCTTTATATACCTATATATATTATTTATATATTATATTACCTTGGTTATGATGTTATGTGGTTGGGTGATGAAGTAAAGGAGTAGTTTACATAACGAAGTCCGTTTATTGAGTGAAATAATACAATCATATTGAAACGCTTAACCAATTCTGCAACTAAGCTGTTTTACGATAATACGTGTTATTTCGTATGATTGCAACTTGACCTAATTACTGTTCGGTTTCTTAGGTATAGGTAGGTATAACACTACATGGTGTTGCAAGCGTCCCTAGGCTGTGGTAGCAGGCGTTCCATCAAGCAATTCGCTCATTTGCTAAAACATAAAAAAGTAAAGTACGTATAGTCGTTTGCAGTTCACGCTCGCAACTCGTTGCCACAGTGCCAACGAACACTTTCATTTCATGCCATTTTAGAATAGAAAAGGTTTCCACTGCCACAGCGTTCGTAATAACAAAGAAAGGAGTGTGAAGTGTTAAAAACCACAGCTGAATAAAAGATATGTTGCTCCCGCGGTTACCTACTGCAACATACAACGTTTCTGTAGTCTCGAACTAACTTCGGTGCCACCAAACCCTTTGTAGCGAGCGAGACCCTAATCGAGTGAACCGTCCATTTTTGCTTTAGCTTCCACAAAAGGAGGTACTGTCTGAGTTTGTGAGAATACTATAACAGCAAAGAGCTAGAAACATATTACAAAAGAACATACATAATTTCATTTGTTTCCCATATATCTCGAAAAACATAGCTGGAAACAAAGATGTTCCGTGGCTGAAAAGCATAGAGCATAGAGCCTAAAGCATAGAGTGGTTGAGCGGCTCACTAAAATAATTATACCAACCACTCTCTTCCCTTGGGTGCCGTAAAAGGCGACTAACGGACTAAAGACTACACATACATTCAACAGCATATAGTGGCGATGTTGTCACTACCTATTACGCTGAGGATATGTGCAGATGTTTAACGGATGCGCTTTTCATGAGGTAGAGTAAATAGTTGTGGGGTAAGCGCGGATAGATAAGTAAAGTGCCTACCCACGCTTACTTTACGCCACCTTTATACGCAGTAACGGAAATTGTGTTATAATTAAGCTAATTGTCATTATTATTGTTTTTGTTTTAATGTAAATTGTGTATGTTTGTTTCAAAATAATGTTTGAATATTATCATGCATGTTACGAGTGCAAGCCTCATCCACGTCACAGCTACGTCACGCATGCATCATGTGCAGTCCAATCGCGGGTGGCTCGATAGAGCAATAGTGACCAAAAAGTGCTTAGTGAACAGTTTTACTCATGAGAAACTTTTGGACATATTTTCGGTGTCTTTTAGCTTCAATCACGGAAGTATACGGACGTAGATCTAAGGTCTGATCATCGAGATCAAATTAGCTGTAATCATTTATTTTAATAAATATAATTATAATTAAAAGTATTTTTTTTTAAATCCTACCCGACGGCTCAATTCCGTAATTGGCGCAGTCGGTAGGATAGTCGAGTCAGTGCGCGTTATCTCAATTCGATCCGCCTGATAGTCGTTTCGTCGACGCGTCGACTATCTCTACGAATCTACGCGAAGCAGTCGACGGACGGACAAGAAGAATCAACTTCAAGGACGGCGCTAATCCAGAAATCGATGGCCCACCACTATCACGCCGTGCAGAGTATCCTGCTCCTGTGAGTCATAGTAAATAAGTACGCATTCCTATTGGTTGCCAGTGGCCCCTTTCCTGTCTCCCGTAGAGTGTTATTAGTTATTAGATAGGTAGTTTTTATAAGAAGTACATTTAGTTTTCAAGATTTTCTATCCTAGGAGAGATAGAGATATTGGGCCGAATCAGCGGCGCAGTATCAGACGTAACTCTAGATTGCTTAGATTTTATCGCGATTTTGAGTTAGATAGTATAGAAGAAGAAATGGCAAACGAACAGCAACAGTTTGTTCCTGCCCCGGACATGACAGACCGAATTTGGAAAGCCCTAAGATAGGTACCTGAGTTTGATGGAAATTCTAAAGTTTTAATTAGATTTTTAAATATATGTGACCAACTTATCTTAACTTATGTCAATCCAGCCCCGGGAAATGAGTTAAATAATTCCGCCTTAATTAATGGCATTTTAAACAAAATCACCGGGCCTGCTGCTAAAACGCTAGCAACAAATGGCATTCCCCAGGACTGGAATGGTATCAGAAATGCTCTAATTAACAGTATTTCAGATCACAGAGACGAATCCGCCTTATACACGGATATGTCTATGTTATCGCAAGGTTCCGATACACCGCAAATATTTTATGAACGCGTACAAAATTTATTGAGTGTAATTATGACCTATGTAGAGTTACCTGAACAAAGTACGACCACAGTTGAGGCTAAACGCGAACTTTACAAGAAATTAGCACTCCAAACTTACACAAGAGGCCTGGCCGAGCCTCTAGGCTCACGTATTAGGTGCATGCGTCCCGATTCGCTTGAAAAAGCCTTGGAGTTCGCCCAGGAAGAATTAAACGTTTTATATCTGCAAAGTAAAGTAAACTCGTCGAATTCTAAGAAATCGATTAACAATAGCCAGTTTAATTACTCACCTCTTAATACAAATGACTCACCCGCGACTTCCAGACAATTAGGTTATACATTCCCAAATCGTCAATTTAGACCTTTTAATTATCCCGCAATGCAACAAAACATGTTCCCAAATAGCTTTGCCCCGAATAGTAACTTTCCTATGAACAGTTTTAGGCCTACTCAAGGACCTCAAAACTTTATACGCCAGCAAGGTCCTTCAAGGACTCAACATATGATGAGAGCCCTACCACGTTCAAATATGTCTACAGGTTTTAGGATTCCACCTCGAAATAATAACCTACAAAATTACCAAAATTTTCCTACGCCTATGAGCGGTGTTAGTCATCCCGTCGCACGCGTATTGCCGCCTACTTAGCAGAATATACGCCCACAAATTAACTTTAACGAACATTTCGTTGACCCTGAAACCTATTATTGCGACTCTTACCTTGACTATGACCAACAAGCATACTTACCAGAGCCTGAAATGCAATATCAGACTGAGGAGGTGACCGGAACAGCCGACCAAAACGAACAAGTAAATTTTTCTTTGACCCCGGATCAGACATCCCCAGAATAGAGTTACATCTCCAAGATCAAAGACAACTGCCATTTATTCAAATTTCTAATCCCCCATTAAAGCTTCTCATAGACACTGGTGCTAACAAATCGTTTATTAGCCCCGAAGCGGCAGATTTTTTTTTTTCAAACTATGAATTTAAATATGACCCTTTCGTTGTTTCTAACATTCACGCAACGACTAAAAATGACTTTTCGGTGACAATTCCCTGTTTTCCCGAATTTAATGACAATAATCCCATAAAACTTTTTATATACCGTTTTCACGAATATTTCGATGGTTTGATTGGCCTTGATCTCCTAGAGCAGTGGCAATCTAAGATTGACTTCAGCTCTCACGTATTAAAAACGCAACATGCAGAAAATCCAATTCTCATGCATAAATCCGGTAGCATAAACTTATTCGAAACCATTATTCCCGCGCAATTAACTCAGTTTATCAAAGTTCCAACCAACATTTCTGAAGACGATATTTCAGTAGAGTAACATACAATATGCGGTTGTTATATTACCGATTGTTTTTCGTTAGCCCAGAACGGTCAAGCCTACATAGAGATTTTAAATCCATCCCAAAATGATGTTATTTTTACCTTAACAAAAGCTTTGCAAGTGCATATCTTTAACGAACAGACTGACTTACATATTACAATGAACCGTATGACTCATGACACCGAGCGTTTCTGAGAAGTTTTGTCGCGGTTGCGAACGGATCATATGAACGCTGAGGAGAAAGCCAATTTACTTGCATTGTGTAAAGAATATTGCGACATATTTTACCTTGACCACGAACCCTTGACATTCACTAACAAAATTAAACATCGAATTACAACGACTGACGAAATTCCCGTTCATAGCAAAACATACCGATACCCATTCGTACACCGACAAGAAGTTCAGTTACAAATTAAAAAAATGCTCGACCAAGGTATCATATGACCTTCAACATCAGCCTGGAGCACGCCTATCTGGATCGTACCTAAAAAAGCGGATGCCTCCGGTAAAACTAAATGGAGATTAGTAGTTGACTTCAGGAAACTTAATGAAAAGACAGTTGACGATAAATATCCGATTCCCAACTTCACTGACATACTAGACAAACTCGGGAAATGCCAATATTTTACGACTTTAGACCTCGCTAGTGGCTTTTACCAGGTAGAAATGCCATTGATGACATTCACAAGACAGGTTTTAGTGTTGCAGACGGTCAAGGACACTTTGAATTCTTGAGAATGCCTATGGGTCTCAAAAACAGTCCATCTACGTTCCAGCGCGTTATGGATAATGTGCTGAGAGGCCTACAGAACGTTATTTGCGTAGTCTACTTAGACGATATTCTAGTATTTTCGACTTCACTTTAAGAACATATGATAAACCTCCATAAAATCTTCGATAGGCTTCGAGACTCTACTTTCAAAGTACAAATGGACAAGTCAGAGTTCCTAAAATACGAAACTCCATACTTAGGACATATTATTACTCCACAAGGAGTAAAACCCAACCCTGATAAAATAGCAGCTATTCTAAAATACCCCATCCCGAAAACTCCTAAGCAAATAAAGGGATTCTTAGGACTCATTGGCTATTACAGACGATTCATTCCCGATTTCGCCCGTTTGACTAAACCCCTTACAGCGTATCTCAAAAAAGGTTCTAAAATTTTACTGACCCCTGACTATGTACAATGCTTTGAACATTGCAAGACTCTTCTAGTAAATGATCCGATACTTCAATATCCTGACCTCACTAAAGACTTTATTCTTACTACAGACGCCTCAAACGTCGCCCTAGGAGCCATTTTATCGCAGGGTTCCATAGGTTCTGATAGACCAGTCGCTTACGCCTCCAGAACTCTAAATGATAGTGAAATGAATTACTCCACAATCGAAAAAGAATTGCTCGCGATAGTGTGGGCAACGAAATACTTCATACCCTACTTATTTGGCCGCAAATTCAAAATTATCACTGACCACAAACCACTTCAGTGGCTTCTCAATTTAAGAGAACCGAACTCTCGACTGACAAGGTGGCGATTAAAATTGGCAGAATATAATTTCACCATCATTTATAAAAAAGGCAAGGCAAATACCAACGCAGACGCACTGTCTCGCGTTGAAATTCATAATGAAGAGTTGGACTCTGTAGTAGTTAACATTAGTGACTCCTCATCTTCTACAATTACCGCTCCTGATGACAGGCCCCTCATTAGCCAGTCTTCTACTGATACAGCACCTAGTATGAGGCCTCTTGGCAGTCCACTTCCTGAAAATTATTATGACTTACCTGACTTCAAAGAACAAACAGACCACACCAGCGTTGAACATCCTATACTCGAATTACCAGTTTCAGAAGACCCCTTAAATAAATTTAAAAGACAGTTGATCATAAAAATTAATACTAATCCTTGTAAAGCAAAACCAAAAATGACCGTTCCTTTCGAAACGTTTAGAAAGACAGTAGTTCAAATTTCGGAGACAAGCCTAGAACAAGACATTATATTGGTCATGAAAAATCACATCGACCCTAAACTACGTACAGCAATTTTGGTACAACCTCTCAATAAAATGTATGATATTGTGCCAATCCTACAAAAAACTTTTAAAAATGCTGCAGTCAACTTAGTTCTTGTCAAAAAAGAGATTCAAGACATTTGCGATTACCTAAGCCAACAAGATATTATATCCAAGTACCACGAAGGAAAAACTAACCACAGAGGCATAAACGAAACGCACTTAGCTCTATCCCAACGTTATTTTTGGCCCAAATTAAAGGACAGTATAACTAAATACATAAATCAATGTGACATATGTAACCGTGCTAAATACGATCGTGATCCGATTCAACCCAAGTTCCAAATTGTACCCCCACCACACAAACCATATCAGATAGCTCATGTAGACGTACTTACTATTGAACAGGATAAATATCTTACAATCATAGACTCCTTTTCGAAATACGCACAAGTGTATCGACTACCAGATTGCACTGCCCCGAACATAATTAAAGCTCTTTTAACGTTTTCCACTCACCATGGACTTCCAATATGTATAGTTTCAGACCAAGGTACAGAATTTGTTAATCAAGTCGTAAATGAATTTTTGAAATTACATAAAGTGCAACATCATAAAATAGCGGCTCATGCCCCTAACGAAAACGGCATGATTGAACGTTTTCAAAGTACTTTTCTAGAACACATTCGATTACTAAAACTACAACACAAAAATGAGCCTGTACAAAATCTAACCTATAATAGTTCTATACACAGCCTAACTAAATGCCGACCATTCGACCTCATAACTGGACATTTTGACCCCAGAAACCCGACAGACTTACATTTATCTGAACGTCTTTTACAACAAACTTACAAGAACATCGGAGTAAAATGAACACAGTGTATGAAATTATACACGACTCGTCATACGCTGAACGTACAGCGATTATGGAGCGGCGTAACTTAGAACGTGAACCTGAAACTCAATATAGCCAAGACCAGACAGTTTACATTAAAAACCCAGCCGCTAACAGACAGAAAACTGCACCTCGTTATACACAGGACAAAGTAGTTACGGATTTGCCTATTCATATTTATACGTCCAGGAAACGAGGCCCAGTTGCTAAAACTAGACTAAAAAGGGACAAGAAAAATAAAGACGTGACATTGTTACAGGACACTCCTGCTCATGGCGGACCTCGACCAAGTACAAGCAGGTCCACTGACCCTGAACATGATCCGACTTGACGACCTGTCTGACGGACCTGGAATTCTCCCTTTTAAACTTGGTTCAACTAAAATTGTTTCACATGATCATACCTTTCTCCAAGAAATTGACTTAGACAGAATCCAACAACAGATTGACTTACTACAGACCCAGTTAACCGATTTAGCTAATAGATTATCTTATAAAAACTTTTCGTCTTTCAAATATCAAATATGGCACCTATTCGGTAAACTTAACAAAACTTCACTCGAGTTAGAGACGTTCGAACCCAAAAGATTTAAAAGAGGTCTTCTTAACCCTCTAGGAACCTTTAATAAGAGTATATCTGGTACCCTTGACAATGATGACGCTCTGAGATTTGAAAACGCCCTTAAAATATTACAGAACAACGATAGAGAGCTTTCTGCTATTTTCAATAAGCATATTAGTTTATACAAAGAGATGACTCTCCAACAAACTCAAATATTAAATAATATCAGTATCAATCAGAGGAAATTAGAAAAAGCAATCATTTTAATTAGTAATACATCTGTAAATGATAAAGAACAAATCTACCAGTATTATCAAATTTCTCAACTTTTCAGTATAGTTACTGAAAATATTCAGGAACTTTCATTTGAAATACAAAAATTTGGTAACGTCGTAGGGTAAGCAGTAGTAATCTTGACCCCTATAATCATTGGCCACTCGAATGAAAAATCAATTTATTAATGAGAGTGGTCCTTGATGCAAGGAAAAATAAATACATAAAACTTCTTTAATGACAACACTCTAAAATGTAATTGGTAGTTCTTAAATTTAACTGCTGGAAACACATTGAAAAAAATACTTTTGTGGCGGCAACAGCAGAGTGTGTGTTTTGCTATAAAAATCACAAAAAGTATGTACTTTTAAATAGATGTTTACATGTTTTCTTGTTATTTAAATAGCGTTATATGTGTTTCTATACGTCATTTACCATTAAATTATGGTTTATACACGTTAATTCGCGTAAAAGGACTCAACATAACGTTAAAATAGGTAGGCCAAAGTTAGTACCACTGGTTTGTATGGAAGATTAATGAATAGCATCGGTGCCAATGATTGTAATCAGTGCTTCAAATGAACCACTCTTTTTAAAAGTTATAATTAACGTTATTGTCAATTCCTTTTTAAAATAGTTTTATTCAGAATGTCATAGGTTCGCAATAACTAGATTTTGGCAGGCCAATCATTGTAGATTTCACGTTAATGGCCATGCCAATTATTATAGTATACCTATGCCAATAATTATACAAAGAGATACAAAGAGATCTTAAATTTCTTAGTGATGCACCGAGGCCGATATTAAAGCTATACCTACTAATATTATAAAGAGGTTTGTAAGTTTGTGACTTTGTTTGTATGAAGTAATATCGGGAACTACAGAACCGATTTTTAAAATTCTTTCATGTGTAGAAAGCTACATTAATTCTGAGTGACATAGGCATAATTTGATTGTGATAAATAATATTTTAAATTGTTTGACGCCCAGCGAAGTAGGCATGGGTCAGCTAGTAATCTATATAAATGCAACCTTGGTAGGTACTGAGGTATTTTTGCGTAATATTTTACTTCACACTATTGCTAAATGTCTTTTCGAATAGGTATTTTGTAATAATGTTGTACAAGCAACAGTGCATTTGACTTCCCCAAAATGTAAATTATTTTAGATGATTTTTCAACTCAAATCCAACGTTCAGAGTTCAATATCAATTGAGAAATCTACCTACTTACCTTAGTCAGTTTTGATAACTTGATATGCTGTTGCCTATACTATGTATGAGATAGGTACCTTTTTAACTACATAATATTTACGAAAGCTCGATAAAGCCCTGCACGTCACTTAGGTATAATACAATAAATTTGTATTGTGATTGGCCCTAATACGGTATAAATATTGGCAGTGACAATAAACACAAAGTATAGTGATTGACCTGCCAATCAATATACTTTTGATATGCCAATTGCTATACTCCAATGGCCAATGATTGTGTTTTAGGCATATTTTATAGATTTATTACGTTAAAGTTGAAAATGAATTGAAATATGATTTATATTTTAATGTATTCAAATTCTCAGTTTCTTACTGATCAAAATAACAGCCCACGTGTAACGATTCTGGACCTTAATTCAATCGGAGAAATGTTCAAAGTCAATGTTCTCCTTAGATGGCCAATCATTGTACTGCTTACCCTAGCTTTTAGTCGCACAAATGTAATGCACCATTCTATTTTATCTATAGACGATTTAAGAAATATGCTTAGCCAGCTTAAACAACTTTATAATCCTGGCTCGTTATTAAATTTAGATGTTAGGTATTATTACGATTTAATTTCTCTAGGTTCTTACTTTATCGATAAGAAAATTGTAATTGTCCTGAAGTTTCCTATATTATCCCTCGCAACTTATGATTTATATAGACTTTGTCCCGTTCCCAATAAAAACTCCGATATTATCCTTCCACCATTCCCATACTTGGCATCCAATGCTCAGGAATTCGCGTACATGGAGGCTGAATGCCCGAAGATAGACACCTGGTACATCTGCAAGCAGCAACTTAGCCATCAAATTAGAACGCACAGTGACTGCGTCTTCAACCTCATCTATCATCAAGATACAAGAGATTGCCATCCTACATCTATTACGCTCCTGAAAGAAGCCCTTCTAGAACTCGACAGTCAGCACTACATCTTATCACTGCCCAACGAAATCAGAGTACAAATATCATGCGCACAAGAAAACTACCACCTGTTAAAAGGAAGCTACTTAGCAACAATTCCAAGAAATTGCAGTATTCGAACACCTGAGTTCACAATCGTTAACAATGATGACAAATTTCGCGGACAACCCATTGAAATCATGACATTCCCACACTCAATCTCGATGTCAGAAAATTCGGAGAAGCAGCTGCCGCATTATAATTTCACAACGATTGACTTGAATAAGTTGCACAATATACAACATCAAGTACTTATGGACCCACCTGTCGAAGTTTTAACTCCGTGGACGTATCCAGTCTCTATCACACGACGATACCTACCTACGTCATCGTACTGTTAAGTACACTTGCACTCGTTAGTCTGGCTTACTACCTGAGACAGCGAGAGAATCGAACCCAAATCATCAATCCACATCCTCAAGACATTGAAATGACTTCGGCAGTATCTACAGCATCCATTGACGAAAGAAAAGCCGCAACTTTTGCTCTTAACCTTCGCAAATAGTTGCTCGTCTACGAGGGGAGGTGTTACGAGTGCAAGCCTCGTCCACGTCACAGCTACGTCACGCATGCATCATGTGCAGTCCAATCGCGGGTTCGATTGAGCAATAGTGACCAAAAAGTGCTTAGTGAACAGTTTTACTCATGAGAAACTTTTGGACATATTTTCGGTGTCTTTTAGCTTCAATCACGGAAGTATACGGACGTAGTCCTAAGGTCTGATCATCGAGATCAAATTAGCTGTAATCATTTATTTTAATAAATTTAATTATAATTAAAAGTATATTTTTTTTAAAATCCTACCCGACGGCTCAATTCCGTAATTTGCATGTGTTAATATTCATTATGTTATGATGAATGTGCAGTGTCTAGTCAAAACCTAACCAGATTTTTGGACACGAAGGAATTATAAAATTGTATTGTCTTTGTTTAAATAATTAAATAAAAAAATAAAAAAAGTTGTTATTTGGTGGAACTTATTGAAAGTGGACTGCTTCTGTGGTTCTCATTGCCTAGTCGTTGACTAACACTTCGGGGTTAATAGTCGTAAGTCTATGTGTGTATGAAAAACATATCTATTTGCATTATTAATTTTAAAGCTTTTAATCCTTGAAGCCGTAACTTAACTTGATGCTTAAGTTTTGGAAGAGGATGAAGATTCACCCGAAACTTCACATCTCGAACTATCGGAACACAACAATGTTAACTTGTTGATACTGCTGCGTCCTTAAATAGTACTTATAGTACTAGCCAAGCAAACTTACAACAAGTCTCACGTTCAACCAAAGCTTGTATTAGAAGCTACGCAGGAAATCGATTCTGTAATCGGTGGTTTAACCACAAAACAACAAAAACGGGTAGACAAATTAGATAAACAGACCGCAAATAATCAAATCGTAAAAACGTTTTCTCAACTGCTAAGTTAGGTATTTAAAGAGATACGCTGTCTTTTTGATTGAATTATAATATAAGTTTTAACAAAGTTATCTATATAAAACTCGACTTCATTAACGCAATTAAACAGGTGACACCTCTCAAGGCGAAACGAGGAGGGTGGAAGAAAAAAAATCCATTTAATTACTTGCCCAAGGACCGCGATATAATCACTTTCCTCAAACTCATTTTAGATTTATTTTTTCCCCATTTCTATAATTCGAAAGCAATTACTGCTGCCAGGCTCCGGGAAAATGTACCTTAACGTAGGACGTTAAGGTTGACGGAAGTGAAAGGAGGAGTTGCTGACCGTACGTCAGAATATCCGGGATTTCTAATTAGGGAACGTTAGCGAAGTTTTATAATTGGACTGTTGGTATGATCCCCTTTATTAAGTTTGAGGCACACAAGGATGTCTGGAAGTCAAGTGGAGGGGGCGTTCATTAAGACGGTGCTCTTCAACTCAGCGGGGATCGTGAAAACTAAAGAAGCGACCTATACTAGGGTCAAATTCTATAATGAATGTTTCTAAAGAATTCTTACATACATACATCAATCACAGAAAAACTGCTATTTTCCCCGAAGGGTTAGTCAGAGCTATATAGGCAATAAGGACCGCAAAAGCAGTCCTCTGCCATTGTCCACTTTTCACCAAATAGTGACCGCACAGTGCTCAGCGTGACAGGTGGTGAGCCCATCGTCGCTCTATGCTGTTAGATGTAGGTATGTGCAGTCTTTAGTCCGTTAGTCGCCTTTTACGACACCTAAGGGAAGAGAGGGGATGATGGGGTGCGAAGTTGGGTGACCTCCACGTGGTGCACCCTGGAAACGGGCAGCTTCAACATCCTCCCCTCCGGGGGAGGGTGCTTTGAGATTGGCCGGCTAACAACCCAGCACAGGCAGGACCCCTTCTGGGCCTGCACCCCCTTCAACGCGCGTCCCCTCTGGACCGCACAGCGGGTCACTCGGACCTGCGGGGGGGATCTCCACGTGCGTGCCCACTCTGGGCCGCACACTCGCCGCTCCTTCTGAGCGGCTTTGAGGGGAGTTTTGACGGCGCCCCTTCTGGGCGTTGTTACACGGGGGGGAACGGGGTAGTCCGGCGCCCCTTCTGGGCGTCGTTTCAATGGGGGGGGGGGGGGAAGCAAAGGCTTCGTCGTTGGGAAACGCGGCGACGGGCGCCTGTCTTCGGATGGGTTGGTGGGCGGCGTTACAGCCCACCCGCTAGCGCCATGGGGGGGAATGGGGAGCACCCCGAAAGGGGTGTACCAGGGGCCTCACGCCAGCCCCTGAGCATCGTAGTCCCCGACCTGGGCGGCAATGATCCCACTCGAGGCGTCTGTGGGGGAGCTGTTCAGGGAGGGGGGCGAGGGCCTGCCTTAACCGGCCGGCCGCGACAAGGGTAGTCTCAAAAAGCACCCCGGGAGAAAACCCGTTACCAACCAGCTAACACCGCCCGACCTCAGCTGTATATAGGGTAGCCTGCGCACTGGGGGCCTCTGCGCGGGTGGTCAAATCTTGCCCCCGACTCGTGGGATCAGTTATGAATAATTTAACCCTTACTTTATCTGACGCCACGGCAGGGCCTTGTACTAGGCCTGCCGTGGATGGTGGGCCTGACGACGGGCGGAAGGGTCGGAGGAGTGGATCGGCCAGTTCTGGCGGGTCGAGCAGGAGAGGGGCTTCTAAGCCGAAACTGCCTGATAGAGACGGGTCCGAGAAGGACGGAGAACATGCCGGGGACGCGACCGGTGAAGCGAAGGAGAAGGCTAATGGCTCTCCCTTCGTGGAACCGGCGGTGCCCGGTCCTGGTGTCGATAGGAGGCTACCGGTGAGGGTAGGGTCCGAGAAGGACGGTGAACATGCCGGGGACGCGACCGGGGAAACGAAGGCGGGGGCTAATGGCTCCCCCTTCGCGGAACCGGCGGTGCCCGGTCCTAGTGGACTGAGGAAGCCCAAGACCGGACCCAGGGGGAGGTCGAGGGCGCGTCGCGGACGCAGTCGTGGCCGGCTGGATAGCGAGGACGACGGGCACACAACCTGCTCGGGGACGTTGGGGCTCGATTCCGACGAGTTTGAGGGGACGATTGCGCCGGAATTCGACTTCTCTGGCCGCTCAGCGATGGACGAGTGGGCCACGGAAGACATGGTGGCTGCTGCCAAGGATCACTGGGCGCACGTGATGGAGGTCGCCTATGATCCCTTCGCGTCTGTGGGGGTTAGCCGAAAGCGGGTCCGCAACAAGACCGACACTGACCCGTCGGAGGCCGAGGAGACGCTGTCCGCGCCCTCCAAAATTTCGACGACAGGCCGCGGGCGTTCTGCCGCCGGTTCCCACGTTGGGATGTCGAGGGCGCGCCGCCGTCTGAAGCGTCTGCAATCGGAGGCGGAAGTGGTGGAGGCGCAGACGGTGGTCGACAGGGTCCGGGACACTGTTGGTCTGTCCCCGCCCCCTGTCACGAGGCTGCAGGACAAACCGCCCGCGCCGCGGGTCTCGCCGAGGGCCTCTGAGCCGGTGCCTGCTGAGGTGGAGGAGGTGCCTCAGGAGGGAGACTACCTCGCCCGGGTGACGGCCGCTCTGGACGGGATCACCGACATCGTCAAAAAGAGCGGCAACATAAAGGGGACCCTGATGAAGAAGGCGTACGCGCACATCAGGGAGGCCTCCCTTGCAGCTGAGGCGATGGCGGAGACGACGCTCGACGCGGAGACCAGGCGTCTCCGCGCCGAGAATGACCGGCTCAGGGCCAGGATGGCGAACCTGGAGAGCCAAGTCGCCGCCATGCGGCGCACCTCCATTGACCGGTCGCCGCGCAGCACCCGGGCGAAATCCCCAATTCTGGGCCGTCCGGCGCCACCACCGCAGGACAGGGACATGGCGCTCCTGGAGGCGTTCCAGGCCCGTATTATCTCCCAGCTGGGCGATATGCTGAACGCCCGCATCGAGGGGCTAGAGGGCAGACTGCTCCCGGCCGTGCCCCTGCGCCCGCCCCTCGCTGCGGACTCTAGGAGGGAGGAGGCCCCGCCGGCCTGACCGGCCCCGCCGTTGGCGGCCAAGCCGGGCAAGAAGGCTCCGCCAGGGAAGAAGCCGCCGGCGAAGAAGCCGCCCAGCAAGGCAGCTGAGGAGGCCAACCCCACGGGGAACCCCTTCTGGGACCCCAGACCGGGACCCAGCAACGCCCCGGATCCCCCCCCGGCGGAGACACCGTGGTCGACGGTGACGAGACGACGGCCCAGCCGACGAAGAGGAAGAGGCGCCCCCTCCTCCCACCGAGGACGGCAGCGGTCGTTTTGACGCTGCTCCCGGAGGCCGCGGACCTGGGCATGACCTACGCCGCACGCAAGGGTGGAGGCTCTCGAGCCGGTGCCCATGCACTGTTACAAGTGCATGAGCATCGGCCACACGAGGCTGCGATGCCCGCTGGAGGTGGACCGCACGGGGTCCTGTTATAGGTGCGGGGCCAGCGGGCACAAAGTGGCGGAGTGCACGGCCAAAGAGTCGCGGTGCGCGGTGTGTGAGGCGGCGGGGCGGCCGCATGGGCACCACATGGGGGGCAGGAGCTGCCGCCCGCCCAGCGTCAAGCCCAAACGAGAGGCTCCGGGGAGAGCCCGGCAGGCGGAGGACGCCCCCCACAACGGGGGCATGGAAGTTGAGGGAGAGGTTGCGCGAGGACATCCTGGCGCATCCTCTCCTGCGCAGGCGGAGGGGGGGTCGAGGGCGGCGACGTAGCGTCGCCCTCTTCCCCCCCCATGGGAGGGCCGCGGCCTAGTGTAGAGGAGCACTAGGCTGCATTGCACAAGCCCTCCACCCGCTTGGGAGCAGTCAGACTTACCGGACTGCTCCCCCTGGCGCAGGGGACCCAGGCACAACTGGGTCCGTAGCGTGCGGCGTTTCGCGGGGCGTGGTCATACGGTACCGCGGCGCCGCTATACGCTCCAGACGGTAAGTGTCGGTTCTTTTACCGGGTCGGGCCCGTATGTCCTTACTCACCCGTTTCCCCCACGGGGGGGCGGGTGGGGACATATGGGTTCCAGCCCCGGACAGTGCATGGGGTGTCTCACTTTCCTCTCGAGGCCCCATGCCAGTGCAGAGAAGCATTTTCTCCGACTAAAACAAAGAAAGAGAGGGGATGATAGTATTCTTTCACCGCTACGCGACTCGGTTATTAAAAAATTCTTAGTGCACTTAAATGTCACTCGGAGCCTACGATACTGTTTACACGAGATGATTTCTCTTTTTATTCTGATAAGGTGCTAGACCCACCAACCTGCATTGGGCCAGCGTGATGGGTTATGACCAGTGATCGGAGTAGGTAGATTGATTTAAGGGGGTCCTGCACAAAATCGTGAAAATTTACGTATTTTTAAGTGACTTGTACTATGCGCTGAATTAGTTAAATACATTAAAAGAACTTATGTGAGTTAGCCTGATCATGGCATTGTTGAAATTTAAAACAATTTCTTTAAACAATATTAAACAATACACAAGTCTAATGACTCCTAAAAACATATTTTTTCGACATTTTTTTTTAATTTTACGCATGAAACAATAATTCTTAAATGATAATATTTGTATTGATATTTTATATATATTTATAAGTAAATTTTATTTTTAACACAAGCGGGTGATGGTTTTGTTGCACATTTCGCAAAATAAAAACATTAAATTACTAGGTCTGAAACTTCAAAGCAGAATTGTTCTAATTAGTTATAAATATCAATTTGATTGATTTTGCTTTCTCTCTTGATGAACTTCTCATTAAGAGACTTATGTCAGTTTTTGCGATCGCGCGGCACCCCCTTAAGGTCATTGTCACAGGTCACAGGTATTAAAATGAGCAATATCGTTTTCTTAGCACTTACTACGCTAAGCGGGCGGCATGGAGTAACCGGATTTTTATAGTAAAAACTATGGTATTCAAAGACTTATTAAAGTAAAAGCTTGTCAAGGTATGAAATGGGCTTCATTACAAATAGATTAATAAGTTACATATTTTATTGAATTCCGAAATACCGGAAAGACTTCTCGGAAAAATTGCTTATCTATATTATGCTATCTATGAACATTTATGACGCAAGTAGCTACATAGGGTATCCCGGTTTCGCTCAGGTATTTAGTATAAAGTTCCGCGGCTAGATTGACCTGAGCGGTATTCGCTGCCCCTCTACCCACAGCGGCAGCGAATACCGCTCAGGTTTGAATAGCCCTTAAAATCAATTCACCTACTCCGATCACTAGTTATGACCAAATGTCCCCACGTGCTGTTGCATGTGGCCTGTGCCCAGCAGTGGAACGTTTATAGGCTGATGATGGTGCTGATGATGATGAAGGTGCTAAACTCGCTAGTGCAGCGGCTCGGTTCGGTTTGCAATCTTGCCAGACAAACAAGTTGCAAGGTCAGATCACCGAGTAGGAGACTAAATTAAAAACATATCGAGCTCCTCCGTGTTTCGAATAGCACGTAAATCCGTTGGTTCTGGTTGCTGTCGTAAGATGGCAGGCGTCAAAACCCGCATTGATTCGTGGTGGTCGTTTATGACTGACTTGAACCCCTCGGAAAATCTAGTACAGGACCGGGACATGGTTGCATCACGCAAGCCATTTCCACTAGAAAACCTCCTAGGATTGTTAAAATATTTGAGTGTTCAAAAGTTTTATATTATTTTTATAGGTAGGTACGTAGCTGATACTTAACTAGGTGCTGCACAATCGTAGAAAGTTTTTATTTCTTTTTAAAATCTTCAACGGTTGCTGTTATTGCTCATTGTGTTCTTAGCCTAAAGAAACTCTGTCTCGTTAATCCTGATTTACTTACTAAATTCATTTGCGACTAATTAGTAAGGAAATATTATAAATCAGTTAATAATCTATAGGTACCTTAATTCCTTCCTGTTTCGTAAGTTATTATTTACTCATTCAAATTCATTTTCGACAAATTAGTAATGAAATATTATAAATTAGTTAATAATCTATAGGTACTTTAATTCCTTCCTGTTTCGTAAATTAATAAACAAATCCCTATTTATTTGCGAAGTCCAATTAGACGCTGTGATCAGTCATAGATATGCATATGCAATTATAAATACTTATATTGAGATGCAACTGTTTGAACCATTGTAGTTTAACTCAATGGTTTGAACACCAACTTCTGAAAAAATACTAGAAGTTCGTGAGCTTAGTATATAGATGATATATGATCAGAGGCCCTCCTGACACCTCTTAGAACAGTATTACTTTAATCATACTATGGGAAATTTATATGGAAGCTTGCTTATTAAGATTAAAGCAAGCAGGTGACCTCGTGGTACGATGATAGACAGCCAGGCCGAATGAAAACAAACCATACGACCAACAGCGATAGGTAATAATAAAACCTATGTGCCTTCTGTTAAACACACGGGTGAGACTAAGGGAAGGTCTGGTCTAACCACGAAGAACAGAACCATCTTTGGGTCTAACCCATTTCTAACCGCTAACAGAATCGTTGAAAGAGACGGCTTAAATAAAGAAATTGAGTTAAGTACACAAAAATGCTACTAATACCAACAAAAAAGCAAAAGTATTAACGTCAATAGACAGACGTGAGGCTGAAAGCATGATGGCCGCGCCGGCATAATTGCCTTCAAGACGGCAACATAAAATTGAGCCTAAAAGCAAACAGTAATAAAAAGGGAGAAAAACGCCCGTTCACGAGGAAGCGTAAGTGCGGACGTGAGTGGGGTGCGGCCCGACTGCGAGCGGGTAGCGAATTAAAGTCCCTGACAGTCAACCAGGGGCCCAAGTCTGCTAATTTACGAATGGCATAATTGAATCGCAATTGGATCGCATTGTAATTGTTTGACACATTTGGTATTCATAAATGAGTAAGAGAATACCAATGTGTCAAACAATTACAATGCGATCCAATTGCGATTCAATTATGCCAATCGTAAATTAGCAGACTTGGGCCCCAGGCAACCAGTACTACAGATGTCAGTTTCTTCCCAATACTGTTACACAGTTCAATACTGTGTTAGTTTAGTTAACACTCGGTGTACTGCAGTATGTAACAAAGAATGGAGCATACACCCAATGGTTAGTTGATTGGTAGGTATGGCAAGGAAGGAATGGATGTTTATTTTTTATTTTTGTATTTATTTATAAATCTTGGCTTGGGTTGACCATTGTTGGTGTCACGTTCGATATAGCTTGATATTAGTTGCTGGTACTTATTACCAATTTTACGTTTGCTGGTCTACATATACATTACACACAAACTCAGACAATAATATGGTATTCCAGCCTCGCAGGTGATGTTTATGCTGCAACATTTACTGAGTCTTCGAATTTACTCTATTTTTATTTTATGATTTTAATAAGTGAAACAGATAAAATATATTGATTTGATTTGAATGTTATGACCGAAACGGATTTTTATTGCTTTTTATACGGTGCATAACTAACCCAATCTTACGAAATTCTAAGCATTCTTCCATTTAATGATCGACGTTTCAATGTTATGCATTTTCAATCATTGACTTCTTTTAGTGAGCTGTATGTGTAGCCGGTTATAAAAAGTCGTGAAGTAAAAGGCGTCTAACGGTCTATAGACTGCACATACATCTAACAGCAAAGAGCAGCGATGGGCTCACCACCTATAACGCTGAGCACACGTGCAGTTGCAATTTGGTGAAACATGGACTATGGCAGTAGCCACTCACTCGTGGCACTTTTCTAACAAAAAAATTGGCGCAACTGTCAACGTCAAATTTGACAGAATCGAGCATAGACTATGCGATATTTAGCTATCACGATACATAAGATGTACCACAGAACCGAAATAATCAAACTTGTTCATACTAAAGTAATCTGTAAGTCTATGAAAACACGGTACAAAGTCAAGTGTGTTTTTGTAGGTGCGGTCTCATGCGACCGCTTGGGGCCTAAGGGGGTAGGCTGCTTCTGCGGTCCTCATTCCCTAGTCTCTGACAAACCCATAAGTGATAATAGTCGTGAATCTGTGTATGCATGTATGTATATAATAAAGTGACAATCAGCACAGTTGCAACTGGCGCCGCACCCCAGCCATCCTCGCTAGAAAAACACAAGATTACTAACTTCGTAATGTACTCGCAGTAAATTAATTTATTTCGTTCGAGCCACCACCCGGTGCGTTTACACGGTACAAGCCGTGAGAGTAATTTATACGAGGGATACAAAACAGAATATGTTTAAAATTTCAATTTAAACGTAGAGAACAAAATACGTAGAGACAATGTGTTTTTATTTATTCATTTTAAACTTTTGAAACATAATACTGTTACATGGCGGACTTAATGCCTGAGGCATTCTCTACCAGTCAACCGTGGTGGTGCAGAGATGACATGGTAGGTGCAATTGTCTACGATTACAAATGCGACACAGGGCAGTATATAGCAATAAAAAATTTAATATACAAATATTTACACACAATTACATCAATAAAATAATATAAACTTACACAAATATATAAATATAAATACACTACATAACTTATAAAAAGGACGTTACTGAGATGATTCTGCCATGGTTTCATTAAAAAGGAGCATGCGGACTTTCTTTTTTAAAGCGTCACGACTCGTAGCCATCCTGATTTCGAGAGGAAGCAGGTTTCAAAGGAGAATGGATTGAATTTGAATGGAGGTATGTACAAAGCCAGAAGAATGGGAAGGAGAGAGAAGGAGAAGGTTATTCGATGACCGGAGATTCCTGTCATGAGAGGAGCAAAGGTACTGAAAGTGAGAAGTGAGATATGAAGGGGCATTAGGAGAATTCAGAAACGAGAAAAGTGTGGTAAGGGCTCGCAGACGACTCCTCTGGCGAATGGGCAAACATTTCAGATCCAACCTATGTTGTGATATGTGGTCATATTTCTTAATATTATAAATGAATCGAATACTGTTGTTGAGCAATCTGTCGAGCTTATCGGGCAAGGCAGCATTGAGATCGTAATAGCACACGTCACCATCACCATAGTCTTCCATTGGAAATATTAAAGTTTGAGCAAACATCACCTTTGTCTCGACCGGCAGAAAATTCCTCAGACGATTCAAAGAGCGCAAAGTCCAGGTGACCTTTTAATCTACCATTGGAAATATTAAATTTTGAGCAAGCATCACCTTCGTCCCGACTCGACCAGCAGAAAAATCCTCAGATGATTAAAAGAGCGCAAAGTCCAGGTGACTCTTTTGCTAACATTTGCAACCTGAGAATGCCAGCTGAGGGTAGAATCCAGATGTAGCCCAAGATTTTTAGCGTTTGAACTAAATGGTATGATTGTTGCGTCGAAAACTAAAGGCTCAATAATTTCAAGCTTTCACTTTACCAATCAATCGCAAGCTGCCAATAAGTATCGACTAACATTTTGTGGGGTTAACGGCCACACCAAACCTGCGGGACCAGCAGTTAATCACTTCGAAATCTCGATTTAATTTCCTAATGGCGTCCGACAAGTCATCCGGACTTGCTTGAGTGTAAAGCTAAAGGTTATTGGCGTACAGGTGATACGCACACTGAATGTGGAGGGTGATGTAGTTAATTAATATTGAAAATAATAATGGAGAAAGAATACTGCCTTGTGGAACGGCAGCGATGTCTGGTCAATGCGGACCGACTGCTGACGCTCTCGAAGATAAGAAGAGAAACATTCCTGAACCTCGGATGTAACCATAAGATGAGAAGGGATGGAAGGTGGATGTTGTTACTGACGGCTTTAGAAGCGTAAGAGAAATCAATAAGTACCAAGACTGTGACTTTGGTATCCTTTATACCTTGTCTAATGTCGCCAGTCACTTTAAGGAGGGCGGAAACTATGTTGTGCCCAGGCCTGAATCCAGATTACAATGCACTAACGAGGCTATTTTTGTAAATAAACCTCGAAAACTGCTTATGAACACAAGCATCGACAGCTTCAGTCCTTTACTGCCCAACTAGCACCGTAGCGTTAAAAAAAACTCTCATATAATTTGTATAAAGAGAATTAAAGTGTTAAGAATACCTGTAAAAGAGGCATTTTTAACTCACTTATAACCACGAAAAAGGCCCACGATTTTAAGAGTAAAGGCTTTAGTAAGCCTGTAGAACGGTGTCATTGAGGTGCTTAAGTTATAAAAAGCCTGTGGAACGGTGTCATTGAAGTGCTAAAGTTACTGCAGAAGAGCGTTTATTCACTCTCAGCTAGAACTTTTACCGGTATAATTGTGGTTGTATAAGGGTTGACACCCTAATTCTTATCATATCTAAAAAAAGGTCAAGTGAGCATGTTACCGCTTCATAAGTACATTTTTACCATCACGCGAAAGTATAAGTGACATTAAAGAAAATGTTGGTGGGAGTGTGTGATATAATAAAGTAAGTAATTATAATAACTTGAAGTTATGCATAACTTCTTTAATGTCACTTATACTTTCGCGTGATGGTAAAAATGTACTTAAGAAGCGGTAACATGCTCACTTGACCTTTTTTTAGATATGATAAGAATCAGGGTGTCAACCCTTATACAACCACAATTATACCGGTAAAAGTTTTATTAAGTGAAAACAATATGTCATTGTAATTTTACGTTAATGTATACCATATTTCCCATCTCAATTTTAATGCGCTCAGAATTTATGAAAGATTTCAAATGAAACTTATGTGAATATAAAATAGACGACTCAATTTTGTAACATTTTTTATCTTTGCTTTATGTCCATTAGTACGATAAATCGATTGGCATGAGTGGAATGACAAAATTAACATAAATAGTTAAGTATTTTACAGCGAAATATTGATAATCCCAATAATTTATAAGTTAGGTCGCCAATGCAAATGGCTAACTTACATGTAAGACTTATTAGGTGATTATTCTCCTAAGTCATACACTTTTTGAGATAGAACACCCTTAGCCAAGACTATTATGCAGTCTTCGGTACACTTAACGGTGTCATAATTGTCTCAAATAATTACCCTTACCTTAGCCAAGATAATATTACCGAATAAGCATTTTGCAAACTGACCAAATTAGGGTTCTTTATTAAAATAATAAAAACCTGCAAGTATCATAGTTTTTAATGTAAGTAGATGTAATTATAATTACCTACCAAAAACTTGACAATAGCTACAATTCTTCAGGATTTTTTTTCTTATAAGATGTCTTTATTACAGTCTTATTGTAAATGCTGTAGTAATGTCGCAGGATCAGTTTTTAGGATAGTTCGGGTTCCAATATGTTATTAATTTCAGTCGTAATTTACGATCATTTTCTTACTCGCAGAATAAGTTCAGCCGTTAAGTCCTTTACAAGCGGAGGGCAGAGACAGACGTGATAGCGTTGTCAGCGGTTAAGTTTACAAGGTCAGTCATTTTAATAAATACTGTCACTAAGCACATAGCCATGCAGTAGTTGCCTTATCCTCCTTCTCCTCTTTTATTATTATATTACAGTGTACCAATGAATGAAAGTACAGAGCACAGAGAGGAGCCCAGAGAAGAGGAAAAAAATGTGCATTAAGCAAGGCTGTCCCAAATCACACTGCCTAGCAGTAATAATTGAAAGATATTTTAATCATTAAAATCATACCAAGTCTCCACAAAGGCTTTTATTGACTGTAATTCTCATTTTTAATAGGTACCAATTCTATGTACCTTTTTTGCTGAGTAGTTAAGGCATGAAAGTGTAACAAACTCACTTTCGGGTTTATAAGTTAGGATATTTTTTACACAAATTTCTTTTGGAGTTTGCAAAACCGTGGATCTTTTGGAAGCAACAGTTTATTACTCACGTAGCCTTGACTTAAAATCGAGAGCAACTGTTATAGCAGTCTGGGAAATATTATTTTCAATTGATCAATATTTAATTTTTTTGTGAGGGATGTAATTTTTTCAATTTCACTACAAATTTTTATCTCTTTTCTTTCGTTTTCTGATTTACTAAGCGGGAAGGAATCAAAAAAATTCCTGATTTATTTTAGCTTCTTCTTTTTGTTGTTGTACGGAACCATCATGCTCGTGTGGGGGCACTACTCGAACTTGACCAATATTACACGTAACATGACTATTTATGTTTTCGATTTGTGGCAACTCTTCTGTATTTTTCGGTGCAACTAGAAAAATACAGAAGCGTTTTGTTTTTGTCATTCGTGCCACTATTGATGGACTACGAAAGAGTACCGCATTCCTGCCTAATTATTTTTTTCACTGTTTTTTGTTTACTCCAAGTTAACTGTTTCGTTTTAGGTACTATATTTTAACAATATCTGCAAGGGAACAATAGAACAGGAGAACAATCTTTTCCGTTTGTAAACCGATACGTATTGTCAATTGACTATTCTTAATTCTTTAATTACTCGAATCTACATTTTTGTCTTTGTTAACAACAATCCGTACACGCTTGCTTAACACCGTTACTTTTACAATGTCTTTAAAGTCTACTTGCCTAACGCAATAAGCATAAGTAAAGTTAACCTTAAAGATTAAAACTGCATTGATGAGTTTTCCAACACTTATAGAATCTTGTCTTACTATGCTCTTGACAAAATCTCTTTTATAACCAATTCCTGCTCACTAAAGTCAATATGATACCTAAAGATTTATATGAGTATTAAAGGAAACCATTTAAGAAACATAAGCGTTAACGGGTGTCAGTGAGCACTGTTGTATTAGGTGTTAATAACAGTTTAAACCTATAACATCTTAATTACAATTCCTTTAACTAACACTACTTTAACTCTTAAAGCTGCCTAACGTCGTTTATTAAAGTTCTAGGATTACTGTTGACACTAATTTCATTTTTTAACTCCTCTATATAGCTTTAAGTTAGAACTGAGATAATTATAACACAGTTATACAGGTTAAAGTTAGAATAATAGCTGTAACTGACGGTAGAATGTAAAATTGGGTGGCCATATAAATTAATTAATTAATTTATTTATTTATTTAAGGCTTACCAACTAAATACATAATAGCAAATTATATTAATATTACAAACTTTAGCAAAAAACGTGTCATATATGCATTTAAATTAAAGGTATGCACAACATTGTTATACGTATAAGACATTTTTTTAAATTATTAGACTAAGTATGTATACAATAGTAGTGCTCAAAAAATATATATATGGTGAAGAAAAAATGCAATGAAAAAATTAAAAATGATCCATACAACAATCCAAAATTGACTTTTTAAAAGAGGCTTTTGATTCACAAAAAATATCTAAATTACTATTTTGAAATAAGAAATTATAATTTTTTAACATCAAACTAAGAGGAGAAGAACTGCCATACGTGTTTTTTCTTAAAGTTACCGAGAATGGTTTATAATTATGCAGACGAGCCGCAACTCTAGGAACTAATATATTAATTTGTGATAGGAGACACGGACTATCCACTTCATGGTTCAATAATTTATACAAGAAATTCATGGCCAGCTGTTCTTTACGTTGCCTTAATGATACCATGTTAAATTGGTCTAACCTTTCAGAATATCCCTTAACGCTACGGTAGGTACCATTCATAAAAGAGATTCTGTTGATAAACTTTCTCTGGATCTTTTCAATACGCTGAATATTGTTTTGATAAAATGGATACCAAACAAAACAGCAATAGTCGACATGACTTCGTACTAAAGCGAAATACAAAACCTTCATTGCCTGGACTGATTTAAATTCTTTAGAATTTCTAAATATAAACGCTGACATTCTCAAGCATTTGTTGACCGTGTTATTTATATGATTTGTAAATCTCATTTCAGAATCAAGAGAAATACCTAGGTCTTTGACTAGGTCCACTCTGTTCAACACTGTTCCACCTATATTATAACTGCTAGAAAAATTATTATGTATACGAGAAAATTTTATGTGATTACATTTATTTGCGTTTAGGGTCATACCGTTTTGTCGGCACCATTGCGTAATCCTGTCTAAGTCCTCTTTAAGTTCCAACTGATCGGCAGTACTTTGGACTGTTTTAGATAACTTTAAGTCATCTGCGTAAAGTTCGAACTCAGAGTTAACAATACAACTTTTTATATCGTCTATAAATATAACAAACAGAATCGGACCGAGGTGTGAGCCCTGTGGAACTCCAGAGGATGGATGGGTCTCCTTCGAGTTAAAACCGTTCACTATGACTCTCTGAGTGCGATTACTAACGTAAGAAGAAAACCAATTCAAGAGTGTTCCGTGTATGCCAAAAATGGTGTTAAGTTTATGTATTAGTAATGCGTGATCTACCTTATCGAAAGCTTTACTAAAGTCGGTATAGATAGCATCTACTTCTTTTCCCGAACTCATACTAGTAACGATTCTATCTACAAATGCTAAAAGGTTCGTAGCTGTAGAACGTTTCTTTAAAAAACCATGTTGCTGATCTGCAACAGTTTGTTTTATATGCCAGGATAAATAAGGGCATACCAATACTGATAGACCTGTAATTAACGACATCAATTCTATCGCCCGCTTTGTGTATTGGAATAATTACAGCGTCTTTCCACATTTTAGGAAAATATCCTTCCAAAAGAGATCGGTTATATATAATATGCAAGGGGATAGTTATGTTGGCAGCACAGTTTTTAAGAAAGATTGGGTTCACCCAGTAAAGGAGCAGGTAGCGACGGTATTCATACCGTCGCTACCTGCTCCTTTACTGGAATCAAGAGCTTTTAGAGTTTTTTTCTATTTTGTCAGTAGTTATATATAGTTTACCCAATGTAGCAACATCTTGAGGTGTGGTATCATTAACTAAAACTGCATCAGTAGCCTTGTTATACGCCAAAGCGAAATTGTCAGCAAAAAGATAAATAATACCATTTCCATCACTCGCAATTCTGTCACCCAAATTCATGACAGATGGTATATCACTTTTTACTTTTCTTTTGTTCTTAATATAAGCCCAGAAGTACTTGGATTTTTAATAACACTACTAACCACTTTTTGTATATAGCTTCTGTAACATTTTTTAATCAATATTGATGTACGGTCCTTTAAAATATTATATTCCAATTTATCTAGGCCATTTTTAAACTTTTTATACTTTTGCTTTTTTTTTCACGCAACAGCCGAATAAGACGGAGTACGATAGTGGATACTTTCTATTATTAAGTTTCCGTAGGGGCACATATTCAGAAATAATCTAATTTAAAATCATTTAAAATTTAGTTACAACGTCATCTATTGCTAAACATGCTTCCAATTCCTTGTTCCAGTTCACTTCATCTAAGCGATTCCGAATCACCTCATAATCTGCGATAAAAAATTATGCCTAGGAGTAAATTTTGGCGTCAACATTCGAGGCCCATGCAAAGATAAAAATACCTGCAAAGGGGGATAATATAAGGCTACACGAGAAATTATATTTTGCGACTCTTGTACTAGAATGCCGCAACTGGTATTACTTAATACTAAATCGAGTATCTTTTGTTGATGGTTAAATACGTAATTGTACTGTTTTAAGTCGTAGGCAGATATAAAATCAACCAAGTCACAGGCCAGCATGCTATCATAATTACTAGGCCTTAGAGATGCATCCGAAGAGGATGGGGACCAGTCAATGTCACGCTGGTTGAAGTCACCAAATATAAACACGTCGTCATCCAAACCATCTATAACACTACTACTTTTATTTAGGAATTTTCAAAATGAGTACGTTTAAGAGGTAAATAAACACAGCAAATATGTGCTTTGGTAGTTCCAAAATTTAAAGTCACCCATAAGTCCTCACAGCGACTTTCGTATGTGTAATTCCTAAATGCATGAATAGATTTTTTAACGCCAACGAGCACACCTCCACCGCCAGAACACATTTCAAAAGTGTCTGATGATCTGTCCCTCCTAAACACTTGATAACGGTCGTCGAATATTTCGCCATCAAAAATACCAATGTTAAGCCAAGTTTTTGTTAACACGATCAAGTCAAAATCATTGGCTCTAACGTCGAGTGAAATATCATTTAGCTTTGTCCGCATACCACGGACATTTTGGTAATAAATGCTAAAATTGAATATTAAATCTTAAAACACTTATCACCTATAAATACAATATCTTATACTAATACAAATATAATAACTACTGTTAATTAAGCTAAAGTGTTCAAAAATTCTTTATGAAGTACTAACTTTGCTGGGTGGTCATCGTCCTTTCTTAGAAAGATTTTTCCATTTCTTACCCATACATATTTAAAATTATGTTCCTTGGCCCATATTCTTGTTATTGCATGGAGTGATTTGTTAGCTTGCGTCAGATGCTCAGATATGTAGACTGGTGACTCCTTGTCACCATAGCCTAACAATTTTGTATTCAACTTAGCTTTGGGATGGGATCTGTTGTATTTGTGCACGGCTGCTAGTAGATTGTCACGCTTCAGTTTACTGACGAATCTGCAAAAAACTGTTTTGGGCAAATTCGACGTCTTGTTTTGTTTTTGTACACGATTACAGGATAAAATATCGGTTTCAGTTAAAGGAAAACCTGTCACTTTACCAATTTGCATTATTACATTAGCCAAGTTCTCTTGTTTATGCTCTGGAAGACAGTGGATCTCAATATTATTCTGTCGCGAATCTTGTTCCATTACTGATAGTCGTGATTCTATGTCTCTGACTTTGCCTTAAAGCAATTCGTTTTCAGAGCGGAGCTGCTTAGTGTCTTGCGCGTAGGCCTCTACTTTATTCTTCATGTCCTCGTAATTAGCATTTATGTAATCACAGAATCTTCAATGCAACGCAACTCTTTTCTGAAAGATGAGAACTCTTCTCTAATAGCCTCGCGGACTATAACGTGAATCTCTTCTTGAATGACGTTTTTAATGGTTGAGCGTAAACGCACAATATCCTCATCGTCATAAGTGTTGCGACTGTCCCGTGGATTTTTATTAACATTACGCGATTCGTCGAAAGATTCAGTCATCGTTATAGCACTCTTACATGGTGTGTCATCATTCTTTGTCTGTCGCTGAGCAGATAACACTCTTAAGGAGAAATCAGGACATTTCTAGTTCAACTATTTTTTAAAGTTTGTACTGGTAAGATTAACGCACCGATAGTGAAAGAGCTTTTTACATTGAGATTGAGTCCACTTAATTTTTTCAGTTCTTTTCAGTATGTCATTACATCCGCTGCAAAAATATTACTCATTTTATTTACCTTGGAATACTGTAGAATGATAAATGTATGAATATCTTTCTTATTATTTATTTTTTATTCTTAAATAAAGATTATACATACATACATACATATACATACGTCACGCCTGCTTCCCGGAGGGGTAGGCAAAGACCACAGCTTTCCATCTGCTACGATCCTGAAACATCCTTTGCTTCACTTATTATCATAACATTCTTCATACATGCTCATCGGTTTAGGGTACTCTTGAACTGACCTTTATCGAGAACGTCACCAATCTGATCTAAACGTTTGACGACGTATTCCCTTTCCAACTATCCCATTCATTTTCGCCTCATGCACCTTTAAGATAGAGATAAAGGTTAAAGACTTATTTTATTGCACTAGCATGTTGTGTATGAGGAGCTTGATGGCGCAGCGGCTAATGCATTCAGTTTGCGATCTTAGGTACCAGTTAAGCCACTTTCGCAATGACGGGTCACTGGGTGGGTAACCACTTGTAACAAGGCAGCTAAAGCCTTGTTGGTTTTTCTGACGTCTTTTCCGAATAATATTCTTTTACTACTCTGTCAAGAAAGTACCGGGAAAAGATCAATAATACACTGTTATTCATCCAAATTTATTTGATCGCCTTCAAAGTATGCTCCTTCAGAAACGATACACTTACGCCAACGAATAATCTAATTATGAAAACATTTTTTAAACGCTTTTTCCTGAATTGATTTCAGCTCGCGCCGCGAATTCTCCTTTATGTCTTCTACCGAATGAAAACGGGTGCCACAACGTTGTAATTTGAGTTTAGGCAAAAGAAAGAAGTCGGCTGGATCCATATCTGGTGAATAAGGTGGTTGCTCGATGCTATTTGTTGAGTTTTTGGTCAAAAATTCGTTTATAATGAAAGCCTTGTGCGAAGGCGCATTATCGTGGTGCAAAATCCAAGAATTTACTTTCCACAAATTTGGCATTTTTCGTCGAATTTGCTCTCTTAAACTCAAACTCAACTCAACTCAACTAAAAAATATTCTTTATTTACCGTTTGACCTTCCGGCAAGAATTCTGAGTTCACAACACCGCGATAGTCAAAGAAAACAGTCATAATTTTGACTTTTGTTCGACTTAGGCGTGATTTTTTCGGTTTCGGTTCAGTCGGAAGGCGCCACTCCGAAGCTTGTTGACTAGTTTGGATGTCAAACTCATAAACCCACGTCTCGTCACCAGTAACAATGCGTTGCATGAATGTTGAGTCGGAATTGACTCGTTCTAGCATGTCCTCAGCGACTCTTATGCGATTGAGTTTTTGGAGAAAATTCAGGTCTTTTGGAACTAGCCGAGCGGCAACATGTTTCATACCCAAGTGATTATTTAAAATGGTACGGATCGACTCGTGAGACACAAAAAGTTCAGCGGCTATCTCTCTCAAACTTGAATGAGGATTTTCAGTCACCATTTCCTTCACTTTTGCGATGTTAACTTCAGTTGAAGACGTTGATGGCCTACCAGAGCGAAGCAACTTCCATCACATCTCGACCGCTTTTGGACGCTTTGTACCACTCATAAGCACGTGTTTTTGATAAAGTGACTCCAAACACGAAATTCCATTGGCGATGCAAAATTTAAGACAAACTCTTTGTTCGATGTTTTTATCCATTATGAAATTCGCAATACACGCTAGATATAAACATAGATATAAACTAACTAAAAACAGCACTGTATTTAATTTAATTAACAGATGCAACTCAAACTCCGCGCCAAAATAGATAACAGTTGTGCCAATCTAACAACAAAAAAAAACAAAAAATTGAATTTGGAATCATAAACAAATCATTCCTTCCAGAAACTTTTTTGACAGAATAAATATCTAGTTTTAAATTTGAAAGGACCATGGGCACTTTTGTATGAACACTGGACCCACCACCTTCCAAAAGTGTGCAACAGTGATGAAACGTAAGTCATATGAAAGCTCTTGACGTGTACTTTATTTCATTCTATAGCAGCCAAGTTCGAATCCTGCGCAAAAATGGCGTTTTGGTACATTCAAAAATTATTGTAAATATAAAATTCCAAGGAAATCATTAGCATATCATATTTCTAAATGTGGCAGATTAGCTTCCATCCTTATGAACGCTACCCTTTGCCTGTTTAGGTTTTTCAGTGTAACATAATAAACAAAAGATTCGGCAAGTTGATTTTTTCTATAGTGAGTTATAGTCCTAGCTACTGACTGATAGCTAATCATAATTTAATATCAAAACAAAACATTTTTTAAAAACGCACCAAAACACCGTTTTCGCGCTGGATTTGAATTTAGTTGCTATATAATAAAATAAAGTACACGCTAAGAGCTTTCATATGACATTTAATTCATCACTGTTGAATAAAGCTGAAAAGTGGGTCCAAAATGACGCATGGTCCTTTAAATATTACTTGTCTTCTCTGCTAGCCTCTGTTTAATGTAAAAATCAGTTTAGGTTCATCCACAGAGCTAGAACGAGCTCCTTCTTTATTGTTATCCTTACGAGTGAATGTGCATTATTATAACTAGACAGTTCCATACGTCCTGATAATAATAATAATTATCCAAACCTACACCTAATCATAAACATATTGCATTACCTTTTATAACTAATAATAACTAACCATTAAATAACTTACCACAAAATAATATATACCTGTACTTCTGAACTCGTCTGAAATTAAATGAAAACTCGTCGTGCATTTATTATCTTCCAACTCCTCCTCATCGTGTCACTCCTCCGTTCCTCCGCTCCGTGACACACTACGCCTCCGGGGCTAACGTGGTCGTGAGGTATGTTATATGCACTAAGGCGGCCAATAAGCATTCATCTTAAAAAAAATTTGACACTTTTTTTGGCGCAACTGTCAACGTCAAATTTGACAGAATCGAGCATAGACTATGCGATATTTTCTCTGAAAAAGGAATCCTATGGAAATGTTACAACAACATGTAGATACTTAGTTATGTTATAGTTTAAAAGACGAAATAATAAACATGATGGCGTCTTTGTCTAACGTATGCAATAAAAACAAACCAACTCTATATACAACAATTTCGCTCTAATGGCAACATTTGTCATGACATCAGGCCTGTGCCATGTCCGCCATATTGTGACGCGCTGGTACTTACGACTTCGCTGTGTTTACAAAAATAAGTTTTATAAATTTCTAGGAGTGTGCTGTGATTGTGGCAATATAAAGTTAAAAAACAATACTGCATAATGCCTACTAAGTGCAGCATACTTTATTATGGTTCAACATTAAGCCGAAATCTTTTGTGTGAAACTCGTACTTCTTGTTTACTATTATAACATTAGTAAAGCCCTTCTAAACATAGGAAATTTCAGAAAATAAAAGCTGATATAATTGATAATATAATATAAGATTTTTTTTTTCAGACTGCCACAAAATAAACATAAACAAGAATTTGGTTGGAGATCATTGGCAAGGAAAATATAAAATAGGGTGATAGGGTGGTCATTATTCATACGGACCAGGAAAAGTGACTAGTTATGCAGTTTTAATTACATTGCCCAGTTGCTATGGGGTTTATGTACACGCGCCGGCCTTTATTCATAGTGACTAGATTTTATAAGTTGCCTATAACAGTATTGAAAAGCGAATTAATATAAATAAATAAATACAGGATGTACGAATTTTTATTTTTATTTTTGCAGTACCTATCCCAAAACCATATCCTTCTCAATATCCCCATAGCACTACCTTAACCCTTAAATGCATGAATTAACCAAAAAATTTTCATTCGTTTTAACGCTTATATCAAGGGGTTAAGGTTCAAAGTATGATTGTAAACTTCTGGCAACATTATGCATTTAAGGGTTAAAATCCTTTAGCTAATTTAATTTACTCAACGAAAACATTCTTTTATTTTAAAAAATTACAGAACTGGAATCAAAGTTTTCCTAAAATTTTCTTTCATGTTTTTGAATGCATTTAGTCAAAACCTTAGATTACAGTCATGTACTTCGTATGCAATTGAAGATAAAATAAATGTTAGCGTTCACGTTTCTTTTATTTCAAAGACTAAATGTTTATTAAAGAAATATTATCCTGAAAAATAATCCTATCGATTAATGTAATAAATGGCGAGTTATTTTTTTATGTTTAGCCGGTTTGATTCCAGGGTGGGGTGATTAAGCAAAATTTAAAACAATCTTTAAAAGCAGTTTTGTTTCTTGTTTAAAATAAAGAAATGTTTCCTGTAAATTGAGCTTACTAGAGGATTTAATGTAGTGTACTTCCAGGGCCCATCATTTCTTTCCACCATGTTTTTTTCGACTTATATTATAGTAGTACCTTAGATTAAAACTTTTGTTTTAATCTAAGATTAAAACATTTAAAACCCACTTTGACTAAGGTAATGTCAAAGTAGACTTCAGTACGAAATCAATAAGCTTCATCGATAGTTTTATCGACAGATAAATGACGAAGTCGATAAGTATACAACACTAAGCCGCCATGTTTAGACGCGGTAATACCTAATAGGTATACACGTTTTTTTCGTAGGTATGGCAAATCCATTTGATTATCTAATCTAAGGATATTTTGCCATAACAATACATAAGATGTACCACAGAACCGAAATAACCAAACTTGTTCATACTAAAGTAGTCTGTAAGTCTATGAAAACACGGTACAAAGTCAAGTGTGTTTTTGTAGGTGCGGTCTTATGCGACCGTTTGGGGCCTGAGGGGTGGAAGTGGAAAGCAAAAGCTACGTTAGATAAGTTTAATATCCCTTTAGCGTTCTTTAAAATCGGCTCATTTAGAAACAGCCGAATACTATCTGTAACCTACGACCTACCGAATTCGATCGCCATTTGCAATGAAACAATGAAAATCCTACAATACGTCACCATCGACAGCTCATTCTCAATAGTCACGAAATAATAGCTGCACAAATGCATTTGCTTACAAATTAACCGAAAATCACCTCTAATTTCAACAACTTAGAGGTTACCATGCATGTAAATTTAGTGTGGCTTACACGCATCACGTCACCAACACAATTTGAACTGCAGGGGCTGACTTAAGCCCCTTCCGGTGGTCACAGTTGCAGCTCTGAAAGGGAGGCGCGCAGCTCAGCGTATACTGGTTATGACGAGAAACACATCACACGTCAGCGGAATCGCCACGTTCAGTACGAACAAAGTGCATTCAGTTAAAACGGGAGGTACAATGCGCCATCAATATTGGCCGTGGTCCCCCCATCCCCCCTCCAAAATGGCGTCGTCGGCACGTGAGCCGCTGAAGGCTCGACACAGTGTGACGTAATGACGGGTGAATGGCGAACGTATCAATTAACATGTTCGGATAGTTTAATTCATAAAATGGATGTAACCTATCTGTAGACTAGTAAAACTGCCCAAATAACTGCAACTGCAAAAAAACAATAAAAAATTTGATGTGGACAGTCGAGTATACTTAATACATTCACTGGAATCAGTCAGCAATAATTCAGACCAGTGGCGAAGCGTGAAATATTGAGAGAGGTAAGCCGGAGCAAAAAAAAATGCTTACCTACTCCGAGCGCGGGCACGCAGTCTTGAGTCCTTACCGAAAATCTGTGATTGGCATCCTGGCTTCAGTCTTGTATAGGCAGATGTATCTTCAGTCCACTTTTACTATACGTGTAAGCACTGAGATACTGAAACAGTGTCTTGCAAGCATAATAGAAGTGGCTTTGATAAAAGCCGTTTGTGGTGAAATGATGATATGATGTAAATTAAACAAAACTTAATCGACTAAGTACTAATAATACTACTTATACTCTAAAGCTATTCGTCTATTCTTTCTTACAAAGTGCTCTAAGACATTATCATAAAAGCCGGGAAGAATCTAAAGCTATTAATGCCGACATCTTACAATTCTACCGATTACTTTGCAAATCTACTTACTCTAAATACGTAATTTCAACTTATTACAATATCTACTTACCGCAAATACCTAATTACAACGTACGTCTTCGTAACTACTTTCTACACACAACACAAATAAACAAAGTCCAACTACAATACTAATCATTCTAATAGGTGAAACTAACTAATAAATTCAAATACTAATAAAACACAGTCATGCATTCAATGATGAATTGCAATTACGTCAAATTATCTGTCAACAGAACACAAACCGAAAACGTTATTCCTCCGTCCCGCTCACTCGTACGCAAATTGTATAACTGTCTCTATCAAGTAACTCGGATAAAGACGGCTTACCGGCTGCTAATACGCGGGTGGGTTTATTGACCTTTATGTGACGTCATGACGTTTATTTTGTACAGAAGTTTAACTGCCTAGAAGCCGATCGCGCCTGCGGCTTATTTTAAAGCAATATGTTGTTAAAAAGCAAATTTTGTTGATTTAATGTCCATAGTGTAGGCAATTTGTAATGTTTCTTTTATATATTTACTTTTTTAATTACTGATTGTGCCTTTTCTCAATTCAAGTAGAGAGTGGTTGTGTTCTAAACTTCTGAAGGGAAGCCGGTGGGAATCGAGTTGTATGGAACCTTCGTCACTGATTCAGACAAAGAAAATTTTATAGGTTTTTCATTTAAAACTCTTAAGTCGAATAGTATTTGCAATTATAAACAGAACAGCTGATTTTGATGCAATCTCTGAATTGAGAGTACTCATACAAATGGTTTGTTATTTGCATGTAATAGGTAGGCTCAGTTGCTGAATTATTAAAACTCAAGCGGCCGCTCGCGGTTTCACCCGCGTGGTTCCCGTTTTCCGTGGGAATATCGAGATAAAAAGTATCCTATGTGTTATTCCAGGTTATAAACTATCTGTATGCCGAATTTCATCCATATCAATTCAGTAGTTTTTACGAGAAAGAGTAAAAAACATCTATCCATACGTTTCTGTGGGAATATCGGGATAAAAGTATCCTATGTGTCAATCCAGGTTATAAACTATCTGTATGCCGAATTTCATCCAAATACATTCAGTAGTTTTTACGTGAAAGAGTAACAAATATCCATATATTATAAATAAATATCCATACATTATTACAAACTTTCGCGTTTATAATATTAGTAGGATTATTATACTAGCCATAAATACCCCCCTCCTGGGAAGAACCTCCCCACTGCATACCCGAGAGTAGAAAACACTATGTTAAATTACACCACAGCCTTATTGCTGAACAGAAGCCTCAAACACAAACAAGGCAGACAAAAGATAGTGCCAATATAGCGAGCTTTTGCCGAGTCTCTCGTGTTTGCTACAGTAGCCTCTGATATTGAGGCGAGGGCAGCAGAACGGCGTATATGGAACATTCCCTCTTTTTCTTGTAGTGCAAATACACGTTCGATGCGACCAACAAAAACTGTAAAGAGTATTAAAGTATAAAGAGTATACCGTGGTATGGGTGCTGGACACCGTTGCGTTGGCGTTTTTGGAATTTCACTAATTTGCAATAATTGAATTTAGTCTATCCACTAATATTATAAGGACAATGGCGAAATCATTGCTGAATAAATTCTTTAGCGTCTATAAATTTCACTATTACAACTACCGGATGTAATAAATTCGTAAGATTTTTTAAACCATAGGAAAAACCTGACTAAGTCTCGAAATAAAAACAAGTGCGGTCAGCACATTTAGCCAGTGTATTAAAGTGAATATTTTCTTTGCATAAAGTCTCAATAAAGTAGATGATAATAAGTGATAATTAACGTTTAATGGTAAATTATATTCCCCCAAACCCCTTGAGACTCAATAAAGCTGTGGGACTTTATTGAGATCTCACACGGACTTCTTGAGATAATTTGAAAAGTGATGTTGCACTGCCTTTTTTTATTTGCCAACACTCATGCACGTTCACGAATACTCAACAGAAAATAATCCACCATTATTTCACATTAATATTCGACAAAACACAAATTATAGAAAATAAAACAAAACTGCAGACAAGACGGTTCACTTTCCCGCCAAGAAGTCCACGTTTTTATTTTTAATTTGACAATACAAATTTTTTTATATATAATTTGTTCCTTAAAGGAACAGGCTAAGGCCAGAGACCATACTGCCTAGTCATTAGTTAGTTAAAATCACATAAGCCTATATTTTCCCACTGTTGGGCAAGGCCCACCCTCCCCTCTTTCCATTTTTCGTGGTCTGTTGCTTGTGCTGACCAATCCTTGAAAGGATAACACAACTAGGTAGATAATAAAAATATAAATTATGATAAACACAACCTCCAAAACTTTGAATTGGAATTTCTTTAATTGTAGACTTACTAGAGAAGTAAAACCAAGACCATGTTGTTCAGGATTACAAACTCTATACCAACATATTTTTTTCATTTATAGACGCTTAAAAAAAGAGTTGACAAAAGTTTGTATGGGAGTTCGCCAATGTCCTTTACAGGATGTATAATTTAGCAACAGGGCCGTCGTTGCTCAAAGAACAACTATAATGTATAGGCGCAATCTGAAATTGCAAAAAATACTGTAGAATTGTATTAGCAGATTTTTATAAAACAGCTGTTTCTTCTTGCAATATACATACTTACTTTCATACAAATAGTTGTTCTTTGCACTTGTTAAAAAATGGTTTATAACACTCTGCTTATCATAATTTATGCGAAAAAACTTTATACTGAAACTGTTATGCCAAACTACATTATGACGAAAGAGATCATGCGACCAAAAGGGCTCCCGGGAGTTTCCCATTATACAACTTGTAGTCATTTTTTTCAACGTTTTGTTATTTTCGAGTATACTAACGCAAAAAAAAAATATTACCAAGTAACAATATCCTTCTCTCCGAGGTGTTGCTAACATTCTTGCTAACGATCAACCTCCAATCCTTCGGGCATTTACAATAGCTAGACTATCGATAACCGAACCACAAACAAGTCACCGCACCGGAATACGATACTCATTAAAAGTTCCGAGACCTGCGCTGCTTCAGAGCCGAAGAACAGGAGCTTGTTAATTAAAATTATACGGCTGGTTTTATTCGAGTGTTTTGACAAGTGTCGCCAGCCACCGTGTTAGCGTGTGTTTGCTTGACTTTAGTGATGGGGCACTACCGATTTTTAGTAAACACACTGTACGTATGACGAAATGTATATTAATATACTTTTTTTGTTTTTTTTTTTTAATAAATATGAAACAACAAAAGTAAGATAGAATAACAAAAAAAAAGTAAATTGATATACATAAACTATCTCAACTATAATTAATTAATAAAACAAGACAGGCCCTTTCATATTTTACATTAAAAACAAGGATCTTTGACATAGTTCACAATATAATAATAAAATAAACAGGAGTATTTGTTTAAAATTAATTGCTACCTAAACAACAAAAAAAAGCAGTAAGTATAATAACTTTTGGTATAATACCTACCAATAATATACTTATCAATAATTTATATAATAATCTTATACTACGTATATGTTCTGTGAATGATTTATGTACGTATTTAAATATTTATAAGACGAAATAATATCATTGTACTGCTAAACATTTGTTAGTAATGTCATTTATTATTTATGCCCATTAGACGAACAACGCCCATATATTGATTTAGTTATCTATAAGTAACTGTTATGAATACACAGATTCAGCAACCATTTTTAGTAAGTATTTGATAATTTACTAACCATGAAAACCTAACCTTTTCGATACCTACTTAAATAGTTTCTTCGGTTTTGATATTCCTTTTGTTAAAGCGAAAAAAGGTTATAAAAAGCGTTGCTTCTCAGAAACGTGATAAGAAACGATGTAATTTACCCACAGTACTAAATAAATCACTGAATTCCTCAATCTTTCTTAAAACCAATTATATATCAGAAGGCTGGCAGCTACCTCTGCCAGCGTATCAGCCTGGCAGCCCAAAGAGAGGTATCGTTGCCAGTCGGAGTTGGAGGACGTTTTTTATTAATAGGTTTATTTTCTTTAGTTTTAAGTGTAGGTAATTAGTTTTATTTTATTTGAATAATTAAGTTATGTTGTTGTTTTTTACTTTTGTTTTATTAAATAAATTATTGAATGAAAAATACTTTGTTGCACTAAAAACATAAAATAATACATAATAAACGGATCAGTACACAAAAGGCGGCTTTATTGCTGGTGTAGCATTTTCTGCCAGGCAACCTTTGGGCAAGAGAACCCATAAAACAAAGTAAATAAAACAAGGGCTAGTGCACAGATTAGATTAGGACATGAATATGAATACTTATATATGAAAGAATACTAATAAAGATAAGAGTAAATTATAAGAAATATACTAAAATGTAAATACAAAGGAGATATGTACAGTGATAGGTAAGTGTGATAGATCAGGACTTTAGGATGAAGAGTCCAGCCTGAGGAAGTAATCTTTAATTTGACGAGTGAATGAGTCTAACAACATCTAACGTGTCATAAATTAAATATAGATAAAATATTAAGGTTGTGCTATACAAAACTACTAGGTGGGTATATATTCCTAATCTATGCAGTTTTGTTTAAGTAATTTTTCTTTAAGTGTTCGAAATCGATATTATATCGACCAATCAAACATCACTAGGGAATGTACCACAGAGAACTCGGAATCGGATGTGGATGTGACGTCACAAGTCGTTGCAATTGCAACTTACGCCGGCGGCCGCCAGACCCATCTAATTTCGTTACGGCAAGGACAACCAAGACCTCGGACTTACCGTGGCCACGGCCCCCAAAAAGAGTTTTAAATGTTCGTTTAAAATAAAATAATGGTATGTATGTTAATAAAAGAGCTTCCGAGTTAATCCGTCAAAAGTGTTTTATTAAAAATGTGTAAGTACACTGAAAAAACTAGTTCAGTTATTCGCAAAAAAGAACAAAATTTAGTTACCGATTAGTTGTACATCTAAAACCAGTTTGTAAGCAGTAAATAAATTTTTGTTACTGTTCACTAAACCGTAAACAAATTAAGTAGTATGGAAGCAATAAACTTTTGAAAACTATAAGATAAGTTATACTCGTACACTGCCACTTTTTGTATCGATTGATAAACACTTATTTAATTTTATGTACCTATATGTTTTCATTGTGATACTCTTATTGTCGTATCATATAAGGTCACAAGTGGCTAATTAATAACACCCTATTAACATTATCAGGGAAAATGCTCGCATTATTGTTGTACTTTATAGAACTTGTTGATGTGACCAAACCAGATGTTATGGGAAATCCTGTGTATCGTATTATTGCTCTTACTCATACTACGCATCCTGTTACTCTACACAAGGTAACTCGCAAACGCCTGCCTGTTTTTCGGTATTCATCGTTGATAACATAAAACTTACCTACTGCCGGTTCACCAACCGGCGTTCGGTAGAATGGTTGACAAAATGAAAACCATGTTTGGCTCCTCGGTACTTTGGAAGGCACAGTCGTTGTTTCCAGTTATCACCAGTCGTTAAAAGTTAAAACCCACCATGCTGCATTGGGCCAGTTTGGTGGGTTACAGCCCGATCACTCATGTGCTAAAGATATTTCCATGTGGGAATGTGGGAGGAGCCCAGTAGTGGATAAAAGTTTATTTACTAGTACAACATACTAAACACGTACTTTTTACTTTTTTTTTATATATTAAGCCTGGCAAATGACCCCACTCCACCTGATGAGGCGCGAGGACAACTGGTGCAGTGTACCTAAGAGACGTAGCATCAGTCCCCTCACTCTGCCGGCCCACAAAGTGCCTCTTCACGCCTCGTTTGAAGGACCCTATATCATAGGTAGGAGGGAATACGTGTGCTGGTAGACTATTCCATCTTTTTTAGGTGCGACAAAGAAGCGAGTCACCAAATGTCTGTGTGTGTGATTTTTTTTTTTTTTTTTATTTAATAAGGACAACCAACAAAACATACACCAAAATAATTACCAAAAAAGAAACATTGGAAAAAAAGTCTTAATCTAAGTGCTGTCTTACTTAAATTCTGCCACGGCATGGTGATGGTGATGGTGATGGAATATTAGAGACTGTGAAATATGGAATATTAGAGACTGTTATTTACTAAAAGATGGGTCATAAACCCACCACGCGTTGGGCCCACATGAGTTGGTGAGTTTTCAATGAATGTAACAACTGGAACTGACGTCATTACTTTTTAATGTCTAAAGTAGCTCAGTAGCTACACTGTATAACACCAGTGTGTTAGCTACCAATTCAGCAACCATCTTTCATTCTCATACATCTCATAGACATTATTCGCAAGCTATAAATGTACTCATGCTGTGTGGTATGGCGGTTTATTATTAATGGAATATTACTAGCCCATTTCTTTCTTACGTAAAAAGCGACTAACGGACTAAAGACTACACATATCTACATCCTACAACTTAACCCCTTGAGCACCGTAAAACCAGATACAATTGAAAATCAATTGTTCGCCGGCGGTCTTATGATCCTTAACCTATTAAACCGGCAATGGCATCACAACCCATCACGCTAAACACATGTGCAATAATCATTAAAATTTGGTGTGCCTTGGACTGTGGTTAGTCAGGACTAGGCGATGAGGACCGCGAAAGCAATGATCTGCTTACCCTTCAGAGATAATAGTAATGAGATGTATGCCTAACAATAACAGGTCATGGTACGGGGGCCGATCGTGGTACGGGGGCTGGCCGTCATTCGCTCAGTTCGCCTGCAGCCTGATTACTGCGGCAAGATCAAGACTACGTAGGTAATCAACCCACCTTGATCCCTGATTAGCCAGTACGGCATAGGTTTGTTTGGAGAAGGCATAATTTGTCTCCATTTTTTGAGTAGTTGACACATTTAAATACGAATTTTGCATAGTAATATAATACTGCTCTAATAGATGACAGTAGAGCCCCTGAACGTGCTACGATTGCTGACTGTCATTTGTCAGCCACTCTAAAAAGTGCAGGTTTCGGTAACGGTTGCCCATACAAAATTCCAAGTTCAAAATCTTACAAACTAATGGGCCAATTTTAATGAACCTTTGTATGTTACAGTGCAAATACACACAGATCTAAACCCGTAGAAAACATTATTTAATTTAATTATGGCACCAAGCCATAATGAAATTAAATAATGTTTTAGCATAATTATTTAACCAGTGTCAAGTAAAAGAGATGCCTCACATTACTTGATATATCACATAAAACATTAGAAGGTCTAAGTAGCAAAATGTCCAACAGCGCGAAACGCTAATGAGCTGAAGAATAGCAAAATTTTTTCTTTACATAAATGAATGAATGAATGAATGTGGTGATGTGAAAGATGTGGGAAAAACATCATCTTCATAATCTACATTAATAAACAAAATTATTGTACAATATTATTATACTATTTTAAACCACTTATTACATTAAATTATCAATGAAATACTTTTTAAGCTTAATTTTGAATTTGTTTTTGTTTGGTTTACAACATTACATAGTTTTTTTTATATTCCTGACGTTTCTAACCCTTTATAGGGTCCGTTGGTCACAGGGGGAGACTGAGGTGTTGGTCGTCTCACAAGTAGAAGTTATTAGCCTACCGTCAATCATTTTTATGTATAACCGTGTGCGTCCAGTCCTCCATTTCACATTAATATTCGACAAAACACAAATCAACTAAACCAAACTGCAAACATGCTTCACCTTCCCGCCAAGAAGTCGTCCGCTTGTGTTCTCCTTTCATCCATAGAGCAACGCGGGCCTCCGGCGGCGGACCGGAGGTTTCATCTCGCCCTCAGAAAATAATTATAGCATAGGAGTGCTATGACGTTTAAGTGATCACTCCGTTTGGTCACCATTCGAATTACATTTATATCGCTTTTGAATTCGGTATCTTTTAAGGTGACTGTTTTTTTTTCGCTTGACATTTGACGTTTTTGTAGCGATGGTTTGATTCCAATGATGGAACTTTTACCTAACAGCAGGACAGTATATAGGCTGATACTAATAGTATATACACATATAAAGACAAAACTATTTACATGTTTTATTTTGTTTTCGTTTGTGGTCGCTTTTGAATTTTGTATCATAAATGTTTTTTTTTATTTTCGCTAGACATTTGACGTTTTTGTCAACTTATTTTGTCTCTTTTCTTTCAATGTTTATGGCCCATTTGAAAAAATAGGACAACTAAACGAGTCTCATTTGGATTCCTTCTATGCCTTAGTTATTATTCTATGATGTCGCCATTCACACAAGAATCTGAACTTAATAGTTTTTATTCCGCATATAAGCAACAAGTAAGCGAACTTCCGCTTCCGTTGAGTTATTGCTGTCTGGTTTTTTATTGATTAGTCAATGCTAATCAATACTCTTGACTGTATCAAGAATAATAATTAAAAGAAAACAAAACAAGTGCAATTTTCTTCAACTTTTTTTTTATCAAGACTAATTTTATTCCACTGCTAGTCAAAGATCTCTTTGACTATTCACTAATAAATCCGAATAAAATCGAGGGCTTTGATTTGATTCTGCTAGTTTAAAACAAACAATGATTTTAATTTTTCCTTAGAAGCCGGCAACGCATCTTGCTATAAATGAGTGTTGGTTCGGTGATCGATCATAGCTGACATTTTATTTTTATCTTATTTTTATTCTCATGTAAATTTAAACATTGACATGGAAACGGATCTCCGTACTTTCCCTCCAAGAAGTCCCTTCACAAATAATTACAATTATTATTGTTAGTTGGAGTCAATGACTGTCCACGATAACATAATCAATCAGACATATTAAAACATACATACGTATATCACGACCATTATACGGTAGTAGGTACTATTACTTAGGATAAAATGTTTACTAGAAAAAAATCAACAAGTCTCAGGAAACTCGAGTGGGATTCGAACCCACGGTCTTTGGATTTCCGGTCCACTGCTCTTTTTTTCTAGTAAACATTTTATCCTGTATCTATATAAAATAAAATAAAAAAAATAAAACTTTTCTACACTCACACCAATTATCTAGCCCAAGAGAAGCTTCAAAGAAACTCGTTAAATGGTTACTAGACAACGGATATAAACATACTTAAAATACTTAAATACATACTTATTATACATAGAAAACACCCAGACCCGAGACAATTTAGAAAATAAATAATTTCTAAATTGACCCGACCGGGGATCGAACTCGGGACCTCAGAGATGGCGACACCATGAAAACCGGTGTACAAACCACTCTACCAAGGAGGTCGTCGAATATAGCATATTACTTATTCTGTGCTATTATCCCCGAAGGGTTAGTCAGAGACTAGGCAATACCATAGTTCACTTTTCACCAAATAGCGACTGCACAAGTGCTTAGCGTGACAGGTGATTAGCCCATCGCTGCTCTATGCTGTTGGATATAATGCAGTCGTTAGTCCGTTAGTCGCCTTTTACGACACCCAAGGGAAGAGAGGGGGTGGTAGTATTCTTTCACCGCAACGCGACCCGGTTAGAAAGGTACCTACCAATAATTTAATAAATATAACTTGTATAATTCATGATTGGGGACTTACTATTATTTATGAGAGCAGTATTACTTCAATCTTGCTACGCATATCCCCATATGGATTCAACGTAGTATGAATTTTTTTTTAATATTAGAAGAGGCAAATCACCTGATGGAGAGCAATCACCCCCGCCCATGGACAGCCGCAAAACCAGAGGAGTCGCAGATGCGTTGCCGAACTTTGAGAAAGGAATAGGGTTAAGGAAAGAATAGGAATTGTGAGGGGGGGGGGGGGGAAGGGACCTCCGGAACTCTCACCGGCCGGACGAAACACAACAGCACAACAGCAGCCATTATTTCACGCCGGATATTCGTGAGAGGGTGATATTACCCCGGCCCAATGCGTGCTGCAACGCAGCGTGGCTCTACCACTCAGAAAAGAAACCCCTCAGGCCCCAAGCGGTTGCATGAGACCGCAACTACAAAAACACACTTGACTTTGTACCGTGTTTCCATAGACTTACAGACTACTTCAGTTGGTAGTAGGTAATACTGCTCTAATAGGTGACAGTAGAGCCCATGGTCCTTGATATTTGTGAGATGACGTATATGATGACGTAGTTGTTAGCATTGAATAAAGGCACCTTTTACTCTTTACACTTACTATTACTTACGCCCTTTTACTTACTTTTTATGTGTAGATAGATAGTGTTTATAAATTTGCGCGGGCTGGACGGAGCCATATCATAATATTAGCTATGAACACTTCGAACGCGGCTTAGTGGAGTCTACTGAGACACAATAAAAATTCTATTCTTTGAGGAGGGTAAAGGTCAATCGTGATAGGTACGGGCCATGACCCTGTTTGTCAGAGAGGGCAAGTTCGAATCCTGCCTGGAAATACTTTCAACATTTTAACGGTTACAGTAAAAAAAATGGTGCCACTGTAGAATGATTCTGACATTTTCTTCGTAGATCAAACGTCAAAATTGGGCAAGTACATTTTAAAAACCGTGTCGCGTGGCGGTGAAAGGATACTACAACCCCCTCTCTTCCTTGGGTGTCGTAAAAGGCGACTAACCGACTAAATTGACTGTACATACATCGAACAGCATCTATGCCGTGCACATGTGCAGTCGCTATTTGGTGAAAAGTGGACTATGGCAGAGGACGCGGTCCTCATTGTCTAGTCTCTGACTTACCCTTCGGGGATAATAGTCGTGTTTATATGTATGTACTTTTGTATGTAGAATCAATCTCGTCATCTTGTTTTAGATGTTATCTTATCTTATCTCCGATTGACTGACATTTTGCGCAAACTCTCTCGATAATAGGCGTATAGACGAACAAACGTGACTCATTCGCAATGATGTCAGTTACCGTATGGTATTCAGATTCATAAATTACGCCTTGATGATGAACAAACATAATTTTACATTTTAGTTCTAGATGTTACAGCTTCTATACTCCATCCAAATTCGATGACGAATGTTTGTAAATAGATTACTGTCATTTCTTTGTGCAAATATCTAGTTTCTCTCGGATTGTTACTGTTTTTTGAAAAAAAGACACAATAGTTAACTGTTTTCTTGTGAATCTCTCTTAAGAAAAAGTAGAAATCCGAGTGAAACTAGATATTTGCACAAAAAAATGTCAGTTATCTGTTTGCAAACTCTCGTCATCGAATTTGGCTGGAGTAGGTATATAAGGCTCTGAATGTCCGTACTTTTTTCCTCGAACTTTATAATTTTTATGGTAATGTAAATCTATAAATCCTAATTTATGTTGAGCCAGCTTATCTTTTAAACTAAGCCTTCGATAATTATTTGAAATAAGTATATTAAACGTAAATTTTTAATTTGTATAATTACATACACGTTGTGAATTCTGATAATCAAACAAACAAGAGGTGCCACCTCATATCAGCTTCCTTACTCATTGTCTCGGTCTTTACCCGCATTATAAAGTATAGTTGACGGTCACTAGCGTCTCAGTCTGTGTTAATCTGCGTAGCGGCTCCGTTGTTACAATGAGATCGTTGTGTTTGTTTGTGTGTCTGTTCGTCGGTGCCCACGCATGGGGCCGTGGTGACTTTGAGAAGTACGGACCGTTCCAAGTGGCACTACGTTCTGGACTTATCAAATGTAAGTAATTGTCGTGTTAAATATGTAGTTCGTAATTTATTGAAAAGAAAGAATATAACAACAAGATAACATAACTTTGGTGTGTGTGTGTTAAATTGAGTTTCTGTTTTTTTTTTATAATTATGTTTTCTGTTGTTATCTCAGGCCGTCAATGTCAACACCAACAAACTGTTAAGTTTTTGGCGGGCGCTTTCTGCTTTTAGTTTCGCAAAAATTGTGGTTTTCTCTAACATTAAAAGTGTTTGTGAACGTGCGTATAAAAAATGAATTCGCTTTTAATTATCTCAAAAAGTCCGTGCGGGATCTCATTACATCCCACGTTCCCGAAACTCAAGAGGTTTGGGTGAATATGCTTTATTTTATTGGTGTCGAATGGATGACCATCCGCGCTTCGGATGGCACGAGAGTCCCGGTTATTATCATAAGTTAGCCATCGTTTAAAGCCCACTAACTCAGTCAGGATTATGACCAAATCTCCCTATGTGGGATAGCTTGCCCAGAAATGGGATGTTTATAGGTCCACACATGGTAGATTGCCCTCCAACAGCAGCTTAAGGAAATGCTTTACAAAAATACAATACTTAATAGAGTTTCATTTTCAAACAATAATCGTTTATAATGTTTGATACAATTATGTCTTTTTAAAGTCATAAATTGAATGCATTTATGGACTTGTTAGTAACTTTGTTGTCTGATTTTAGTTATTGATAATTAAAACTAGATATTTATCCTTATCGGGGAATTCCTGAATTCATACCATTTGTTTACTGTTTACTTATTTGTACTTAAGTATTTATATATCTTACTGTAGTTCTTATTAGTCACCGAGGTAAATGAACTATAACATCCATAAAAATACAGGAACATAACATATTGTATTTGCTACGTGATTTAATACTGCACAGTACCATAGAATACATAACAACAGAAACACAAACAGTACAGAGCTTTATGTTGATATTTTCATATGACAAAAATACTGAGTCACATCAAATTGATTGAAGAGATCATTTCACTCAAATTAGGGATTCACGGGATCACATTTACCAGCATTTACCCCAAGATAAATAAAAACACATGTAACCACACTGAAGAGCTTGATTGCTCGGCGGATTGCGCGTTGACGTTGCAATAGTTTCTTTTGTTTTATTCAGGAAGGAAGGAAGGAAGAAGTTTGCAAGTTGAACAACTTACACAAAGACAGGCCACCAGATGGGTGATCAAATAAAAATAATTGAGCTCTTTCCGTGTTTCTGAAGGCACTTTCAGCGGTTAAACCGTTATGGTCGTAAAATGAAAGTCCTTTTATAGAAGTCCCACTGCCAGGCACAGGTCGTCTTACATGGACAAAAGCATATGGAGAGATTGGGCCTCCGTGGCCCAATCTCTCCATATGCTGTATATTATGTGTGACCCACCAAACTGGCCTATTGTGGGTTGGTAGGTTAAAGCGGTTAATTAACCGTTGTAATAGGAATAAATAAATAAAAACTGGACTAAATGACTAAGTTTACTACACGAGCAAAAGGAGTAAATGAATGGCGTATGGTTGAAAATGCTACCAAACCTAACATCTTAATTAAACCACTCTGCCGAAGGCCAAATGTGACCATGACAAACAAGAATAATAATTTAGACAGAACCTTTAAAACGGCTATCTGACAAATACTAAGAAGCAAGTAAGTACCTATTACTACGTAAATTTCAACAAAATTCACGCACTTTACCGATCCGACAATTCAATGTCCAGCGGACCGTCATAAAACGGTTGCCAGCACACACTTGTCTCTTTGCTGATCAGGTTAAGGTTTAAATTCCATTACTGCCGACCGTATCCATTGGATCGCCGTAAAGCGATTGTTTGCCATCTGCCGGCCTTAATGCAATCCGTCATGTCGTCGGCTGAACCCAACAATCGATTGCGATCAACAATGCATCAGCATCGATTGATCTACATCCCATTTAAATGTGACAGCCGCGGCACTGTGATAATACTGTTTGCTCGGTGTTAGTAAGTAATTTGCTATTATAGTTTCCCACTGCGGAGAAGAGGCTTCTACGATTGAAATCAAGTCATCGCTACAATTGATGGATATTGGCTTAAAAATCATCAATATTTCTTATTATGTTGATCTCTGATTGGTGATAAGAAATTCGGACAAAGCGTCGAAAAATCTGAAACACACTGAAATATTCGGAATATTGGGCCGAACGCTATGCCACTCAACTTAATTAAACATTTCAAATGTTTATGTACTTTTCGATTCCAGACTTAGCATATAGACTTCTAAAAATACATGAAATAAAAGTTTTAAACATCAAGTAAATTTAACATTTTTAAATTGTTATTATTGTTAAATAAAATCAAATCACAACAACCTAATAATTAGCACATCTTTGAAATATCTACTAAAAAGTATAAAAAGTCGTGTGGTAAAAAGTCTTCTAAAAGTTCTAATTAAAACTCATTAGCGTCGACTAGAGTTCAAAGTAAATGAGAAATTAATCCTTTAGGATACTGTAAAAGTACTGATTAAGAGTAAGATAAATTAATCTACAACATCACTAACATGTAGATACATGGTTCAATAAGTCATGAGACTAAATAACTACTAAAACAAAGTTTTTCTAATGAAAATATTTTTTATTCATCAACATAGTCTCCTTCAACTGCAACACAGTCTCTCCAACGCTTTTCTAACTTTTCTATTCCATGAGTTTAGAAAGATTTATGTTGGCTTTAAAATTAGCCTCCGTTGCTGCGATTACTTCACCATTTGAGTAAAATTCCATGCCCTGCAGCATTTTTAAGTCTGCAAACAGCTAGTAATCACTGGGGGCCAGAGCTGAAGAATACGGTGGATGAGGAAGTAATTCGAAGCGCAATTCGTTAAGTTTGGCCATTGTTATCATGGACTTTATGACACAGGGCAATGTCCTGGTGAAAGATCACTTTTTTTTCTTCATTTGAGTTTTTTTTGACTTCGTTTTTCTGCGATTTCGTACTTTATCGCTCCAATAATCCTATGTAATATTCGGTATTTATGTCCATCACATGTAGTCGATGAAGAGTATTTCATGCACATGCCAAAGTACAGAGGCCATAACCTTCCCGGCAGGTTCCGCTTTGGGCGGCTTTCATCGGCCGTTCTCCACTCTGCTGACTGCCGTTTGGATTCCGGAGTGAAATGGTAAATCGATGTTTCACCCATTGTCACATACCGACGTACCATATCCTTATTATTTCTATTAAACGGTGCCAAACAGCGCTCTGAATCATTAATACGTTGTCGCTTTTGATCAAATGTTAGCAGACGCGGCACTCATTTGGAAAAAAGCTCTGTCAGGGCCAAATTTTGATGTAAAATAGTGAAAAAACTACCAGTTGAAATCTTCACTATCTCAGCTATTTTGCGCAGTTTTACTTTTCAGCAGCAAACTACGAACAAATGGTTGGTTTAGATGGAGCAGATTCCGGATAACATTTTATAAGCCATTGCTGTGCTTGAACGGTGTTTTTCCCATCAAAAAACAATGTTTTAACAACACACAAAACTCCTTTTTTTACATTATTTCGTAATTAAAAAAGTAGAGTCACCTAAATATCTGTAAATCAATATTTAAATTGTACGATTATCAAAATAAATTAAAACATATTTGATAGCCAGTACTTTCTAAAAATCAAAAGAGTTTTTAATTTAAGCGCCATCTCCAAGTAAGTCTCGGGGCTTATTGAACAATCTAGTAGGTATATGAAACTTATTATGTAGTTACTTCCTTTGAGTACACTACACTAGCTTATACTGCTGCAGCAATCCGTTGCTTTGACCAAAAAAACCTAGGGAAATATTAAATGTTTACAAAAAATAATTTCAATTGTTTTTTTTAATTGATCACGTGGTGCATGATTGACGTCACTTGTTCTCATAGTGCCCATTCATACTATCATAATATCACCCACACACCGCACACACAGCAGCTGTCTATTGTTCTAATTCATAAACATATTATACAGTATATGCGAAATTTGAATATGTAATACTGGCTATACGAATATAACTAGATCTTTCTTTTAAAGGTTTGATAAACGCTATCTTGTGGATCCTTTCTAAATAAATGTTTAAATCTTCTAATTCTGTCCGGTTACTTAACGTAATTTTATCTTCGTCATCAATGTTAACAACATTGTTGTTTTGTAATAATATCTTACATAATCACCAGCAAATGATACTTAACAGCAAACTCCTTCCAAAAGTATAGAATGACCAAAAAAAAATCACAATTGACATAACTCTTACTCTTATTTACACAATTATTCTTATTAACATTTCAGGTAGCCACGACCGATCCCTGAACTTCGACGTCAGCGGAACCGACGTGTACTTCTACGATTTCCCCAAAAACGACGTTGAGACCTTCACCATAGACAACGCGGCGAACGGCATCCTTGCATTAAAAGACTTGGACAAAACGAAAAAGTTTTTTGTCTTCGTTGGTGGTTTCAAGTCCAACATTAACAAGAAAACCGAAGAACAAGTCCGCCAGACCTTCAGGAACTTTCCGAACAGCTACCTTATTATTCTAGATCATTCTTTATACACAAACGACAAGCAGGGCAGTGTCAAAAGCTACGAACGGTCAGTAAAATACGTGCACTACATTGGCAAATCGTTGGCACAAATGCTTACTGGCTTATCGAATGGAGGCATATCCCCAAAGAATATACATTGCATTGGTCACAGCTTAGGCAGCCAAATATTGGGCCAAACTGGTGAAATCTTCACCAATAACACTGGCAAGAAAATTTGGAGAATCACTGCTTTAGATCCTGCTGGGCCGTGTTTCTCAAATAGTTTTATACATGATCAAATCAGGTCTGGCGTAGCTGAGTACGTTGAAGTATACCACTGCAACGCAGGTGGATTGGGAACCACTAGTGTTTTGGGGGACATTGATTTCTTTGTCAACAAAAAGGGGCAATCCCAGCCGAATTGCGGTACTCCTTTAATACCAGGGATATTTGATTCGTCGAAAGCAGCTAAATGCAACCATAGAGCTTGTATCGACATTTGGACGGCCACTGTCAGTCACCCTGAGTGGTTCATGGCATGGCAATGTGACGACTACAAGGAGTTCAAGAAAGGACATTGCTCGACCAACCAGAACACCATTGCTGGCTTCTGGAACCCTGGTAATGCTACTGGTGTCTACTATTTCTCAACTGAAGGGTATGACTTCAAATAACAGACGAAAGCACAATACGAGTAAAAACCGATCTGTGATTTTTAAACAAAACCATTTTATATCGTTGCCTAGCGATGTTGTTATTTAATTTAGTGATTTTGCATTAAAAGTTGTATTTATATAATTTTATAATTTTTCAACTCGTTGTTTATACATGAATCATAATAGTTTGTTATTATACATAATCTGTGTTAAGCCATTACGCCAAACCAAAATGCCAAAGCTTTTAAGCGTAAATTTTGTGGTCATTTAGTCACCTATAAAATAAATAGAACACAGTCATTCAATTGTACAATTGCCGTTTATTTGCTGTAAGCACTTGGTCTGCGACTTTAACAATGAAAGCTGTAACAACAAATTAAATATTGAGTAATTAATCATCGCCAATGAAGTCCTAAGTAATCGACTATTATCACAATTGCTTACGACCATTCAAACTCCAAACCACTTAGTTTTTCACGAGATTTTACCTTCTGCCCTCATTATCCTGTTTTTAAATGTCTTACATTATTCCAGAAGTTTCCTTATGTACGTTAAAACCCTTGTTACTGGTACTTCCCCATTATTATGGACACGAGGAAAACTCACATTATTTAAGCAAATTATAACCACGTCCAGTCTGACCTAGTCAGAATATTGCTACCAGGTTTTGGTTTAAGTCATGTACAGTCACGAGCAAAAATATGTAAACAATTGTAGCTCTTAATACAATGGAATAAGAGTCAAAATGCATACATATTGGTGCTCGTGACTGTACATTTGAACCACCTCTGTGGTCTAGCAACATAAAATAAGAAATATAAGTTTATTTTCTAGTGGTCCCGGGTTCGATACCCAGCGGGAGTACACGTTTGTACTCGTTTTGGTTGGTGGTAAATAATTAGTTGTCTTATTTTGCTTCTAGCTTATGGTAGTTTTTAACCGGGTCGCGTAGCGGTGAAAGAATTCCCCCCCCCCCCCCCCCCCCTCTTCACTTAGGTGTCGTAAAAGGCGACTAATAGACTAAAGACTGCACATACATCCAACAGCATAGAGCTACGATGGGCTTTCCACCTGTCACGCTGAGCATGTGCAGTCGCTATTTGGCGAAAAGTTGGACTATATGGTAGAGGACTGCATTTGCTATCCTCATTACCTAGTCTCTGACTAACCTCTCGAGGAAAACAGTCGTGATTATACGTATGTATGTACTTAAGTATATGTAGTTTTTAGCGGATGTTCCATAATTATGTTTAGGAACAACTTTCTTCTATAAGTTCGATATTAACTTCGACCAATAATGGACGGAATATTAAGTTGGCGTAACTTGGACTTCGAGAAGTCTGCTGTCGGAAGTTACCGCTGCAGTGTTTAAGCCCCTAAGTAATTAACATTCAGCCACTTTGGAATCGATTAATTTACGAGATTTTAAAACTTGTGCTTTGTTGGTTAAAATTGTTTTAGCCCACATCCATATGGTCATCAAGTCTAATGCGAATATCTTCTTGTACCTATCTCTTCTCATTCATTCTTCTTCATTTTCATTTGCTAGAGTAGTTTTTTTTAAATTCTGATCAAGTTTGAGTTTGATGTGAGGATGGGGAATCCTCACATCAAACTCAAACTTGATCTTTTACAAATCAGCAAAGGTCCGCACTCGAGGTTTGCCAACGGGCGATGGAACGCAGCATGTTAGGGGTAAAGTTAACAGACCGTATGAGAAATACAAAACTGCGTTCCACAACACAGATCGCCGATGTCACTGGTAAAACTGCCATGCTTAAGTGGGACTGGGCAGGGCATGTCTGCCGAATGCCGAACGAGTTGTGGTGCTGTGCGAAGGTCACCACCGACTGGGTTCCACGTGGGGTTAAAGGCAGCGTGGCCGACCAAGACGTAGGTGGAGCTTGATGCTTACGCGAAGGAAAAATAACTGTAGGATAAAATAGGTTGATTGAAAATAATATATCTATGTGGCGGCGCCACCTACCGCATGACGCCGCACATAGTTCGACACGAAGCAAAAACTTTCTCAACCGTGTCAACAGATGGCGCCACAAACGCCTACTAACGACGTCTCCATACTACGACGGTAAAATAGTATGGGAAGCCTGCATCGCGGTACCTAGCGAAGAATTCACCATCTCCTTTGCTAATATTATAGCACCTCCAACTAACATCCGTTGGACTTCGGTCCCCGAGCTATATCACCCAGCTCGAAGGAAGATCTTCCCTTTGGCTTCCCTGCAGTGGTGACCCCGACGTGATTGGGGGTGAGTGTATGGGTGACCCTAAAACAAAGATTGGGTCCGGTAGAACAAGGTTGCTTTACTCAAGTGTAAATTATTAAGGTCTATATTGGATCGCCGAATTTTTTGTTCTCCTAATTGTCAATGGCACACAAATGATAAGCTTTAATTTTTTTCGCACAATTTTACTTTTCCTAAGTGTGTTACGCCTATTTTTACTTCGCCTAACTTTTTATCGCCGAATTTAACTTCCTAAATGCGACATTAGGCCGAACCATTCATAATCCCTAATATTTACAATTACTAAATTGTAATTCGCACACAGTTTAAACGCACAAGAGAATAACGCCTAATTATTTTTTATATGGCAAAATAAAATGGCATGTAAATTGCGATCTATTCATGCAGGGGTGTGCAATGTTGGTATAAATACTTATGGTGTAACGTTCAGATAATTCAATTTCATTTCATATAATTTCATTTGATATAACAACTGATTTAATATAATAAACATTTAATATATTTTTAGATTCTATAATTTTATTTGATATATTGTACTTTTGATTAATATACATTAAATATTATAATCTAACCATATAAAACATTATTCAAGCAGCATGCAAGCAAGTAAGCATGTCGCATTTAAGCAAGAATGCAGCATGCAAGCAGGCATGCAGGATGCAGGCAGGCATGCAGCATGCAGGCAAGTATGCAACACGCAAGCAGGCATGCAGCATGCAAGTGGGCATGCAGCATGCATGGTTTCTGTCACGGCTCCGGCGCTGCGGAACTCCGGCGTTCCCACGCGAGTTTATCGTCGCAGATGGCTTACGCTTACCAGCGTTAAACCCACCGGCTCCTCAGCTCGCGGGCCGCCTCGTCCCTCCGCGCCTACGCTGGCTTAAATTACATTCTAGCGTAGGGCAGACAGACAAGTCTACGTGGAGTCGGTTTTGCCGCGATTCGTTTCTGTCACTGAATTTTTTAGCACAACCATAACGAAAACCCAACGTATTAACTATTTAAGACAATAAGTATTTGAAATCGATTTAAGGTTAAAATGCTATTTAAAAGCAAAAATTATATTAAAGATGATATAGAATATGATTATTCTACCAATATAGCTTTATAGAAAAAGTTGTTATAGAGAATATGAGTATTATATTAAATGAATAATATACGTAATGTTGTTAAAGGAAGTGTATTTAGAACAAGTAAACATTGTATCCAATGAACGTTATGTCTTTTGAAATGAGTTCATTTGTCATTATATGATATGATACGCACCCCTACCTACAGGAGTTGGGCAGCTAGTATTTTTTTGTCTAATAAAATAATAAAATAAATAAATTAAAAATTTAACTTACATAATAATAAATCAGGGCTTTCAACACTAGAGTGTAATCTTCGTAATGCCGAAAGAATGTTATGCCGATACATTTCAGTGCATTTAATATTAGGGATTCTAAAATTAGGGTTTTCAATTTTTAGGCAACACTATAATAGTGCAAAAACAACTGTTAGGCTAGACAATTATTGTGCGTTAAAAGTTGAAGCCAACATAGTTCTGCCATATGAAATTAGACCCAAAAATTTTAGGCGAACCGAAGGGCACCCATTATCATACCTCTTTGTTCTATATCGTTGTCATACGACACTCGCCACTATTATCCACAAATGGTTAGTCAAATGGCCACTGTTTATGTTTTACCAATTAGCACACATGTGCTTATCGTAATAGGTAGGATTACCGCTCTTACTGTTGGATTTATTCATGAGTAGTCTTCAGTCCGTTAGTCCCCTTTTACAACACCCAAGATCTCTTCTCTTGGGTGTTGTAATAATAAAAATAATAAAAAGTAGTTTATTTCGATACCATTTCATTGTCCTACAATGTTATTCTGTGGTCAGAATGAAGCCAGAAAGAAGACATGGGTTTTTAGTATTCTTTTCTTCATTAATGTGCAAGCCTCGAGGTCGGACTTAGCATGAATATGTCGAAAACCAAACTTATGACCAACAGCACAAAGCAAAAAGTATACATTGGGGGTGTGGGGATTGAATATGTCCAGGAGTACGTATACCTTGCCCAAATACCTCAATCTCTTTACAGGCGCATGGACACCTGGCAGGTCATCTGATGGAGAGTAATCACCGCCACTCATGGACACCCGCAAAACCAGAGGAATCGCAGGCGCGTTGCCGTCCTTTAAGGAAGGAATATGGTTAATGAAGGAATAGGAATAGTGAGAGGGGGGGGGGGGCCTCCGTAACCCTCACTGGCCGGACGAAACACAACAGCACCAGTGCCATTATTTCACGCCGGACTTTATTCGTAAGAAGGTATGGTATTACGCCGAGCGAGCCGGCCCAATGCGTGCTGCAACGCAGCGTGGCTCTATCACTCAGTCAGTGTCACTCATTTAGCACCACCCAGGGGTCGCGTGTAGGTAAGGTAGCAAGGGTAAACCTACGGACGCGAGTAACTTTGACCCCGCACGCATTCTCCCGATCCTCATATACGGCGATCAGACTTGGTCTTTGACAATTCAGCAAAGGTTCGCACTCGAGGTTTGTCAATGAGCGATGCAGCGCAGTATCTTAGGGGTAAAATTAGAAAGCATAAGAAATACGATACTTCGTTCCAAGACACAAATCAACGATGTAACTGTAAAGCCGCCATGCTTAAGTGGGACTGGGCAGGACATGTGTGCTGCATGCCTGATGAGTTGTGGGCAAAGGCACTACCGACTGGACCTCACGTGAGTAAGGGCAGCGAGATCGACCGAGCCGCAGGTGGAGGGACGAGCTTAATGCCTATGCAAAGGATTGGCCAGCACAAACAACAGGCTGCGAAAAGTGGAAAGAGGGGAGGGAGGCCTTGCCCAGCACAGCAGTGGGAAAATATAGGCTTATAATAATAATCATAATAATGAGTTTGCGCTACACAGCTCTTTAAAGTTGTCATGTACTTACGTGAATGTCAAGCAGAAGGTACCTTGTCACGCTAGAGACACCTAGATCGCTAGGGACACCCATTTTAGCAGTTCCTTGCAAATTTATGCCTGTGATCAGTGGCACAACATTTGATTCAAAAGTATCTTATCATTTAACCGTTGATTTCGTATTAAACAGCGAAATATTGCGTATAATAACCACCCACAAATGTCGAATAAAACCAGCGATACTGTACCAGACAGGGTTTGTGGGTGGCCGCTGCGGGCGACTGAACCTCGATAAAAAATTAAAAACTCATAGGATGGCAAAACGGTGCGTTGTCATAGTATTTTATGGCGGAGTGTATCCTAAGCTAAAATATTGAGTATTGAGTATTGAGTATTGAGTATTGAGTATTGAGTAAGCGGACCGTGTCGCGTAGCGGTGAAAGAACACTGCCTCTACCACCCATCTTCCCTTGGGTGTCGTAAAAGGCGACTAACGGACTAAAGACTGCACATCTTAGATTAAAACAAAAAGGGAAGATACGGCATGCTCCTACTTGTAGTCATTCAAAATATAGTCCTACTCAACTACTTATGCAAACACTCACATACGCACACCAATAAAGTGTAAATCGAGCGAGCGAGACAAAGCGGTAAGTTTTAACGTCGGCGCGAGGGAGTCAGCGAGTAGCGCGTTGACCTCTCGGTCGCTTCGCAACGTACGACCGATTCCGACGCCACTGCGGAGTAGCGTCTTTCTCTTTTTCACACAGTAGAATATCTGCAATAGGGCGATGTAGCCTGTTCGCTCGGCAAATTGTGACTGAAGTGAAATTGTGCCTTTAGGCCTAATTTTGGCGGCTCACTCACGAGACGCTAATGCCGTATCTTCCCTTTTTGTTTTAATCTAAGCTGCTCATACATCTATCAGCTTAGAGCGGCGATGGGCTCACCACCTGTCACGCTGAGCACATTTGCAGTCGCTATTTGGTGAAAAGTGGACTATGGCGGAGGGCTGCTTTTGCGGTCGTCATTGCCTAACTTGCCTTAAGTTGTTAGAACTAAAAATATTCGTATTTCTGTTTTTTCATATTTCAATTTTTCTCAATAAATACGCCATAGTAGCACAAAATATTGAAACGACTTCAAATGATTAAAGAATCTCCCTTTTTGAATATGAAGGGGGCGTCCGATTTTGAGAGACCATAATCACAGTATAAATATAATGCCGCCACTTCACAGTCGGCGAGTATCGCCGATCGTGAGTTCGTCTATAATCGCCTCGATCACCGGCACGATCATCGTGCAAGCATCCACACATTTGTCTGTAGTAGTCGTCGAACGGCAAGCGTACAAGATGGACGTGGAGTGTGTTGCTGCTGCTACCATTTATTTAATAGCGGCATACAACCATTATGTCAACGTGGGTATATAGAAACTGATCTATTAAGAGAGCATATTTTTTATACAATCATTTATATATTTTCTATAAAGTTCTATGAACTTGAACGTTTCTTCATTAGACCACCCACTACCACTAGCCATTTTAGTGCGTATTTTTAATAGGTAGGTAAGTTACGGACGCACGTGTGCAACGCTTCACTGCCCAAAGGCGAATGAATGATCGGCGATTGTGTGGCGTGTGGGCACCTCCGCGAACGCCCGGCGCAATTCCCTTTGATACGTGCCCGAAAAACCGACAAATCACGGGTCGCAGACGATTGCAGGCGATCATAGACGATGATCGGCAAATACAGCCGAGTATGCCCTCTACACAATCGTGCTCGCCCGTAATCGTCTATGATCGGCGATTGTGAAGAGGAGCCATAAGCTAAAGCAGTACGGAAACTAGGCCTTTTTGGTGTTTTATATACCTACTAGGGCATGCTCCCAGGAATTCCCGGTGCCGATTTTTCCTGGTATTTCCCGGGAAATTGACTTTTTACGCAGTACCGGTACTGAGAATTCGTTTCCCGGGAAATTCGGTACTTTCGGTTCTTTTATTATAACTTAAAATTACGACAATATTAGCCTAGCTTTACCTTCCAAATAATCTCGAAACGAACATCACTCGAAATACCGACGCCAAGGATTCCAATAGTCGGATTGGTGTCAAGGAGAACTCCCTCAAAGTTCAGAGATACGACGAAGGGATGTTTTTTCGTGGTAAATGCGCAAACTTGTGTTTTGGAGGGGTTAAAGTGGACTAGGTTATGTAAGCACCCAATTTGAGACATGACTTAACATGTTCTCGGTGTCAGTCACAAGTTTATTCCGGCTCTCGATGACGCTTACCAAAGAAATATTAGCTCGTCCGGTGTAGAGCCTTACCCCCGTACTGTCGTCCACATAGCTATGAATGCTGTTGTTATGCAACATGTCATTGATATGCAGAAGAAACAGAGTAGGGGCTAACAACACACACCCCTGCGGGACTCAAGCATTCACGGGTTTCATGTTAGAGCACTACGACTCTGATGCTACGCCGAGAAAGAAAGCTGGCAACCCACGAACACAATTTCTCAGGAAGCCCGTATGATAGAAGTTTAGAGAGAAGAGCCCTGTGCCATCCACCCTCCACCCTGTCAAAGGCTTTCGCTACGTCCAAGCTAACTGCCAGTGACTCCCCTTTACTCTCGACTGCCTCCGCTCATCGGTGAGTAAAGTGCACTAAAAGATCACCAGCCGAAGCACAATGGGAGGAACTGCTTCAGGCCCACTCGACTCGGAAAAAAGAGCCGTACGAACTGACCTTTGCAGGAACCGGATTGGCATTGAACAAGCGCAATGCGGCATACCGCATTGCGCTTGTTCAATGCCATAGGTTGGTGAAGAGTTTTCCCCATCGTCCAAGGTCGAGTTTGATGCTAAAAGAGTGCCCAAGAGGTCGGCTTTCTCCTTTGTAGTATGAGCCAGGCAGTCGTCGGTATTGTGCAATGGTGGTAAGGACGGCTGACAAAAATTCCCTAAGGTAGCTTTCGCGAGAGACCAGAACGCCAGTACCCGAAGGATGACGCATTAGCCTCTCGCCAATTCCACTTTTGAATGATGACTTCGCCTTGGTAATGTCCTTAAAGGACCTGGCGGCAAAGTTGTACCTCTTTCTGAGCGCACTGGTGTTTGGATCCTTTGATGACACTGCAGTAGCCCAGGCTTGGTAATGTTGTCGCTTTTGGCGAGACGCCATTTTGCAGCAACAACCAAACCATGGTTGGGACCTGCCGCTAATGGGAACCACCGAGTTTGGATTAAAAAGTTCCATTCCCTGCAGTATCACATCAACGACAGAGTCGGCGGCGACATCAAGATCATCCAGCGAAAAGCAAACTCGCCACCATGGGTAGGACGCAAAGAAACTTCGCATCCCATCCCAGTCCGCTGACTTATAATGCCAGACTCGACGTTTTTGTGAGAGGCACAGTGCTACAAAACAGACAGTGGTCTGATGAGCATAGTGGTGCATCAGCAGATACTTGATAGCCGTCTGGGTGCTGGGTCAGCAGAAGGTCCAATAAGAAAGGTGCATGGCCCTCCACATCTGGAACCCACGTAGGGTCGGTTACTAATTGAGACAGACTGTAGGCCAAAGCGAGGTCATGAACGGCTCTACCCGCGTGATCAGTTGTGCTTGAACCAAGCCATTAGACGTGATGGGCATTAAAGTCTCCCAATACCACAATCTCGGCCAAGGGGATCCGTTGATCCGAGAAGGGAGTCTGTCGCCGTTTGAATGGTCTTGCTTTGGACGAATTTATATTATTTACTCACCTTAAAACACTCATGATAAAAATCCATTGCATATAGACCCTTTTAAAAACATTCAAATCGGATGATCTCTTACCTAACTAAGTGTTAATATAAAACTTAACCCTTGACGTTTTCTCCCAACATTTGACATTCCCACTTTCCGGAATAATATATCTTTTTACAAGCCCTATTGCTCGTATGTGCAGAGAATTTAACAAACTTGCTATGGATCACAACTCGTTTGATATTTTCAATAGGAACACTAATGTGTTCAAAAATTCCATCAAGACCTTATTAGTCGACCCAGATGGCTAACCCATGAGTTTTAATAATTTTTATACTATTTTAAGTAACTTTTAAGAATCTTTGTAAATCTTTTGTTTACACATGCTAAGCACACATAAACTAGTTGTGTTAACACATTTAGGACATTAGTCTAGTGTAAGATACCTAATAAATAAATTAAAAAATAAAATAACCAATTCCATTCGACAAAATGATTCCACAGCCAGTACAACAATTGACAAAACAATTTTTTTATTATAAACTTTTTGTGTAATATTTTATTTTGCTCAATGATCCATATATCAAACGTTAGTTACATCTGGGTTAAAAAAAATATCAGTACCGAAAAGTACCGAAAGTTCCCGGTTTTCCCGGTACCAGAGTTAGCGCAGTACCGGGAATCCCGTTTTCTCCACAGTACCGGGACTGCAACCCCTAATACCTACGTGCCAATTGAGCGTTAGGGTTGTCCTCTTATTTTTGTAAAATTGAAAAGTTATTGTTTAGTTAGCGCTGTATCTCAGCTAGTTAGCGCTTTTTTTGGTATAACTAGCAAAGCATTACTTGCCTTGGGTTGTCACTTTATAAATTAAAATTTTATAAAATTAAAAGGTATTTTTTTACTTTTTATCAAAACGTTTATTTGGGTTCTATAATGATCAAATAATCGAATGAATTGACTAGTTTACTAACAAAATTCTGTAATTAAAAAATCTTTAATATTTTAAGAAGTCTTTATACTTCGTTAATTATTACAAATTACTCACTGAAAATTACTTTAGCCTTCTACGACACGTTCGAAAAGCTTTATTATTAAGTTTTATTGTATACTAAGGGTGGATTCGATCAAACTGGAAAAAGATCTTTTAGCTAGATTAAACGCCGAATTTGTTTAGACTAATCTCGGAATAAGTCTTATTCCAGTTTGGTCGAATCCACCCTAAGTGCCTTACAAATAAACAAAGAATAAGCTACGAATAGTGCCCTACAGATAAACAGATAATAAGGTCGGAATAGTTATTCAGTGTTGTGTCTCTTAATCTAATTTGAAAATACGTTTACATGACAGGAACAAAATACGGAACAACTATTCGTCGCTTATTTTTTGTTTATTTGTAAGGCACTTAAGTGTAAAAAAAATCTTATTCTAATGAATAGCTTTTTAAATAAATTATCGGAAAACATGGACACGGCACTATTAAATTGATTTTGTCTACTTCTTTGTAAATTAATACATTTACTCGTACTTATTTAATTAATTATACAGCCGAGTTCAAGCAGCCGTAAACTACGCAGTACACTCGCGGCATTTTTAAAAATCGCGCGGACACAGCACGCAATACAATAATACACAACAGTGTGGTGACCACGCACCGTCTCGACGCGGCACGCGCTACTGAGAGCACTGCGATGTCCGCTTAGGGGCCCTGTAAAGACGTGCGTCTGTGGGCGTGCGTCGTTTCGAACGTTTGTACGTAGCTTCCTTACTGCTTTAGCTTATATTTATACTGTGCCATAATACACTGTGCGCACGTACGTACTGTGTCGGGGTCACCGTCGCTTTACCACTTTGCAGCTAATTTCGTATGAAGCGCACCGGTACGTGCCCGTATCAAATAGACGACGCGGTGTGCAAGGGATTTTGACCTTTAGACTGGTAAAGCGACGGAGTCCGCGATTGTACATAAATCACGCCTGATTCCCGGAGGGGTGCCTACCCCTGCTTTTAGAGACCACAGCTTTACATTTGCTAGTATCCTGACCACATCCTTTGCATAGTTCACTTCTTATAACGTTCTTTATACTTAGGCTTAGGGTAAGTATACATACATACATAATAATGACGACTATTATCGCTGAAGAGTTAGTTAGAGACTAGGCAATGAGGACCGCATATGCAGTCCTCTGCCATAGTCCACTATTCACCAAATAGCGTGCTCAGCGTGACAGGTGGTGAGCCCATCGTCGCTCCATGCAGTTGGATGTATCTGCAGTATTTAGTCCGTTAGTCGCCTTTTACGACACCCAAGGGAAGAGAGGGGGTGGTAGTATTCTTTCACCGCTACGCGACACTTTTGACCCGTCACACGAAGGTGTTTTGATCACACCTTCCGTCCGTGGGTTAAATCTTTGTATTAGCTACAAAGGTTTAACTCACGGACGGAAGGTGTGATCAAAATGATAAACGTAGAGCTCTTTGAAAGACTAACCAGCAGCCATGCAGCAGTAAATATCAGTCGCACTAAGTGCACAGCGCACGCTGCACTTCCCGCTCCCTCGCGACAGATACATTTTGTCGTCGATACAAAATGCCCGGAGCACAAACGGAATGATCGATAAGAGTCGGCCGTACTACGTGCCAGCTGTGCTTTTATATTCCAGGTTTGCGTCAGGAGCACGCAGTTTGAAATCGTATATCAACGAAGGAAATTGTGCGAGCGTATTTTTATATGGTATGGTGTAAGGTTGTTGGGTTATTATAGGTAAATAAACCTGCAACTATGCCATCTTATATAAATTCAAAGAACAAACTATTAATTTGTAAAAAAAAACTATTTCTTACCTTTTGTCTTTGCAGCTTTTTGTGATTTTATAAGAATAAAAGAGCTACAAAAGTGTACCTACAAAACATTATGTAAAGAATTTGAATAAAAATCAGTAACAGTAACTTATTCTATCTATTATCACTAATTATGTAGCAAAATATAAAACTGTTGCTATTACTATCACAACAACAGCCTTATATAAGTTGACGAAGGAAATTTACCTTAAAGGTAACAAAGGACCTTAGAACTAAAGATACTATGTAAGATGAATAGTTCCGTTATTATGATAAGAGTCGTCAGACCCTTTACACTATCGAGCTTTAGCTTTTATTAAGAGTAATGATTGAATAGTTCAACTAACTATTTGTAGAGTAATTTAATGAAATAACTCCCCGCCATAGAACGTTGGTGAGAAACAGCGTCGATTCGCTTCAAACACTGGCCCAAGAAGCAAGTTTCAGCTTCGTTTACGTTAACTCTTTTCTAAAGGAGGACAGTTTAGATAAGATAATCAGTTCCTCAGTGGTGGAGGATTCCGGGTGCAGCGTGCTTCTACCTTCGGCCTTTTCGTCACTTACCATCGATCGTGATGAAGGCTAAGTTTGTCTTCACCAGTAGGCCTACAACACGAGATATGTCGCGGACGAGAGACGACAAATCATTTTAAGTTGTCATGTTAAGGTTTGTAGACAAAAATACCACAGTTTATGCAAAAACTACTATTAAGTCTATTTTTGACATATTATGTAGAGTTTTAACCGCATCAATATGTCTTCAGTGTCGATAGACATTAGAGATAAATAAATAAAACACGAGAAAACGGGTCGAGAAGAGTTCTCGTGTTGCGCATGCTAGGCTCGCTGGTGTGGTGAAGGCAAAGTTTTGATTACCTGTAAATTATAACAAAAAAAGGACTGGAGTTAAGTTTTTAACCGCTTTGTTCTCTAGTTTTTAGACCACCGATCTCAGAGCCACAAGTCCCGGTATCAATTTCTAGCCGGCGGCGGCAGCGGGTACCTACATGTTTTAGCTGGTTTTGGTTAGTGGTAAAGCTTGTTTTGTCCACCACCATCCTAATATGTCGCCATAATATCAGACTCAGAATATAATTCCTAACTAACATTATAAATGCTAAAGTGAGTTAGTTTATTGGTTACGTTCTCACAATTCAATCAACAAACGGATTTTGATGAATTTTGGTATAGCGATTATAGGCGAATTTTTCCTGCGAAAAATAAACGCAAACGGAGCCGTGGACAAAAGTTAGTTGTTTATATTTTATTAACTCTTAAAATAATTATCCACATTCGCTATTTCTTACAACTTACGGTGGCAATTCATCATGTATTTCGAATAGCGTTCTAACGAAATTCCTGCGCTGTATAACGTTCTAAGTTGATCAATAACAAATATTAAGTATATCAATAAGTTTAATTTGGATAAGTAAACCTGCTACATGCATTTGGTTTTCATCAGCTTGTTGTAAGTACTGTTTGTACATTTCACTTTATATCACTGTCAGATACCATCCAATGTTAATGCGACAAAAAAATGCACGTTTGTTCAGGAGTCAGGATCGTAAAATGTAAGTATTATTATAAGTATATCTATAAGGTCAGGGACAAGAGTGCCCAAAACCGACGAGCATGCGTGAAGAACTCATGGCTATATCTACTCGTATGTGTATCAGACTCATGGCTATATCTACTCATATGTGTGTCAGACTCATGGCTATATCTGCTCGTATGTGTGTCAGACACATGGCTATATCTACTTGTATGTGTGTCAGACTCATGGCTATATCTACTCGTATGTGTGTCGGACTCAGGGCTATATCTACTCGTATGTGTGTCCGACTTAGGGCTATATCTACACATATGACGATATCTACTCGTATGTGTGTCATACTCATGGTTATATCTACTCGTATGTGTGTCAGACTCATGGCTATATCTACTCGTATGTGTGTCAGACTCATGGCTATATCTACTCGTATGTGTGTCAGACTCATGGCTATATCTACTCGTATGTGTGTAGGACTCATGGCTATATCTACTCGTATGTGTGTCAGAATCATGGCTATATCTACCCATATGACGACCACCTTAGTCGAGTGGTTTGTACACCGGTTTTCATGGTGTCGCCATCTCTGAGGTTCCGGGTTCAATCCCCGGTCGGGTCAATTTAGAATTTATTTTTTTCTATATTGTTTCGGATCTAGGTGTTGTCTATGTTTAATAAGTATGTATTTAAGTATTTTAAGTATGTTTATCTGTTGTCTAGTAACCATTTAACGAGTTTCATAACGAAGCTTCTCTTGGGCTAGATAATAATTGGTGTGAGTGGAGGAAAGTTTATTTTATTTATTTTTTTATATGTGTCTCAGACTCATGGCTATATCTACTTGTATATGTGTCAGACTCATGGCTATTTATCTACTCGTGTGTGTGTCAGACTCATGCTTATATCTACTCGTAAGTGTGTTAAATTCATGGCTATATCTACTCGATGTCAGACTCATGGCTATATCTACTCGTATGTGTGTAGTAAATGGAAAGCTGTTGTCTCTGCCTGTGCTATTTGAAAACATCAGTAACATGGCCGATTTCCAGTATTTCAGGTTCACAGTTATTAATGTGGTAATTGCAAAGTAATAATAACCCTTTTTGACAGAAAAGAAGTCCATGTGGGAAGGGCTGTGCCCGGTAACCAAATATTTATGAGCTTACGATAAGTTTCTCGACAAACTCCTCCAGAGCACTTCAAGCGTCTTATCACAAAATGTAATAATAGTACCGCTTAAAATGGAATTGTATCTGAATGTTTGAGAGGTGTATTTTCCTTTGGGAAATGAGATCATTTTTTACAGCCCGCACAAATTACTTTTGAAATGTGCCTCAAAACAAGCAAGCCTAATGTTTTACGGGCTCGTTAGGTAATGGGCTGTGTGTACAGTAAATTTTATTTAATTGTATTTTTTCCGTCTGTGGGAGGCTTTAAAGCGTCTTTTTTATTTGACGACTAACCGCCCGGCTCCAGCGTTGCGGGGGCGTACGAAAACCACAGCCTGTATAATTATGAAGATAATATTTTTTTCTGCAAAACAAAGTTAATGTAAATAAATATCATTAAGTTATTATATGAAACACTAAGTTTTGTCACCCATGACCCGGCATTGCGATTCGACATTCTAAAAGTTGAGAAAACGAAACTCCTTAGCCGAAGCTCCCGAAATTGTTTACACCGGACTGAATTCTTACTAAAATTACTATAAATTCGAAAATGAGTTAGTTTGTTTGTCTGTTACCTTCGCTTTCACGCCTAAACCGTTTAACTGATTTTATGTATTTTGGTATAGAGATAGATGGGGCCCAGACGGAAAATAACGCAATTAAAATTAACTAGCACTAAACTCTCTTCTCTGTTTCTCACTAGACTCTCCTCTCTCTTTCTCACTAGAACACCTTGCTAAGCGCTCGGCCCAATTACCGAGGGTCCAGCCAGGGCCAGGGTTTAATTCCCAGGTGAGGCAAGTAAGTTTCGGATTTTTTTATGATTAGTTTGTGTTTGTGATCACCGACCCGCATTTGGCTAGCGTGGTGGGTTAATACCCTAAATTGATTTCAAATATGGAGGCCTTTTCCCAGCAGTAGAACAGTATATAAGGTGACTTCTAGAAACCGCAAGAAACTTCAAGGGCTGGTTAGGTCAAGTGTTTTAAACATGACAAAAATGAGGTCTCATTGCAGGCTAACGTAGGTACTTTGTCGCCCAGCTGACGCGGACGGGTCAACAGACGAGTGGGTTAACGGCCGGCCGCTGCCCGCGCGTTGAAAATAATCGTAATTTTTAATCGTTTTTAATTTTATTTTTTTATGTTATTGCTTTCAAATAAATTAGATAATCAAAGACTATCCAATTAAAATACACAAAATTAATAATTTAATTAAAAATTAAAAACCACGAATTTCTTTTTTGTCATGTTTTAAAACACTTGACCTGACCAGCCCTTGAAGTTTCTTGCAGTTTCTAGCAGTCACCTAATAAAGGCTATACCTACTTTCTGTTTTACTTAAGACTCTACAGTTTCGTCTAAACGCGAATTAAATGCGACCATGCGAGAGTGCATAAACCTGTAATAGAAGATAACCCACTTCAGTAAGTGCCCAAAATTATTATAAATGATATACTTAGTACTCTTGGTATTTCTAACGACCTTTCCTTTGATTATAAAAGAAAAATGGTCGAGCGAATATTATTCTCGTTGAAACGACCATTTTAATATGAATTATTTACATTGCGCCAGGACTTTTAACAGCAGAGCGGTTGGTAAGAAATGAAAATGTAAAATTATGTGGCGTTCAACGTACCTCGTTAAATTGTAAAAATGGCACTATTATTCAATGCATTACTATTCAAAGCAGCTATCCAATCTCGAGACGTCTCTTTGTCGCAGACACGTCCAGCTTCCGTGACAGCTCATGATTAAATGTTAGAAAAGTGCGACCGCAGCGCCCCTGGCGGGATAGCTGTGTAACCTACATTTGAAATTGGAACTGGAATCTATTGAGGCCGCTTTGAATGGAGATTTCTTTGAGTCACAGGAAATGGAAAAAGTAATGAGTTGTTACACTCAGTCACATGCAAATCAGTCTAATGAAACTTGTTGTATATCTACTGCACTGTACGACTGTACTGTAAGTAGAATGTGCGTAGGTATACCTATGGCGAGTATACATTTGTCTGTATGCCCGATACCAAGGACGAATCTAATATGATATGATCTAAAACATAACCAAAAAAAACTTTACTGTCATTCTAGGAGCGGAGGAGATATACCTAACTGTTGTTCTAAACAAAGGAAATAAAAAAAATGTGTGTTAGGTATTATTTCGTAGCGGCCTCGGAATTTTTAGATATCATTGATTTTATATAGCTTACTTTAAAAAAATCTTATTTTAAACCAAAAAAAACTACAAAACTGTTAATTTCTCCTATCTACGATAATATTATTGAGCAAAATTTATACCAGAATAATTGTTACTTCATGGGGAATAAAGATTTTAAAATTAAAATAATAAATACAACTGCAAAATTACTACAAAATGCGCCCCGGCCGTCCGAACTCAGCTTATTCTCGCAGAGTGGAGAACTTATTATCCTATTACGATATAAACGATAAATACAAATACAAAATTACTACAAAATGCGAAAATGGGCATTTTACGCAAAAATTGCAGTCGAGATGTAATAGGCCTCTTATATCTCTGGATCCCGTCTCTTCTCTTGGGTGTCGTAAAAGGCGACTAACGGACTAAAGACTGCAAATACATCCAACAGCATAGAGCGGCGATGGGTTCACTACATGCCGTCATGAAAATCGAAGTGGCAATAGTGAAATATAATACTTATTACTCAACTAATAATAATAATAATGAAATCATTTTTATTTGTCTTATAACATGCCGCAGTAAAATTACTAACAATATTAACTTACAATAATAATAATAACATTCTATAATAATAATATTAAAATGCAATTTATAATAATAATTCAAAATGTATTCACATTGTAAAATTACGAGTATTTATAAACTTTGCTATACCCTAATGGGTGTCATGTCTGCACTACTTTGTTATAAATACCACCTGTAACTTACTGTACATGAATGCAATAAACAACTTTGAACTTTGATGTGTTAATGGCATTGAACAAATTTATTCTATTACCTATCATGAGTGTAAAACAAAATTAACAACATGGTTAAAAAATTTCAGCTATGATGATACGGAATCGCTCTTAGTACACACACACAGATAATCTGTACCTGTAATATTTTTGAGAATCTGGAAATATTTATTTATGTGTTAGTCTCCAATCACTCTGTCCGCATTGTATACTGTACTCATTAAAATAATTAGTTAATTAAAAATATGGATAATGTAAAAAATTGTGCCCCTTTGGTTTTAGTTTAGGTTAAGTATAAAAAAGTTTATATTTTATTTTATTTAAAATGTTACGAAACCTGTATTATATAGCATATATACATAATTTTTTTAATGTTCAGGAAGAGCGGTGTCCCTTAATACAGACATTTTTATGTTTAAAACAGGACACTAGCTATATACTGCTAAGTTTTGTATGTTAATGTAAATAAAGTTTTTTGAATTTTTGATTTTTTTGACGAGTTAAGCTTCTTTTTAAACTCATTAATATTATGGCTTTTATCACAATAACGAACGATTTTAAAACATGACACCTAACAGACGGTGTTGACACTGTCAAAGTCAATAACTACTAACGTATCATTCATATATAATATGATTATTGTAAATATTTCGTTTTGTAACTTCAAAGCTTCGATCATCTAAACACTAGATACACAAATTAACGCTCTCAAAGTGACGCCTCAAACTGATGCTCTAACCAAGGAAGCATTGGATTGCTGTTAGTTGTCAAATAAGCAAGCAAGTAGCATGCAAACAAGCATGCAGCATGTAAGTAAGCAAGCATGCAGCATGTAAGCAAGCAACCAAGCATGCAGCATGCAACCAAGCATGCTGCATCATCCAAGCATGCAGCAGGCATGTTTTCCGTCACACCTCGGGCGCTGCGAGGCTCCGGCGGTCCCACGTGAGCTTATCGTCGCAGATGGCTTTCGCTCGCCGCCGTAGCGGCGGCCAGCAAGCCGAAGCTTAGTTGAAGTTGAACCCACCTGCTCTTCAGCTCGCGGGCCGCCTCGCCCCTTCGCGCTTACGCGGGCTTAAATTACACTCTAGCGTAAGGCAGACAAGACTACGTGGAGTTGGTTTTGCCGCGATTCGTTTCTGTCACTGACTTTTAAAACACAACCTTACCGGAAACATACAGTATTAACTTTCTAAGACATTTAAGTTTATTCACCTAATAATATGAATATATGAAAAACAAAAAAAAAACTGGCAAAGAGTTATGATATCTTAGAGAAAGAGTTACTTCGAATTTTAATACTTCCAGATATGAAATTTATTGTAAGCAAAACATCTTCCAAAAGAAAAAGAATGGTTTTGATAATCGGCTAATAGTTTTTCTGGAAAATGAATCGTAGGTATGTAGGTACTACTCAAGAAAGTACCGGGTAAAGATCAATAATACACAAAATGTTAGTTATTCATCCAACTTTATTTTATCGCCTTCAAAGTATGCTCCTTCAGAAACGATACACTTACGCCAACGAATAATTCAATAATCAAAACCTTTTTTAAACGCTTTTTCCGGAATGGAGTTTAGTTCTCGCCGCGAATTCCCCTTTATGTCTTCTACCGAATGAAAACAGGTGCCAAGAAGCGGTAATTTGAGTTTAGGAAGGCTGTATTTGTTGAGATTTTGGTCAAAAATTCGTTCACATGATCAAAATCCAAGAATCTTCTTTTCACAAATTTGGCTTTTTTCGTTGAATTTGCTCTCTTAAACGCCGTATAACGCTCAAATAATATCCTTTATTTACTGTTTGACCTTCCGGCAAGAATCCCCAGTGCACAACGCCGCGAAAGTGAAAGAAAACAGTCAACATGACTTTGACTTTTGATCGACTTTGGCGTGGTTTTTACGGTTTCGGTTCAGTCGGAAGGCGCCACTCTGAAGCTTTTTGACTAGTTTGCATGTCAAACTCGTAAACCCACGTCTCATCACCAGTAGCAATGCGTTGCATGAATGTTGGGTCGGAATTGACTCGTTCTAGCATGTCATTAGCGACTCTTATGCGATTGAGTTCTGAGAACACGAAATTCCAAACTCTTTGTTCGATGTTTTTATCCATTATGAAATTCGCAATACACACTATAATATAAACTAACTAAAAACAGCACTGTATTTAATATAAATAACAGATGCAACTCAAACTGCGCGCAAAAATGGATAACAGTTGTGCTAATCTAACAAACAACAAAAAACAAAAAATTGAATTTAAAAGAATAAGCAAATCATCCGTTTCCGAAACTTTTTTGACAAAATGTATGTTAAGTTTATGGATTAACAAAAATAAGTAAAAGCAACGATCTGGTATTTAAAACTTCGTCATACTATTTTCGAACAAATGAAATTCGTACAGGACAGTTTTGAATGTATGATAGGTTACCGGCGGTAATACTACCAACCCTTTTCTTCCCTTGGGTGTCGTAAAAGGCGACTAACGGACTAAAGACTGCACATACATCCTACAGCATAGAGCGGCGATGGGCTCATTAAAATAATACTACTAATCCCTCTCTTCCCTTCGGTGTCGTAAAAGGCGACTAACAGACTAAAGACTGCACATACAACCAACAGCATAGAGCGGCGATGGGTTCATCAAAATAATACTACTAAAAGTGCGCGGCAAAGATAATTGCGGCGCACTTATAAAGAGGATTAAAAACTCATTACTGCCTGCTAAAAATTTCTAATAGAAAACACCTTTGGGTGCACTTAGGCGAACCCTTAGTTAGAAGCATTGGCGAACCAAGCTTAGGAATAAAGTCGTCCTTTTCGAATAGATGGGATGAAAAAACATTGACACTCGACTTTGACAGCTACAGTTATTGCACTAGACGACAAAATAGAGTTGTCAGGACTTTGCCTTTTAAATAGTTCGTTTGTAGAACAATGACCATTGGTCGGATAATAGGTTTATTCACCATGCGCTCATGCCATTTACTCATCTTTTCCATATACAATCTGTGGATTGTATATGGATAAATGTGATTTCTTTATTCGAGAATAAAATCGTGGAATAGATATATTCTTGGTATAGTTATTCTCGTATAAATTGAAGTTTGGTCGAATCCACCCTAAGGGCTGATTTTTCCATCCTCGGATAAAACTTATCCGTCTGATAATGTATAACGCGACCAACTTAAAATGTCACCTGTAAAGAAACAAAAGGCTCATGCCTTTTGTTTCTTTACAGGTTGTCATATCATTATGACTATACCTTTTTAAATGGATATGTAATACTTTAACAGACAAACAAGTTTTATCTGTCAATTGAAAAATCGGCCCTATCTGTAACAAAAAAAACATTGGGCAAGAAGCCGTGGCATAGGTCGGGCAGTCGCAAGCGTCAGGCCAAGCTGCATAGACAGCGGGCCGAAGGGGATACGGTGGAGCGCTTGAAAAGGCTGAGGAAGGTCAGCAATGAGAGTCAGGAGGCGCTTGATGACAAATGCGTTAAGACTCACGGGTCTTACGCGGGGGCAATAAGTGCCTATAAGATGGCCATCATTGCTGACGACTACCCTGCGACTACGCTGGGAGAGGGTCACTACGTGGCGATCCAAGGAACCATTTGGTACCTGCTGGAGGCCGCGCCTAACCCTCTGCCAGTGGTAAACATCGGAGACATTTCGTCGGGGTCTCTTCTTTTAACGTGTGAGGCTCCCCTCAATAGCTCGGCGAACTGACTCCGAGCGCAGGACGGCCTTGTCGTGGAGGGCGTCGTAGTCAGGGTGGTTGATGCGAAGGACCTTTTGAAGCCAGTTAAAATGGCTTGGAAATCCAGAAACATCAGCCGCCTTGAGGTAGGTAGACTTTTGTTGCAGAGGTACCATCCTAGCTTGCGGACCTCGAGCTGGAAGATCGTCAACACTAAGGTCGAGGGTCTAACAATTCCTAGGATCGTATTAATGGATGGTGCCAATGCAGCATTCATCAAAGCGGAGGGCCGCTGCCTTCATACGGGCATCGACAAGAGCGTCTTTAAGCTTCTGGAGGAGAGGCCTACAGACGAACTTGTCGGTGCCCAAGGCGGTAGCGGTGGTGTGAGTGTGGTGGGGGTGACTGTGGGTGACTGCTCCCAAAGCGCTCCAATGGTGGTGGGGCAGCCAGAACTTGGCGCACCTATCGCGGTAGCCGAGGATGTTGGAGAGGAGACCACACCAATGGAATGTGGTGGGATCTCCTCGCCAAGATCTGAAGATGTTATTAGGGAGCTCGCCCTAGACGTGCTGCTTCTGGGGGGTCGTCTCCGTTGACCGTGCGTACGGCATAGGACGGCGAACCCACGGAAGACGGGCGATAACCTTAACAGAGGTAAGGTGCGTTCAAATTAACCTTCATCATTGCAACTGCCCTTCTGGTACGCCAGCTAAAAAGGAATCAATTCGACATTGCCTTAATCCAGGAACCTTACCTTTACAGGGGCCATATTAAGGTTTAGGTGGAACCCCTGGTATAATATACTACAATTGTTCTACTAATGACATGAAGACTTGCGTTTATGTCAGAAAAGACCTACACTCAATGCCTCTAATGAAGTTCGGTTGCAGGGATCTGACTGCTGTTAAGGTCCTTACAGGGGAAGGGGGTGCTAGGCGGACGGTAATTTTATCGTCAGCTTACCTCCCTTTAAAGAAGGCGGATCCGTATCAAAGGAGATACGGGAACTGGTAACCTGCGCTGGCTTAGCAAACCAAGATTTCATCATCGGCTGCGACGCCAACGCGCATCATGTGATCTGAGGCAGCTCAGACACCAATGTGAGAGGGGAGAGACTGCTGGAGTATCTGGTAAGTTCACCCATGCAAATACCTAACAAAGGAAATAAGGCTACCTTTTTAAATGCCCGGAGGGCGCAGGTGATTGATATAACTATTGCTAGTAACAGAGCGGTGAGTAACATAACAAACTGGCATGTATCGGACGAATTATCCCTCTCCGATCACAACTACATATGCTTTAAGTACAGACTAGGTAAGACCATAAGAACTGTGCGAAGGAAGAACCCAAGAAACACCAACTGAGAGAGCTTCAGAAAGGATCTCAGGCGGGAACTAGATGGTCCATGCTGTAAACTTAACTCAGTTGTGGACATAGAGTTTGAAGCTGACAGACTCACAGACGCACTGATGACGGTCTGGCACAATAACATTTGGATATATATCCAGAACATGGAGACATGTTAAGGTAATATACATACCAAAACCGGGTAAACCAGATTATGAAAAACCCAAAGCTTTTACGCCAATAAGTCTCCAATCTTTTCTTCTTAAGACCTTGGAAAAGGTAGTAGACAAATTCATCAGAGCGGGACCGTTAAAAAATTCCCATTTCATGGACTTCAATGTGCGTACCAGCAAGGGAAGTCAACAGAAACCGCTCTCCACCATGTGGTGAGCCGAGCGGAATCAGCCTTGGAGAACAAAGAGATCTGCGTCTGCACATTCGTAGACATTGTAGGTGCATTTGATCGCACAACCTTTGACTCCATCAATGTGGCAGCCAGAGATCATGGCGTGCCACAACCGATCTGCAAATGGATTGAATGCATGTTAAAGGGTAGAATAATCTACTCAGAACAGCTTGGGGACAGATTACTCGCTCAAATAACTAGAGGGTGCCCGCAAGGGGAGGTCCCCTCTCCTCTGCTTAGAGCCTTGTAGTTGATTCAATCATAGCAAAACTGAACCAAGGACCACTACATACGGTTGGTTATGCGGATGACCTGGTCATCACAGTCAGTGGAAAGTTTCCCTCCACGGTATAGGAGCTAATGCAACGTGCCCTATGTTTGCTGGAAGATTGGTGTAATACCAATCATCTATCCGTTCACCCAGGGAAAACATCCGCTATCTCCTTCACTAATATGAAAAACCTCACGAAATTGGGAAGCCTAAAACTTCACGGCACCCAGCTTCCCTGATCCACAGAAGTGAAATATCTAGGCATAACAATGGATAAAGAACTTACCTGGAAACAGCACATGGACACGACCGTTACCAAGGCCTATAGGGAGTACTCTTAAATTTCCTAGAACAAAATACCCCATATTCACCAAATTCACAAAATAAGCTTTTTTAGAATTATATAGACTACTTCCGGAAAAAATTTCAAAATTCACTCAAAAATATTTAGAAAAATTTCGACAAAAAACTTCAAAAAATTAAAAATTCTAAAACATAAAACACTTACAAAATTTCGACAAAAAACTTCAAAAAATTAAAAATTCTAAAACTTAAAATTAACACATATTAGACCAAAAAATACATAAAAATAACATTTTCAGAAAACAAATTATAATAAAATTCTTAGTAAAATCAACTTTTGACAAAAATTAAAATTCGCTAAATCTAAAATTTTAACAGCGGCTGAACTTCTCACAGTTCGCCAAATTGTTTTTGTCCGTTTTTGTCCGTTTTCGTCCGTTTTTACTTGTTTTCAGTTTTTTGACCCCAAAAATGGCAGCTGCCGAACGTCGCCAATCACGTGACGGCCCCCCCGAACGCAGTGCTACGCTCATCCTGATCTGTCAGAGGCAGGAGAAGGTGAAAGATGTTCCGACTTTCATGGAAGTGGTCGGCCATCTCTGCTTCCAGATCAGGAGGGCGGTGACTGCGGGGAAGTCCGTCATAAAATCCCTTAAGGAGCTCATTGTCGACGCCGCAAATGAGATCGAGAATTGTCTAGACCTACTGCCAACTTTATGTCAACCCGATCAACAACCTAGCGACCAAAGTATACGCGAGCTTAGTGATATGCTCGACAACGGTATGGACGCGGTTCTCAGCGTACAGAACGAGATGGCAAGCGAGGTTCGACGAGAAGTCTCACAGAAGGTTGACGAGCTGTTAAAGCAGGGTGAACGTCTCGAAGACCTCGTGTGACCTCTGGCAGTATGCTGTCGGCCGCGCTCAAGGAGCAACAGCAGAACCCGTTGGCACATAGCTCGTTGTCCGAAGCCCAAATCGCCCTCAAAATTCCGACCCCTACCCCTATCCCAACCTATGCTAGTATCGCCGCAAAATCCTTGCCCCCTACTCCTGAAACCTTTCCCGCCATGATTGTGTCCTCTTTCGATTGTACCCTTAAGCCTCCGGAAGTGATGTCCCTTTGGAAAAAGGAGATGTCCTTCCGGAAGCATAAATATGCTCCCCTAAAAATCCTTCCCATCCCTAATGCCAAACTAAGGGTCGAATTCGAGACCAAGAAGCAGTGCGAAGAGTATAAGAATAGCCCGTCATAACGATAGCCCTAACTTTGCTGCCGAACAAGCGAAGCGACGACCACCACTACTCATCCTTATGGGAATCTCTAAGGACGTCGCCCGTGACGAGTTAGTGGAGGTCCTCGTGACACAAAATGACGTCGAGCTGTCCCGCATCTACTTTTTGACCTCCAACAAGAACCCGGTGCTGTACAATGCGGTTGTAGAAGTGACCCCCGAGATGCGCAAAGTCATTCTCGCTCTCGGGAAGCTCAACGTGGACCATAGTAGGGTCCACGTTGAGGACTTCTCCCGTTTTGTGCAGTGCCACTTGTGCCTGCAATGGACACACAAAGGCTAAATGCAAGTCGGAAAAGAAGCCATGTGCTCACTGCGCCAGCCCAGGTCGCAGAATATCTGAGTGCCCAAATAAAAATGACAGACCAAAATGCTACTACTGTTCAGCACATAACTTGCACATGGGCACAAAGGTTGACGTTGCCCACAATTCCACAAATAACCGAGAGTGTCCCCGTATACCAGACCGATTACGGAAATCGAAACTAGACTTAAAATCTTTTCGTACTAATAAATGAAACTTAAAATCCTTAAAATCCACTTCAACATTTAACAACTTAAACTTAACCTAGCTAAAATTTAACTCAGCAAATTTAAACTTAATTTAACTAAATCTCATTAATCAAAACTAGAAAACGCAAAGACGTCTTAAATAATTAATATTAAACTTAAATAATAAATAACAATAACTTCAACATATTAATTAAAATTAAACTTAAATAAACATATCAAATTAATCTAACTATCCTAACTAAAATAAAACTAAGTCACAAAAACCATCCTTAAAATTAAAAACTAAACACTGAAACCCTTTATAGGATCATGAAAATGGGGTGTGACAAAATTTCCCCCCAGTATATGTTCGAAAAGAAATTCAGTATATATGTCCCAACTAGGGATGAATGAAAACAAGGACCACCGTCTCCAGAGAAGAGCAGCCTAATCTGGTACACCGATGGATACAAAATGGAGTCAGGTACTGGAGCAGATATCTTTAGCAATAAAACTCAAAAAAAAACTCAAAATTTCTTTATTCAATAAACTTAAAATAAGCATTTTGAATCGTCTAAATTTATTTGTATGGATGGGCAATACCCATTCAGGAAGTCTTTTAGATGTGGAGAAGAACGGGCGCAAGAAACTCCACAGCTTTAAAATATTAGACGTGATCTTGCAGTACTCTTGATGATCGGACGTGTTTAAAGTTGATTAAAATATAAATCTTAAGTAAATGAATATTGACCTACTTAGTTGTGCATAGGCGGTAGTGTTTCTGTGTCACGCTGTGATTGCATAAGTGAATGACTCGCATTATGTTTGGTGATTGACTATTTACTTAGTTAGTAGATATAACAACATGAGTAGTCCCTTCAATCGGAGTGGAAAAACGCAACGAAGTCCCCCGCCCACACCTCGCCCAGGGGAAGACATGGACGAGAATGCTCCCGAAATCGTAGCGACTTCTGAAATACAGAAATGGATGTCTACCATTGAACAGTGCCTTAATGAAGTCTGCGCTATCTCAGCAGAAGGAAAGTTGAACTCAGACCAAAAGTTAAGAATTCATAACTTATGCCGGAAAGTTGGACATGGAACTTCCCAAATGGCTGTCAAGTATCAGTCTTTAAAGCAAAATACTCTTCTTGTACAAGCAAACCTTCAGGCGCTCAGTGAAAACCAAGACCTATCAGAACGTCTTTATGACCTAAAACGAAGCATCCAGGAGTCATTCGCTGATATGGTCAAAAAAGATAACACCACTTTCATTCGCCCTAATAATGTAAAGTCCGTAGCAATTTATCCAAACGATAAATCAAAATCAAGCGAAGACACAAAAGCCCTGGTCCAGCAAATTATCAACCCTGAAGTAATGAAGCTGCATGTCCGTGGATTACGTAAAACTAGAAACGGCGGGGTCATAATAAGCACGGACACGAAGGATGACGTTGAAAAGTTAAAGTACCTACATCTATGCAGGAGCAAGAGGTTTTCAAGTGCATTTATGAACAAAATTTGGCCGGGCACAACTTGCGGTAACTTTTTGACCTCTATTAAGCTTAGCCACAAATCAGGCAAAAAAGACTCGTTGACTTGTAATTACGTCATAGAGGTTCCAGCTGTTATACGTAAGGCCCTTATATCTCAAGATCGAGTTTTTGTAAATTGGTCATCTTACCCTGTGAGAGACTTTACTTTGGTCACTAGATGTTTTAAGTGCCAACAGTATGGTCACGCGGCCAAGTCGTGTAGAGCGTCAACTCATTCATGTGGCCACTGCGGAGACCTAGGTCACTCGATGACCGATTGCATGAAGAAAGCCGAACCTGCTAAATGTGCGACTTGCCTACAATTTAAGAAGCCGAGCAATCATAAAACAGGTGATATTGATTGTCCTGCCAAAAAAATGGCCGAACAAAGATATATTAACTCTATCGACTATGAAGGCGCCTAAGAGCGCCGTCCAGTATATTCTAATTTTGATCTTTGTTAATATGACTAATAATTGACTTTCGATTTAGATAACTTCTCCGTATCAGAGTCAAAAGCATGTGATGTCGAAAATTGCAAACAACATCTTTCACACTATGCAAACAATGCACTAACCATTCTGACCTAAAATATTCGTAGTATTTATAAGAACATAGATAATTTTAGCTGTTTCGTTAAAAGATTAAATATTAAGTGTGACGTAATTATACTAACCGAGTGTTGGCTGGCTAAACACAGTGGCAGTTTACCTATGAAATCGGGTTACAATATTTTCAGTAGCAAAGTTAATTATAACCAAAATGATGGGGTGGTAGTATATGCAAGAAATACACTATTAAATATTTCTGTTGAGGACACTAGCCTACAAGACTGCAATAGTCTTTTAATCAAAATTGGTGCAGACACTGCAGTACTTGCTTTATAGAGACCCCCCTGTTTTCGGAACATAGACTGTTTTATTGCGTCATTAAATGAGCTATTAAAAGAACTATCATCTTTCAGAACCATAGCATTAATAGGTGACGTAAATATAAACATTATGCCCGAAAACTGTGAAACATCTGCTCACGAGTATCTTAACCTGTGCTCCTTCCATGGTCTTCTACCTGCACACTTCCCAACCCACCAAAGCGGCTCCTGCTTAGATCACATTATGCTTAAAACCCACTTACCTACAGTTACCCTAGTGATTAACTCAGCTGTAACCGACCATAAAGCGGCTATACTAACCATAAGTCTAAAACCACCTAGGCATCAACGCACGCAGCTTAAGTCTAAATTAAATATGATTAAACTAGAAGACGATTTATGTAACATTGACCTCGAACCAGTTTATAGTTCTGCTGACGCTGACACCGCGTTGACATACTTAATTAAGAATGTGCAACAAGCCATATCAAACAATACTAGCAAAGTAAAAATAAGCAGAAGAAATTACAATATCAAACCTTGGATAACTCCTGGCCTAATTCGCTGTATGAGACATAGAGATAAACTTCATTTTAAAGCTAAATCTAACTTAGAAAATTCATTCTTACAAATAACATATAAACGATATCGGAACTTCTGTAATAACATTTTGAAAAAAGTTAAAAACAATTACGACAAAAATAAACTGGAGCAGGCAGGAAAAAACAGTAAAAAGGTCTGGAAATTCATTAAAAATGTTACCTACACGTCTAAGCGACATGAATCGACATCGAGTTTATTACAAACACAACCTACACCGCTTTTATCTGCTAACAGTGCAAATAATTTCTTTGTCAATGTAGGTAAAACTTTAGCAGAGCGCTTTCAGACAGAACCTATCTTCCCCAGGACTTCAAAAAGTTTTAATCAGTGTAGCTCTAATGTAAAATCTTTTGTTTTATTAGCCACAGACTCCTCAGAAGTAGAAAGAATTATTATGAGTCTGAAAGATGACTGTGCTGTTGGCTGGGATAACATCTCTAACAAAATGCTAAAACAGTTCAAACATATCCTGCTCCTGCCTCTAACGTATATTTTTCAACTTTGTCTCACCGAAGGAGTTTTTTCCAATTGTTTGAAAAAAGCTGTTGTTGTTCCCGTATATAAATCGGGTAGTAAAAAACAAATTTCAAATTATAGGCCTATATCGATACTTTCCTCCATATCAAAAATTTTAGAAAAAATTATAAACAACATATTAGTACATTTTTTGGAAAATAATTCGCTCTTGTCTAACAATCAATTTGGTTTTAGAGCTAATTTATCAACGGATGAGGCAGTTCATCAGTTAACTAACTATATCGCACAAGAGCTTGATAAAGGCAATAAAACAATAGGTATATTCCTGGATCTTGCAAAAGCTTTTGATACAGTTTCGATACCCATCCTATTGAATAAGCTTGAAACAATAGGTATAAGAGATAAACAACTGAAGTTGTTTACAAGTTATTTAAGTGATCGTAGCCAATGCGTTAAAATAGGCAATGTGATCAGTGCTAACAGGTGCAACACTTCCTTTGGTGTCCCACAAGGAAGTATAATTGGGCCTACCTTATTTTTAATTTACATTAATGACCTCTGCAACCTTCAACTAAACGGCGGTAAAATATTATCGTACGCCGATGACACTGCTCTACTTTTTTCTGCAGCGACGGAGCTCGAGGCTTACGAAATTGCACAAAATGGCTTCAATGTTGTAAATAACTGGTTTAATCAACATTTACTAACACTAAATGCAGCTAAAACTAAATATATCACATTCTCGATGCGCAAATCAACTTCTACAACAAGAACACCTTTGTATGCTCATGATGGCTGTAATTTATACACAAACATGTCTTGCAATTGCCCTACCATTTCTAGCACTCACAATATAAAGTATCTTGGGGTAATTATTGACGACAATCTGTCATTCCGTTATCATATTGAAGCTTTAAGTAACAGAATGCGTAAGCTTATGTTTGTATTTAAAAAACTTCGTTCGATTGCAGATACCAAATTAATAATGCAAGTTTACGTGGCCTTATGTCAGTCGATACTAACTTACTGCATCACTGCATGGGGTGGTACGTATAAGTCCCTGTTATTAACTGTCGGAAGAGCCCAAAGGGCAATCCTAAAGGTGTCCACTTTCCGATATCCTACTCATCTTTTATATGAATCCTGTAAAGTTTTAACAGTGTAACGGTACAGAATGAATGGTATCCGTCGGTTAGTAAGGAATGTATGGGAGTAGCACTAAAATTAATATTAATTCGTAGCACCATTAATATAATAAGCATGAAAAGGGAAAAATAAACTAGATCAAAATAATGGCAATGGACTAGGGCCTTATCTTTAATTTGAATTTCGCGGGGACTGCTCCGTGTGCCCCTTGCGACATAGGCGCCGTCTAGCGTGAGTTATTTACTTGAGCTTCGCGTAGGATTGTTAGGTTGGCAATGGACTAGGGCCTTATCTTTATTTTGAATTTCGCGGGGACTGCTCCGTGTGCCCCTTGCGACATAGGCGCCGTCTAGCGTGAGTTATTTACTTGAGCTTCGCGTAGGATTGTTAGGTTGGCAATGGATTAGAATGATGGGGTTGGCTAACGTGTCCCTTGTGACAGGAAGGCGCCACCTATGGTCGGAATACGGAACTTTTTATAATTTCACAAAATACAGAATTATTGGCTTAAGTGGGTGGTTATTGAGAAGGAATTGTTGATGGAAGGCTACATCTAGATGTTCAAACATGTAATATTGGCTATCTAACGAGATTTGGTTGGATTATGGAAAAACTTTAGAATTGCGCGGTGGACGGCGGCAATGAGCGAGCGAAAGGTTGAGCAAAGGATAGAAAGAGAAGGAGGATGTTATCTCCACGTGGCGGAACGTGAACTTCGCATATAACAAATAATAAGAGACGTGAAGGCGAGGCGCATCGGCTAAACAGCTAGCGATTGGTTGAAGGGAAGAAAAGCGGAATCGTGGGAGGGATGTTGAGGGCGCGTGGCGCGAAAGCTAAGATGCTTGGGGAAGAGAGGAAAATTAGCGGGGCATTCAATTATAAGACGTCGGAGGCGCGGTCCGATTTACGAGTGGCGGTAACGAACTCATACGTGAAAACAAGCGTCCGAGCCATTTTAGCGCGCTAAGTGATATTCGAGTTGCGATTTTAACTAACATTGGTTGTGAAATAGAAGTGATTATTAAAGTAAAATTCTTGTTATCGCGACTCGAATAATTGTTAACAGAATGAAGTATTCTGGATCATATAGCAGACACGAATAACGGTGGCAACAAAACTAATATGATTTCAACGGACTTCGGTCTGGAGGCATTTGACTGTATTTAATAATGCCGGCGTTATCTATTACAACGCTAAATAATACACTATCCTCGAGAGAGTAACGGGGGAGAGACAGTTGTCTCCCTAGTGAAAATTGAAGATAGGTCAGACACCAATTAGCTGGAGACAGGCACGTACATCCCGGTCAAAGACCGTCCCGTCTTCATACACACAGGGTAGTGTTAGGTTGACACACTGGGTATTCCTGGCCCGACGGATAGTCAGCTTAGGGGTCAGTTGCTTTCAGGGGCAATGCGACTCACACAACTCACTACGAAATTAAGTTAAATGTGGCTTGGGCCTAGATTGCAATGGTATACAAATAGGGCCTGTTAGTTCGACAAAATGTAAGGGGTTTTCTGGTAGTGCTTGGAACCTCGTCAGAGGAGGGCAGTTTCCGTCTTGGGTCAACCTCCATACTTTGTTGAAAGTAAAGCCAGATCTAACTGGATGTGCTTGGAAATGATAAGGCGAAAGCCGATCTAAGACCGAGTGGAGGTTGTCTTTGAGAGTGGAATTTGTCTAGACTGACGAGGGGACGGACGCTGGTCGAAAACGTACTGTAGGGTAGGTAGACGTCTCATATATTGTTAGTTAGTTGGGGACGGCAAGGTGTGTGTGCACGCTGTGCGTACATAAATTAGATACGTGGGCCGCGGGGCCAGGCTGGATTAATTCAGACAAATAAGGTAGGGATAATTAAGTTACGGTGCTAATTGGAAATTACTATGAAGTGACGTGGGTTAGGAGCGCTGTAGGGACCTATCTAGGCATGTAATCTGTTACCGTAGGCCAATAAAATTCTAATTGTTTTCCTAAAGTTGTTACCAATTAACTATTCATTTTAAATAATTAGCAGAAGTGTGGTAATATCTTACCATCATTACTTTGGAGTACCTAAAAGTCTAGACTGGTTTCCTATTACAAGAAAAATACTAAACGTTATAGCAAATAAGCATAGCTGTACTGTGATGTTTGATTTCTAATACTGAAATGACCAAACAGGCATTTTTAGCTTTCCCTGGGGTACGATACGGCCTTATATAGCTACACTCTTCAAAGTATTATAAATATACATCCGATACCTATTGGTAAAATATAAGCCGATACTTACTAAACAACTAAAACCAGTTTAGAACTTAGGTTAATTCGTTGAAGCTGCGAATCCACCTTAATGGGAAAGACTTTACAAGCTATGAGCTCCTACTATTATGAAACATAGAAATAATTGATTGATAACAACCTACTAATTAGCCTGATAATACTGTCTACTTATACCATTTGAATTCACCTTAATGGTCAAAGACCTTATAAGTTATGTACTTACTTCTAATAATATGAAACATAGAAATATTAGATGGGAACAATCTAAATCAATCAGACTAATACCTAGTACAGTCTGCTTTATACCTATTAAAGTGAGTAAAGGATAACTCTTAAATATAATTGATTTAATTATTAACAGGGATAATTACCTGATTTAATACCTACTAAAAATATACTAACTATGATTTAGTAGGCTATTAAATAATCACTCAGTCTGAGAGACAGGGGTGGAAGTTAATGGAAAATAATTAACTTAAGTTCACTTCCTAAAAGTAGGATATTGAATAAATCAAACATCTTTTAATAAACTTAAGATGTGATAATCTGCCAATGCAGCCCATACAATGTAGTTTTATTGGTACTTTATAAGATCTGTATAATAAACACTAAGAGTAAACCATAGTAATTTTACTTCAAATGATAGTTTTCTATTTAAGTTCACTTCCTAAATGAGTAGGATATTGAATAAATCAAACATCCTTTAATAAATTTAAGATGTGATAATCTACCAATGCAGCCAATCCAATGTAGTTATATTGGTACTTTATAAGACCTGTATAATAAATACTAAGAGTAAATAAAAGTAATTTTACCTGTATTAATAGCATTCTATTTTAGCCACTGCCTAAAGTGGGCTTTGAATAAATTATCCACCCTTTATAGAACTGAATATTAATTTTCTAATAAGACAAAAGGACAGTCAGTTAATGTTACATTGTAATATCTTTAGACACAATAATCAGAGAAATAAGTGGGTCCTGTTGAATGCTGGCTTCCCACCTCTGTTCAACAAGTGATATCATAAGACATAAGTTATTGCATTGAATAATTAAGTTCTTAATGTGAAAGGATATTTGGATGATAGCAAGCCTTGAGATAAACTCTATTGATTTATGTGGAATAATAAGAATTTAAATGCTAACACATAGTTCATAATGTAAGATGAAATTAAATTTTAAGGAGAGATGTAAATTCTCAGTTTAAAGAATTAAAGCCACAGGCTAATTAATGTTAACGCCAATGTGACGGAACTATAACTAAACAATGAGATGTATGCGGCGGTGGGGCTCATAAATTGCACAAGACCTTTTATGTATCTTGCTATTGTTAATAAATAAATAATACCGGCAAGCTAAGCTATCATCTGATTATCTTTGAGTGGTTAACAAATCTTCCCCGCAGCTGCTGTGAAGGATTTAGGTCACAGTTCAGACGGAGTCATTGCTAGGCTACACATATCTAGGATATTAGTTATTGACTGCTAGATAATTAGGTCAGGAGAAAATAAATTAACACAGGGTTAAGCCGATTACTAAACTTTCACGAAAAGAACTTGAGTTACTTAAATGCGGTTAACAACGGAGGGTTCCCTAGACGATCTGGCCAAAATAGTATTTATTATAATATTACATTGCTTGACTGAAATTCACCGCAAATAGAATTAAGCTATGCTAAGGTTCCATCATCATACAAACACTACGCACTCTACAAAACTCCCGACACAACCATTAGATTGTAGATAAATTAGGTTAAATAGTTTTAAGAATTAGATAATAAGTTAAGCTAAGGTAAAGGCGGCGATGATGGGTGAATGTATTATAAAGGTAGAGAAATAGGTTAGGCGGAGAAGTTACAACAGTTCGGCAATTATTTATAAAAAGCACGATACTAAAACAGCACACGGCTCTTCCTTACAGCACTGAAATTACTAATAAAAGGAGGAAGGACATGGTTTGCACTTATCTCAAAGGTACAAAATGCGCTTTCTCATCGAGGTTCTTTATTTTCTTAGGACCCTATCTGTACAACAGGATTAATGCTAAGTGTTATATTTATCCGTTAAACACTATCAGCTGCAGAAAGGTTGTACAGGAAGAACTACAAAAATTGACCTACGACGATACGGAGGGGTTAATGACCGCTGTTAGGTAATTTTGTTTTATTTATTTCTATGTAATACTTAAAAGCTTATTTAAAAAAAAATATTATTATTTTATTTATGTCTTTATATTAGATTGTAATTTAGCGTAAAAGGAACCTGTTATATTCATTTATGTTTCGATTTATATTAAACTTAGACTAAGCCCACATTCGCCTGAAAAACAGGGTTTACCCAGCTCAGGCAACAGAATTAATTCTACTTTTGATTATTAGTTAAGAGCTCTTTGTAAACTATAGATGTAAGCGTATTTAAATAAAGATATTATTATTATATTATTATTATTATAGAAGTAACGACATTTACAAAACATCATGTCGTTACCAAATTATACAATCAGTTATGAAGATAATGCATTAAGAAAAAATAATGTAAATATATTATTATAACCAGGCTGTTTTGTCTTCTAAATATTCTTTGAGTGTGTAATAACCTTTCATAAGTAAATAAGATTTTACATGATTCTTAAACTTATCTACAGGTAAATCTAGTATAGTACTTGGTATTTTATTATAATAGTTTATACCTTGCCCCAAGAAAGAGCCGAGAACCTTTTGTAACCAAAACAGTGGCATTACTAGTTTTGACTTATTTCTAGTATTGAAATTGTGTACATCACCGTGTTTAGAAAAAGTGATAATATTGCAACGCACAAAAACCATACATTTATAAATATACTGCGATGCAACAGTAAGAACACCAACCTCCTTAAAAATATTTCTCAAAGAAGTTCGCGATCCCAGTCTATAAATGGTTCTTATTGCTCGTTTCTGTAAAATAAATATAGTTTTAACATCAGCCGCTGTTCCCCACAAAAGGACGCCATACGACATGACACTATGAAAATAACTAAAGTAAACAGTCCTAGCAGTTTCAAAATCTGTTCATTGTCTAATTTTTCTAATTGCATATGCTGCTAAACTGAGTTTGCCGGCCAAATTCGATATATGCGGATTCCATTGGAGTTTTGAGTCAAGGGTTATCCCTAGGAAAACTGTGGAGTCTACCAAATCTAGTTTAATACCATTCATTCTAACATCGGTTTGTTCGGTCTTGACATTTGGTAGTATAAATTTAATACATTTCGTTTTATTAGCGTTTAGCTGTAAATTATTCGCACTAAACCAACTGATTACCTCTAAGGGAGCATTGTAACATCGTCATAATTATTCTTACATGTAGTTACATTACAAATGAGTGAAGTATCATTTGCAAACAATAATATCACAGAAGTTTTCTACAGAGAATTGCAAGTCATCAATATATTTCAAAAATAAAAAAAGGCCAAGAATTGACCCTTGTGGAACTCCCATTTTTACATGAGAACCGGATGACTTAATTCCATTAACGTCGACAGTTTGTGTTCAAAACTCCAAGAGCGTTCTGAGACTCCTCCCAGGCATCAAATATATGTTTTATAAGAGCTACACCTGCGTCAGTAGTGAAACGACCCTTAGTAAAAGCGAATTGCTTACTATGTAAAAGATTATTTAAGTTAAAGTATTCCACTAACTGTACGAGAATAATTATTTCATAAATTTTACTAAGTGCTGGTAGTATTGAAATTGGTCGATAGTTACTGGGGTCTTCTTTATTTCCCGATTTAAGTATAATATTTTTCTTATTTATATTTTTATTATTTATAATATTCCCGATTTAGGTATAACCTTACTAAACTTCATAAGATCAGGAAAAATTCTTATCAACACACTTATTAAATATGTACACAATGACTTCGAACATAGTCAAAGCATGGGAAAATTCGCAACTGTATACCAGGCCGAAACTTTTGCAATTCTCCTATGCGCAAAAAAGTATTTAGAACTCGCCCCTAGAAAGCGAAACATATTCATCCTGAGTGACAGCCAAGCAGCACTCAAGTCACATAAATCACTTCGGATCGACTCCAACCTTGTACTTGAAACCACAAAAGCTTTAAACAAGCTAGGTGGACACAACAGGGTGAGATTGATCTGGGTACCAGGCCACATGGAAATCCATGGCAATGAGATGGCTGATGCTCTTGCCAGGGAGGGCTCAGGGACCGCATTTATTGGTCCTGAGACGCTTGTTTTTTTTTTATTATTCACCAACGGGTAAGCGCTTGGCCTTCATCTCACCTGATGGTAAGTTACGATAAGGCCGAAGGTGGAAGCGCGCTTCACCCGGAATCCTGAAGCACTGAGGAGCTGTCTATCTTATCTCTAAACTATCGGAAAAGAACATTGCTATAAACATCGTTGTTATGGCGAAAGACTTAGATAAGATGGTGGTAGCTAGCCAGGCGGACTTAACAGCCCTACCACCAACCAAACCAAGCACACAAAGATGTACCCCCCGCTAGGAATCGAACCCGGGACCTCTGGGTCTGAGACCGGTGGCTTAGCCACTAGACCACAGAGGCGGTAAGATTGTTGAACTGGCACCGAGCACCATCATCAAGGCCTTTAAGGACCAAATCCAAAACAGGCATAAAACCGAATGGGAAAAGCTACCCGGCATGAAACACTCAAAATACTTCATAGGTAGAGACGCCCTAGGACGGAGTAAAATCATATGCGGAGGTAGCAAAAGGCAGGCACGAACAATCATCGGAGCCCTGACCGGGCACTATGCCACAAAACAAATGCTCCATAGAATGCAACTAGCAACAGACAGCTTGTGCAGGGCATGTGGCAAGAAAACAGAGTCCATGCAACACTTACTGTGTGACTGTGACTCCCTTGCTAGGAAAAGAATGAGTCTCCTGAGATTAGCCTACCCGAAACCAGAAGATTTTAGGCTCTTCACCTTCAGAGACATTGCCAAACTTATGGCAGTCGTTTTCACTGAGGAAACAGAGTGATAGGACGGGGTTGCACAAAAGAACCCAATGGGTCGACGTGCCGAGAAGGAAACCTCTGCAGGCTTTACTAAGATAAGATAAGATAAGATAAGAACCGTTAAGTGTTTGGGAACGTGCATAAGTGTTGGCAAATGAAACAAAACAGTGCAACATCACTTTTCAAATTCTCTCAAAAAGTCTGCGTGAGACCTAAGTAAAGTCTCACATCTTTACTGAGGACTCAAGGGGTTTGGGGGAACATCATATATCATTCATCATCTTAATCACCAATCATTATCACCAAGACAAAAAAAGAAATAAAAAACTAATGACTAGGTAGGCAGTAGGCAGTAGCCTGTTCCTTTACGGAACATTAAAAATTTAAAAAAAGTATCCTCGTCGTGGGGCTTCTTGGCGGGAAAGTGAAGCGTCATGTCTGCAGTTTTGTTTTATTTTCTAAAATTCGTGTTTTTTCGAACACTAATGTGAAATAATAGTGGATTATTAACCGTTAAGTGTTTGTGAACGTGCATGAGTGTTGACAAATGTAACAAAACATCACTTTTCAAATTCTCTCAAGAAGTCCGTGTGAGACCTCAGTAAAGTCCCACATCTTTACTGAGGGCTCAAGGGGTTTCGGGAACATCATTTATCATTCATCATCATAATCACCATTATCATCAAGGGGGAAAAAAGAAATAAAAATACTAATGACTAGGCAGTATGGTCTCTGATCTTAGCCTGTTCCTTCACGGAACAAATATTTAAAAAAAAACTCGTCGTTCGTCTACCTGTCTACCTCCTGACTAGACATGGGTTGTAACAGGGTAAATTGTCTACCCGTTACACCTGTTCCTGTTTCAGGAAAATAACAGTTCCAAAAACCTGTTCCTGTTATATAAATAACAGCCCTTTCGACGACCAATCCAGCTTTTCTTTGCTGAGGTATATAAATAAATTTAATGAAAAAGATAACAAATTGAAAAAGGACAGTGCTGAAAAAATAGTATTTTTTAACTTTGCGTTATAATTATATAAACAATAACTTACAAAAGAATAGATGTTTCAACGATAATTATTTAATTCAACTATAATTGAAAAACTGAAGCTACAAATAAATACACTTAATAACCTATAGGTAGTTTTAGTTATTTTGTTAAAAAAATTTAATCTAAAATTCTACTTGTTACTTTTATTTTACAGTGATCAAAATACAACAATTTAAAATCTATTATAATACAACAAGCTTCATTGTTCGCAAGGTCCGTAAAGTGGTCCCAAACTATACTGGGTAGGTAGGTACCTAGTCCTAAACTTAAATTATATGTACAGAATTCAAATTGTCAAAAAACATCAGAAAAATCACTTTTATAGCGCTAATATAAAACACGGAACACAGATATTCATCTGGCGCGAAAAAGACAGTTACCGTTATGAGACTTCTTTTTTTCGAAAAGGCCAAGGTTCTATGCCCATATTGCCCATACAGCCAGGTCTGATTTTTGATACTTTTCTTCAATATCTGCCAGCTTCAGGCAGTCTGCTTAAAAATACAGACCAATTAAGGAACTAAGCGTTAATGTGGTTTCCACAGTAAAAAGATAGAAAATTTACTGCAGACTCAAAGGATTATTTGTAGCATCACACAAAGTCACTAAGGTGCATTTTATTACACTTCACGATAATTGTACACTTTCTCGAGCACTTGACAAACATTATTCTATTATTAATGTAAATCAAAACTCATACATAAATCAAAAAATACTAGAATAATACGACCCTAAAACACTGAAAATTCCTGCCATTTACCGTTATGAAAGAAACTTTCAGTTTTTTTTTTTAAATCGCCCGTTTAGTATTAAAATATGTAGTTCTTGGGTTAAATTTTAAATTTAGCTAACATCGATTTATAATTAGGTTAAACTTTAGTTCCTTTTTCTGTCACGCGACACGCGCTTACTTACTTTGTGCGCACTCTAGCCCCTCAAACCCCAAGCGGTCGCATGAGACCGCACCTACAAAAACACACTTGACTTTGTACCGTGTTTTCATAGACTTACAGACTACTTTAGTATGAACAAGTTTGGTTATTTCGGTTCTGTGGTTCATCTTATGTATTGTTATCGCACAATATCGCATAGTCTATGCTCCATTCTGTCTAATTTGACGTTGACAGTTACTGTCAAAAAAGTGTCAAAAAAAATCCAAGAGTGAGTGGCTAGAACGCTAAGCTAAGCGCGAAAAGTCAAAATAGGAAGCCATAAAATGTCGGTTCCCGCGCGTTGTAAATGTAGTGAAAGTATTTGCTCCGTTGAAAATTTTTTAAGCATTGTATGGACCTAAAGCTGGTAGATATATCAAGGAAATTGAAAAAACGGAAGACGACTAGTGTATGGGCTATATGCACAGACTTAAAATAAGATGTATATGTCTGTGGCTATATGTCCCTTTCCATGAATAGAGATAAAAAATACTACATACGTTCTTGGCGGGAAAGTGTTTTATAGAATATTAATGTGAAATAACGGTGGATTATTTACTCATAAATGTTCGTGAACGTGCATGAGTGTTTGCAAATAAAACAAAACTGTGCAACATCACTTTTCAAATTCTCTCAAGAAGGAGTGTGAGATCTCAATAAAGTCCCACAGCTTTTATTGAATCTCAAGGGGTTTGAGGGAATATCATTTACCATTAAACGTTCAATAACATCTACTTTGTGCAAAGAAAATATTCACAATAATATTACGTGACACTGGCTAAATGAGCTCACCGCGCGAAGCCATTATTTTAGAGAAGAAAAAAAAACTGTCACGAACAGATAACACGAATAATTTACGAAGTCGAATTTATTATGGTGCTTCAATAGACTAAAATGTAGTTTTATTATGGTTGGTTTATATAACAGGTAAATTATCAAGCTTTGTCTCTTTTCTTTATATACGTAGCCCATGAGTTAGAGTAAAGAAGCGATTGTTCCAAGAACAGGCGTAACAGTCATACGGCGTAACTATGGTAACAGGTTGTTACAGCTCGGTACAGTTCCTCCGACAACATACATTAGGAACCTCGGACCAAATATTACATGGACAGAGTCTTACGACGTTGCCGCTTTTACATACGTGTATCAAAGTAAAGTATTTGTATCTCTGTCTGTATGACTGTAGTGTGATATGAGTAGAAGAGATAGTGAATGTACGTTTGGCAACGACGCACTGTCGGTGTGAAACGTGTCATTTCATGACCGACTACTTGGTCAAAACATTGCTGGATTGTGCGAAATAATAGTGAAATAATAAGAAATCTTAGTGTTTGTGTTATTTGTGTAATATACAATTGACATAATGTCTTGTTCAGCTGTTTATTGTTCGTCAAGAACAACAAAAGGAGGTGTGAAAGACCAGGAATTATCATTTCATACGTTAGTGATTTCTCATAATATGTATGCTTTACTATGAGATTTTTAATAATTAAAACGGCAAAGCATTAATTTTTGCTAATTCTAAATCATACTATATCGTATACTATTCATAAGAATCAGGATTTAAACCTTAATTAAATGTAATTTAAAGGCTTTGTTTTGGCATAATGATTAGTGATGTACGTATTTGTGTATTGAAGCTTTATCGATACTACTAATATTCTTTTTATAATTCTTTTTTTAGGTTTACAAAATGCCCGGAAATAAGACGTGAATGGGTAAAGCTATTAGACGTGATAACTGGGAGCCTACAAAATATTCAAGGCTCTGTTTCAAACATTTTGAAAAATCTTTTTTACAGTAAAAATTTTACAGTCGTAGTTCAAATTTGAATCTTAATAATATGGGCGGGAATATGAATAGTAAAAAGTATTGCTCTTCACTTTACTACACAAATTTTTTTTTTGTTATGATAGAAGGAGGCAAACGAGCAGACGGGTCACCTGATGGAGAGTAATTTCTGCCGCCCATAGACACCCGCAACACCAGAGGAATTGCAGATGCGTTGCCGGCCTTTAAGGAAGGAATAGGAATTGTGAGGGGGGGGGGGGAAGGCCTCCGGAACCCTCACTGGCCGAACGAACACAACATTACCAAGGGCTATTATTTCACGCCGGATATTAGGGTGTTACTAGACCAGTCGATCGACGGCATCGATCGATGATAGAATGGGTTAGTCGACTGTAACGTTTTGTTACATTAAAACTTCTTTTGCGCGGACGCGACGAAGTTAGAAAACCTAAGCATCTACCATGAAGGCTTTAAGCGCGCGCGAGATTAAAAACTCTTTCCGCCCTTTTTTCCGTCTTCTACGCGCCTCATGAAAAATACGCTTTGTCACTTTTGGCGCCAAAGAAATTACAGTGCGAACCGTATTGTAATTTACGCCTATATATTATTGATTTTTAACTTAAAGCTTACTTACATTAACCATAATTACTTAAAGTTTTCCTTGTCCTAGTAATTAAGATATACTATTAGACTAAACTGCGTTACGATTTAATCGGTTCAGCAGTTATTTATAGTGCCTGATTAAAATCCCTTACTGGGTAAGTTGTGCATTTAATATAATGTGTTATATATAATAGAATAAGTGTGTTGTAGTTCTTTTACTGCTGTTTGTAAATAAAGTATGTGTTAATATAATTATTAGGTACTTACTTATATACATTGTTTAATAAAATAAGTACCTAATTAGCTTTTAAATGCCTACAGCTTAGAATAATAACGCTATAGAAACCAAGTTCGCGCGCCTATTTTGAAGCACATTAATTGGAGCCAGAAATGGCACCAAACGCCGGACCGCTCCGTAGTGTTCAATGTCACAGCGCGCCGAACGTGTCTCGCGAAAACAAAAAAAAATGACGGTTTGTGCAGTTAAATTGTGTCACAACACATCTGAAAAACAAAAGAAGTGTAATAACATCACTTTTCACAGGTAAGTTTTCAGTATTTCATAGTATCTTGTAGTTAATTAGGTCAAAATATAAACGTACTGCAGTGTGATTCTCTAAGTTAAAGCATCGGTAGCAGCGGCTGCCGCAGTGCTGTCTCTTTCATATTCATAGAATTGGAAAGAGACAGCAGATCACGGCCATGCGCGCACGTCACGCGTGTGTGAATCGGTTTAGTGCTTCATTTTTGACAGAGCGCTTGTATGAAGACTATCTTTCTATAGCGTTATTATTCTAAGGCCTACAGTTATCTTGTAACCGTTACTGCTTTTATTATAACTGCCACTTCAAGCCAGAACAGTTGAGAATATCTAGGTCACTCCTTCACTCCTTGTACTTACTAGTGCTTTAAGATTACCTACTGGAAATGAGACTAGTGGCAGTATCAGACGTCGTCGTTCCGAGTATTAATTAGAACCATTGACTTGTTAAAAGGAACACCGTACGGGTTGAGATTGACCTCAGTTCATCTTGGACATCCTGGGCCTGCTGGACTTGGAAGTATTATCCCGTGTCTCGCGCTTTGGGAGCCTTGAGCCGACGGTTGAAGCAGAAGTACAGGGGAGTGCCCTACTACGGCGTTCTACCTTAATTAACCTCTAACCTACCCCGACCCTGAGACCTCACCTAGACTTATCCACAAAGTGAGCCAAAGTGTGAAAATGCATAGTTTCCAAGATATTTTTTATTTTGAGGTTATTTTTAGGAAAAAAATACAAATATTCTACTAAGTTACCATTACCGTACCCCCTCCATCCCCCTACCCCCCCCCCCCCCCAAGATATTTTTCAATAAAGCTAGCTTTCTATTGTGTAATAAAAAAATAACTTAGAAATTCATGACAATCGCTACCCAAAAAAAAACAAAAACAAAAACCGCTGCTTAAAATGTCATTTGGATAAAATAAACGATCGTGGCTTTAAAAAACGGCCGCATCCAGATTCTTCTGCGTTTGCGTCTCTGTAATAATAGTACGAGCAACGAGTCCTTTTCTGAATACATTTCGAAAGAAACTAATGGAATTTAGCCAGGGTTAATCGATCAACGTCGACCGACCGTCGATCGATGGGTTAGACGAACGGTATCCGTCGATCGATTAAAGCTACCACACCTATCGATCAACGTCGACCGACCGTCGTCGATCGATTGGTTAGTCAAACGGTATCCGTCGATCGATTAAAGCTACCAGACCAGTCGATCAACTTCTGGTCTGGTAAAACCCTTAGTGAGAGGGTGGTATTTATTTATAGCCGGCCCAATGCGTGCTGCAACACAGCGTGGCTCTACCACTCAGTCAGTGCCACTCATTTAGCACCACCCAGGGGTCACGTGTAGGGTCTAAAGGGTAAACCTACGGACGTGAGTAACTTTAACCCCCAATTATAATAACGAACTAGGTACACACCACATTAAAGTGATTATATCGATATACTAGTCACATCCTTAGTCACGCACACATGTACATATAGAAAGCTGCACACTAACAAAAGACGGACATGCTAAAAATCCAAAGACTCTGTCCATTGTGATATTTGGTCCGAGTTAGGAACAGTGAAGACGGCGAGAACAGTCTCTGTTACGCCTGTTCCTTTGAGGAACAGTTACTTCGTACTGCTCGTAACAGGACACAACAGTTACATTTAATTATCTGTTATTTTTATCTGTTACGATAAATACGCCTCACCGCTACTCCTGACTGACTGACGTGACTTAAAAAGTTTTTTTTTGTTGTACACTACCTTTAGCTATGTTGTACACTCAAGAAGTCCTAAATAATAATTTATATAACTGAAGCAGTTATTAATCTGAGACTCAAGCAAAGAGTAGAGTTCTAAATAAGTGCAAAACATAAAATTTACTGTCTCCTGACGTTCAATCAAGTGGATAAAAATGTCTGGTAACGTCAATGATAAATATTAAAGGTCATTGGGTAACGTTGACTTATTTACTACTCGTATGAGGAAGGCGACAAGAAAAATTCATTCAGTTAGTGACGCCTTGGTCAATGCGAAATTTGCCATTTGTAAGTGAGCCTTTGCTTCTTCCGGCATAAACATTTTTGTTACGATTTTATAATAGGTACAAAAATCACACATCAAAGTATAAACTTTAAAGCTTTCTGTCTACCATTTATAATGATTAATTGAAGCTTGAAAGAAAGTTACTGTATCCATCATGTGTATGCATGTGTAGTCCATCTTAAGCATATATTATGGTTTTATTTTAATTGCTAAAGGATCTTTGCAACCGAAACCTTATAATCGCCTTCCGAATACGTCTTCTCCAATGTTATATCAGGGGGGCGATCGCGCTGAACAATCTCAACCAAAATACAATTGAATCTCAGCCGTTATAGTGCTATCGCGTTTGACACACGCGATGGCGCTATACGAATTACGAAGTCGGCAGAACGGCTGCGGTTCAGTTGTGGTTTGGTTGTGATTATTTAGCGCCCCCCTGGCCTATACGGATGTGAGGCTTGGACTATATAGGAAGATCTCAGGATCTCAGACGTATAGAAGCTTTTGAAATGTGGGCATACAGACGCATGATGTCTATATCCTGGACTCAAAAAGTCACCAATGAGGAAGTTCTGCGACGGGTCAGCCAGAAACGTGAGCTTTTGCAAGCTATCTAGCAAAGAAAAGTTGCATAATATGGGCCATGTGCTTAGACACGACAGATACGAGTTCTTGGAACCGATAATGATGCAAAAGTTGCAGGAAAACGAATACCTGGTTGCAGAAGAAAGTAGTGGTTGCGAAACATTCGGGAGTGGACGGGAACAGCGAATGCCGCTGAATTCTCTTGCCTTGCCAAAAACAAGTCCAAATATGAAAGGCTGACTGCCCTTAGGATAGCCACCCTTTAGGGTGGCTCTACAACTAGTGAATTTTGTAGTACCTACTAGTGAATAAACTTCTTCATAAAGAAGAAGAAATATAAATTAATAAATTACACAGTACACATCAGTTTACGATGAATTACGAATAGTCATGGAGTGAGCATTTGCCACTGGTCTATAGGGGCCGTATGGTTAGATAAGATAGACACTTTGCTTTTCGTTATAGTTAACCCGTGAGAAGGCGCGCTATGAGCAATTTGCTCACACATAAATTTAATTCAAAAAATTTTTGTCTTTCCCTTGCCACACCAATTCAAGCACTTAAGTACCTTCCTAAATATTCACCCCCTCTCTCCTGATGCAATTCTCGATCCGCTCAGTGGCGTTGCGACCGCGCAGCAAGGCGTTTGTGGAGGCCGTGTACCAACGTGCGGCAATTTGCTCATCACGCGCCTCAGCAATTACTTTGCACCGAACATGTAAAAGACATGTGTTCAGTATGTTTCGAGAGGCACATTAGTGTAGATTTAATGGATGAATAACACTTTTTAGTTTTTGTTATGTAATAGTTTTTATTGTGATTTTTATGAAACGTGTCAAAAAATTTAATTAATACTAGGTTGTTTTGTTATTTGCGTTAGAAGTTGCTATTATGTTTAATAGTTTTGATTAAAATACTTGTTTTCTTACTTACTAAACCTTGTGTTATTTATTTAAATACATTATAAGCCAATAAATATAGAAAAACTAAAAATATGAACATTTATGATAGTGTGAGCAATTTGCTCGCGCGCGCCTACTCGTGTAAGAAAATTAGGCGCGCCTTCTCACGGGTTAAAATCGCAAGAGGATAGACTGATAGGTAGGTAGTTGTATTTTAAAAATGATGCAATATTATTTAAAAAAAAATACTTGGCTACCTAACCTTACGACTCTTAAACAGGAGGAACTGAAAAACATGTATTTTCATGGTTCTAAACGCCGATCAATTATTTTTATGTAGTTAGTGTAGGAAGGGTCCTCTAAGAAGAGGACTATGAGTATGAAAGTAGACTAACAAAATGAAAATGAACCATTTACATTAACTGCTCCTATTTCAAATAATTGTAAAGTATTCCTATTATTTTTATTATTGAAATTTCGTATTCACAATGCTATTAGATTTAGGATAAAATGTTTACTAGAAAAAAAACAACCAGTCTCAGGAAAGCTCGAACGGGATTCGAACCCGTGACCTTTGGATTGCCGGTCCACTGCTCTAACCGCTAAGCTACCGAGACCCCAGAAGACTCTTTGAATTTTTTCCAGTAGTTGATACGCTGCAAGCCAGCGGTATTACGTCACTGTGAAGTCTACCCTCACATTCGAAAGAAATACTATTGCAAGTATTTAACAATCGATTAAGACGTAATTGCTTATAAATATCTTTATTATTGAAATTTTGCATTCACAATGCTATATAGATTTAGGATAAAATGTTTACTAAAAAAAAACAACCAGTCTCAGGAAAGCTCGAACGGGATTCGAACCCGTGACCTTTGGATTGCCGGTCCACTGCTCTAACCGCTAAGCTACCGAGACCCCAGAAGACTCGTTGAATTTTTTCCAGTAGTTGATACGCTGCAAGCCAGCGGTATTACGTCACTGTGAAGTCTACCCTCACATTCGAAAGAAATACTATTGCAAGTATTTAACAATCGATAAAGACGTAATTGCTTATAAATATCTTTATTATTGAAATTTTGCATTCACAATGCTATATAGATTTAGGATAAAATGTTTACTAGAAAAAAACAACCAGCTCAGGAAAGCTCCAACGGGATTCGAACCCGTGACCTTTGGATTGCCGGTCCACTGCTCTAACCGCTAAGCTACCGAGACCCCAGAAGACTCGTTGAATTTTTTCCAGTAGTTGATACGCTGCAAGCCAGCGGTATTACGTCACTGTGAAGTCTACCCTCACATTCGAAAGAAATACTATTGCAAGTATTTAACAATCGATAAAGACGTAATTGCTTATGAATATCTTTATTATTGAAATTTTGCATTCACAATGCTATATAGATTTAGGATAAAATGTTTACTAGAAAAAAACAACCAGTCTCAGGAAAGCTCCAACGGGATTCGAACCCGTGACCTTTGGATTGCCGGTCCACTGCTCTAACCGCTAAGCTACCGAGACCCCAGAAGACTCGTTGAATTTTTTTCCAGTAGTTGATACGCTGCAAGCCAGCGGTATTACGTCACTGTGAAGTCTACCCTCACATTCGAAAGAAATACTATTGCAAGTATTTAACAATCGATAAAGACGTAATTGCTTATAAATATCTTATTTATTGAAATTTTGCATTCACAATGCTATATAGATTTAGGATAAAATGTTTACTAGAAAAAAACAACCAGTCTCAGGAAAGCTCGAACGGGATTCGAACCCGTGACCTTTGGATTGCCGGTCCACTGCTCTAACCGCTAAGCTACCGAGACCCCAGAAGACTCGTTGAATTTTTTCCAGTAGTTGATACGCTGCAAGCCAGCGGTATTACGTCACTGTGAAGTCTACCCTCACATTCAAAAGAAATACTATTGTAAGTATTTAACAATCGATAAAGACGTAATTGCTTATAAATATCTTTATTATTGAAATTTTGCATTCACAATGCTATATAGATCAAGGATAAAATGTTTACTAGAAAAAAAATCAACCAGTCTCAGGAAGCTCGAGTGGGATTCGAACCCACGACCTTTGGATTGCCGGTCCACTGCTCTAACCGCTGAGCTACCGAGACCCCAGAAGACTTGTTGAATTTTTCCTAGTAGTTGATACGCTGCAAGCCAGCGGTATTACGTCACTGTGAAGTCTACCCTCACATTCGAAAGAAATACTATTGCAAGTATTTAACAATCGATAAAGACGTAATTGCTTATAAATATCTTTATTATTGAAATTTTGGCTGCCTGCTTGCCGCTGGCTTGCAGCGTAAATCGAACTACTAGGAAAAATTCAACAAGTCTTCTGGGGTCTCGGTAGCTCAGCGGTTAGAGCAGTGGACCGGCAATCCAAAGGTCGTGGGTTCGAATCCCACTCGAGCTTCCTGAGACTGGTTGATTTTTTTTCTAGTAAACATTTTATCCTAGATCTATATAGCATTGTGAATGCAAAATTTCAATAATAAAGATATTTATAAGCAATTACGTCTTTATCGATTGTTAAATACTTGCAATAGTATTTCTTTCGAATGTGAGGGTAGACTTCACAGTGACGTAATACCGCTGGCTTGCAGCGTAAATCAAACTACTAGGAAAAATTCAACAAGTCTTCTGGGGTCTCGGTAGCTCAGCGGTTAGAGCAGTGGACCGGCAATCCAAAGGTCACGGGTTCGAATCCCGTTCGAGCTTTCCTGAGACTGGTTGTTTTTTTCTAGTAAACATTTTATCCTAAATCTATATAGCATTGTGAATGCAAAATTTCAATAATAAAGATATTTATAAGCAATTACGTCTTTATCGATTGTTAAATACTTGCAATAGTATTTCTTTCGAATGTGAGGGTAGACTTCACAGTGACGTAATACCGCTGGCTTGCAGCGTATCAACTACTGGAAAAAATTCAACGAGTCTTCTGGGGTCTCGGTAGCTTAGCGGTTAGAGCAGTGGACCGGCAATCCAAAGGTCACGGGTTCGAATCCCGTTCTAGCTTTCCTGAGACTGGTTGTTTTTTTCTAGTAAACATTTTATCCTAAATCTATATAGCATTGTAAGTGCAAAATTTCAATAATAAAGATATTTATAAGCAATTACGTCTTTATCGATTGTTAAATACTTGCAATAGTATTTCTTTCGAATGTGAGGGTAGACTTCACAGTGACGTAATAGCGCTGGCTTGCAGCGTATCAACTACTGGAAAAAATTCAACGAGTCTTCTGGGGTCTCGGTAGCTTAGCGGTTAGAGTAGTGGACCGGCAATCCAAAGGTCACGGGTTCGAATCCCGTTCGAGCTTTCCTGAGACTGGTTGTTTTTTTCTAGTAAATATTTTATCCTATTCCTATTATTTATCTGAATAAAGGTTTTTAATTTTTAAGGATTTCTTAAAGTTGGGAAAACAAAATGAGAAAACCAAACAACAATTTCAATAATCTTTATTTGTAATGGAAGTATTTCAAAGAAGTAATGTTTAGTACTTTATCATAATAAAAACTTCAAACACCATATAAAAATAGATTCACAATCCTACTAAATCGTAGCGGATAGTGGCAGCTTTGACATATACATTAATTGACGTAAGTATATATGTTTTGGCAGAATTTTTGAAGAAGCTCTTCTTCATGTTGACATTTAGCTTACTAAACAAAATAAGTATCTAAACATCTCGCTAGATAACAAACTCTTTTTGTGCAGATGTTTTGAGAGCCTTGATTGTGCTATATGTATATGTATCTAGTTTTTCTAAGTGATCGAAGAATAAAAGCTTAAATTCTGAAAATGGGAGTAGGCACGACACGCTTTTTCAATCTTGTTATTGGATTGCATAAGTTTGAAAATGCTGTGAGCAAGTGTACTAGTGCGCTTAGGAGTCCACGAAACATGATTTCCACAAACTCGGATCCAAACATCTCGAATAATTACATCTTTTGGTTAGAAATCTGAAAAATTAATAACAAGAATAAACATTATGATGAAGTCGATATCGATATTTTGTACTGTCGTATCTCTAGAACTGTTTCAGTGTGCCAATGTAATGAAATAAAATTTTCCTAATTTCGGGATAAATGACAGGCTGTAAATATAATATATTAATGAAGTAGACTGATCATAAACATACAGTTTAATAGTATTGATAATTTTTAAAGCAATTTAGTTAAAAAAGACTGAAGAAAATGAAAATAAGTAACAATTAATAAATAGTTATCTATCATTAATTTAATAAGCATCCATAGTGAAAAATAGTTTAAACAATAATGAATGGGACATAAAAGTAGTTTTTTAATGTTAGCACGTTTAACTTTAAAAGTTACGCAAAGTTGCAGATTGTCGTTCTAGTGGCAACACTTTTTGATTGACAATATTTTTCAGTTTATTGCAAATTTAGTGCATTAATCAATAGTATAAAGACAAAATAATACTTACAGATGAAAAGTAACGCTATTCTTTCGTACATTTGATGTATCTGTTCGCTTTTTGCACGAAAAGACGCTGCAATTTGGCATTATTTGCTCCCGTCGTGACGCGTCGACTGTGACATGCAAATGGTTCAGTGACACGCGAAAACTAGTTTTATATAACGGGTATGACCATTGGGCATACCCTCTTGGCAGAGGGGAACGTCTGCCAGTGGCGTCTCCTGTTGGTTGAATGCTCTAAGGATAATAGGTTTATTCACCATGCGCGCATGCCATTTACTCAACAATGAAGAATAACAATTCCAATAGTAACAAATCTGTGTATTGTACATATATGGAAAAATGTGATTTCTTTATTCGAGAATAAAATCGTGGAATAGATATATTCTTGGTATAGTTATTCTCGTATAAATTGAAGTTTGGTCGAATCCACCCTAAGTAGGGATTGCAATCCGGATACTTCGAAATTCGAAAACATCTGAAAAATTCGGATTTTCAGGCAATTTATAAATCCGGATTTTAAAATCTGAATCCGGTTTTATCGAATTGTAATCATATTTGCAGGTTTAACTGAAATAACTATTGTTGAAGCAGAGATTTGCTCAGGTTCGGTCTCAGAATCTGATAAAGATATTGATGACGGATTTATAATTGAAAGCAGAAGTCAACAGAGGTCATTAATAGATGATTCTTCTTCTTCGTTGAGTCCTCATGACTGAGGGTCGTGACCAGCAAAAACAGATTTGTAGACCGTGGCTCTCTTTCAAGGACTGCATCGGTCCACCGGGCAGGTGCTCTGCCTCTGCTTCTACGTCCCTCAACGTGGCCCACCAGAACAAGCTTCTCCAGATTACCAGGCTCCTGGCGTGCGACGTGACCAAAAAAGGAAAGCGAGCTTTCGAGGGCGACATCGCCTCTCCTTACATCACTAAGTTTTATTTGTACTGGCACCTCGACACCAACCGTTAGGTTATGCAAGATTGTCAGACGTCCCTGCGCCAGTAAACCAACTCGCGCAAGTGACCATCTGCGTTAGGTTTGACGCCGAATCAGTGCCCGCTGAAGCGCTCTTTATTCGGTACTCGACTATAAGACTAGTGTCTCGGGAAAGTTTCCCCGTGAACATGTGTAGTTCACTCCCTATTTTCCAGATAGGTAACCGGAGCTGTCGAGCTCGTTCACTTCTCGTTGCACGAAGGGCACAACTCGCAGTTGCCACTGCTCGGTCGTCAACTTTAAAGTCAATTACCAAATGTCCACCTTGGTCACGGAGTAGTAAGCACACTCACTTCTTGGAACCCATCCAGAAGCCTAGCCAGTTCCCACGTCCTACACGGCTGACTGGACCGGAGGCTACGGCATCTAGAGGGCCGCCACTACTAGTTCTCCAGACTAGTATCGGAGATGTCGACTGCAATGTCCAATGAGAACCTCCGGACAAAGCTGCTAACTTAGAGAGAAACTCACGTTCCCCGCAGGACTTTTGCTTCAGGCTTAACCGAGACCGCTAGTAAGCCCCGCTCCCTGTGCACAAATTTGGAAGCCCTGGCACACAATATCAGGACAAACGAACATTCCCAAGCTCTACAGCTCACCACAAGCCACTACCGGATTCCAACCCACGTCCGGAATCCCGGTGGAGCCGCCGGTAAGGTCACAACCAGCGGGGGGCATGAACCGGAACCCCGTAGTACCCCTGAGCAATAAACAGCCGGACCCGTGCTTCCAGCTGCGAAACCCTATCTATAGAGGTGAGTAGATAGGGCAATGTAACTTTCGTGCTGGGATAGATGGTTGTATTGTTGATCGAAGGATAGATGTTAAGATTTCTCCAAATGTTCTCTAGGCGTTTTACTGTTGCTTTTGCTAGAACAACTTCCCCTTTGCAGTCACAAGAACGTAATTAATAAAGTTCACATGGTGGTGAAGAATTTTAAAAACTCACCAACTAAGAATGATGGAGTGTTACAAAAATATGTCTAAACTGAATTCGGTAAAGAGCTTCCACTTCTTCTGGACTGCAGAACGCGATGGAATAGTCTAGCTACGTTGTTTGTTTGGAACGAATGGAAATGGAAACAATGTTGGATTGGAACGCTTCTTGAAACTCAAGTCCTGCATACAGAAAGCATTGATCGATATTAGATATTGTAACGGTACAGAATGAATGGTATCCGTCCGTTAGTAAGGAATGTATGGGAGTAGCACTAAAATTAATATTAATGCGTAGCACCATTAATATAATAAGCATGAAAAGGGAAAAATAAACTAATTCAAAAAAAATGGTCAATGGGCTAGGGCTTTATCATTATTTTGAATTTCGCGGGGACTGCTCCGTGTGCCCCTTGCGACATAGGCGCCATCTAGCGTGAGTTATTTACTTGAGCTTCGCGTAGGATTGTTAGTTTGGCAATGGCCTAGGGCTTTGTCTTTATTTTGAATTTCGCGGGGACTGCTCCGCGTGCCCCTTGCGACATAGGCGCCGTCTAGCGTGCGTTATTTACTTGGGTTACGCGGCGGACGGCGTAGGTTGGCAAGCCGGTTCACATACAGGAGGGCGCCACCTATGTTCTGAATACGGAACTTTTTATAATTTTACAAAATACAGAATTACTGGCTTAAGTGGATGGTTATTGAGAGCGAATTGTTAATGGAAGGCTACATTTAGATATTCAAACATGTAATATTGGCCATCTGACGAGATTTGGTTGGATTATGGAAAAACTTTAGAATTACGCGGCGGACGGCGGCAATGAGCGAGCGATAGGTTGAGAAAAAGATAGAAAGAGAAGGAGGATGTTATCTCCACGTGGCGCAACGCGAAGTTCGCGTATAACAAATAATAAGCGACGCGAAGGCGAGGCGCATCGGGAAAACAGCTAGCGATTGGTTGAAGGGAAGAAAAGCGGATTTGCGCGGGCGAATGTTGGGCGCGCGTGGCGCGAAAGTTAAGATGCTTGGGGAAGAGAGGGAAATTAGCGGGCATTCAATTACCAGACGTCGGAGGAGCGGTCAGATTTACGAGTGGCGGTAACGAACTCATACGTGAAAACAAGCGTCCGAGCCATTTTAGCGCGCTAAGTGATATTCGAGTTGCGATTTTAACTAACATTGGTTGTGAAATAGAAGTGATTATTAAAGTAAAATTCTTGTTATCGTGACTCGAATAATTGTTAACAGAATGAAGTATTCTGGATCATATTAGCAGACACGAATAACGGTGGCAACAAAACTAATATGATTTCAACGGACTTCGGTCTGGAGGCATTTGACTGTATTTAATAATGCCGGCGTTATCTATTACAACGCTAAATAATACACTATCTTCGAGAGAGTAACGGGGGAGAGACAGTTGTCTCCCTAGTGAAAATTGAAGATAGGTCAGACACCAATTAGCTGGAGGTGGGAACGTACAACCCCATCCAAGACCGTCCCGCCTCCTTACTCACAGGGTAGTGTTAGGTTGACACACTGGGTATTCCTGGCCCGACGGATAGTCAGCTTAGGGGTCAGTTGCTTTCAGGGGCAATGCGACTCACACAACTCACCACGAAATTAAGTTAAATGTGGCTTGGGCCTAGATTGCAAGGTATACAAGTAGGGACTGTTAGTTCGACAAAATATAGGTATTTCAAGTGAAGTAGGCTGTAGGAATCTATAGGTAGGCGTTTCTATATAATTGTTATGAGGAAGTGGGGGGGACAGCACGGTGTGATCACGCTGTGCGTACATAAACTAGGTACGTGGGCCACGGGGCCAGGCGGGATTAATTCAGACTAATAAGGTAGGGATAATTAAGTTACGGTGCTAAATGGAAATTACTATGAAGTGACGGGGGTTAGGAAGCGCTGTAGGGACCAATCTAGGCATGTAATCTGTTACCGTAGGCCAATAAACTTCTAATTGTTTTCCTAAAGTTGTTACCAATTAACTATTCATTTTAAATAATTAGCAGAAGTGTGGTAATATCGTACCATCATTACTTTGGAGTACCTAAAAGTCTAGACTGGTTTCCTATTACAAGAAAATACTAAAAGTTATAGCAAATAAGTATAGCTGTAATGTGATGTTTGATTTCTAATACTGAAATGACCAACCAGGCATTTTTAGCTTTCCCTGGGGTACGATACGGCCTTATATTGCTACACTCTTCAAAGTATTAAAAAATATACATCCGATACCTATTAGTAAAATATAAGCTGATACTTACTAAACAACTAAAACCAGTTTAGAACTTGGTTGGGTCGTTGAAGCTGCGAATCCACCTTAAGGGGAAAGACTTTAAAAGCTATGAGCTCCTACTATTATGAAACATAGAAATAATTGATTGATAACAACCTACTAATTAGCCTGATAATACAGTCTACTTATACCATTTGAGTTCGCCTTAATGGTCTCAAACCCTTATAAGTCATGTACTTACTTTTAATAACATGAAACATAGAAATATTTGATGGGAACAATCTAAATCAATCAGACTAATACCTAGTACAGTCTAATTTATACCTATTAAAGTGAGTAAAAGATAACTCCTAAGTGTAATTGATTTAATTATTAACAGTGATAATTACCCGATTTACTACCTGCTAAAGGTATACTAACTATGATTTAGTAGGCTACTAAATACTCACCCGGCCTAAGAGACAGGGGTGGAAGTTAATGGGAAAATAATTAACTTAAGTTCACTTCCTAAAAGTTAAGGATATTGAATAAATCAAACATCTTTTAATAAATTTAAAATGTGATAATCCGCCAATGTAGTTTTATTGGTACTGTATAATAAACACTAAGAGTAACCCAAAGTAATTTTACTTCAAATGATAGTATTCTATTAAAGTTCACTTCCTAAAAGTTAAGGATATTGAATAAATCAAACATCTTTTAATAAACTTAAGATGTGATAATCTGCCAATGCAGCCCATACAATGTAGTTATATTGGTACTTTATAAGATCTGTATAATGAACACTAAGAGTAAACCAAAGTAATTTTACTTCAAATGATAGTATTCTATTTAAGTTCACTTCCAAATGAGTAGGATATTGAATAAATCAAACATCCTTTAATAAACTTAAGATGTGATAATCTGCCAATGCAGCCAATCCAATGTAGTTATATTGGAACTTTATAAGACCTGTATAATAAATACTAAGAGTAAATAAAAGTCATTTTACCTTTATTAATAGCATTCTATTTTAGTCCACTGCCTGAAAGTGGGTTTTGAATAAATTATCCACCCTTTATAGAACTGAATATTCATTTTCTAATAAGACAAAAGACAGTCAGTTAATAATATTACATTGGAATATCTTTAGACACAATAATCAGAGAAATAAGTGGGTCCTATTGAATGTAGGCTTCCTACCTCTGCTATTTAAATGCTAACACATAGTTCATAATGTAAGATGAAATTAAATTTCGAGGAGAGATGTAAATTCTCAGTTTAAAGAATTAAAGCCGCAGGCTAATTAATGTTAAAGTCAATGTGACGGAACTATAACTACACAATGAGATGTATAGTACGCTATGGAGCGGCGGTGGGGCTCATAAATTGCACAAGACTTCTTATGTATCATGCTATTGTTAATAAATAATAATACCTGCAAGCTAAGCTATCATCTGATTATCTTTGAGTGGTTACAAATCTTCCCCGCAGCTGCAGTGAAGGATTTAGGTCACAGTTCAGACGGAGTCATTGCTAGGCTACCCATATCTAGGATATTATTTATAGACTGGTAGGTAATTAGGTCAGGAGAAAATAATTTAACACAGGGATAAGCCAATTACTAAACTTTCACGAAAAGAACTTGAGTTACTTAAATGCGGTTAACAACGAAGGGTTCACTAGACGATCTGGCCAAAATAGTATTTATTAATAATATTACATTGCTTGACTGAAATTCACTGCAAATAGAATTAAGCTATGCTAAGGTTTCATCATCATACAAACACTACGTACTCCACAAAAACTCCAGACACAACTATTAGATTGTAGATAAATTAGGTTAAATAGTTTTAAGAATTAGATAATAAGTTAAGTTAAGGTGGAGGCGGCGATGATGTGTGTATGTATTATAAGGTAGAACTAGGTTAGAGAATTAGGTTAGGGTGAGAGGTTACAATATAACCTAACATTAGTCGACGATGAAATATTATGTCTTGTATATCTGCAGACATGTTTGGATATGTTTAAAACTATGGTTGAAGTATTTTGCCGTAGAGATGCCACCATTTGACGGCCGATACTGCGCTTAAATTTCTAGTGAAATCATTAGAAAATCAAGACACTTAGACCGGCATGAAACTGGCACATGCTATGAAAAGAATATAAAAGAGAGACTCCTTCACGCAGTAGTTGGGGCCTTGCAATATTTACAAAATACCAACCATTTTTTCAACAGTACAGAAGAATAAGAAGAAGAAGATACATTCCAAAAAGCTACTTTCGAAGAAATCAAGGGCGTGCTATGTCAAGTTATAACTCTGGATGACTGCGCAACTACATTAACAAACTTGGACTCTAGTTCAGAAACTCTTTGTGAGTGGGATGTTGAACTGTCCTGGCTCAGTTTCAAAGAGCAACTTAATCGTCAACTGGCTAGCATGCGTGGCGCTTTGTGGCCACCATCGTCAGCCTTCGAGTTCAAGCAGAGCGGGAAAACGCTCGTGGAGAACTTCTAATAAAGCATTGAGAAGACTGCAGGCTATTCCACCCACTAGCCTGGAATCCGAGAGAGCTTTTTCTACTGCGGGAATATTTAGTAACAAGTTAAGATCTCTTCTTAGTGATGAAACACTCGACGTTTTAATGTTTTTGAGATCTCGATTGTAGTATGAGATGTTTCTTTGCTAACTGTTGATGTTTAAACATTTTAAACAGCATAATTGCTTAGTCAGTAATTTGATTCTTTAGTTACATACTATATTGTTTTCTTATATTGCGTTGCGAGGAATGTTTAATTTTTTTTACGACGAATTTAAGATACCTTTTAAGAATTTTAATTTAATTTTACCTTAGAGATAAGGTTCACAGATCCAGAAAAATATTTTAAGCTAAGATAATGATGATTCTGCAGATCTTGCCAACTGATTTTGAATATTATAACTTTTAGTATAAATACTATATCGTTTTACTTGGGCTGTGATTTAAAAAGCTGACATTATAGATACGAACTTTGTAAATATACAATTTACCAAGTAAGCAAATGTTGCTTTTTTACTGACTGATTTTGCATGTAATATGAAAAGTATAAGAAGATTTTAATAAACACATAATAGTATATAAAGAATTTGTCTAAAATGTTTTTTTCTACATAATCTTCACTGTATAATCTGTACTAAAAAGAAACATCTAACTATAATCCAATTACCAATAAAATACCATATTTGACAAATTTGCAAAATAATAACAAAAACTTCGAAAAAACCGGATAATCCGGATTTAGGTCAGATGTAAAATGGAAAAACCGGTTTAAAAAAAAAACGGATTTTGCAATCCCTAACCCTAAGGGCTGATTTTTCCATCCTCGGATAAAACTTATCCGTCTGATAATGTATAACGCGACCAACTTAAAATGTCACCTGTAAAGAAACAAAAGGCATGATATGACTTTTTAAATGGTTATGTAATACTTTAACAGACAAATAAGTTTTATCTGTCAATTGAAAAATCGGCCCTATCTGTAACAAAAAAAACATTGGGCAAGAAGCCGTGGCATAGGTCGGGCAGTCGCAAGCGTCAGGCCAAGCTGCTTAGGCAGCGGGCCGAAGGGGATACGGTGGAGCGCTTGAAAAGGCTGAGGAAGGTCAGCAATGAGAGTCAGGAGGCGCTTGATGACAAACGCGTTAAGACTCACGGGTCTTACGCGGGGGCAATAAGTGCCTATAAGATGGCCATCATTGCTGACGACTACCCTGCGACTACGCTGGGAGAGGATCACTACGTGGCGATCCAAGGAACCATTTGGTACCTGCTGGAGGCCGCGCCTAACCCTCTGCCAGTGGTAAACATCGGAGACATTTCGTCGGGGTCTCTTCTTTTAACGTGTGAGGCTCCCCTAAATAGCTCGGCGAACTGTCGTGGAGGGCGTCGTAGTCAGGGTGGTTGATGCGAAGGACCTTTTGAAGCCAGTTAAAATGGTTTGGAAATCCAGAAACATCAGCCGCCTTGAGGTTGGTAGACTTTTGTTGCAGAGGTACCATCCTAGCTTGCGGACCTCGAGCTGGAATATCGTCAACACTAAGGTCGAGGGTCTAACAACTCCTAGGATCGTATTAATGGATGGTGCCAATGCAGCATTCATCAAAGCGGAGGGCCACTGCCTTCATACGGGCATCGACAAGAGCGTCTTTAAGCTTCTGGAGGAGAGGCCTACAGACGAACTTGTCGGTGCCCAAGGCGGTAGCGGTGGTGTGAGTGTGGTGGGGGTGACTGTGGGTGACTGCTCCCAAAGTGCTCCAATGGTGGTGGGGCAGCCAGAACTTGGCGCACCTATCGCGGTAGCCGAGGATGTTGGAGAGGAGACCACACCAATGGAGTGTGGTGGGATCTCCTCGCCAAGATCTGAAGATGTTATTAGGGAGCTCGCCCTAGACGTGCTGCTTCTGGGGGGTCGTCTCCGTTGGCCGTGCACACGGCATAGGACGGCGAACTCACGGAAGACGGGCGATAACCTTAACAGAGGTAAGGTGCGTTCAAATTAACCTTCATCATTGCAACTGCCCTTCTGGTACGCCAGCTAAAAAGGAATCAATTCGACATTGCCTTAATCCAGGAACCTTACCTTTACAGGGGCCAGATTAAGGTTTAGGTTGAACCCCTGGTATAATATACTACAATTGTTCTACTAATGACATGAAGACTTGCTTTTATGTCAGAAAAGACCTACACGCAATGCCTCTAACGAAGTTCGGTTGCAGAGATCTGACTGCTGTTAAGGTCCTTACAGGGGAAGGGGGTGCTAGGCGGACGGTAATTTTATCGTCAGCTTACCTCCCTTTAAAGAAGGTGGATCCGTATCAAAGGAGATACGGGAACTAGTAACCTGCGCTGGCCGAGAAAACCAAGATGTCATCATCGGCTGCGATGCCAACGCGCATCATGTGATCTGAGGCAGCTCAGACACCAATGTGAGAGGGGAGAGACTGCTGGAGTATCTGGTAAGTTCACCCATGCAAATACTTAACAAAGGAAATAAGGCTACCTTTTTAAATGCCCGGAGGGCGCAGGTGATTGATATAACTATTGCTAGTAACAGAGCGGTGAGTAACATAACAAACTGGCATGTATCGGACGAATTATCTCTCTCCGATCACAAGTACATAATGGGGAAAAACGTATTTGCTGTAAGTAGCAAAAACACAACTTTACACCAGAGCCAAAAAACTGTTAAAAAATTGAAAATAAAATCATAACTTTTAAATTATCCGTAATAAAAAGATAATCTTTTGTGCACGTTTTTGTTAAAATAGTACGCCTTTATAGCAATGATTATTTTAGTCCTAAAGTTATGAGAAACAGGTTTTTGCTCTACTTACAGCAATTGACTTTTTATTTACTGACCTCAAGAATGCTGCAAGTAGTATAAGGTTTTTATGGAGTAGTTCAGGTCCATACATTTCCAGAAGTATAAAACGATGTATTTAAATTATTTTATTAAATAGGTAACACAAAAGAGACGTATGGTATGACTAACTTAGGAATAATATTGAAATCAAAGTAATACTTTAAGCTAAGAAAATTCTGAATGGTGATGAAATTAAAATGCTGATAAATAATCATTTTTCTATATTTATATACATTAACATTAATGTTTGTACCAAAAAAAAGGAGATCAGGTTTTATTATCATTTATCACATTAAACTTAATTAACTAAGTATAGCTAAAGTAAAAATTTGCCGCTAGGATGAGGAGGACCATAAAAAATAATCGAATTCGTAGCATAAAGTACTTCAATTCTTATGAAGTTAATTTAAGAGCAAACACTGAACAGGACCTCCTTAATTAAAGTTACATAAAAAGTTATCAACAATAAAAAAATAATTAATAAGGCCAAATATATAAATACTGCAAATATTTATTTAGTCCTCTTCGTCTGTGTCTGGAAGGCAATCAACAGTCTTTTTGTTATATGCCATGGTCAAATATTCTTCCGCACAACTACTGACTGACCTGACTCTCGATCGTGTCTCCAAGTGGAGAACTGAAAACCTGGTCGAGTTTACTGCCAGAAAAACCTAGGTTTGTGCATTCTCGTCCAAGATAACTCCCTTCCTTACTCCGCCCTCTTCAGAGCTCTCCTTTACCCATTTCAGTGGACCTCAGCATTCTTGGCATGGACATCGGCCAGGAACTGAATCCAAAATGCTACATCGAGAGTGTTATTTTAACTGCCTCCCGTAAGTTGGGTATTCTCAATAAGGTGAGGCGGTTTTTCACTCGCGAGCAGCGCTGTTTGCTGTACAAGACTCAGGTACGATCGAGTATGGAGTTTTGTTCCCATCTATGGGACGGCTCCGCTAAATACCTCCTTGATGCACTTCATAGACTGCAAAGGCAAACGGTACGCATTATTGGAGATGCTGAGGTTACAGCCACTCTTGAGGACCTCCAGCTGCGTAGAGACATTGCTTCTCTCAGTGTCTTCTACCGAAATTACTACGGAGAGTGTTCTGAAGAACTTTTTGATCTAATCCCGCCCTCTCCTTTCCTGTCCCGGACTACACGTGCTGGTCTTAGGAACCACCATCATACTGTGCAGAATATCAGCACTCGTACCAAAAAATTTGGCAAGTCGTTCCTTTGTAAGACCATTTGGCTTTAGAATTCTCTGCCGGCGCATGTGTTTCCCAGCTCCTACAGTCCCGGGTCTTTTAAGCGGGGCGTGAAACGGCATTTATGCAGGCCGTCATGAATGGGTGCGCTTGTTACCGTGCTTGTTCCACGGTGAGGAGTGTTCTCATTATTTTGGACTACATCGGCTGCTTACCATCAGGCAGGATGTAGTCATTATGACGTGTCACATTTTAAAAAAAAATACTGGGTATCACTTTTTTTTCTACCAACTTTTTTAAATCGTTGTATTTTTGGGCAGAAATCGATAATTTAGTACGTATGTGTTGGTACTGTATTGCCAAATTGTCCAAGTTTAACCTCTATGTATTGTGCATCTGATGCCATGGAGTATTTGATCAGCATTATATCCGGATTACACTTTTTAAATGTTACAATACGTATTTTAGTAATCATTAATTTTGTGTTCTTTTTAAATGTTTTAATAAAAATGTCATCAAAGCCTCCAAGCTCGTTTATGTCATAGGGAAATGGATTTCTTCTCGCCATTTTGATTAGATACTGTCGGCCAGTGTGACGGAGCCCAAACTGTGGTTTTTCTGATTGCACGCTCTAGAGTTGCGTGCATACTATCCACTGGCATATATGTATGGCCAGGGAGAAGATAATTTATCTGTGTTGTTTCTAGGCAGGCAGCCAAAAACAAGTATTGACAGATAAACATACCTTGAACAAGTATTTTTTTTAAATACACTTCACTGTTTTGCAATACGTTGTTAAAGTAATATTCCACAGAGCGTAGATACATATAATGACTCCTCTTCACACTCGCCGAACTCAGACGAATGCCCGTAATCGTCTGAGATCGGCGATTGTGTGGAGGGCATGCTCGCCGCATTCGCCTGCGACCCGTGAATTGTTGGTTTTTCGGGCACGCATCAGAGGGATTCGCGCCGGGTGTTTGCGGAGGTGCCCACACAATCGCCGAACATTCATTTGCCTTTAGGCAGTGAAGCGTTGCACACGTGCGTCCATAATTTACCCACTTAAAATACACACTAAAATGGCTAGTGGATGGTCTAATAAAGAGACTTTCAAGTTCATAGAACAGGTGTAGTTCAAAAGAGAAACCTTTCATTCAGAAAATAGTTATATAAGATTTTTTATACCCAGAAACTTCCTAATTCACCTTTTATTTAGTAGGAACAATATGTTTAAAGCAAAGTCAACTGCAGGTTCAGTACATAATGCTTTCATACATACATATAATTACGACTATTAGAACGTATCGCGTAGCGATGCAAGAATACTACCACCCCCTCTCTTCCCTTGGGAGTCGTAAAAGGCGACTAACGGACTAAAGACTGCATATACATTAGACAGCATAGATCGGCGATGGGTTCACCACCTGTCACGCTGAATACATGTGCAGTCGCTATTTGGTGAAAAGTGGACTATAGCAGAGGGCTGTTTTTGCGGTCCTCATTGCCTAGTCTCTGATTAACCCTTCGGGGATAATAGTCATTATATGTATGTATGAGACAGGCAATGAGGACCGCAAAAGCATTTTTTTTCCACAAATTTTCGTTGAACCACATTGACGTGATGGTTCTATGCCGCTATTAAATAAATGGTAGCAGCAGCAACACACTCCACGTCAATCTTGTACGCTTGCCGTTCGACGACTACTACGGACAATTGTGTGGACGCTTGCACGATGATCGTGCTGGTGATCGAGGCGAATATAGACGATCACACGATCGGCGAACTTCGCCGACTGTGTAGTGGCAGCATAACACTTCACCACGGCGCTCGCGCGCTGACTGGCACAGAACAAACAGATCGCTCGCTCGGGAATTCGGGATTGCCGCGCGAACGTAACCGTTTTCCGTCGCAACGACGATAATTACGAGCTAAAAATTTACAGCGTAAGACTTTCACTATTATTAAATATCACAAAAAAAGTGATTTAAATGTTTAATAAATATAACTCCTATCTTTAAATAAAGGCGTATTTCCTTATTTTTTGTTTGAAATTGTTGCTAAAATGTAGTAATTAAAATAATATTTTTAATGGGACAAGAATAAGAATGCTTTACTTTACCGGCCTGTAAATTTACAAACCTAAAGAATATCGTAAGTAGACAGGCGTTCAATATCCGTCCCAAAAGAATGTCGTAAGTAGTCTAAGTTTAATTTTAGCTCCCATAAGACAGCTGTAAGTAAGTTAAGGTGCTTATATATGAACCGCGTAAGTAATGATGAATTGCAATCACCCGTTTGAATTTTGCTGTAAGTAAATTAGTATTAAAAACATTATATTTACGACAAATTTAGCATCAAAATTTTTCAAAAATAATCCCTTGAAATGAAATTTTTGTCATCGTAGAGACACGAAACCCGGACCATTCGACGCAGTATTTTTTTCTGATTCTAACTGTGTGCTTAGTCTACTTACGCCATTTTTGCTACTTACAGCAAATACGTTTTCCCCCATCGATATGCTTTAGGTACAGACTAGGTAAGACCATAAGAACTGTGCGAAGGAAGAACCCAAGAAACACCAACTGAAAGGGCTTCAGAAAGGATCTCAGGCGGGAACTAGATGGTCCATGCTGTAAACTTAACTCAGTTGTGGACATAGAGTTTGAAGCTGACAGACTCACAGACGCACTGATGACGGTCTGGCACAACAACATTTGGATATATACCCAGAACATGGAGACATGTTAAGGTAATATACATACCAAAACCAGGTAAACCAGATTATGAAAAACCCAAAGCTTTTACGCCAATAAGACTCCAATCTTTTCTTCTTAAGACCTTGGAAAAGATAGTAGACAAATTCATCAGAGCGGGACCGTTAAAAAAATTCCCACTTCACGGACTTCAATGTGCGTACCAGCAAGGGAAGTCAACAAAAACCGCTCTCCACCATGTGGTGAGCCGAGCGGAATTAGCCTTGGAGAACAAAGAGATCTGCGTCTACACATTCGTAGACATTGTAGGTGCATTTGATCGCACAACCTTTGACTCCATCAATGTGGCAGCCAGAGATCATGGCGTGCCACAACCGATCTGCAAATGGATTGAATGCATGTTAAAGGGTAGAATAATCTACTCAGAACAGCTTGGGGACAGATTACTCGCTCAAATAACTAGAGGGTGCCCGCAAGGGGGGGTCCCCTCTCCTCTGCTTAGAGCCTTGTAGTTGATTCAATCATAGTGTAACCTCCCCCCCCTCAATTATTTGCTATACCTTAAATCTAAACCTTTTCCACCTATATGCCTAGCTACCTTATAATGTATACACACATCTTCGCCGCTTTTACCTTAACTTAACTTATTATCTAATTCTTAAACTAATTAACCTAATTTATCTACAATCTAATGGTTGTGTCTGGAGTTTTGTAGAGTGTGTAGCATTTGTATGAAGATGGAACCTTAGCATAGCTTAATTCTATTTGCAGTGAATTTCAGTCAAGCAATGTAATATTATAATAACTACTATTTTGGCCAGATCGTCTAGTGAACCCTCCGTTGTTAACCGCATTTAAGTAACTCAAGTTCTTTCGTGAAAGTTTAGTAATTGGCTTATCCCTGTGTTAAATTATTTTCTCCTGACCTAATTACCTACCAGTCTATAAATCATAACATAAATATGTGTAGCCTAGCAATGACTCCGTCTGAACTGTGACCTAAATCCTTCACTGCAGCTGCGGGGAAGATTAGTAGCCACTCAAAGGTAATCAGATGATAGCTTAGCTTGTAGGTATTATTATTTATTATCAGTAGTATGATGCATAAGAAGCCTGGTGCAATTTATATAAAGGTTTAGTGGAATTATAAAAGTCTTGTGGAAATATAGGAGCTCCATCCTCGCCCCCTATCGTGCCATTCAACGCATTCGTCCTTCAGGCCCCGCCACTCCAACTTCATCTTATAAAGAGTCATCACAACTTATGACTTATTTTCTCTCATATTAGGAAATATATGTTAGCATTTTAATTATCTTTATTCCTCATAAATCAATAGTGTTTACCCCAAGGCTGGCTATCATCCAAATATCCTTCTCACATTAAGAAGTTAATTGTTTAATGCAGTAACTATGTCTTATGAATTTACTTTTAGATATCTTTGACCTTCAGGAAGTGAACTTAAGTTAATTACTTTTCCATTAACTTCCTCCCTTTGTCTCTCAGACTGAGTGGTTAATTTGATAGACTACTAAATCATAGTCAGTATACTTTTAGTAGGTAGTTAATTATCCCTGTTAATCATTAAATCAATTACATTTAAAGTTATCTTTTACTCACTTTAATAGCTGTAAATTAGACGGTACTAGGTATTAGTCTTATTGATTTAGATTGTTCCCATCAAATATTTCTATGTTTCAGATTATTAGAGTTAAGTACTTACATATCTTAAGAGGTCTATTCAAATGGTATTAGTAGACCATTGTCAGGCTAGTTAGCTGGTTGTTATCAATCAATTATTTCTATGTTTCAGATTATTAGAAGCTCATAGCTTGCAATGTCTTCTTTCAACGACTTATCCTAGGTTCTAAACTGGTTTTAGTTGTTCACTTTGTATCAGCTTATTTTTGCTAATAGGTATCGGATGTAAAATTTTCCATACTTGAAGAGTGTAGCTATTTTAAGGCCGTATTGTACCTCAGGGAAAGCTAAAAAATGCCTGTTTGGTCATTTCAGTATTCGAAATCAAACATCACAGTACGACTAAGCTTATTTGCTATAACTTTTTAGTATTTTTCTTGTAATAGGAAACCAGTCTAGACTTTTAGGTATTCCAAAGAAATGATGGTACGATATTATCATGCTTCTATTAATTATTTAAAATGAATAATTAATTGGTAACAACTTTAGGGAAACAATTAGAATTTTATCGGCCTAAGGTAACAGATTACTTGCCCAGCTAGGACCCACATCACTTCATCATAATTTTATTTAGCGCCGTAACTTAATTATCCCTACCTTATTAGTCTGAATTAATAACTAACCATATATATATCCGCCTACCTATAGACTCCTACAACTTTCCTCACTTGAAAAGGCCTATATTTTGTCGAACTAACAGTCCCTTTTGTGTACCTTGCAAACTAGGCCAAGCCTCATTTAATTTAAATTCGTGGTGTGTGGTGAGAGTCGCATTGCCCCTGAAAGCAACTAACTCCTAAATGTTCTATCAGTCGAGCCAGTATACTCAGTGTGTTATTTTCCTATCACTACACTGTATGTATGGAGGTAGACTCGAGATTGGACTGGGTCATACGGGTCTACCTCCAGCTAAATGGTGTCTGACCTATCTTCAACTTTCACTAGGGAGACAACTGTCTCTCCCCCATTACTCCGTCGAAGATAGTGTATTGTTTAGCGTAATGATGTAAAACGCCGATCTTATTAAATACAATCAAAGATCATCCAGACCGAAGTCTGTTGAAAGGTACATAGGTTTTCGTTGCCACCGTTATGCGTTTCCGCCGATGTACCCCGGAATACTTCATTCCGTTAACGGATTCGAGTTGCGACCGCAATAGTTTACATTATTAATCACTTTCAATTTCACAAATCTTAATTAATATCGCAGCTCGAATATCACTTAGCGCACTATCAAAGCTCGGACGCTATTTTTCCCGTATGAGTAGTACCGCACTCTTAAGTTGGACCGCACCGCCGACGTCCCAAAATTGAATGCCCGCTAATTTTCCGCCCTTTTCCCAAGCATCTTCACTTTCGCGCCACACGCCTTCGACATTTTTCCGCGCGAGACCGCTTTTCTTCCCTTCAACCCATCGCTAGCCGCTTCCCCGATGCCCCCCCGCCTTCGCGTCGCGCCACGTGGAGCTATCATCCGACCTCTCTTTCTGTCTTTTTCTCAACCTCTCGCTCGCTCATTGCCGCTTTCGCCGCGCAATTCTAAAATTTTTCCATAATCTAACCAAATCTCGTCCGACAGCCAATATTTCATCGTTGAATATCTAAATGTAGCCTTCTATTAACAATTCCCTCTTAATAATCCTCCACTTAAGCCAATAATCCTATATTTTGGGAAATTATCAAAAGTTCCGTATTCCGACCATAGATGGCGTCCGCCCGTAGGCGAACCACTTCCCCGACCCCAGAGCAGTCCCCGCGAAACTCAAAATAAAATACGGTCCTAGTCAAGTTCACAACCATGACTCCCACTAGACGCCGCCTACGTCGCAAGGGACGCGCAGAGCAGTCCCCGCGAAATTCAAATTAAAGAAGTCAAACTAGCAACCTTATGCGAAGCTCAAGCAAATAACTCACGCCAGACGGCGCCCATGTCGCAAGGAGCACACAGAGCAGTCCCCGCGAAGTTCAAACCAGAGATAAAGCGTTAGACCACGGACCATTATTCTAAACCAGCTTATCATTCCCCTTTTCATGCTTATTATATTAATGGTGCCACACATCAATACCCATGTTAGTGCTACTCCCACACATTCCTTACTAACGGACGGATACCATTCATTCTGTACCGTTACAATAGCAAAACTGAACCAAGGACCACTATATACGGTTGGATAAGCGGATGACCCTGGTCATCACAGTCAGTGGAAAGTTTCCCTCCACGGTATAGGAGCTAATGCAACGTGCCCTATGTTTGCTGGAAGATTGGTGTAATACCAATCATCTATCCGTACACCCGGGGAAAACAACCGCTATCTCCTTCACTAAAATGAAAAACCTCACGAAACTGGGAAGCCTAAAACTTCTCGGCACCCAGCTTCCCTGATCCACAGAAGTGAAATATCTAGGCATAACAATGGATAAAGAACTTACCTGGAAACAGCACATGGACACGACCGTTACCAAGGCCTATAGGGAGTACTCTTAAATTTCCTAGAACAAAATACCCTATATTCACCAAATTCACAAAATAAGCTTTTTTAGAATTATAGAGACTACTTCCGGAAAAAAGGAGAATGTTTTTTTTGGTCCAAATAATCAAAGTTTGCCCCCAAGCTTGCCACATGTTTCGTTTGAAAGATCAGCTCATGTACAACATTTTCTTCTATGGAATCGAAAAAATTTGTCCCGCAGAAATCTAGATATTAGCCAATAAATAAAAATAAAAAAGCTCATGTTTTACTTTCTATGCACATACAGCAACCTTTTTTAGAACAGATATTTAGCTAGCACGCGAGTTTGCCGAACCAGGTACCTACCTAGAATGAACAGCGATCCTTTGTCATTACGACGGCAAGGCAACTTAGCACTTTATTTGCATAATATCAGCGCAGTCCTTCTTTAACGCTTCCCGCTTATTGTTGTGTACTGTGCGATTATTTTCTGTGGATTGCTCTTTTAAATCTTTTAAAAACATTTCTTATTGTGTGTTGCGATGGGTATATAATAGAAGTCACAGGACCTCATTAAGCCGTTACATCTGATGCTACTATTTTAAAGAATTTAGTAAATAATAACAACGGCGTGTTTAACTGGTTCTACCAAGAAGGAGACGTCCTTATTTTAGATAGAGGTTTTAGAGATGCTGTGCCCAATGTGGAAGCTTGCGGCTATGATATCCATATGCCCAAAACGGTTGAAAGAGGCGCAACTCAATTATCGACGGCTGATACAAATAATTCTCGTTTAGTAACGATTTGTCGATGGGTCGTGGAAGTAGTGAATGGCCGCATCAAGAGAGATTTCAAGATATTCAGACAGGAGTATTTCAATAGAACTCTTCCTCATATGCAAGAATATTTTAGGAATGCTGCGGCCATTACAAATGCCTTCCACGACCCAATCATTGATAATGTAAACGCCCCTGCTTTTGTGGAAAGAATCAACAACAGAATCATTATTGAAAATCGTCTGGCGCAATATGTGTATGACCATAACCTCAACAGCCGACGAGTTCAGTTTGAAAATATGTCTGCCGAAATACCCGCACTAGGAGATTTTCCGCGACTGTCTGAGGAAGAACTATTATGTTTGCATTAGGGACTTACCAACTAAAACTGGCCAGGAGTTATTACAGCGAACACGCCCGTAATGGTGTTTATACCATACAAGTATACAGAGACAACGTCTATTTGAATAATTTTTTAAATAATTATGACATCGCTGGCAATAACTTCTGATTATTAAGAGGGAAAATACAATCTAGACATACTCGTAGCCGGACTTATCATACATATATACTTGTAAACTCAGACAATCGCGGGTTGGAAGCTATAAATAACTATTACTGTTCTTCTAAGAGTGGAAGACGTACTGTAGGCACATGCGCTCACATAATGTCTATTGTGTGGTTCTTAGCGTGGACACGTTATACCGATATTGACCATCCAGCACAGTTTCTAGATAGTATCACCATAGATGAAAATGATTTATAAAACCACTGTTTGATTGTTAGATGATAAATGTTTTCAAGAACATATGGTTTTTATTTATATAGCCTTTGTACCTTTCATTATGTGTACGTATAATATATTTTTAAATAATGTAAATCTAACCCGACCGAGAACCAAACCCGGATCACTCTGTTTTCGTCTAAATCACTACTCTATCATGTCACTGTTGTGTCGCCAATTAGCTATAGCCTGTAAAATAATAATATTTTTGATCAATAAAAGCTAAAAATGCCATGCACTAAAATAATCCTAACTAAAATAGGTGTTTTGAATAACTCAATATAACTTTAAAACTATGGGTTCGATTTTGATGCGTCTTTTCACATATACTAAGTCCGAATGCGTAAGTCGATCCACAGTGGTCTCAAAACTGGGGGCTGCAAAAAAAATTTAGACCAGGGCCTATAGTAAAAAGAACATTCTCCTTTCAAAATTCACTCAAAAACAAAAAAGTCATAAAACACTTAGAAAAATTTCGACAAAAAACTTCAAAAAATTAAAAATTCTAAAACTTAAAATTAACACATATTAGACCAAAAAATACATAAAAAAAACATTTTCAGAAAAAAAATTATAATAAAATTCTTAGTAAAATCAACTTTAAAGGACAATGTTCTGCGCCCATACATTGTTAGCCTAAGAACCAACAATTATGAAATATTCTTTTCTAGGTTCGAAATTGCAAGTAAATAACTATAAAAACAAAGATTTTCGACGGACACTCCTGAGAACCTAAATATTAGGAAATCTTATAATTATTTTAAGGTTATGTTTAATTAAAGAATTTGAAAAGTGTTGTTGCACTGTTTTGTTTTATTTGCCAAAACTTATGCACGTTCACTAACACTTAAATAATTCATCATTATTTCACATTATTCGACAAAACACAAATTATAGAAAAATAAACAAAACTGCAGACATGACGCTTCACTTTCCCGCCAAGAAGTCCAGAACTAAATTTTTTTTTCTTGACCATGGATACTAGTCATTCAGTCGTATTATTAGAGTTCATTGATTATGCTAACTGATGATAATGATGAGTGATGATAAATATGAACGTTAAATGATATTCCCCCCAAAACCCCTTGAGTAAAGATGTGGGACTTTACTGAGATCTCGCACGGACTTCTTGAGAGAATTTGAAAAGTGATGTTACACTTTTTTGTTTTATTTGCCAAAGAAACTGCACAACCAGTGTTGCCAGATCTTAGAGCCAGTATTACGTAATAACTACCAAATTCCGTATGAAATCCGTATGAGAAGTTTTATTTTATTGTAATGCACAAAACAAGTTATACACATGTAAAATACAAACAAAAAATATTTTATCTTAAGGTCTAAGTTGAAACTCTAAGGTATGTATGTACATACAGTGCGACATAAAAGAGTAGAAATTAAATAATCCAGAACTAAATTTACTCATTTTTTGGCAACATTGATTATCTGTCATTAATGTCAAGTGGTTGTTCAACTCTGTCCGTGGTTACGATATAAATTGTTGTTTTAGTGATATTTCTACATTCCTGGATTTAAAACACTGATAACATGATTATGACTGTCCATGGCGGTTCTCGTAACATAACATAATTATAAGGTTTTTTTTGCGAAGTTTGGCACAATTTCAAGACGGAACTTTGTTACGTAATCTGGAGGGTATTTACCAACGTACAGCAGATTATACTGGTAAGTAAGTTATAAAAGATGTTGAAAGTATAATTATCTAAAATACGCCTATGCGCAATCGGCTAAATTCCGTGCAACAATCAGTATTTTTAAATATTTTTAAAAGTTTTGGGGTTATAATATTACAAACAAAAATGTTGGTTATTATAGTTCGACTCGAGAATCTTGAACTTTTTAATTTATTGGGACATTTTATGAAGTGTTAAGGGATAGAATGTGGTAAGTATAGTAAATTATGTCGGTTGGCTTTTGAATCGAGTCGCCTGAATTTGAAGAAACTAACACTGTGGGGGGGTCTAAGGGGTTCTTAAATAAAGGCTTATTAACATTTTAGCTGCAGCTGTTGCGGTAAAATATTTAAAAAACTACTTTAAAGTTTTGTCAAAATCAGCTATAATAACGAAAAATTACACGTTTTTTGGGTAATACAATACCATATTAACAGAACCGAAGTGTGGGGACGGGGGGGGGAGCGCAGCCCCCCTGCAGGTTTTTGTAACTTTCCATATTTTTAAAAAAGTAACATAAAAAAAGAAGTACCAACTAAATGCAAATTAATAGCTCAATTAAGGCAACTTATTGGCTATGATGGAAGCCGCGAGCATTAGCGAAACTTGAAGAGTATCTGGATTTTAATTTATTAGTTTTATATCTAAATAAAAATAAGTTATGAACAATGGCTGTTTTCATTACTACATACAAACTACTCAAATTAATTATTTTGACGACCTCCGTAGCCGAGAGTAGAGCACTCCGGACTTGGCGTCGCCATCTCTGAGGTCCTGGGTTCAATTCCCGGTTGGGTTAATGTAGAAAACCAACTTTTCTATATTGTCTAGGATCTGGGTGTTGTGGTACCGTCGTTGTTTCTGATTTCTATAACACAAGTGCCTTAGCTACTTCCTTTATATCAGAGCAATGTGTAAGTGATGTTTTCCAATTATATGAACATATTAAATAAAAACAAGTATCAAGACCAATTTGCTCGACCTATCAGGGTTGCTATGTTAACGACAACAGCGCCCTCATTTAATTTCTACTCTTTTATGTCGCACTATACTTACAACTACACACATCAAAAGTGTCTAGGGATCAAGCATTTTTATGCGGATTTCTTGAGATTGAGATGTGGCTTTGTAATATAATTTATGATTTTATAAATTTATATGGATCCTTTTTGGTGCATTTCATAATTTGAAACAGGAACTTTCAATCAATTTCTAGTAAAAGATGAAAATCAGCTGTCAATATTTTCCCTTTAAAAACATACAACGCATTGAAGACATTATTAGTGCTACTGTTTCCCTACTACTGATTAAAACCAACGTTATTATGGAGCGGCGACGTCATTTAAGCAGGGAAGAAATGCTCAGAGCCGTGGGAATGATAGAAGCTGGTTCCCGGCAACGTACTGTGGCTTTAGCTCTGAATACAAGTCAGAGTGTTATCAGTCGACTTTGGACACGTTACCGAAGCACTGGTACCGTGGCTGAGCGCCATGGAGGACGGTATCGCTGCACCACACGGAGACAAGACCGATACATTCAAATCACAACTCGAAGAGCTCCAACAATAACCGCCATGATGTTAGCCGTGAGGCTTCATCACTCTTCAGGGAACTTAATTAGCGACCAAACAGTCAGAAACCGCTTGCATGAAGTGAACCTTCATTCCCGAAGACCGCTAAGGGTACCACCTATAGCAATGCACAATCGTAGGATTCGATATTAATGGGCTCTTGAACACAGAAATTGGGCAGAAGAACAATGGCGTTTCGTGTGCTTTTCTGATGAGTCTCATTTTGGTATGAGACCGGATACAAGACGTATACGATACTGGAGAACCCCTGGACGCCAACAGCGATTAAAATCCTGCCAGGAAGTCCATCCTTATAGTGGTGGAACCATCATGGTATGGGCGGGTATTTGGATCGGCGGAAGAACTGAGTTGATTTGGATCAGAGGCAACCTCAACGCTCAAATTTATGCTGAGACGATTGTATCAGACGTCATCGTTCCTCTACAAGTGCAAATCGGTCCCTTATTTCAGTTAATGCATGATAATGCACGACCGCACACCGCAAGAGTTGTAAGACAGACTCTCGCCGCAGCTAACATCAATGTCATGCCCTGGCCTGCTCAGTCGCCAGACTTGAACCCGATTGAGCATGCATGGGATATGCTACAGAGAAGAGCTCTGCCGAATATGGAGATATGGATGGATGAAAAAAGGTCTTCTTGCGACTGGATACCCAGTCGCAAGAAGACCTTTTTTTGTTGTTGCAACGAACATGGGCGGCCATTCCACAGCGTGATTTGGATGAACTCATTTTGAGTATGCCAAACCGATGTTCTTGTGTTGTTAGTGTTCGCGGTAGAAACACGGATTATTAATTGTTTAAGGTACCCAATAAAATTTTAAAGAAAACTGTTATTTCAGTCTTTTTTTCGAACTTTAATGCTAGTGGTTCAAATGTCAAAAATCCCTTTATTAGGAAAATGGCAAATTTCTTTATTAATGCAAAGGTGACTTGGTTTATCGTTACTGTAGACAAACGAAAACACTTTATTTGATGAATCCTTAAAGAAAATTTTAATTAATATCAATCAGGAGAAAAGTTATTGCAAAAATATATGTTGATCCCTAGACACTTTTGATGTGTGTATATATAACTACATATATCAATGAAAGTAATAAGATAATTAATAACGGCAAAAATACACTAAAACAATATGGATGTCAGACATACACAAATAATTCATAACAAAGTGTTTTACGTCTTGTTTGCACTAACACTAAATCACACCATTAACTCTCACTGGCTCTCATTCTCATATTAGCCGACCAAGAAAATACTTTTATAAATCTCAATGGGAATCCTCAAAGCCATAATTTTTACTACGCAGTAATTGCTGGTTCAGTTCTGTAAAAATCTATGAAAATTAAATAAGACTCGTTAGTTTACGCAGAATCAAATAAAATGTAACATATTTCTTAGGAATAATAAAAGCTATTAGTAGGTACTACTTATTAAAAGTTATTACTCATTAAAAGCATTTGCCTGAAATCTCCGTATAAAAATCCGTGTGTATTCATTGTCCGGTTTGAACATTGACATTATTTTACGGACAAATCCTCGGACAAATCCGTATATATGGCAACACTGTGTAAACGTCAGTCAGTGAGTGACACAGCACCGCAGGTTATTAAAATTCTCCTTACTGGAAAAGCAAAAGAATTTTAAGTCGACTAACGTTTTTAGTTTGAAATAAAATGCGATGTATCGTATTATAATGATGCTTGGAGTGTTTGGCACTAAGTATATCGAGTCAGCCATGCATGCATAATATTATTAGGTTTGTTTGTACATATTATAAATATTTTGGTCACAAACCTTTAATTCACTGGCTGAATGCACTGAACTCTCAATTACCCAACCCATAGTTAAAAAAATGATACTCAATATTAATGTCCAAAAATTATTTTTAATAATGGTTACACAACTAAAAGTGTCCGCTAAAATCTAAATACTGTTAAATGTCTTAAAAATAAGCTAAGAATTATCATGTATGTCATGTTTGTGTTGGTTTTGTTCTTAGGCTAACTTTAACAATGTCCTTTCGACAAAAATTAAAATTCGCTAAATCTAAAATTTTAACAGCGGCTGAACTTCTCACAGTTCGCCAAATTGTTTTTGTCCGTTTTCGTCCGTTTTTACTTGTTTTCAGTTTTTAAAGGAGACCTTTCCTCTTCCCATACAACTACGGCCACTCATGTACCTAAGATTCAAAGGTACCAAAATGTAGGAAAAAAATCGTAGTTTCCAGAAATATATGTATTATATTTTTTATTATAATTGTACCACCTAAAAATATCATTAGAAAGGTTTGACGGCTTGCAACATTGGATTAATTTAACTGGCAAGCATAACTCTCTCGCTGTCGGGTGCGTTTCGTTAGCTTACTTATAGGCCAACTAATTATTAGATAAAAGCCATAGAGTAACTTATTTTAACATAAACATAACCTGTTTTTAGCAAAAACATGATAAATAGTAACAAAAATAAGTGTTTTAACTGTTTTGATTTACGAGTATTTTGTGCGTTTGATTATTTTGAGAGTGACAAATATTAGTAGACCGACTATGTGAGTTTATAGAAAACCATATAATCTAAACTAGGTTTTGCACCTATTGATTATCCATTGTGAGATATTATATAAAATAACTTAATTAATGGCTTCGCGTTTAGCATTAAGCCAATTTCAAGTTTATTTATTTAATTATTTGGCACAGTTACAAGATACAAATCACGACATTTGTTAAACAAATAAATTAAAAAATAGATTAATTTGCATCTCTATAACAACTATGCACAACATGCAAATGAAATTTTTTAAAAAATAATAATTGTGTGGCCTATTAAGTGTAACAAAGTAAGACACAAAATAACAATATTGTTAACTAAATATTAAACAAATATGTTTTGAACCATTAGGACACATCTATGTTATTTGCAAGCACACATAAATTATCCGGATCTTTAATAATTTTTACAAATGCATTGGGACTCTGGAAGATAATATCTAGTTCTTTACATAATAAATTATATTGTCTACAAAAACGCACTAGTGGATTATTTTGTGACACATTATTTTTTGCAGAAGGTACTACAAACAGATATTGCTTTCGATTAGACCTACTAGTGACCTTCAGCGAAACATGGCTCAAAAAAGTGGTATCAATTTTGGAATTAACCATTTTGTATAATATTAGAAGGTCACTAACCTGACGTCTCACGTAAAGTGTATCCAAATTAAAATGCTCTAGCCTATCCGAATAACTCAACAATGTTTTGCGTAACCCCAGTTTTGAAGCAAGTCCTCGCACAAACCGTTTCTGCATCGCTTCTATCCTATTAATATGATTTGCATAGAACGGTGACCATATTACACTGCCGTATTCAAGTATACTTCTTACCAAACTAGTATACAAAATAATCATACTACGAGTCTGTTTAAATGGTTTTCCAATTCTATATATAAAACCCATCATTCGCTTTGCCTTTAAGGTAATTGTTTCGTAGTGTACTCTAAAGGAAAGTTTAGAGTCAAACCAAACGCCCAGATCACGCACCACATCTACACGATTTAGCTGAATTCCCTGTACCATATACGACGACGGGACGAAGTTCCTTTTTTTTGTAAAAGTGATAACCTGACATTTTTCAACGTTAAGGCTCATATTATTTTCTTCACATCAATAAGTCAAGGTATCGATATCGGATTGCAAAATGATACAATCATCGGTAGAATAAATTCTACGATAAATTTTGATGTCATCCGCAAAAGCCAAGCATTCGCACTTGAGCTTATTCAAGAGGTCGTTTATGAACATCAAAAAAAGTAATGGTCCTAGATTTGATCCCTGTGGAACGCCAGAATCTGCGGTAAATGGAGAAGACTCATAACCACTGACTGTCACAAGTTGCGTGCGATTAAGCAAGTATGAATGCAGCCACCGCAGAAGCGAACCGTGGATACCCAAATGCTCAGCTTTAATACACAGAATCGTATGATCGACGCGATCAAACGCCTTGGCGAAGTCAGTATAAACTGAATCTACTTGTCCTGACTGATCAAAGGTGGAGCTGAGATAATGCATGTAACTTAGAAGATTAGTAGCAGTTGATCGAGATTTGACAAATCCATGCTGATGGGGGCTTATAACGGACTTCAGGTGTGAGTAAATGTGATCATAAACCAGACATTCAAAAACTTTAGCAAAGCAATTAAGTATGCTCATTGGCCTATAATTAGTGACACACACCACAAAAAACCAGTAAGTATGACAATTGTCATATTTTCGCCCTTTATTTGCACGTTTCGTTTCATGTTTACGATTTCTTAAACCATATTATGTGACTTTTTATTTTCCAAAAAAATACTAGTTGCGGCGTGTTTTAGAGAAAAATGATATCATCAGAGGCTTTTGCATAATTAATAAGATATTTTAAAGTAAAGTGTACCGCGATACATTTTGAGCCGAAATGGAAAGGTCGCCTTTGAAATGGCAGCTGCCGAACGTCGCCAATTACGTGACGGCCCCCCCGAACGCAGTGCTACGCCCATCCTGGTCTGTCAGAGGCAGGAGAAGGTGAAAGATGTTCCGACTTTCATGGAAGTGGTCGGCCATCTCTGCTTCCAGATCAGGAGGGCGGTGACTGCGGGGAAGTCCGTCATAAAAGCCCATAAGGAGCTCATTGTCGTAGCCGCAAATGAGATCGAGAATTGTCTAGACCTACTGCCAACTTTATGTCAACCCGATCAACAACCTAGCGACCAAAGTATACGCGAGCTTAGTGATAAGCTCGACAACGGTATGGACGCGGTTCTCAGCGTACAGAACGAGATGGCAAGCGAGGTTCGACGAGAAGTCTCACAGAAGGTTGACGAGCTGTTAAAGCAGGGTGAACGTCTCGAAGACCTCGTGCGCCTCTCTGGCAATATGTTGTCGGCCGCGCTCAAGGAGCAACAGCAGAACCCGTTGGCACATAGCTCGTTGTCCGAAGCCCAAATAGCCTCCAAAATTCCGACCCCTACCCCTATCCCAACCTATGCTAGTATCGCCGCAAAATCCTTGCCCCCTTCTCCTGAAACCTTTCCCGCCATGATTGTGTCCTCTTTCGATTGTACCCTTAAGCCTCCGGAAGTGATGTGATGTTGAAGCGAAGCTTGGAGAGAAATTATGCTCAGGATGGTCAGTCGTAGAATGGATACTTTATTTTATTTAGTGATCATATATATTACAATTATTATATTTACAAACATAGGTTGCTTAACTTAGTCACTTACGCAAAAGAGAGAGGAACAACGGGTGTCTCATTCACCCGCGGTCGCTATGCAACGCGGTGCGGGGAACACGCGGCGCGGGGCTTCGCGACGCGGGGAAGTGCGGGCGGGGAAACACGCACGCGACAAAACTGGCGACGTTCGTTGCGCACGGCCATTTCGACGGCCGACAGACTACGGAGCGGACGCAGTGAAGATGCGTGCCGTGCGGCGTGCGGCGATGGCGATAACGTGGCGCTGTTACGAGTGATGTGTACACGCAGCTGAGAATGGTGGCGAAGAATGAAGATGCTGTTTGCATGCTGACGAAGCTCCATTCCTATTTCATTACGACAGCCCTTTTCAGTGCTATGTTCCTGTTTCATATCGATCTATTCTTATTTCATTATGGCAGCTCTTTTCAGAGCTATGTCCCTGTTTCATATCGAAAAGGCTTCCGTCTGACATTCTATTAAATGGATTTGCTTTACATCTTCTGTGCTTGTTATTGTGAGTGTGCGGCTACAGTGCTCCCCCTCAAGCGAAGCGTACAGGTGGCTTGACGACTCGGCCGGATGTGGTTCGCTTATCTGCCGGTTGTGTCGTCTTGCTGCGGCTTGGTAACGGTGTTGGTGGTAAAATGGTAACTGTTTTCTGTATGGGTACGTCGAAGTTGAGTTCTTGTTCTTGTAAAACGTATGCGAGCTTCAACCGGTCTATGGATATGTTTGCTTCACGGTGAGGTAGCTTGATGGTAAAAACTTTGCTGTTCCGATCCATGACTTGGTAGGGACCTTCATATGGTGGCTGTAGTGGCTTTTTCACGGCATCTGTTCTGATAAACACGTGCGTGCATGTACTAAGGTCTTTATGCACAAACATATGTTTATTGTTGCTATGGTGTGAAAAATCTGCAGTCGGCTTGTTTGCTTGAATGGTGTCGCGCAATCTTTAGACGTAGGTATAATCCATCGCAGTAGGTATGTTAGTACTTGCGGTAAAAAATTCGCCTGGCAATCGCAAATGGTAACCGTAGGTAAGTTCGGCTGCGCTGACTGCCGTGTCTGTGCGTAAGGCTGCTCGTAAGCCTAATAGAACTGTAGGTAGTTCATCTGTCTACTTAGTTGAAGCGGCGACGAGTCTTGCGCGTAATGCGTTCTTGAGTGAGCGGTGCCAACGTTCGACTATTCCGTTTGCCTGTGGGTGATAGGGCGTTGTACGTGTTTTCGCTATTCCCATTTCTTTCATTAGGTTGGTAAACAGCTGACTCTCGAATTGTCGACCTTGGTCACTTGTAAGGGTTTCTGGGCAGCCGAAGCGTGTGATCCAGTGTTGGTAGACGACTTTCGCTACTGTGTCTGCTGTAATGTCGTCCGTAGGTATTGCTTCGGGCCATCGGGTCGCTCTGTCTATCATCGTGATTACATAACGTTGGCCGTTTTCTGCAGTAGATAATGGGCCAACGATATCGACATTCAAATTTCGGAATCTGTCAGCTGGCGGGAATGATGAAATAGGTGAAACTGTATGACGTTGTATCTTGCTCTTTTGACATGGAATGCACGCTTTTGTCCATTTGCCGATGTCTGCGTTCATTGATGGCCAAAAGTACTTCTTTGCGACGAGCTTGCGTGTAGTACGGGTGCCGGGATGACTCACGTTGTGAATAATGTTGAAAACTTGCCATCTATGTTCTGTAGGTATATACGGGCGAACGTAGGGCGTAGACGTTTCACAATATAGGTCGAGATCAGTGTCAGGGATAGTTATTTTCTTGATTGAGATGTTGCTTGAGTTTTGAGATGCTAGTTGCGATATGTTGCTGTCTCGCTCTTGCGCGTTGGCTATATCTGCGTAGGTTATTGTTTCCGGGCACGATATTGTTTCTATGCGGCTGAGTGCGTCGGCGACTACATTTACTTTGCCGCTTATGTGTCGTATGTCTGTGGTGAATTCGCTTATGAAAAGACATTGGCGAGTCCGGCGCGGCGTTTCGTTTGCCGTTTGCGTTTTAGACATAGCGTAGGTAAGCGGCTTGTGGTCGGTGAAAATAATGAGGTGGCGGCCTTCAAATGTTTTTCTGAAATGCTTGACTGCCATGTAGATAGCTAGTAGCTCTCTGTCGTAGGTCGAGTATTTCTTCTGCGCGGTTGAAAATTTCTTTGAGAAGTATCCTAATGGTTGCCATTGGTCGTTGTAATGTTGTTGTAGCACGGCACCGGCTGCGTTATCGGAAGCGTCGCAAAATAACGCGAGTGTCGCATCGTGGGATGGGTGTGCGAGTAAGGCAGCGTTTATAATGCTTGTTTTGCAGTCTATAAATGCTTCCTCCGCTTCGGTATTCCATTCGATGGTGGTCTTGTCGCGTTTTTTCGTATTGTGTAGGTACGAGTTTAATGGTGCTTGTATGGCTGCGGCGTTCGGAATATGTTCACGGTAAAAGTTTAACATTCCGAGAAAACGCCTGAGTTCTTCTATGTTCTTTGGCTTCGGGTACTCCGTGATGGCTTGGACTTCGTGCAGCGGTGGTTTTATGCCTTCTTGTGATACAGTGTATCCTAGAAACTGTACTTGCGTTTGGCCAAAGTTGCATTTGACCGGGTTTATGGTAATGCCATTGTCTTCCAGTCTGCTTAAAACCATTCGTAGGTGTTCTTCGTGCTGAGTTGGGGTTTCTGATGCCAGGAGTAGGTTGTCGATGAAAGGAAACACGAAGTGTAGCCCTCTTAGAACTTCATGGATGTACCGTTGGAAGGTTTGACCTGCGTTCTTGAGACCTGGGCACATTCGTGGAAATTCGAACAGTCCCATCGGGGTAATGATTGCTGTTTTCTCAATGTCCTCGTCACGTACTGCTAATTGTTGATACGCCCGGTTGAGGTCAATTGTACTGAATATTGTTTTCCCAGTGAGTTGATGTGTGAAATCCCTTATGCGTGGTATTGGGTAGCGATCGGGTTTCGTGACTGCATTAAGACGTCTGTAATCTCCGCAGACTCGTAGGTCACCATTTTTCTTCGGTACGATATGGAGTGGGCTTGCCCAAGGACTTTTGCTTGGTCTGCATAGCCCTTGACTGATCATATTTTCGAACTCGATTTTGACTTGATCGTAGCGATGTGGTGGAATAGGTCGAGCGCGGCAGTGAATAGGTTGACCAGTTGTTTCGATGAAATGTTCTACTCGGAGTTTAGGGTTGAGTTTCATTGAAGTGAGACGGGCGATACCGGGGTACTCTGATAGTATGTTGTGGTACGATTGTTGGACGTCGATGCTGCGTACTGTAGGTATGTCGGTGTAACGCCCACTGGTGTCGGTACCGAGCTTTGTTGTGTTGTCTATAAGTCTTCGGTTCTTCAAATCAACTAGTAGGTTGTGATGTTTAAGGAAGTCTGCTCCGATTATCGGTTTTGTAACGTCGGCCACGATGAAACGCCATTTATAAGGTCTTCGTAGGTTGAGGTCCAATGTCATTGTTTTTTCACCGTAGGTTGGTATGATGGTGCTATTGGCGGCGTACAGGGTAAATGGAAGAGGTTTCGCAGATGTTCCTTTTCGCTTCGGCAGAACGGAGATGTTGGCGCCGGTGTCGATTAAAAACGATAATCTGGAGCTTTTGTCGGTGACGAATAGGCGGTATGACTTTGTTCCGACGACGTTGGGTTCCGCCTCTGCCAACGTGTTTGCTAGTTTTCCGATGTTTCTTCATTGTTGAAAGTACATGGTGTTGTGCAGCGTTTTGCATTTTTCCCAAAGCGACGATGATAGTAGCAAAACGGTGATGGCGTGGCAGAGCGAGAACGGGATGGTCCGTCGCGGTTGCGAGACGGAGACGGCGAACGGCTGGTATTTCTTTCTCTTGCATTTCGATGTGGATGTTGTTGTGCGTAGTGATAGCGTGCATGTAGTGGTGGGCGAGGGTACGAGTAGTTGTTTCTAAATGCTCGGAGTTCTGCAACTTCTAAATGGAGTTTTCTTATCTCGTCGGCCAGGAACTGTATGTCGACGTGTTTTTCTTGCCGGGTTGATGACGAAACTGAAGCTATCGTGGAGACTTGACGATTTTGTTCCAGCATCTTGTCAGCAAGCTTGGCTAGCTCGTCCAGCGCTGTGTCGTTGCTAATCGCATCGCTAACGATGATCACCGAGTGCACGTGCGGTGGCAGGAGGTTCATCCACATCAATCGGAGTGTACTGTCAGGAACCTTGTTGCGTGCGAGGGTTCGCATGCGCCGTAACAACTGGCTCGGCTTCTGATCGCCTAGGTCCATGTCGGACAACAGTTTTTGTAGTTGCTTTCCATCCGATTCTTCATAGACAGAGATTAGTCGCTCTTTGATGATTGAGTAGTAGCGTTCGGCTGGCGGCTCGTAGAGTAGGTCGCATATTTGCTCTATGTCTTCTTTTTCGAGTTGTGCGATGACCATCTGCGCCTTTTGTGCATCGCTTTTCTTTAGTTCGCTAGTTGCGGCTTCGAAACTTATGAACCAGAGACGCGGACGATCTCGCCAGAATGGTGGTACACGCATAGAGAGTGCAATGCCGGAGACTTCTTGCAGGTGTTGTGCTGGAGAGGTTGGTGCTGCTGGTTCTTCGTTAGCCATTTTCTTCTTTCTGGATTGTTCTGAGTAGGGTCTTCTGTGTTCTGACTGGGGTCACCACTTTAGCGAGTGGGGTTGAAGCGAAGCTTGGAGAGAAATTATGGTCAGGATGGTCAGTCGTAGAATGGATACTTTATTTTATTTAGTGATCATATATATTACAATTATTATATTTACAAACATAGGTTGCTTAACTTAGTCACTTACGCAAAAGAGAGAGGAACAACGGGTGTCTCATTCACCCGCGGTCGCTATGCAACGCGGTGCGGGGAACACGCGGCGCGGGGCTTCGCGACGCGGGGAAGTGCGGGCGGGGAAACACGCACGCGACAAAACTGGCGACGTTCGTTGCGCTCGGCCATTTCGACGGCCGACAGACCACGGAGCGGACGCAGTGAAGATGCGTGGCGTGCGGCGTGCGGCGATGGCGATAACGTGGCGCTGTTACGAGTGATGTGTACACGCAGCTGAGAATGGTGGCGAAGAATGAAGATGCTGTTTGCATGCTGACGAAGCTCCATTCCTATTTCATTACGACAGCCCTTTTCAGTGCTATGTTCCTGTTTCATATCGATCTATTCTTATTTCATTATGGCAGCTCTTTTCAGAGCTATGTCCCTGTTTCATATCGAAAAGGCTTCCGTCTGACATTCTATTAAATGGATTTGCTTTACATCTTCTGTGCTTGTTATTGTGAGTGTGCGGCTACAACGTTGCCCACAATGCCACAAATAACCGAGAGTGTCCCCGTATCAAATCGCAGAACCAGACCTACCTACTAATAAATTAAACTTAAAATCCATAAAGTCAACTTCAACTTAACAACTTAAACTTAACCTAGCTACAATTTAACTCAGCAAATTTAAACTTAATTTAACTAAATCTCATTAATCAAAACTAGAAAACGCAAAGACGTCTTAAATAATTAATATTAAACTTAAATAATAAATAACAATAACTTCAACATATTAATTAAAATTAAACTTAAATAAACATATCAAATTAATCTAACTATCCTAACTAAAATAAAACTAAGTCACAAAAATCATCCTTAAAATTAAAAACTAAACACTGAAACCCTTTATAGGATCATGAAAATGGGGTGTGACAAAATTTCCCCCCAGTATATGTTCGAAAAGAAATTCAGTATATATGTCCCAACTAGGGATGAATGAAAACAAGGACCACCGTCTCCAGAGAAGAGCAGCCTAATCTGGTACACCGATGGATCCAAAATGGAGTCGGGTACTGGAGCAGGTATCTTTAGCAATAAAACTCAAAAACAAACTCAAAATTTCTTTATTCAATACCCTTAAAATAAGCATTTTGAATCGTCTAAATTTATTTGGATGGATGGGCAATACCCATTCAGGAAGTATTTTAGATGTGGAGAAGAACGGGCGCAAAAAACTCCACCGCTTTTAAATAATATAGAAGTAACGACATTTACAAAACATCATGTCGTTACCGAATTATACAATCAGTTATGAAGATAATGCATTAAGAAAAAATAATGTAAATATATTATTATAACCAGGCTGTTTTGTCTTCTAAATATTCTTTGAGTGTGTAATAACCTTTCATAAGTAAATAAGATTTTACATGATTCTTAAACTTATCTAAAGGTAAATCTAGTATAGTACTTGGTATTTTATTAAAATAGTTTATACCTTGCCCCAAGAAAGAGCCGAGAACCTTTTGTAACCAAAACAGTGGCATTACTAGTTTTGACTTATTTCTAGTATTGAAATTGTGTACATCACCGTGTTTAGAAAAAGTGATAATATTGCAACGCACAAAAACCATACAATTATAAATATACTGCGATGCAACAGTAAGAACACCAACCTCCTTAAAAATATTTCTCAAAGAAGTTCGCGATCCCAGTCTATAAATGGTTCTTATTGCTCGTTTCTGTAAAATAAATATAGTTTTAACATCAGCCGCTGTTCCCCACAAAAGGACGCCATACGACATGACACTATGAAAATAACTAAAGTAAACAGTCCTAGCAGTTTCAAAATCTGTTCATTGTCTAATTTTTCTAATTGCTTATGCTGCTAAACTGAGTTTGCTGGCCAAATTCGATATATGCGGATTCCATTGGAGTTTTGAGTCAAGGGTTATCCCTAGGAAAACTGTGGAGTCTACCAAATCTAGTTTAATACCATTCATTCTAACATCGGTTTGTTCGGTCTTGACATTTGGTAGTATAAATTTAATACATTTCGTTTTATTAGCGTTTAGCTGTTAATTATTCGCACTAAACCAACTGATTACCTCTAAGGGAGCATTGTAACATCGTCAAAATTATTCTTACATGTAGTTACATTACAAATGAGTGAAGTATCATTTGCAAACAATAATATCACAGAAGTTTTTTACAGAGAATTGCAAGTCATCAATATATTTCAAAACTAAAAAAGGGCCAAGAATTGACCCTTGTGGAACTCCCATTTTTACATGAGAACCGGATGACTTAATTCCATTAACGTCGACAGTTTGTGTTCAAAACTCCAAGAGCGTTCTGAGACTCCTCCCATGCATCAAATATATGTTTTATAAGAGCTACACCTGCGTCAGTAGTGGAACGACCCTTAGTAAAACCGAATTGCTTACTATGTAAAAGATTATTTAAGTTAAAGTATTCCACTAACTGTTCCAGAATAATTATTTCATAAATTTTACTAAGTGCTGGTAGTATTGAAATTGGTCGATAGTTACTGGGGTCTTCTTTATTTCCCGATTTAAATTTAGGTATAACCTTACTAAACTTCATAAGATCAGGAAAGATTCTTATCAACACACTTATTAAATATGTACACAATGACTTCGAACATAGTCAAAGCATGGGAAAATTCGCAACTGTATACCAGGCCGAAACTTTTGCAATTCTCCTATGCGCAAAAAAGTATTTAGAACTCGCCCCTAGAAAGCGAAACATATTCATCCTGAGTGACAGCCAAGCAGCACTCAAGTCACATAAATCGCTTCGGATCGACTCCAACCTTGTACTTGAAACCACAAAAGCTTTAAACAAGCTAGGTGGACACAACAGGGTGAGATTGATCTGGGTACCATGCCACATGGAAATCCATGGCAATGAGATGGCTGATGCTCTTGCCAGGGAGGGCTCAGGGACCGCATTTATTGGTCCTGAGACGCTTGTTTTTTTTTTTATTATTCACCAACGGGTAAGCGCTTGGCCTTCATCTTACCTGATGGTAAGTTACGATAAGGCCGAAGGTGGAAGCGCGCTTCACCCGGAATCCTCAAGCACTGAGGAGCTGTCTATCTTATCTCTAAACTATCGGAACACAACATTGCTATAAACATCGTTGTTATGGCGACAGACTTAGATAAGATGGTGGTAGCTAGCCAGGCGGACTTAACAGCCCTACCACCAACCAAACCAAGCATACAAAGATGTACCCCCCGCTAGGAATCGAACCCGGGACCTCTGGGTCTGAGACCGGTGGCTTAGCCACTAGACCACAGTGCGGTAAGATTGTTGCACTGTCACCGAGCACCATCATCAAGGCCTTTAAGGACCAAATCCAAAACATACATAAAACCGAATGGGAAAAGCTACCCGGCATGAAACACTCAAAATACTTCATAGGTAGAGACGCCCTAGGACGGAGTAAAATCATATGCGGAGGTAGCAAAAGGCAGGCACGAACAATCATCGGAGCCCTGACCGGGCACTATGCCACAAAACAAATGCTCCATAGAATGCAACTAGCAAAAGACAGCTTGTGCAGGGCATGTGGCAAGAAAACAGAGTCCATGCAACACTTACTGTGTGACTGTGACTCCCTTGCTAGGAAAAGAATGAGTCTCCTGAGATTAGCCTACCCGAAACCAGAAGATTTTAGGCTCTTCACCCTCATAGACATTGCCAAACTTATGGCAGTCGTTTTCACTGAGGAAACAGAGTGATAGGACGGGGTTGCACAAAAGAACCCAATGGGTCGACGTGCCGAGAAGGAAACCTCTGCAGGCTTTACTAAGATAAGATAAGATAAGATAAGAACCGTTAAGTGTTTGGGAACGTGCATAAGTGTTGGCAAATGAAACAAAACAGTGCAACATCACTTTTCAAATTCTCTCAAAAAGTCTGCGTGAGACCTAAGTAAAGTCTCACATCTTTACTGAGGACTCAAGGGGTTTGGGGGAACATCATATATCATTCATCATCTTAATCACCAATCATTATCACCAAGGCAAAAAAAGAAATAAAAAAACTAATGACTAGGTAGGCAGTAGGCAGTAGCCTGTTCCTTTACGGAACATTAAAAATTTAAAAAAAGTATCCTCGTCGTGGGACTTCTTGGCGGGAAAGTGAAGCGTCATGTCTGCAGTTTTGTTTTATTTTCTAAAATTCGTGTTTTTTCGAACACTAATGTGAAATAATAGTGGATTATTAACCGTTAAGTGTTTGTGAACGTGCATGAGTGTTGACAAATGTAACAAAACATCACTTTTCAAATTCTCTCAAGAAGTCCGTGTGAGACCTCAGTAAAGTCCCACATCTTTACTGAGGGCTCAAGGGGTTTCGGGAACATCATTTATCATTCATCATCATAATCACCATTATCATCAAGGGGGAAAAAAGAAATAAAAATACTAATGACTAGGCAGTATGGTCTCTGATCTTAGCCTGTTCCTTCACGGAACAAATATTTAAAAAAAAACTCGTCGTTCGTCTACCCGTTTACCTCCTGAGGACTTCTTGGCGGGAAAGTGAAGCGTCATGTCTGCAGTTTTGTTTTATTTTCTAAAATTCGTGTTTTTTCGAACATTAATGTGAAATAATAGTGGATTATTAACCGTTAAGTGTTTGTGAACGTGCATGAGTGTTGGCAAATGTAACAAAACAGTGCAACATCACTTTTCAAATTCTCTCAAGAAGTCCGTGTGAGACCTCAGTAAAGTCCCACATCTCTACTGAGGGCTCAAGGGGTTTCGGGAACATCATTTATCATTCATCATCTTAATCACCACTCATTATCATCAAGGGGGGAAAAAAGAAATAAAAATACTAATGACTAGGCAGTATGGTCTCTGATCTTAGCCTGTTCCTTCACGTAACAAATATTTAAAAAAAAATCTACCTTCTGACTGACTGACTGACGTGACCAGCGTTGCCGTTTCGGGTAATTTTACCCGATTTCTGGTAATTTAGGCTTCGAGCGGGTAATCTCCGGGTAACGTTCACTGCCGGGTAATTTTATTTTGGATAGTTTTGCGACCAAAACTTTACCTACACGTTTACAAAATATTAATTTACTAAACTTATTTGACTAGCCAAGTCAAATAAGTTTAGTAAATTAATATATGGGCTATGTTCCCTTTACCAACCTAATTAGGAAATAAGTGTCTGTATCATTTTCTGTCACCTGGATGAATGGAAATATTGGAATCCATTCAATTCAATAGGCTTGTATCCACTAAGAATAAATCGGGTGGACTGGCGTTTCAAATGATCAATTATAATAAGTATCTAAAATATTCATTAGGTATAAAAAATTGGGATTATTAATATTTTTAAAGAAAAAAATGGACAATAATACGCGTTCAGTCATACGACATTAAACGAAAATCAAAATCCGTGACGTTACGGCGGCCGTGCCAAATGACATTTTATTGTAGTGACATTTCTATAGAACAAGCTTCGAACGAAATAGATGTTAGGCACGGCGTGACGTCATTCACTCAAAATATGCGGCGGTCTTAAGTATTTTTGCGGTAAATTTAAATCGGAATATAAAAACGCAAAATAAATATTGAAAATGATCGATTTTTTCTTAAATATTGAATTTTTAGGATTAAATGTGTAAACAGGTAATATGATTTTGAAATTTAGTCAATTAGCCTATTGCTGCTTTGTTGATACGCGCCGTGAAGAATCTTTATTCTGTTTGTTCTGAAAAAAAAGGTTCCTACTTAACCACTCAAGCCACAAGCCATATTTGGTCGCACTTAAAAAACTCGCTATTCCGTCAGATCCCAAGCGGCCATATAAATTTCCGCGCTCTCCACTTGACTTTGTAGGTACCGTGTTTTGATACAATTAGAGACTAGTATGAACAAGGGCGATTATTTCGGTTCTGTGGTACATTTTATGCATCGTGAACGCAAAATTTAACATGAACTGCGTTCGATTGTTTTTTATTTTTTTTCCATCAAAATTTTTAGACATTTCGATTTCAAGACTGAAAGGTTTATATTGTTTCAGCAAAATTATGTACTTACTTATTTCAATTTTTTATAAGTACCTACATTTTTAAATGATTATAAATCATACGTAAAAAACACGTAATATAATCCAAAAAATTGATTCTTTCTTTTCTCAGCTTTAGGTAAGCTGAGAAAAAAAATGGAAGGAAGATAAAATTGAAATTTTCAATTGAAAACATTTGAAAATCAACAAGTATTAATAATTTCTGTTAATTTCATAAACGTACCGCATGTTGAAATAAACCGTTCCTTTTTTTAAAAAAACTACTGAACGGGTAATTTCGGGTAATTTTTTAATCCGCTCGGACTTTTTCTTGCGTGACTTGCGGCAACACTGGACGTGACGTAAAAAGTTTTTTTTGTTGTACACTACCTTTAGCTATGTTGTACACTCAAGAAGTCAAATAATAATTTATTAAACTGAAGCAGTTATTAATCTGAGACTCAAGCAAAGAGTAGAGTTCTAAATAAGTGCAAAACATAAAATTTACTGTCTCCTGACATTCAATCAAGTGGATAAAAATGTCTGGTAACGTTGACTTATTTACTACTCGCATGAGGAAGGCGACAAGAAAAATTCATTCAGTTAGTGACGCCTTGGTCAATGCGAAATTTGCCATTTGTAAGTAAGCCTTTGCTTCTTCCGGCATAAACATTTTTGTTACGATTTTATAATAGGTACAAAAATCACACATCAAAGTAGCTTTCTGTCTACCATTTATAATGATTAATTGAAGCTTGAAAGAAAGTTACTGTATCCATCATGTGTATGCATGTGTAGTCCATCTTAAGCATATATTATGGTTTTATTTTAATTGCTATTTTAGCACTACGTGATGAGGCAGTCTGGGGAGGCGGACTGTTTGTGTTCTACCATATATTTGCATACTTGGAAGATGCCAAAGAAAGGCTTAACATGCCTGACTATAATAAATTGTTTGTTCACAAATCTTTAAACAGGTAAGATTATGATTTCATTAAAACCATCCTGTTTACCCAACTAGAAAGCTAATCAGCTTGTCTTGCTTTAATAATAATAATAATAGAGAGAGACTCAAGAGACTCTCGCTAGACGGCTGGATCAAGGGCCAGATACAGAAGGCGGTACTTCTTGACACGGCACGCATCGTCAGGAGGTTCCTCTCTCTGCAGCCCTATCCACCGGTAGCTTGGGCCCTGCCCCGCTGCTGGCGGCACCCTAGGTTTAGGTTTTTTATAATGTTAAATGTTTTATTTTTTATAGTAGTTTTGTTTATTATTTTTATATGGGATATTATAAAAAACCTACACTTAAGAAAATAAATAAACACGTGAATAATAATAATAAAAACCAAACTGGCACAAACTAGTGGTGCTAAGCACTCTCTCTGGCAAAGACATATGGAAGAGCAAGATGCTACACGGGTACTATCAGGCTCTAACGGGGCCTGATGTAGATTTGCCTGCCTTGGTGAACTGGCTATAATTTGGTAACGTCTTTGGTGAAACCGATGGTTTTGTCTATGCCACTGAAGATGAAGTTATCAAGACGAACAACTACCGTAAATATATTATGAGGGACGGTACAGTTTTCAGTGTTGTTTAATGAACATGTGTTTGTTGGATATTTGTTATTATTATAAATTACTATTTAATAATAATAAATATCCAGTCCTATGTAGATTTAATAAAAATAAAAATATTCCTCTGGTGTGTTAATTTAATCAAAATATTATATATATTATAAACTAGGAAATCTGCCTTCGAGGGGGACCTTCAACATTATCTGGGGGAGAATTGGCAGTCTCTTCCCAAGTCACCTGCTTTAGAGAACTACTTGGAGCATCTGCAAGGTCTAGAGAAGGAGAGCCCGATGATGTTGATGGCATACATATATCATTTATACCTGGGACTGCTGAGCGGTGGCCAGATACTTGCTAAAAAGAGGAATATGTTTGGCGACAGTAAGTATACATTTTTTAACATCACTATAAAGCTGTGTGGAGGAGGCTCATTATGTAAAGAATATTATCAAACCTCTTCTCTTGGATGTCGTAAATGGCAACTCATGGTTTGAATGGACATGCACATGTACAGTTGTTATTTGGTGAAATCGACAGTTCCGAAGAATAACATTATATCTGCAAGAGAGTTGTATCGCAGATATGACATTATTCTTCGGGACCGTTGAAATGATAGTATGATTACAATTAGTGCTGTTTTTAATTAGTTACACAGCACACATATCTGTACATGCTCTTATCACAGTTTTAAAAGCAATACTGTGCTTTTATTATGGCAGAGGCCTGATTTACACATTTGTTTCAACACTCATTATTTTTGTTACAGAGAAACAAAATGGAGATACATACATTGATAAGGTGACAGATTTCAGTGATGTAGACATTAGCAAGCTGAAGAGCGAATTTAAATTGGTGATGAACCATATCGCAGAGAAAATGTCCGACGATGAGCAACAGGCTTTCATCGAGGAGAGTAATCAAGTCTTCCTGATGAACAACCTTATTGTTAACTCTGTTGGCGGGCAAAACCAAGTTATATGCAATATGCTTTACAAAGTATCTGCGGTTGCACTAGTCATTATGGCAGTTGCTTTAGCTTATAAAATGAATAAGTAGCCCATTATCTTTTATCTTAAAAAACATTATAACATGCCAAAGTATAATTCTAATGAATAAGGACTCAATTGAATGACTCTTCTTCTTCTTCTTAGTCGGGCACTCTTGACAGAGTGGTCATTGTAATGGGTGGGTCTTGGTGAGTGACGGTTCTCGTTATGCGTCTCCAATCGGCTCTATTAGTGGCATTGTGGGAGAAGTCAGTCATGGTAGATTGAGTAAGGGATCTAATGAGGTCTACCCATCTGGTTGGAGAGCGACCAAGGGATGTCTTGCCCTCCATTTGGCCTTGAACTACGAGTCGCTCCATTGAGTCCTTTATGAGTTATGTGCCCAAAGGACTTCAGTATTCGTAATTGAACAGTCGACGATAATCTTTCGTTTATGTGAAGCTCTTTTAGAATCGATACATTGGTACAGTGAGTAGTCCATGGAATCCTCAGAAGCCGTCTCCAGCACCACGTCTCCGATCGAGGTATCACCTTAAAAGAGGTAACAAACAATTTAATGACTAGGTCATGCAAAAGTTTGTAGTTCTGACAGTTTATCAATCTATTATTTAGCACTGTTTAATGTTTGTTGCATTTCATTACCAATGGGATAGCACGATTTAAATTACTGGAAAAAAAAATTGTTCATATCTCATTTCCGCTTTAAAGCCTTTAATTTACTCATAACTTTATGAACTTTATAGTAAGATTATACACTTATCTTCTACTCATGTATTTACTCCCAGGCTGTCCGTATTTTCGTTGCGCCTCACCACTGGTGAAACCACAGCTGGTGAGTTACCAGCACCGCAATGTAACTCGTTTTGTGCACAGTTTATACAAATATCAGCTTAGTGTTTGTTTACTGGTAGAGCTACTAAATCGGCGATTTCCTTTCTCGTTCTTGAAAATGATTTATTATTATTATTTATGTACTAACAAGGTAGTTGTAAGCAAGTGTTATTGAAATATAAATTGAATTATTGTTTTAAACAATTTATGAGGCTACCTATCTAAAGTCTCTCAAAATAATGATTTGAGTTTTGCAATCTCATTAGTAATTGCAATACAATTTTTGTTATGTTTATAATCACCAATTACTAACCAGGGTAAATGATTATTAAGTGATTTAATTACTTATTATTATGTAGAATTGAATTGTTGATTTAGATGTAGAGTTGTGATATTACGTATTTTGTTGTTAAGAAGACTGATTATAAGTGAATTACAATTTATATTTTTGTTATTTTATTTCTAGAGAAATAATCTTTGATCACATACACCGACATTTTTCATTGGTTTTTGAGCCGAAAACGTTATAATACAAAAAAGTGTTGTTCCTATTTATGAAATAATAATCGCTTTGAGAGCGAAGAAAAAAAGTTGTAAAAGTGGCTTTTTGTTTTACTCCTTATCTACTCGTATACCGTGACCCCTATGAACTTTCCCGGCCGGCCGCCTGCGCCGCGCGCCGGCGGCGGCGAGTATGCGGAGCGTTTGAAGCGCCTCGGTCATTGACTTTCATAAGATCGTCCGGTATTATGGGTTCTTACATTTTTTATTGATTATTATTAATTATTAATAAATATTAATGATTTTTTTATGCTCATATTTTTAGTTTTACATGCTAATTAGCTTCTACTGATGATAAACATGAAAAGGGTTTCGGCTCCAAATCCAATGTAAAATCTCGGTGTATAAAAAATTGGAGTACACTCGTTCTCAAAACGTCTGAAAAAGAAGAGTACCAGCGAGATATTTAGGTACCTACTCATTTTGTTTCTAGTGTTGGGTGTGTTGTGTGTAAGGGATGCAGTATCGGTTCCCTCTCCAGAACCGGGACTGGATTTTCGGTACTGTACTTGGAACCGGTATTTACCTTGAAATTCGGCACTTTAGGTACTTGTACCCGTCGAGCGTAAAATATACTCAGGTTTGTTTCACAATTTTCTCATTTCACGTGCGCAAAGTGTTCTTAAATGTTGCTTGCTATTTAACTAATTAATAAATATTTTATTAATTATCAACTTTTCTGATAAAAGAGCCGATGATAATAATTTGTTTCTTCACCATGGATACTAGTCCTTCAGTGGAAATAATAGAGTTCATTTATTATGCTTTAAGATGATAATGAGTAATGATATATATTCCCCCCAAATCTCTTGAGTTCCAGTAAAGATGTGGGACATAACTGAATCTCACACGGACTTCTTGAGAGAATTTGAAAAGTGATGTTGCACTGTTTTGTTTTATTTGCCAACACTCATGCACGTTTACTAACACTTAACGGTTAATAATCCACCATTATTTCACATTAATATTCGGCAATACACAATTTTTATAAAAAAGACAAAACTACAGACATGACGCTTCACTTTCCCGCCAAGAAGTCCGTTAAAAGAGCCTTTGTCATGGTGTTGCCATCCCGAAATTAAAAATAATACTAACTTTTTAGCAGTGTTTAAATAAATGTTTGTGTGAAGCTATGCGGTAAACTTGTGTTAAAGGAGCTCTAATACAACCTTTAACACCGTTCTCTTTGATGGGCGAACTCCGGAGGCGTGGAGTAGGAGTGTCGTCGTGTTATTCTTTAAAAAAGGAGACCCACTGAAAAACTACCAACCCATTTCGCTCCTGAGTCACATCTGCAAGATGTTTTCAAGAGTCATCACAAACCGCCTTGCGTGAAGAGTCGACGAATTTCAGGCTCCGGAGCAGGCCGGGTTTCGAGGAGGATACGGTACCATAGACATTTTGACAGTGCGGCAGATTAACGAAGGCCGAAGAGTATAGTCGGCCTCTGTGCCTTGCTTTTGTGGACTATGAGAAGGCATTTGACTCTATCCAGACCTGCAGTGCAGTGCGATTCTCAAAGTTAAAGCCTTGATAGCAGCGGCTGCCGCAGCGCTGAGAATTAACTCTGTTTCTTTCATATTCATAGAATTAGAAAGAGACAGCAGATCACAGCTATGCGCGCAGCGTCTGTATCGCTTAGAGAATCGCATAGCTGGGCTGTTCTTAAATCCCTGCAACGATGCCAAGTCGATTGGCGATATATCAAAGTGTTGAGGTGGCTCTACAAAATGCCGCCATCATGGCCGTCCAAGTACAGAACCAGCAGACAAAGCATATCCACTTACATCGAGGTGTGAGACAGGGGGATGTGATATCCCCAAAATAATTCACAAATGTCCTAGAGAATATGTTTAAAACGCTGGACTTGAAAGAACGTGGCATCAACAGATGACATCGTCATCATGGCCGAAATGTTGCAGGAGTTACAACACATGCTGAACGACCTAGCTGATTCTTCTCGACACTTCGGTCTCTAGATGAACTTGGACAAAACCAAGGTTATGTTCAACAAACATGTCATCCCGGAACCAATTGCAATACAAGGCGGTGCTCTAAATAACAATATCAAAATCTCTGGCAAATTTTACTGATTGGTAGAAACAACTTCGAGAAAGAGGCCAACAGAAGGATACAGCGGGGCTGGGCTGCGTATGGTAAATTACGTAGAGTCTTTACGTCGCTGATTCCACAATGTCTAAAGACGAAAGTCTTCAATCAGTGCGCCCTACCTGTTACGGGTGCCGGTGGAGTCTCAGTAAGTACGCCTTTAGATGTTTAAGTATTTAATAAAGTAAAAATGGTATCACAATAAAATTAGTTTCGCTAGGGCGTAATGCGGTGTCACTCAGAGAAAAACAATTGACAGACAAATTGAACTGACAGCCGCATTATCCTTTTTAAAAGAATAACATAAATACTCGTAGGTATTAAAAATTCTTTATAGCGCGTCGCTAACACACCCCACCCTAGTGCTGGTTCAGCACTCATCAACCAAAGGAATCTTGGCGACGCGTGTGCAGCTTATTCGCGGTAGTAGGTTTTTAGTATCAGGTAAGATCCTGGTTGCAGCGTTGATGCATCTGCCACAACGTAGTACACACACCCTGGTCGTCGAGGAACGGTGACAAGGTAAGTAGGTAGCTGATTAATGCGTTCAATACAGTTTCCTTTCTCTAGTGTAGCTATCTCGGCGGCGGCGAAGCTGTCCGTCTGTTCATTTCGTGCTCACCTAGCCTTTTGCTTGTATTTAAAAAAAATTAAAACTGTAGCCATTAGTTTCAGTAACCTCAACCAGGAAGAGAATCTAGTCGCATCGGGAACAGATAAATTAGTTAAATCTTGTGACGTCCTAAGTGTCTTAACGTACGTCATTGTTTCGCTATCGGGTTGATCATTCCACAAAAGCGTAATGCGTTGTACCATGTCTTAGGTGTCTGGTCAGTATGATCCACATGCGTTGCAGTCTCTGTCGACAACGACGTTGTTGATGCGCGTGGAGTATTCTGGGCGGCCGGCGGCGGCGGCGGCTCCTGCGGCGGTGGTGGCGGCGATAGCTCCGGCCGCGGTGGCGGCTGCGGCAGCGGCTCCGGCGGCTGCGGTGGTAGCAGCGGCGGCGGCTGCGGTGGCGGCTGCGGCGGGAGCAGCGGCGGCGGCTGCGGCCCGTTGCTGAAGCCTCTGCGCAGCGGCGGGTTGAGTAGTAGCCTACGGTGTGATCTACGATAGTTCTCCTCATCACAGACAGGCGCAATGCAACTTTCGCTCTCGTGTCCGGACGATAGGCACATAAAACATATACCATATCGCTTGACGTGGCGCCATCGATTCCTATGCAGCACTCTCTTGAGTTGCTTGCGACGATTTGCATTGCTATTGTCGTGCAACTTGTTTTTGCTTTGATTGTAGCTGCAAGCGGCCATCGTGTTTATGTTAGCAGTTGGTGACATTTTAAACGTTTCCTCGTACAAAAACTTAAATCGCAGTTCCAGTGTTGATATCAGCTTGTCAGGTGACGTTGCACATATAAATAAAGCAGGGATCGCGTCCTTCGCGGGTCTTCGTAGGTGTTTGTGCAATCTCCATACGTTCTCCTTATCACTTAAGCCGCATGTTTGTGTCGACTCATGGTAAGCTTGTTTGAATTCTAGCGGATCACCTGTGAATTCGGGTAGATCCCTTGGCGTGCTCATACAGCTAAGGCGTTAGGGGCCAGGTCCATTGCTAGTGGAAGTCGTGACGAGTTGCTTCAGTGCGTTCGCTAGCACTTCGATGGGTCCATTTTGTGGAATAAGCTCGCCCGAAGGTGTACCATTCTGGAGGGCGCAGGCGCCTTGTTTCTTGTCCATCTTCTGCTGGCTGTGCTCTAACCGCTTCTCGACGTCAGTGCGAGTTTGAACACTCCCACGACCTTTTAGTGGACTGTATTCTTTTTCTAGGACAGCTAGGTCTAATTCTAGCTTTTTGTCAATAAGTTTCATTCTTATTTTAGCTTTTTCCTCCGCTGCCTCTAGCTCTAATTGCTTACGTCGGGCTTTGATGGAAGATGAAGTCGTCAACCGTAAATGGTGTTGATATAACGGTGCAGCGCTGGCGATGCATGCTACCTTGAGCTTGTTGGGGAACATCGTCTGCTCAAGGTCATGACGTGCCGGCAACTGCGGGGACTGCACGCGCTTAGCAACCAACAGATGTGGTTGTGGCGGGTTGTGCGAGGACCCCGGCGTGTTACACGAGTTCAACATTAGTTTCACCGGGTCGGACTTAACACTTGTCTTCATTGTGTCGGAGTACACTTTCGTTGCGGACACTAATTTTCTATCACCATTTTGCGTGAGTACCATTTTTGCCGGCGGTGGCATACCGTACATCGACTTCAGATCCGGCTCGCAGGACCGTTGTTACGGGTGCCGGTGGAGTCTCAGTAAGTACGCCTTTAGATGTTTAAGTATTTAATAAAGTAAAAATGGTATCACAATAAAATTAGTTTTGCTAGGGCGTAATAAGTGTCACTCAGAGAAAAACAATTGGCAGATAAATTGAACTGACAGCCGCATTATCCTTTTTAAAAGAATAACATAAATACTCGTAGGTAATAAAAACTCTTTATAGCGTGTCGCTAACACTACCCGTCATGACATACGGAGCCGAAACGTGGACACTGACTGTAGGGCTGTTTCACAAGATTAAAGTCGCTCAGCAGGCTATGGAAAGGGCTATGCTCGGAGTTTCTCTAAGAGATCAGATTGAAACGAGGTGATCTGGCAGATAACCAAGGTAACCGACATAGCCCCCCGGATTAACAAGCTGAAGTGGCAGTGGGCCGGCCATATTAGTCTCAGAACCAATGACCGTTGGGGTAGACGAGTTCTGGAGTGATGGAGACCGCGTATTGGCAAGCGTAGCGTAGGACGCCCTCAGACAAGGTGGAGCGATGATCTTCGCAAGGTGGCTGGCTGAGAATGAGCTGGATCAGTGGCGTGTTTTTGGAGAGGCCTATGTCCAGCAATGGACGAGTACAGGCTGATGATGATGATGATGTGATGCAAGTAAAATTATGCGAATATTCTCAGTATTTATTTCGATTAAAAATGTTTTTTATGAATTGATGATTACATAAAAATATAGTTTATTTATATGATTTTATCGTAGGTATGTGAGAAAATGATTATGCACGTATGAAGTAGGTACCGAAAGTATTGAAAGAACCGGAATTCGTTCGCTGAAGATCCGGTACCGGGTTGTTTAAAAAGCCCCGGGATTTCCCGGTATTTTGTTTTAAATTAAACACTGTGATGAATAACGTATTTAAGTATTTGGATAAGGATGAATATCATGTTTATAAAAACACCTTCGCAAATAATGCATTATTTTAGAACAAAGGATAGTATTAAAAAGGTAGTAAGCCAAGCTTAAAATATAGGCATATGCTGTCGCAGACTTTTTCTAGAACTTTTAAAGGGGAACAGTTCTGTCATACATTATTTTTGAGAAACTAACCGTTTACGCAGCGCACGCAGCGGAAGCTCAAAAGGAAGAAAAAAAACCCGATTTTGAAACATTCTTCATTGGTGCTCCGCTCCTATTGGTCTTAGCGTGATGATATATACCCTATAGCCCTCCTCGATAAATGGGCTATCTAACACTGAAAGAGTTTTTCAAATCGGACTAGTAGTTCCTGAGATTTCTGAGACGTTCAAGCAAACAAACTCTTCAGCTTTATAATATTATATGTGGTATTATATGGTATAGATGATATTGCTATTGAATATGATATGATATTGAAAATAAGATACGAATTCCTTTTTGTCATGTTTTCACAAAGAAAATTTTTTATATACAAAGCCCGGCAAATGACCCCACTCCACCTGATGTTAAGTGGAAATGAAGACCAGGCGCGAGGACAACTGGTGCAGCGTAAGAGACGTACCTAGCATCAGTCACCATCACTCTGCCGGCCCACAAAGTGCCTCTTCACGCCTCGTTTGAAGGACCCTATGTCATAGGTAGGACGGAATACGTGTGCTAGTAGACTATTCCATCTTTTGGAAGTGCGACAAAGAAACGAGTCACTAAATTTCTTTGTGCGTGATAGAATATTAGAGACTGTAAACCGGTGACTCCGGAGAGCAGCACGCGTACTCCTATGGAGGAAGGGAGAAGGAGGGATGAGGTCAAAGAGTTCTTCAGAGCACTCGCCATGGTATAAACGGTAAAAGACGCAATATCTCTACGCAATTGCAAAGGCTCGAGTGTTAGTGACCTCTGCATTGCCAATAATGCGCGCAGCGGCGCTGCAATCTGTCCAAGGCATCGAGAAGGTACTTTGCGGAGCCGTCCCAAAGGTGAGAGCAATACTCCACGCAAGACCGCACCTGTGTCTTGTATAATAGACAACTGATCAGGCGTGAAGAATCGCCGCACCTTGTTCAGGACACCGAGTTTACGTGAAGCATTTTTAATCACGGTTTCGATGTATTCCTTTTGGTTCAGATCGCAGCGGATATTCATACCGAACATGTTAAAACTGTTCTGCAGGCCTAGAGATGTACCCTGAAGAGAGGGAAGGGTAAGGAATGGCGACTTCTTCGCTGTGAACGCGCACACCTGTGTTTTCTTGGCATTGAACTCCACATAAATATGCTTGATACCACCGATAGCAAGTACGGTAGTCTCAATAACTTTCTCGAGTGTACAGGTTTAACTCAGGTTATAACGGAACCAACCCATTTCACGGAGCACAGCCGCACTCTGTTAGATGTCATGTGTACCAGTGCTAAAGTTCGTAGTGTTTCTGTTGATGGTGTGGGGGTTATTAATGGGCATGCTTCCGTAAGCCCAAAGTTCCGCCCCGTGCTGTTACATTTAGGTCGTTATCGAGCATTGATGAGGGTTTTTTAAAGCGGGACTTAGGTTGTTTTGATTGGAAAGCCGTCGAAAAACTACGCGATGTAAATGACATGGTTACGCAAGTTAATAATTATTTGACCTTTTTGTTCGATCTCCACGCTCCCCTAAAAACAAAATGTTTTAAAGAACAACCATCACCTTGGTTTACAGACACTATTAATGAGAAAACTACGTGACGCTGCACTTCAGCGTTATCGGTGTTCTAATCTAGACTCTCATAAACAATTATATAAGGATTTAAAAAAACAAGTAGCAATAGCATTACATAACGAAAAGAAAAGTTACTTTAAATATAACATAAATAACAATATTCATAATCCAAACAAGCTATGGAAAAATTTGAAGTCGAAGATTATACCAACCTGTCATACAGAGATCCCGTCGCACCTTAGTGACGCTAACCTTATAAATAACCACTTTTAAGATATTCCTGGTGGATCGAACAGTGACATATCGCTTTTGACGTTCTTTGAGTTCAACAGACACGGACATTCGGCGTTTACTTTACAACCAATAGAGACTGCTGAGTTCTTAAAGTTACTAAAAACTATTAAATCGAATGCGCTTGGTGTGGATCGTCTGTCACTCGACATGATCCTCATGACATTACCTCACACCCTTAAAACATTTACAGAACTAGTCAATAGATCAATCGAAACTTCCACTTTTCCTGCTTTTTGGAAGATAGCTATAGTCAAACCATTGCCCAAGATCACAAATCCTACTACTTTTAAAGATCTACGGCCAATTAGCATTTTACCCTGCCTCTCTAAAGTTCTGGAGAAGGCGGTCGCGGCACAGCTCTCTAAGTACCTTGAAAATAACAGTCTTTTGCCGGATAGACAGTCGGGGCTTTCGAAAGAGTCGAGGTACTGGCACAGCTTTATTGGACGTAACTGACTCTGTTCTGGCAGCACAGGATAAAGGGATGGGAACAATCCTTGTTTTGCTAGACTTTTCCAGGGCCTTTGATTCGATAAACATTACTTTGTTGTTGTCAAAATTGGCATACTATGGTCTTGACAGCAATGCGATCAAGTGGTTCGACTCTTATCTCACAGGCAGATCGCAGATTGTGGAGTTGCAAGGGGAGGATGGTATAGCAACTTGTTCAGAGAAGTCAATGTTGCTGAGTGGGGTGCCGCAGGGTTCAGTATTGGGGCCTCTATTGTTTATTTTATATAGTGCTTATATAGTTTCGGTAATAAAACATTGTAAGTTCCACATTTACGCAGACGATTAATCCCAATAATACTCACGATGCTATTAATAAGATCAATAATGATCTTCAAAATATATTTCATTGGGCAAATAGGAATTATCTTATGCTAAATGCTAGCAAAACAAAATATTTGATACTGGGATCTAAGGAACAAATTCGTAGAATCAGTTTGCTAAATCATCGAGTGCTTGTTGATAATGTCGAAATCGAACGAGTTACTGAAGCTCGAAACTTGGGGCTATGCTTCGATGAGGAGCTGCGTTATGAAAGACATGTGTCTGAAGTGGTACGTAGTTGCTTTTATAGATTAAAGACTTTGCATAAAATCAGGCAATTTCTCAGCATAGATCTTCGAGTGCAATTAACGGATTCACTGGTGCTTTCAAAACTCAACTATCTTGATGTGGTTTACGGTCCTAGATTGTTCTCTAGGACAGCTAATCTCATCCAAAGAGTACAAAATGCGTGTGCTCGATATTGTTTTAATATTCCACCACGGCAGCATGTAACTCCTTATCTAATTAGGGAAAACATACTGAAGATGCAACATCGGAGGGAGTTGCATCTAGCAACCTTACTGTTTAGAATAATAGAAAGTAAAAAACCAGCTTATTTGTATTCCAAACTTGACTGGAGGAATGAGCATAGTAAGTACGGTGTCCGCACTTTGTCTCAAGTGCTGAGTGTGCCTAGTCATCGAACCGCAGCCTTTAGAGGAAGTTTTAAATACAGTGCCACTAAGTGCTGGAATGACCTTCCGCCGCCACTTCGTAATTTGGTTAATGTATATAGCTTTAAAAATAAAGTAAAGGACATGCTATTACAGCGTCAAAAATCTAGCACTTAGGTGGCTGGTAATTAAGATGACATCTACTCGAATTTATTATTACAATTTTTATTTTTTATTTTTATATTGCCTTAGTTTGTATAGTTTATGATTAATGATTTTAATTTAATAATGCAATAATTTTGTTTCGATTTAACTACTGATTGCTTAATCTGATTTTTGTTGTGTATAAATAGTCAATAGCGTGGGGCCACGAGCCACCCATTGAGGCTTGGGCTGAAAATCGACGCTGTAGTCAACTGCAGCATTATGTCGAGCCTTTGCCTTTTTAACACCACACCGGTTATTGTGTAATTGATTAATGTGTATTTCTTTATTTAATTTAATTATTTTTTTTTAATTATATCTAACTTGTTGTTTTTATTTTTACTGTACTGCATGTTATTATTATTTTTTGGTGTATGTATGTGTGTTAAATAAATCATTTCTATTTCTATTTCATATTATAAGTGTGTTGTCAAAAAGTTAATGAAACAGAAAAATGCTATTCTTCGATCAACAATATCAACTAGATGTCAGGTCGGCGCTAAAAAAATGTCTTGGTAAATAAGAGCCCACTTGAGAAGTCATTTAGTCGCATATAGTCCAAATATCGAAATGTCCAACTCCACTGTATCAAAGGCTACAAAGGCTCAAAGTCACGCAAAGAACAATGGAGAGGGCTATGCTCGGGGTTTCTCTACATGATTTTATTCATGTAAATGTGAAAATCCAAAAGTTGTACCATTGTTGTTAAGTAAAAACCATAAAGTTACTATACCTACCTACTATATGGTAAAAACCAAATAAGTAAGTATCTTATAATAGTTAGAAAAAGGCGGCATATTGAGAAGTATATTTATGGTAGTTCGAATTAGTTCTAATATTTAGTGTGACTGTGATTAGAATTAGAAATCGTTGATGTTGCAAACAACAACCTCCGTGATAATAATGACTGCTGTTTCCTATTATACTGATTTTATTTATTTATTATTATTATAGTTTCTTAGGTTTACCTTCTTCTCTATCAATTCGTTCTTGGCAGAACGGTCGTGGTCACTTTGAGTCGTCAAGTTTGGTGGTTGAGGCGGACACAGCTCTCCTCACGATCTCCCGCCATCTCTCCCTGTTGGTACACTATCTGGCGCAGTCTGATACACTGTTCCCTATTGCGGATTTGACATGGTCAGTCCAGCGCATAGGTGACCTGCCACTGGTTCCTTCCTTGTACGACCAGCAAGCAGCTGCTCCATGGAATCGCCATCCCGCCGAGAGACAAGGCCAAAGTACTGCAGTATGCACCACTGTACTACGGCCGACAGACGCTGCGTGATGTCGAGCTCCTGGAGCATGGACACGTTGGCGCGGAACTCCGTCCACGATATCCCAAGCATACTACGTCACCCGGATGGTGAATGTGGCGACGCGGGTACCTGATGCTGATGGCCATACGCCAAACTGTCTCGATCTTTTACTGACGACGAACCCTAATATACATCTCTGTTCGCGTGCATTTCGCGACTAGATGCAAACATTGCAAAGCCACCAACTTTACCTCACTGTAGTGCTTCCATGCCAAGTGTCACCATTCACACCAATAAGGTAAGAAAATCTTTGCAGAATCTGGACGTGAATAAGGCCAGCGGCCCGGACGGGACTTAGGGTCTGTGCGCCTGAATTGTTTCCGGTTCTAACGCGTCTGTACCCTCTTTCTCTTCTTACTAGAGCGGTTTCTCAGTCCTGGAAGCTTGCAAATGTGCAGCCAGTGCCCAAGAAGGGCGATCGTGCCGTTTCCACCAACTACAGACCAATTGCCATCACCTCCATACTCTGCAAAATTATGGAAAGGGTACTGAATTGATAGCTTATGTCGTATCTAGAATCCCCCGACCTCCTCAGCGACTGCCAATATGGTTTTCGGCCGCTCCACGGGGGATCTTGTGGTGTACGTTACAGATTGCTGGGGCGAGGCAATCGAGAAGCATGGCGAAGCGCTTGCCGTGTCGCTTGACATCTCGAAAGCCTTTGACCGGGTCTGGCATGCTAGCTTGCTGAGCAAGCTTCCAGCGTACGGCATCTCTGCTGGTTTTTGTGTCTGGATTTTGGACTTCCTGCGTGAACGGTACATTGATGGCTTTTCCTCTGACCTCATGGCTATCGATGCCGGGGTTCCTCAGGGTTCCGCTCTTTCTGCTACCCTTTTCTTGATTCGTGTTAACGATCTGCTCAAGCCCGGAATTGTTGGATATGCAGACGACAGTACGGTCACAGAGAGGTATCCGTCTAGCGCAAGGGTCGGCGGAGAGGAAGTTCGTTCCTTAAGAGAGGCTATGGTTGAGCGGACAAACTTGACTTTAAGTCTTATCTATCACCCAACGGGGTGACAACCATTTGGTTCGTTTTAACACCTCCAAAACGCAGGCGTGTTTGTTCTCGGCCAAAAGGAGTCCTTTTAAGTTGGCTCCCGGGGTCCCTGTCTACTTTCCGGGGTGTAAATGTACCAATTACCGACAACCTCGATCTCCTCGGCATTAAGTTGACCTCCAATCTTAACTTCGGCGACAACATCGAAATCAAGGTTCAAACTGCGGCCAAAAAGCTGGGTGTTCTAAATAAGGTCAAACGATATTTCACGCCGGGACAGCTTCTAACTCTATATAAAGCACAAGTCCGGTCGTGCAGCCGTGCATGGAGTATTGCTGCCGCCTTTGGGACGGCTCAGCAAAATATCAACTTGCCGCGCTCGATTCGGTGGAACGCACAGCCAGGAAACTTATATGTGACGATAAGCTTGTGAAAACCAATCTTCACAGTCTCGCTCACGCGTGTCTCTCAGTCAGTATTTTCCAGTTTGTACTTGGAGACTGTGCTGTTGAGCTACACGAGCTCATTCCACCGTCCCTTTTCTACTATCGGGAGTCCAGACGTACGGCGAGTTACCACTCTTACTTGGTTGATATTCCACTCATACGCACCAAGCGTTATTCGTCTTCATTTATAATGCGTACAGCCAAGGTATGGAGTTCCCCGCCGGTGTCTGTGTTCCCGAGTGCATATAGCCCTAACATCTTTAAAGCCCGAGTAGTAAATAGGCTGCTTCGGGGCAATCTCGCTTCATCGTCGGCCTCTCCTTAATCCTACGGATAAGAATGTGGCCAAGAGCAAATCCATCTATCATAATAAACGTTGTACTTACGAGTATGTTACGTAAAAACCAAAATATCTTGAAATACTTAAAATTTTCAGAAATATTATCGATAGTTGGATTTAGTTATAATTTTATATTTAAATTATTAAAACGCTCAACTGTGATTTAATATGACTGAGATTATTATATGACTACTTTATTTGATTAAACTTACATATTGTTACAAAATATCAATATTTAGTTTTATTTTAAAGATATCCTTATCATAATATAATTAAAATCGAAACTTAGGAGCTTTACAGAATAAAGTTGTTGTTTTGTTTTTGCCCAGTGACCGGGTATTTAATTGGGCGTAAACTAGGAAAATAGCTCCTAGAGTGTAATGAGTGGAATGTATAATTAGTGCGTAATCTGCTGGAAATGTGCGCCGCATATAAAAAATGTGCGTGTTGTCGTTTTGAGGAAAAACGAAGAAAACGATTCCTGCTGCAGTAACGCTGTTCCAGCAGGAAAATTCTAAACGAATAATCGGAGAGAGAAAATTTGTGCATGAGCCTCTGCCCATCTCTCTCTGAGAGCTTACATTAGTGCAAAAATGTGCGCCGAAAATAAAATTTGTGCTTCTTTAGGTTTTCGAGATATTGCATTTCCTGCTGGAGTAACGTTTTGCAGAATCGTATATCTCTAAAGCCAATGTATGTGCGCCTGTAGACTAAACATATACGAGTAGCTCTTAATTTTTGCGTATTTGTGGCAGAATTAGATCTGCGAAAATATTCACCCGTAACAAAATCGCAGCGCCTAAACGAGAAAATGTATAAGCTCACTGAAAACTGTATTCGATCCTTCTCGACACATAAAATAACCATAAAAAGTTTCAAAAGTGTATATACATGCGTTATTGAATAATAATACTAAAAGTCAAAACGACGGTGTCATAACTTTGACGTCAACATACAAGAAACCGGCGCAATCCAAGATGAGCTGGTTTGAACAAGGTTTGAACCAAAAACTAGTGCGTTTAGTCAAATAACATAGTGAAAATATAAACAAAAACCAAAACATGTAAACAACGGCTGGTTATCCGACCAAATTCGAATGACTACAAAAAAGCGACGGATACGCGCATATCAATGACCTTCTTAACTTTACTCATGAACCGGTTGAAACGTGTTGTGCCTAAGTACCGTGCAAATCCAATACACTGTATCTTGAGATACAGTGTTTTAACTTTATAACGCTCATTCGGTTTCTTTTGGCCGCATATCGTGCTATCGTGCCGCATTCACACATTTTTTATTTTGTATGGAAAATTTGAGAATATGACGATTCTAATTACACTGTATTTACTAAAAAATACAGTTCTGATATAACAATGCACGGTAACTTAGGATACCGTGTATTGCCAAAACAATCCTCGCGTACAGTGTTTTGCCGAAATCAAGTAGCAAGCTCGCACCTTGCGATCCCGCCAATTAGGACCGAGAACCGGCCGCGATCGGCGGGTTACTGGTTCGTAAGAACGGGTAGCCGGCAGGTCAGCGTGGTTATCGTAAAAAATTGTTGACAAAGTTATCCCAAGACAATGTGCACCATTATAATAACTCTAATTATCCTATAATGGTGTCGAAGTTAAACAGTGATAAAATGCAAAAGGACGTAGAGGAAACAATCATGTACACACCAAGCTTATGTGTACCCTATGATGACCATATGGATACAATTTTAGTAGACTGCCGTGTTATCAGTTCTTTAATCTGAGTATAACTGTGTATAGTAGTATAACTGTGCCAGCTTGTGTGAAGAAATAGGTGAAGGGAACTACACAACGTCTTCAATGCCGCAGGATGTCGCACGCAACTTTCGACATCTGTCGTTTAAAAGAAATTAAGGGTGAGTTCCACCCATGAAACTGAACAACTTTCCCCAAGAAACGCCACCACCCAGGCAAGCGCATACATCTATTAATGAGATCGATTGTCATGACGAAATAGACATTCTACACCCAAAAAAGAAAGTAAAGAGATTGAGGAACCCTACAGGATATTCTAACATTTCAGACACAGAAGCACCTAATAATACCACCATGTAATAACTGTAATAAGTCATGTACTGAACATGTAAATGAATCAAGAAGAAAAGTAATAGATACATGAGCAATTTTGGAGCATGGATAGGCAAAGACGTCGCCAGTCGACAGGTGGATAAGTTACCAACTGCTCTCAAAACTGCTGGTTCTAACTCGAGAAGACGTAAGTAACACTTTTAGTCTGGAGACTCGATGAAAAAATTGTGTGTAAAGCTTTAGTTAAAAGTGTTTTCCTCAGCACACTGGGATATGCAAACGATGAAATAGTGCAAGCTGTTTTAGAAGCTAATTAAAAAGCTCAAAATTGAGATCCAAAAATAGGAGCTGCGCCAGATCCTCGTGGGCGTCATCCATCATTAACTGCATTTTCTGCGATAAACCAAGAAATAATTAAAAACTTAATTTTAAAATACAAGCCCGTCCATTCCCATTACAATATCCAACATGCCTCTAAAACAAGAATAGATTAATAATTGTATAATTTCCAATTTTGATTTTCTTAACACTAAGAAAAAGCTTATTTTGACTATGTGACTAGGATTGATTTTTTACCTTACCGCCAAGAGACGAATTTTGTTGCCATAACAGTTAAAAATTTAATTTTTGTTATTTTATGTTTTTAGAAGTTTAATATTATTGTTTAGTTTTCTACGTAATTTCAAGTTCTTACATGAAACTGTAATACTGATTGTTGTCTCAACAGTAAAATGTTTAACTTTTTGAAAATTATATATTAATTTACATACATACTAATAAACATACACACATTAATAAAAACTTCGACTGTAACTATTCATAACATAGGTACTTTCTAAGCTCTGTCTAATAAGTAAATACACTAATTCTAAAATACAGTGTTTTGTCGTTACAATTTCTTCCTTTGCCACTGACAACTATTGTGGCAATACAAGTTTTTCATGTTAGTTAATTGTTTGTATTGTGGTTTTATATGAAACACATTGGGCTGTATAATATATAAAATTACCTTTAAATTGATACCATACACTAATTACTTTCCGTAGTAAATTTCGGAGTAATCATCGAAAAACTGAAAAAAAAGTTTTTGCTCAATTACTCAAGATCAGTTTTTCGTAATTACAGTGTATTGGATTTGCACGGTACCTAAGTACACCGAAGTAGAAAACAATAAGTAAAAAAAACTTGTAATTGTATTATATTCTACTAGCTGTTTCCGTAGCTTGTTGTATTTTTAGGTTCGATTTTTCTAATTTACGCAAACTTAAACTTAATTCTTCTGGGTGAGACCTTGTGCCCCTGACCCCGCGCCACCCGCTGACTTCACAAGAAGTCGCTTTGTCTAGTTTGGAAAAAGTGAGACAGCTAGTAAGCGTACGCTATTAATGGGACAGAGACAGATACATAAACGTTGCTTATTATCTACCGGGTGCGGCGATTGAACTGTCCGTCTCTATCTAACTGTTTTAAAATTCGAACCACTGAATCGAACGCCGCCAAAATTTCAAATGTTGGTCTTTGACATGTTCTCTATCACCATTTGAAATGATTCTGTTGTGAGAGAAACACATTCTAATTTAGAACAATGGACTTAAAACTAAATTCAGTGATTGCTCTTCATTTGAAGGGAAAATCGAATATCTAAATACGTCGAGCGCTGCCAAATCTTCAATTGAACGAAAAATTTGTGCATCGCACTATTCAACGTTGTAATGAGACTGGTAGCGTTAAGAAACGCTACGGTGGCGGACGACGCTGTACTGCAACGGCGCCAGCAGTTGTCGAAAAGGTGCGTCATCGATTAGACAGAAATCCAGCGCGCTCAGCAAACCAGCTCGCGAAGGATCTCAAGGTGAGCGATCGCAGCGTTCGTCGCATATTAAAGGAAAAGCTTAAAGCTCAAAGAAGAAGGGTGCCCGCTCAAAGTTAGGAAGGTGTTAGGCGACTACATGTCGGAGAGGTGTGTAGCGGTCCGATACCCCACGCCTCAACATGGGCGGACAAGACCTAGAACATAAGCCGGAGATTAAACTCCTAGGTCTTACGATCGATAACCAACTTACGTTCAACGCACATATCGCCAACACATGTAAGAAAGCAGCCGGGTTCTACCGGCAACTTTCGAAAGCGGCCAGGGTCAACTGGGGACTAAACCCTGAAATCGCCAAGACAATCTACACAGCGGCAGTGGAACCCGTTGTAACATATGCAGCTGCTGCCTGGGCTTCGGCCGCGGAGAAAATCTCTGCACGCAAACAGCTGGATATGTTACAGCGGGGCTTCGCACAGAAAATGTGCAAAGCATATCACACAGTGTCACTCAACTCTGCCCTGGTTCTGTCCGGCACGCTCCCTCTGGACCTTCGAATTAAAGAGGCAGCCGCCCTTTACGAAGCCAGGAGGGGGGTCCCCCGGCCAGATTTGCGGGACAGAGACATAGAGACTCCACATTCATTTTTACACTCATCACACCCAGCAGAACACACAAATACACGCACACACACACAACATCTACATTTACACAGACGGCAGTAAGATTGACAGTAAGGTGGGGGCGGCATTATCCTTAATGGATGAGACCGCCGAAACCAAAACCGTCAAACTTACTTTGCCGTCATACGCCACAGTTTATCAAGCAGAGATACTAGCACTCAACAAGGCCTCGGAGATAGTGTCGAGTAGAAAGGAAGTATCTTTTGGGGTGTATAGCGATTCCATGGCAGCCTTGCAAACGGTCGTGAATGTCTCCTCCCTCCATCCTCTCGCAGTCAGCACAAGGGCTAACCTTAAGACGGCCTTTATACAGAGCAAGTCTGTCGACTTGTACTGGATAAAGGCTCACGCGGGACTGGAGGGAAACGAGAGGGCCGAACAGCTTGCCAAGGAGGCCGCTTTACACTCCAAGAGAAAGCCAGACTACGACAGGTGTCCTGTTTCATTCGTCAAGCGACTAATCCGCGAGGAAACGCTGGACGAATGGAACAGGCGTTACCAGTCAGGCACTACCGCCGAGGTCACTAAACTTTTCTTTCCACACATCACTGCCGCTTACAAATTCATGCGCAAATTCACCCCCACACAACACACCACACAGGTGTTTACGGGTCATGGCGGGTTTTCGGCGTACTTAAATCGCTTTAAGTGCAAAGATAGCCCGTCATGTGCCTGTGACCCAAACGCACACGAAACTTTAGTACACATCCTCTCCGAGTGCCCTATACACACTCTGGAGAGGTACAACATCGAGGCATACATGGGCACCCTTGTCCGCCAAAATAATTTCGCCGATATATTGGCTGGCGACAATGCAAATAAATTTATAGAGTACTGCGTCAAAATTGTTGACGCAGTCAAACTTAGGAATAAGACTTAAGCAAATAAATGTAGAACTATAAGTTTTAAAAAATGGGAAAACTACGCTATATCTGCGAATATAGCAATAGTTCCCCTAGATTATAAGCTTAAAATGTAATTAATTAAGATAAGTTTATAAGAAAATAGTAAATAGCAATAAGATTAAGAAGGTAAGGACCTGTGAAGGCCACCACAAATAGCTTAAGATAGCATATAAGAAATTGTAAAATAGAGATAAGATTAATATAAGATAGAAAATAAATAAAATGTAATAGATATAAGATTGAACGAAAAGTTGTAGGACCGAGCAAATGCTCCGTTGAAAAAATTATTTACCCTGTAGTTTTTAAGATAAAGAAACCAATAAGATGGTAATGAGGCTACAAAGCCCTAGATTAGAAGAGTAGGGAGGCTACACGGGAGTCCCACCCGAAAGGAATGAAAGAGATGTATGGTTGTGAAGTATGCGGTATAAAAGTGCGAGAAGAATTAAAGCGAGAACTGGAATGAATGAGAATTAGGTTTACAATAGGCTCTGATCATGTTGGAATAGAAAGTAAAAAAAAAAACACACCCCTGTGCGACTCCAGCATTCACGGGTTTCATGTTAGAGCACGAACCGTCGACTACACTCTGATGCTACGCCCAGAAAGAAAGCTGGCAACCCACGAACACAACTTCTCAGGAAGCCTGTATGATGGAAGTTTAGAGAGAAGAGCCCTGTGCCATACCCTGTCAAAGGCTTTCGCGACGTCCAAGCGTACTGCCAATGCCTCCCCTTTACTCTTGACTGTCTCCGCTCATCGGTGAGTAAGGTACACTAAAAGATCACCTGCCCAACGACCGCGACGAAAACCATACTGGCGCTTCGTAGCTAGTTTTTTTTTGAGAATCGGGTGGACAAGGTCTGTCTTCCAAGAGCTCGGGACAACGCCAGTAGTGTAAGAGAGCCGGAAAAAGCGCGTTAGAATCGGCGCCAACTCATGAGCACACGTCCGAAGCACAATGGGAGGAACTGCATCAGGCCCACTCGACTTATGGATATCAAGGAAAAAAGAGCCTTACGAACTGACCTTTGTAGGAACCGGACGTTCGGCATTGAACAAGCGCAATTCGGTATGGTTGGTGGAGAGTTTTCCCCATCGTCCAAGGTCGAGTTTGATGCGAAAAGAGTGCCCAAGAGGTCGGCTTTCTCCTTTGAAGTATGGGCCAGGCAGTCATCGCAATGGTGGTAGGGAAGGCTGGCAAAAGTTCCCTAAGGTAGCTTTCGCGGGAGGCCAGAACGCACGCGTAACCCAAGAAAGACGCACTAGCCTCTCGCCAATTCCACTTATGAATGATGACTACGCCTTGGCAATGTCCTTAAAGGACCTGGCGGCCAAGTTGTACCTCTTTCTGAGCGCACTGGTGTTTGGATCCTTTGATGACACTGCATTAGCCCAGGCTTGGTAATGTGGTCGCTTTTGGCGAGACGCCATTTTAAAGCAACGTCCAAACCATGGTTGGGACTTGCCGCCAATGGGAACCACAGAGTTTGGAGTGAAAAGTTCCATTCCCTGCAGTATCACTTCACATCACATCACATCAACGACAGAGTCGGCGGCGACATCAAGATCATCCAGCGAGAAGCAAACTCGCCGCCATGGGTAGGACGCAAAGAAAATTAGCATCCAATCCCAGTCCGCTGACTTATAATGCCAGACTCGACGTTTTTGAAGTTTCTGTGAGAGGCACAGTATACGAATCAGACAGCGGTCTGATGAGCATAGTGGTGCATCAACAAAAACTTGATAGCCGTCTGGGTGCGGGTTCAGCAGAAGGTCCAATAAAGAGGGTGAATGGCCCTCCACATCTGGAATGGAACCCGCGTAGGGTCGGTTACCAATTGGGACAGACCAAAGATTGTAGTGTAGGCCAAAGCGAGGTCATGAACGGCTCTACACGCTTGGTCAGTTTTTCGTGAACCAAGCCATTCGACGTGGGCGGCATTGAAGTCTCCCAAAACCACTATCTCGGCCGAGGGGATCCATTGGAGAAGGGAGTCTATCGCCGTTTGAACGGTCTTGGTTTGGACGAATTTATATTATTTACTCGCCTTCAAACACTCATGATAAAAATCCATTGCATATAGACCCTTTTAAATTTAAAACATTCAACTCGGACGATATCTATTCAATTCCATTTGACAAAGTGATTCCACAGCTAGTACAACAATTGACAAAACAATTTTTTTATTATAAACTTTTTGTGTAATATTTTATTTTGCTCAATGGTCCATATACCAAACGTTAGTTACATCTGAGTTTAAAAAAATCTCAGTACCGAAAAGTACCGAAATTTCTCGGTTTTCCCGGTACCAGAGTTAGTTCAGTACCGGGAATCCCGTTTTCTCCACAGTACCGGGACTGCAACCCCTAGTCGCAACCAAGTTAAAATAAACCAACAGATCTGTCGAGACAAAGTCTTGCGACCAGGGCTGATACCGTGGGCACGCAACACATTTGGTTCAGAGCGTTGGACTCTCCAGCAAGACTCGGCACCATCGCACAGAGCAATTGCAACTCAAAATTGGTTGAAAGCAAACGTTCCAGTGCTGATCGACCGAAATATGTGGCCGTCGTCATCGCCCGACTTGAATCGGCTGGACTTTTGTATTTGGGGTGTTTTACAGGCCAGGGCCTGTGCTAAAAAACACACTTCGGTGGAAGCGCTCAAAGTTACTCTTACGCGAGAATGAAATTGTTTGAGTGACGACGTCGTTCGAGCAGCCTGCGCTTCTTTCAGGAAGAGACTTCAGCTCGTAGTAAAGGCTAAAGGCGGTTTTATTCCTTCGGAATAAGTCTTAATAAATCTTTGAACTTTCTATTTTCACATGGCAAAAGTGTATAAATAAATATTGAAAATTAACAAAAATATTTCATTTTCACATACGGACAAATCAATCGCCGCACCCGGTATAATGCGAAGTATTTTTTTACTAGGAAGTGCATACGCACTTCACGTATGGGTCATCATTTAGTAAAACCGTAAACAAACAGTTGTAGTTAACACGTCAAGGACACGGTCGCGTTGAGTCACGCAGTTGCACTGTTATTGTTTGTTTCTTTATAATTTTATGAAGTTGGTTGAAAGTGTTTAAGTTAACAAGATATCCCTATATTTTGTAAAAAAAAAGAAAAATTACTGTTTTTACAAATTGTGGGAAATTAACCTAAGTTAACGGCGTCAAATATGTGACAAAAAAGGCAAATTAATAGAAAAAAATTACAAAAAATAAAAATAATAATATAACCTGTGTTTCCACCTAACACGAATCATACAATCGCAGCGATTTGGCATGTTTAAAATCAGTTCATCAAAATCACTTTGAGGAATGGATTCAAACGAGCCCAAACTCGATGGGGTTTTATCGTTATATTGCGGAGTTCCTATTGCCACCTTCCAGCTCCAGCATCAGATCAGCTCCATTTTATCATAATATTGCATTGTCACGCACGCAACATACTTATGCATGCAAAATATCAGCTCAATCGGAAACCAGGAAGTGGGTCAAATTTAAGTTGCAAGATTTCATTGCAGACACCGGACAGGTAAAAGTAAATAATAATAGCTTGTAAAAATAATGATTTCCACATCAACAAACTCTTTCATTTGATATGGTCACAAGGTGCATTAATTTTTTTTTAATTTGGTCCAAAAAATTAGTCTTATTATTGCCAACAAACGTTTGAACGCGACCGTATCTATTTATATGCAAAACATTCCAGGCTGAACATTTTTACTATGTTATTTGACAAAACGCACTAATTTTTGGTTTAAGCCCGCTCTTGGGTAGAGACGGTTTCTTGTATGTTGACGTCAAATTTACGAAACCGTCGTTTTGACTTTTAGTAATATTATTCAATAACGCATGGTTATTATATGTCTCAGAACAATAATATTGTTCTGAGTTATATGTGTCAAGAAGGATCGAATACAGTTTTCAGTGAGCTTATACATTTTCTCGTTTAGGCGCTGCGATTTTTTTTCGGATTGAAACAAAAGCGCGATTAAGTACTTAAAATTTATGAATATTTTTGTAATTTAATTCTGTCAAAAATACGCAAAAATTAAGAGCTACTCGTGTATGTTTAGCCTACAGGCGCACATACAATGTCTTTAGAGATACACGATTCTGCAAAACGTTACTCCAGCAGGAAATGCAATGTCTCGAAAACCTAAAAAAGCACAAATTTTATTTTCGGCGCATATTTTTGCACTAATGTAAGCTCTCTGCCAATGCATAATTTTTCTCTCTCCGATTATTCGTTTAAAACTTTCCTGCTGGAGCAGCGTTACTGTAGCAGGAATAGTTTTTTTCGTTTTTCCTCAAAACGACAACACGCACAATTTTTTTATGCGGCGCACATTTCCAGCAGATTACGCACTAATTATACATTCCACTCATAACACTCTAGGAGCTACTTTCGTGCTGGGGTAACGCACACATTTAAAAGCGATATGTTTATTAGTTTAGTGGTAGATTAGTAGGTCGCACAATGTATGAAACCAAAAATTAAAAAAATATATATTTAGACTGAGCAGTTTGTAAATATACTCGTATATAGGTAATACCTTAAATTGTCTACATACCTAATAAAAAGCTCATAAAAGTTTGTTTATTTTTTTTTATTCTCCTTTGCCAACCCTACTAGAATAGGTAAGAATTTTCGTATGCTCCTAGAAGCTTTGATTCTGTACCGTTTCTTTACTCAGTGGTGATAACAAGCAGGTAAATGATTTCTTAATAACAATGTGACACGCTTTAATTGATTTATTAGTTCGATTGTTATATTGGTCATAACTTTGTTTAGTTACAGAATGTGGCTTTAGTCTCATACTAATTATTGTTTATCTTACCTTAGAGAATCATAAAAACCATGTTTTTGAAGTGGCCGCTTCCAAGCCCAAAGTCTTTGCATTTTGCCCATTGTCCTTTAAAGTGTCCCAGACGACGACGTATAATCGGTCTTTATGAATGCGATAAAAACACGATAATTTTGCAAGTAATCTAGGATACTTTTAACCTTAGAGCATTCAACTAAGCTTTTAACCTACGGATCTGGCAACACTGGTGTCGTGTCACTCGTATTATGGACTTCTTCGTGAGTGGGTGAGAAAGTGAAGTTGTCTGCAGTTTTGTTTTGTTTTCTTTATTATGTGTTTTGTCGAATATTAATGTGAAATAATGGTGGATTATTTACTGTTAAGTGTTCGTGAACGTGCATGAGTTAGTCGTCCGGCCAAACCTAGGCAACATCGTTTTGCTAGCGCTCGTAAATAATTACGATATTTCTAATAAATAATTGTTTTTAACACATCAAATTTATATTCACGTGTAGTACTGTTCCCGATCTGTGACATTGTGCCCTCGGATTTCGTCTGTCTGTGTTGTGTGGTGAATTGCGAGAATAAACATCGGGTGCCATTATTTAAAAATCACAACAAAAGTCTAACCGGTTTTGACCGGTGCACGGTGACGTGAATTAATGCTCTCGCATTCACTCTGACAACGGTAAGTGCTCACTTTGCTGTCCTTGTCGCTCCCTGTCAGCTGATGTATGCGTGTGCGCATGTATGTACGGGTGGCGTCGAGCAGTCTGCGCTTCACTTGCAAGTTAGCAAATTTTGTAACCGCTGCTTATTAGCTTTCGTAACGCACGCTGCTATGAATTGCTTGGCTTGCAATAAATCACTCAAACAAACAGATTTGCTAAGATGCATTGCCTGTAAAGGATGCTACCATTATCTTTGCCTAAATTTTACTGCCCCATATAATAAGTATAATAAACGTATAAAGGAGCTACAACGAGCGTGGCGTTGTGACCTGTGCACTAAAATTACTAGGCGGGCTAGAAGTGACAACACTCCCGTGGCGTCCCCGTCCGGACAGCTCGGTGTGCAGGTGGTCCAGGCCTCCACCTCCGATGTTCACCAAATTGATGTCATGCGATGAATCTCTCATTGACAAGAATTCGTCCTTATCCGTCGAGTCGAGAAATGAGCAAATACCGAAGTCTACTGAAGCCACTATAACTACGCGACAGTTTAGCCATTTGATCGACTCAAAACTAGACAGTATCAGAGCGACACTTTCTTTAGAAATTCAGGAGAAAATTAAAACGGAAATTACTACTGTTTCTAAGAACCTAAATAAAGAATTCACGGAGACCACGGACTTTTTGTGTAATGAGCAGTCTGACATTAAAACTGAGCTTGCATTAGCTAATGTTAAAATAAGTACACTGGAGGAGGAAAGCTCAAGGCTCCAATCAGACATTTCTAGACTAGAGTCACGTCTCAGACAGTCCGAGAAAGCGTCACGGAGCTATAACCTTGAGATCCAATGTGTTCCAGAGCGCCGTAATGAGAACGTGGTAAATTTATTTAAAAGGCTTTGTGAGGTCGTAAAGCTTTCCATTGTGGACAGCTAAATTCGCGCTTGTCGTCGAGTTGTCAAGCTAAACTCATCCTCCGACAGACCTCGTAATTTATTGGTTACTTTGCCTTCTGAACGGCGTCGTGACGAGATAATATCTGCTGTGGGAAGATTTAATAAGGGAAACCCTAAGGATCATCTTAACTCGACACACATCGGTATTAGTGGCGACCGGTGCCTTATCTTTGTGGGCGAACATCTTACGAAGGAGTGCAAAGAACTGCATGCAGCTACTCGTAGACAAGCTAAAAGTAAAAACTACAGATTCGTGTGGATTAAATATGGCGGGGTATAGACCCCGGAATAATATAAGGAAAGACGAGACCTCGCCTGCCACACACATTAGGGACTTGGCTAGTTTGGATAAGTTGATAGTGTGATCTGTGTATTTTTTTTTGTTTTTTTTTGCATTTTAATTTTTATCTTTGTTTTACATTGTTTTTATTAATTTTTTTGCTATTTTAATTTATTTTGATTTGGGTATATCATAATTACATACGTTAATATTTTACCAGAATGTTAATAGGATTAGGAGTAAATTGCAACTATTATACATTAATATCTTGAACGAAAACTACGATGTAATTTGCTTGTGTGAAACCAACTTAGATAGCTCATACTCTACTGAAGAGATTATTGATGACAGGTATACCGTCTTCCGAAGGGATCGCGAAACCACTAATTCATCCAAAAATACTGGAGGTGGGGTGCTCTTGGCCATTAAAAGGGACCTCTTTGCGATAAGGCGTACCGATTTGGAAAGCGAACTCGAGGATCTGTTTGTTACTGTGCGCAGCGGTCCTGGTTCACGTGATCCTCCTTTAAACATTTACCTTGCATACTTACCACCAGACCTAAGTGTCATTGAATACAATTACTTCTTCGATCACTGCTCTGACTTGCTGCTAAGCCACGCCAGTAGCTCTAAGACAGTTGTTGTCGGTGATTTTAACATTCCAGGGTTGTCCTGGACTCTTGATGACACCTGCCCTCCTCGCATGATTCCGGGCACGGCTTATGAAAGTAAGTCAGCGTCACTATTAAGTTTGCTGGAGTGTGGTGGACTTTTTCAATTTAATCATGTACGTTACGTAAATGACAGAATACTTAATTTGGTTATGACTGATCTTCTTGATATAAAAGTTTCTGAATGTTGCCCTCTGAGCACACCTGATCGTCACCACCCATCTATTGAAATTGATGCAATTATTGGATCGCGGTGTAAGTGTATTGTTACAAAGAATGTCAGGGTACCTAACTTTCGCAAGTGTGACACTTCCACATGTATGGAGCAACTTAATGTCGTAGATTGGAGACATATTCTGGTTTATGATGATGTTGATTCCGATGTTCATTGGTATTATAATATTTTGAACAACATTATAGAGAGAAACACTCCGCTCAAGCGGATTAGACGGGCGAATTACCCTGTTTGGTTCTCAGAGCCGCTGAGGGCGTGTATCTCCGAAAAAGCTAAAGTACACAAAAGATTTAAAAAGTTTGGCAATCCCAGAGACTACGATGAATTTCAGCTGTTACGCTCTAGATCAAAGAAGCCGATTAAAGCTTGCTACGACTCTTATGTTTCCAATGTTGAGGAGTCTCTTGCTGAAACAACAAAGATGTTCTTCTCCTTTCTTAAGAGCAAGAAATCCAACCCAACTATTCCTGACACAGTTAGATTCGGTAATAGAATCGCTACTGGTGGCCAGGCAGGCTCGTAGTTGGCAGATGTCAGGTACTCCATCAGTCCGAGTCAGTAACGCGTTGTATTCCATTTCGGCACATTCTAAATATGGGGTTATGGAAAGAAACGTTATTGTTGCAAAAGGGAACCGAGAAAAGGCATTCTCGCCTGGCAGATCTATTAGGGACTCTGATGTAAATATCGGATGTAAGGGTTGTACTAATTGAGCCACTAAAAACTCTATGTAGATAGGTAAAGTCATGTACTTTTCGTCGATTTTCAAGGGAGTTTAAATTAAAAAAGCTTTGACGACCGGCGTAGGTTGTGAGCTCTCTTTTACGACCGAATCGCAACGTGAGAGTTCTGAGAAAACGCTTTTGGGTTGATTCCAGTAAGTCAATGTAAGCGTTGTACTGGGGTGACCAAACCACACAAGCGTACTCAATTTGGCTTAGGACTAATGACTTGTATAGCAAAAGCAAGCTGCTTGGGGACCTAAACTCTCTGGACGCACGACAAATGAATCCTACCAGTCTAGTGGATAGTGCTTCACGCACGCACAAACGACTTTCTTTCAAGTATGCTGTTGTTAATAGTGTAGTCGAAGACTATGGGACTCCTCTTGCGTGTAAAAGATATAACGCAGCACTTCCCAATGCTCAGGCACATGCCGTTGTCACCACACCAATCGTATAAGGCGTTAACATCCGTCTGCAACCTTACGCAGTCCCTTACGGAATTGATACGACAGAATTTTTTTAAGTTGTCCGCATATAGTAGAGACATATTTTTAAGCTTAGGAACAAGATCGTTTACGTACATAACAAATAATAGGGGACCCAGATGCGAACCCTGTGGCACGCCAGACACAATAGAGACTAGCTGCGAGCGATAACCTTTTAGAGCTACCAATTGACTCCGATTGGAGATGTAGGATTTTAGCCAGCGAAGAAGACAGCCGTGTACACCCATAGAACTCAAGTAGTGTAATATTGGGCATTCTAGATCACTTTTCACTCCATTGATCTCACTGACGTTCGATCAATGTCGTTAAAAGTGATCTAGAATGTCCCAATATTACTTTTGAAAATCACTGCCACTCGCTCAGTCAACGTCAAAAAGTGATTTAGATTGTCCAATCGACTTCTCGTGTTTTAGAATGTCTAATCGACTTCTCGTGATCTAGAATCCCATACAACGACTGCGATCTACTTTACACATTTTCAAGGTCTTTCGTTCATAGGATGCAGGAGCTTTTGACAATATGGAATTACAGCACAACTATAAATGAATGTGACTTAGTGAACTCTCAGTACGGAATAAGTGTTGTTTAGACGTAAGCGCCTACACGATTAAAATAGCAATATACCATTAACAGCTACGCTCCTCAGTCTTTCCGAAGGCGCTTGGTCAATTTATTCTATATTGTTTATAATGCCATTTTGTAATATAGTTTCGATTCATCATTGAGATCACATTATTAAACTTAAGTATCCGTCATATACGGTTTTTATTTGCCACCACGCTCCAAGGTGTATCATATAGTTGCATTTGTCAAATTTTATTCCTGACCCATAAGAAAACACTTGTGTATTTTAATCGAATTCATATTTCAATTTCTGTATACAACGACTTCGATCTACTAAACACATTTTCAAGGATTTCGTCTACTGAATGCGAAGGTTTTTGACAATATGGAATAACAGCACAACTTAAACTGGATGGGGCTTCCTGGTCTCCCAGGACTGGATCCCCGAATAAGTTAGTGCTATGAATAACATTTATCAAAGTAGTACCTCGACCCATAGGAAAACACTTGTGTATTTTGATCAGAATCCAGTATGTAATAGTTTAATTTCTGTATACAACGACTTCGATCTACTTAACACATTTTCAAGGATTTCGTCTAATGAATGCGAAGGTTTTTAACAATATGGAATTACAGCACAACTTAAGCTGGATGGGGCTTCCTGGTCTCCCAGGACTGGATCCCCGAATAAGTTGAACTATGAATAACATTTGCTAAAGTTGAACCTCGACCCATAGGAAAACACTTGTGTTTTTAAACCAAACTTCATTTCAGTATACGGTGACTCCGATCTACTCTACACATTTTCAAGGTTTTCAACAATTGGAAGAAAAGGTTTTATGCCGAAACACCTCAACCTCGATCCAAGGAAAACACTTGTGTATTTTGATTAGAATCAGTTGCCAATTGTCATTGTCGACTCTGATCTACTCAACACATTTTCAAGGTTCTCATAAAAAAAACACTTGTATTTTTTGATCTAAGTCAATGCAGACAACTGTGCAGGGAATTGTTAGTTACCTTATTTATATCAATCCCGCAAACAACAACGTATGCAATCACTACACACACACACAAACACACACACATACATTAACTACGAGTTCGACTTTGAAACTTCCCGTTTCAATGCTAACGAAAACAATTTTAATACGGGTTATTCCCAAGCGCCATCAAAAATTTGTTTGGAAAATATAAGAAATCCATACATCAATTCCTATACTCCTCCAAAGACCAAATATTATAAAAGATATTATCGAATCAGAAATGAGGAGATCCGTAGACGAACTAAGGCAGCCGATATAGCCCGAAGAATTGCTAAACATAAGTGGCAGTGGGCAGGGCATATCGCTCGAAGAACCGACGGCCGTTGGGGCAGATCGGAGTGGCAACCGCGCACCGGAAGACGCAGTGTGGGCAGGCCTCCAACAAGGTGGTCCGACGATCTGGTGAAGATTGCAGGTAGCAGCTGGATGCGTGCGGCGCAGGACCGGACGTGGTGGGGATCCTTGGGGGAGGTCTTTGTCCAGCAGTGAACGTCTTTTGGATGATGATGATGATGATGACCATTTTTTATCACGGAGGAGCATGAAAATTAATATATTTGTATTTTTTCTGGGGAGGACTTTGGGCCATTTTGTTGTGGGAGAATGGGAATAACCTTTAACATAAACACAATTAGAAAGATAAAGCTAAGTCTATACTGTTTTAATTGACAAACGCATTAAACATACATTTTCATAATACATACAAACACAAACATCACGGCGTATTCCCACAAGTGGGATAGACAGAGCAACAAGTAACAATTAATTACGTCATGCTGAAGTCACGTTTAGCAACAAGTGATCAGATAGGATTTTCATAACAGTACCTTTCAAATTATGGTTTAACTTATAAAGCAAATGTCGATTTGAATACGTACCCACTAAATATGGTTAGATTTAATTATTGTGGGAATAATATGAGTACATAAACACCGAAGTTATAAAAATAGACTGCCTCACGGTAATCGAACCCGCGTCTCTCGATATCCGAGCGGCTAACTTGTAACATACCGAGACATTTGTTTAATTTAGTACGTACATCAAAATGTTTAACTTTTACCGTCTCATTAATAAAAATGGCCAAATGTTACACCTCGGTTTAAAGTGACGCTGTCTCGTTTTTGTTAAAGAAGACAGATAGAGACAGCGTCAATTTAATCCTAAGTGTAACTTTAATCAACGTTTATTAATGACAGGGTTAGAGTGTGAGGAACTCGATGAGGTACCTAGTGGTGAACTCGATCTGTGATTGTGGTGGTTATGAAACTCTCGTTAAGACGATCATGAGATGAAATGTAATAGTAAATTTCATGCTTAGTGAAAACAGTCCTAATGTTGCACATCCGGACAATCGTCGTCAGCGCTTTATCGAAAGGTTAGCAATTACACAGGAAATGTAAAATACTTTCGCTGCAAGTTTTCGCACTAATCGATAAACTAAATATTTTGCTTAAAATTTAAAAAAAACAGAGGTTACAAACATTGCTTCAATTTTGTAATTACTTCCTTTCTTGCTACTAATAACACATATTTATTTATAACATTGTAATACTTATTTAATTACTTTTGCTTAAACGTACACTCGTTAAAATATAACAGCTAATGTAGTGGTTAGGTAGGTACTTGACTATAACGCGAAAAAGGCTCAGGCTAATGGTTTGATGAATGCAAGCATTTATGTGTACATCGTATAGGTAACGGTTTGTAGTACAGAAGGTTACGCTACCGATTAAGCTTGCTTTACTTAGATAATGTATGTGTTTATAATAAGCCCAATATGTACCTATTTGGTTTGTAATAAAAGCAATAATAATAAAAAAAAAATTTGGAATTAACAGTTTTTACATACGGTGTTATTCTTGAAAGTAAAAACTAGCACTAATAGTTTAATTGTATACAAGCAAAAAAAAAAAAAAAGTTGATCACTCCTGCTTAGTAAAATTGCTGTTAAACACTTTTCTCCAATAAATACCCGAAAAATGGTAGTTGTCGTATCAGTGCTTCCTAAGTCAGATCGACCACTAGTACGCCTAAGCTACGCCTAAGTTTTTAATATTTAGTGCTTCGGTACTCTGAAATCGCTACGAGAATCATCCAGAAGATATACACCGAAACAATGTTCGTAAGTTTTAAATATTTTTATTTTTCTATTAGCAATGTTGTGTTTGCTCGACTTCGTATATGTTTTGTAAGGTATGTCAACGGTTGATCCCTTCTGCATCTGCAACCGTTAGCACCGCCAAACCGCAGTGGGTGTGCGTGGTGGGCTATGGTCCGTTCTCTCTATGTCATCATCATCATCATCATCAGCCTATAAACGTCCCACTGCTGGGCAGAGACCTCCCACGTGAATAATAGCACGGGGATATTAAGCCATAACCCACCACGCTGGTCCAATGCGGGTCGGTGGGTTTTAACGACTGTCATCTTACGACAACATCCGGGACCAACGGCTTAACATGCCTTCCGAAGCACGGATCTCTCTCTATGTGTAAAGAAGTTATTAAAGAAGGTCTGTAGAGGAGCAGTGACCTAGACCAGCAAATGTTATTATTTAATCGTACTAGTATTTACTGTCATATGTTAAATGTTAATGTCACTAATATTTATTGTTATTTTAGGTCTGAAAGCAAGCAAGTTAAACGCTCTGCCAAGAAAAGCTGTGTGTTAGCCAATTCATTTGACTCGGACAACGAAAGCATAAGGTAATTTGCGTTGATTACTTTTAAAACCTGTTAATATATTTTATGTTATTTCGTATATCGTCAATATTAATAATTAGTTTTTAATTACATTTCTTATCTTTCTAGCTCTAAGAAGAAATGCCTGTACTCGTCGTCGGTGCCTAAGACTTCAACAACGATTGTGAAAAAACAAGAAGGGTCTAGCTCCGCTTTAGACTGGTTAAATGATTCAGAGTCAGATAACGAAGTTTCGCCGCCTCCACGCAAGACAGACCAGACCTTCGACAGTGTACTAACGCGACGAGTACCAGGCGGGGTAACGCGTCGGACTGCGAAGCTCGACGGTGAACTGGTGGCGGAGCTGCGTCTCTACGACGCTGAGGAGGTGCGTAGCCTCACCGGTCTTGAAAGGTGTGAAAAGGCAATAATTTGGGTTCGACTACAAGGCGAAGCTGAGTCTCCTGAATTGTTGACTATAAAAAAATTCATAAAATTAGCCAAATCAAAATTTACTGAAGAGGGGGTATTCTTTAGTGATAAAAAGAAAAAATAGTCACAGTCAGCTAGGTACTACATATTAACTAGTTACACTCTCTTCGGTAAATTTTGACTTAACTAGTTTTACTTATATATTATATGTGTGTTAGGTTTTATACATTTTACTTAAAAACTACTTTAACCTCTTGTAATTTTTTAACACAGTGAAAACAAAATCATAATGGTTAAGACTATATTCTGTTCAACTTGCAACTTATCCGTTAAAAATAATGCTTTCTCTGCTCATTTAAAAAGTATTTTACACAAAAATAATAGTTCTGTAATTGAGAGCGAGGGTATCGAACAAGTGCATAGCGCTCTTCGCGGTCGCATAGCGTCGTACCGTGTTCAATGCGAGGACGTTGAAGAACGTATGCATGTGTTTGCTCCTGCAGATTTTTTATCGCAATTGCGCCTCCGCGTGAAACTTTTACTCTCAGCCCGAATTGAGGCTTATACAAACCTTAAAGTAAATTTCGAATTGTTTTCTGAATTTTTTCTGCATAAGGATGACTCGATTTCAACGAAATCTTTTGCTACTGAAAACATTATCTTACATAAAAGTTATAATTTTGATGCTATGTATACAAACATTAGCCATAAAATTTGTAAAAAAGTTGAAGAATTTGAGGAAAGAGATAGTGGTTGGGCTTACTTACGAAGCTTGTATCTAGAAGTAAATATAAACAAATATAACCCGTTGAGAGCCTCAGGTTACTTAGATTTACCTAACGCTATAAAAAACAAACGTGCATGTATCAACATTAAAAATTCGGATGATTACTGCTTTTTATGGTGTGTCATGGCATCACTTTTTCCTGCAAAAAATAACGCAAATCGAACCACCGCATATCCGCATTTTGAAAGTGTACTTAAAGTTAAAAATATGACATTTCCAGTAGGGTTCACAGATATAAGAATTTTTGAAAAGAATAATCCCAACATAAGTATTAATGTTTATGGCCTTAAAAATAGCAGTAAGGTTGTTGGACCTCTGTACAAATGCGAATTACGTAAAAGACATCACGTCAACATGCTTTTTCTCGAAAATGGAAAACGTACGCATTACTGTCTAATTAAAGATTTAGCTAAATTACTTCGCAAGCAGTTAACTAAACATCATTCCAAAATATTTTTATGTGAGGATTGTATGATATTTTTTGATAACAATCTTAAACTCGAAGCCCACGTTTGCAGTGGTGTAGCAACAATTTTACCTAATCAAGGAACTCGAATACAATTTGAACATTATGAACGCATGCAAGACATGCCTTTCGTTTTATACGCAGACTTTGAATCTTTGTTAGAGCCAGTTGAACCAAATTCTGAAACAAGTTGCACAACGATTACGCAAAAGCATGTACCAGCTGCATTTGCTTACTACGTTGTATGCTCCTACGACAGCTCCCTTAATAAATATGTGTCTTATCGAGGACCTGACTGTGTGAATAAATTTTTTGATAACCTTCTATCTGATATAACTGTAATTTATAATATTTTGCATTCATCGATCCCTATGTTCTTAACAGATAAAGATAGAACCAATTTTGCTCAAGCTAAAAACTGTTATCTTTGTAACAAAATATTATTTGACGACAAAGTAAAAGATCACTGTCATCTTACTGGACGATATCGTGGTGCAGCTCATTCTTATTGTAATATAAAATATTGTTTGCCTAAGTTCGTTCCCATATTTTTTCATAATTTAGCTGGTTACGACAGTCATCTTTTCATACGACAGTTAGGAGAATTATCAGGTAGGATACAAGTGATTGCAAAAAATAAAGAAAATTACATATCGTTTACCAAATTTTTTCGAATTAGTAACGAAGCTATCATACCTGTTCGTTTTGTCGATTCTTTTAAATTTTTAGGCACAAGCCTAGAGAAGCTAGTTGCAAATTTAAATACAAATGATTTTAAACATCTATCTTTTTTTTTTCCTTCTCAGGAACATTTTAATTTACTTAGACGTAAAGGGGTTTATCCTTACGAATACGTCACTACTTGGAGTTCTTATGATGAAGAAGAAATACCTCCTTATAAATGCTTTTTTAGTAAATTGCACAATTGCAACGTATCAATAGTAGATTATGAACACGCAAAAAGAGTATGGCAAACCTTTGAATTACGGAGCCTTGGAGAATACACTGATTTATATCTTAAGTCAGATGTACTCTTACTAGCGGACGTCTTCGAAAGTTTTCGAAAAACGTGTAAGACGAATTATAAACTGGATCCTTCTTTTTACTTAACAGCACCTAGCCTAAGTTTTGACGCTATGCTATTAAAAACAGATGTTAAATTAGAATTAATAAATGATTTGGAAATAATAAGAATGATACAAAAAGGCATACGCGGTGGTATATGTTTATGTTCTACAAGATATTCGAAAGCCAATAACAAGTACTTACAAACTTATGACCCCGCAAAAAGTGATAACTTCCTTGTTTATATTGATTGTAATAATCTTTATGGTTATGCTATGTGCGCTTATTTACCTCATTCAAATTTTAAGTTATTAAGTGAACTAGAAATTTCAAAAATTGATTTTCATAATATACCCATTGACGGGGACATTGGCTATATACTCGAAGTAGACTTAGAATACCCTTTCCATTTGCATAATTATCATAACGATTTTCCATTCTGTGCTCAAAAATTTGCTCCTCCAGGATCTAAAACTTCGAAATTGATACCAAACTTATACGATAAGTTTTTGTATGTCATTCATTTTTCCCATCTGAAAACATGTCTAAAACATGGTTTATTGCTAAAAAAAATACATAGAGTAATTCAATTCAATCAGAGTCCATACTTAAAACAGTACATTGATATGAACACTGAGTTACGAAAAAAGGCCAAATCTATATTTGAACAAGATTTCTTCAAACTTTTAAATAATAGTATATTTGGTAAAACACTAGAAGACACCGAGAAAAGGGTCAGCGTGAAGTTGGTTAATAAGTGGAATGATGAAAAGAATATAACAAAGAAAAGTTTCGGTGCTGAGCAACTAATAGCTCGACCAAATTTCCATAGTGCTACTATTTTTACAGAAAATTTTATAGCTGTTCAAATGAAACCCGAGACAATTACTTTAGACAAACCCATATATATTGGCTTTTCTGTATTAGAAATATCCAAAAGTTTGATTTTCATTACTCTATTATGAAACCTTTTTATCGGGAAAAATTAAAGCTTTGTTATACGGATACTGACAGTTTTCTTTATTCAATAGAAAGCAAAGATTTTTATACAGATTTAAAGTTGAATTTCCTTAGATATTTTGATACTAGTAATTATCCATTAAATAACTGTTACGGTATACCTGGTCTTAACAAAAAAGTACCAGGTCTTTTCAAAGATGAACTAGGTGGAAATTTAATTTCTGAATTTGTTGGTTTACGATCAAAATTATACTGTATAAAAACAGTACAAGAGGAGTTAAAAAGGGCTAAAGGTATACAGAAACAGGTTTTGAAAAACGTACATTTCGAAGATTACAATAACGTATTAAACAAAAATACTTTTTTAAGAAAGAAAAACATAATTTTTAAATCCTTAAAGCATGAAATATTTACCCAAGAACAGAACAAGATAGCTTTGTCAGGTAATGATGACAAACGCGTAATATTAAAAAATAAAATATCTACTATGTCTTGGGGCCACTGGGATTATATATTTTAGCAATTATTTTTTTCACTGTGTTTTTAAATTCTATTATTTAGATATATGACTATGATTTAGATATATTATATTAGAGTTATATTATACTTAAGGCTTGAGAAATAAAAAAATGTATTATTATTTATTACCATTACTAAGATTCATTGGTTGAATTTAAAATAATATTAACTTTTTATAAACTATTGTAACCAGTTTTTCAATATACTTAAGTAGGTACATATAATGAATATTTTGATTTATAAAAATTGTTAAAAAATATGTAAGTTGTTGCTTTTGCTCAGATTCATTTATTGTTTGAATAGGAAATCTAACTTAGATTATGAAATGTAATGTAAAATTTACTCTACCCAGCTGTATTAATATACCTAATAAAATATAAAAGTAACCGACTAACTTGCATTTTTATTTAATTTATTATATATCTTTGTATAATAAAACATTGACGGTAAATAAGTAAGAAAATTCTAACGCAAACAAGTTTGAACAAGTCAAATTCAGAGTAGGTTGTACTCTTCTGATTATAAGGTAATATGAAACCTAATTAATACAAATCAGGTCACGTTATTGGCAAGTTAATCATTCTTTAATAATATCAATTCTTTCTTTTTATTTTGCTGAAATGTCCATTAATTACATGTTTTACTACCTATATTGTCTTGCTGTGTCATCATGTACATTAATATAAATGGGTTTCAAATTAGTTTCAATTTCAATTATTAAAGTGAAGGCGTCAGTAGTCCAGCTAGATAATATCAACATGGTAAGTTTAAATAATTTTGTATGATTATAAATTAATTTTATTTGTGTTGTAATTGTGTCGTTATTTGGTGAAAAGTGGGTTATGGTAAAGGACTGCTTTTGCTGTCCTCCTTGCGTAGTCGCTGACTAACCCTTCGGGGATAATAGTCGTGGTTTTATGTATGTAATAAACTATTTTATTTTATGTTTTAGAATACTCAAGAGAACCTGGTGTCGCTCAGCATCAACAAGGAGTTCGTACAACCGTCATCTCCCACTTTTGAACAGAACGCTCAAGATATGCTCGAGGGATTTACAGAGGAGTATCCGAATTGGAGAGCAGATGAACGGCGAGGCGATTCCCCGCTGTATAACAAGGTGGTGAATAATATCACCAAGAAGAGACTTCGAAAAAGAAGAAGTTATCTGAAGCATTCTTATTCTTACGTGATGAAAAGTACGCCGATTCAAGGTCGTCGATTAATTAAGATTGAAGTGGTGGACTTCGAAACAAATCATACTGATCCATTATTATCTGCGCAGTATGTGGTAACAGAGCATATTGACCCCATAATGGATCAAACAGAGGCTATCATTAGCAATATATCAAAAAAAGTTTGTGGATATAGTTATAGTTTTTAAGAAATTCTAAAATAAATATTATTGAATTGAATACTAAGATCGTTTCATTCACCCTTTTTACTTTTAGTAATTAAACAAAAAGATATTTATACACATTTGATTTATTGAGGAAAATACTTTATTACATTAATAACTCAATTAACATTTAAAGTGTACCACTTTTTTAGACACAGAACATTTTTTAAAGCACACATTTTTTTATGGTACTCACAATTAAATTTATTTACATCTACATGGTAATCACTATATAATTTTAAAAAGTTAGGACAACCTATTTCTTCCAACTCCATTATTTCACAATCTTGACATAGCTCGCGAACCCATATTCCTTTTTCCAATCCCTTTACTAATACCTTCTTACTGCTTAAATACGGAACTATTATTCGTCTAAATTCACGGTAATCAATGAATCCCTGACTCCATTTGAGCCCGCGATTCCTTTCTAACCACCGGATTTGCTTCTTTTCTTCATCTGTTAGGTTTTTAAAAGCATATGGTGGCTTAATTAAGAACGTCTGCGTATGGTTTTTAGTTGCTATTGATAACTCTTTTACAATAAAATTATTTTTCAAATCCTTAAATCCTTGCACATCCACTATAATAGTATCGTTATTCATGATAGCTTTTTCACAATGTTACTCAGTGGTTTATATTCAAATATGCAATCGTTCAGTATAAGGCAGTATGCAGCGGTCTGATCAGGTATCTCTTGATCTGTTTCGATTTCTACTCTTACGTCGATTGATCCCTTCAGCATTTCTTGTTGGCGAGAACAGTCAACAACGAATAAAGGAGCAATATCTTTAAACTCTTTTAAACTCGACAACGGTTCTGATCGACGTCCGTGATAATACTGCTGAAACCTTGCATACTGTTCGTATATTAATAAAAACTTGTTGTCAGAGAAATTTATGTTAAGTCCTTCGTAGGGGTAATATGATGAATTTAAAAACACTCTTACGTCACGAACATTGCAATGGTCGAACTCAGCCATTGACATTTGAGCATTATGTTTTCGGTTTGTTTGTAAGGCAATAATAACAAATCGAGGTTTCTCTGTTTGCGATGAAGTTTTAATAGCCCAAGTATGCTTACGTGTCTTGGGTAGTAACGGATATTCATACAAGTCCCAGTTACGAAACGCTAGTGTAATGGCTCGATCTTTTTCTAAATGCTTTAATAAATTAATTCTCTCTCGATCTGACACTTTAATATGTGGAACACGCCAAACGATTTTATTTATTGTTATATTTTCCACTATTTGCTCTTTACTCAATTTTATTGCATTGACATTTGTGTTGCTCCTCAACAGTACTAACTCATGTTTACAGTTAATTAAAACTTTTTCATAATCTTCTGCAAATCCTAATATTTTATTTAATGGTATGGAGACAGAGAAAACTCCGTTTGTAACATTGGTTATTCCTGCAGGAGACCAACCCCAAACTTTTGCACTTTTGGATTCATTTTCATTCAAAGACAAATAAGACTTCATTGTCGTTGTGATACCTGCATTTTTTATTTTATCTATTTCTATTCCATTTAACTCATATCGAATATCTTGGAATAGAAATAACGCAGGATTGTTTACAAAATGCACACTTGTTACCTTTTCTTTAGTGGTACTGTTATATACATCAGCTTTACCTTCAATATACAAAGTGCTGCGTGACGGCAACACATACAAATCTTGCTGATTGATTGGTATTCTTATTTCATCATTATTGTTGAAACTTGTTACATACGGCTTATACGAATGATATTCAAAACTCTCGATACTGTTATCGTATGACGTTGGCTGAGATATATTTAATATGTTCATTTTAACAAGCCTACTAGCTTTAGAAATTCTTTATTATTTTTAGTAACCTTCTTTTTTAAGTCAAACGGTGTTCTTTTACTTATTGCTCTTTTGGAACTGACTTGAACACCTGATGAGGTAGGGTTTTTATTAAAATTAATCATTTTTTTCTAAAATGTAAATAAAGTTGTACGTCTTCTCCACGTAAATTAATCTGTCTATTATCAGCGTCTAACAACCTAATATTAATTGCACTAATTGAACTTTGATTGACTGGAAAATAGATTAAGTTTTTAGGAATTTCAATAATTCTATAACCGGGTGGTACATTAGGCACAAACTCATAAATAATATGGCTTGCTTTCCCATTCACGAATGATCCGCTAACTACGTCACATTCGATGCGTACGATGGTTGTTGCTAAAATAGTGACTGGGTACTGAGACTCACAACTTATATTTGCCTTAATTGTGTCGTTAGCAAAACCTAAAATTCTACCAATGGAATTATTTTTCTCGAAATGAACATCTTCTGAACAAAATATTTTGGTTTTGAGAGTATTATTATTACAAGTCAATTTTAATGCAGTGTTCTTAATGTTGCTTTTTAAAAATTCGCAAATATCTTGAAGTTCATATGATCCTTCAGGAATTTCGATGAACTCATTGATACCGTAATAAAACTTATTGTTCCTTTCGTCTATATTAGGAATAGAATTAAAAGTAGAAAAGTATATAAGTCCGCACTCATATTGCCCACGTAATTCTAAAGTTGGTGAATAGTTAGTTATTAATGAGGCTCCTTGCCCAGTTATGGATACAGTGAAAGACATTTTTATACTGTCAAGTTATTTTAATTGTAACCTATATAAATGATTTTTCCAATACTTTCTTAAAAATAATAAACAAAGATGACCACAGTTTACAGTACCGAAAGATTGATACTGTTTGTAATTATAATTTATGTGCCTATCTTTCAAATATTTTATTAATTCTAATGGAGGTTTTAAGTTACCAAAACTGTTAAAATATTCACAGTAATTATTTTCTTTTACATAGGCTACCCAATGAGTTCCAGGATTTGAAGAACTATCTAAATTAAGAATAGCACACTCAATTTTTCTTGGTTTTGAGGGTAACGTATCTCTCATAAAAACGCCACGAAAATATGGAATATCAACTGAGTGCTTTAATATATCTAAATTAGTAAGTGCTCGTTTGGGTAACCGTTTAATTAGTTTTTTGGAGGTTGCAAGTACAAGCCCGCTCCTTTTTTGTGAGACTTCAAATACAACCCTTTTCCAAGTGCAACAGCTTCCATCATCTTGTTATGTCGTTCTGATTCTTGAAGATTTTTTTGAGCGACCTTGTAATCGTTAACAGCCTTTGTTATACCTGCAGCACCCCCAGCGAGTGAACCAAGAGCTGATAAACCAGCAAAGATTGGTATGAGGGGTAACAACCCACCAGTTTTCGGAACAGGAATGCAGCGTGGGAAGCGTATTCCTTTTATATTAGAAAACACTTTTTTTGCAGCTGCATGCGCATATTTTATAGCCGTGCGGTTATCATTACATTTTATTTTTTTCATTTGCTTTTGAATTTTTTTAACACCTTTCATGAATGACCGCACTCCTGCTCCGGCTTTAAGTTTTGCTTTCATTGCATTTTTTACTATCCATGATGCAATCTTTTCTCCTTTCCCAGCATCTTTCGATTTCAATCTTTTCTTTGCCATATTTAAAAGTTCTAAATCGGCGTTTTGTCTAACGTTCCAATCTTTATTATTGTAAGCAATATCGTGATACAAGCAAGCTTCATCCAATTTATTTATTCCTCGTTCACCTCTTAGTAAGCGTTTTTTAAGTTTTGTTCCTGGACCACAAAACTGATATCCAGGTAAGTGTAACTCGAACGGAATGTTATCTATTAAATTGTTGACAATGCCGCTTCCTTCCTTCATTGATGTTCGTAAAGTGACTGTACAACATAATCAGGCGATATTTATATTAAGTCATTAATAATTTTCTGTCAACCCAACTGTTTTCACCATCACTGAGACCCAACCATTTGACAAAGAGTTTGTTTCCTTTTTTCTTTAAAACTTTTTCAATAAGATATATATCGGGAAATTGGGTTCTTTGCAGTTCGTATCCGTAAAAAGATCCTAAAATGATTTGCTTATGTTTGTCTTCTAAGTGGTATGTGACAGGATTTGTATGGTTAACTTTCACAACGTTGAAGATTTCTGTTGACCAGTTGGGAGTATAACCTTTGTAGAATTCACCTTTGTATTTACTAATCCGAACATGATCACCAACACGGTACTTATTTTTTTTCGTTATGTTATTATTTTGTGATTTGATGATGTTGTACTTTACAGTTGTCTGATTTCTTTTGTCAACATCAATAGGTTTAAATTTTGTTATACGATGAACAGTGTTATTATAGCTTTGTACCACGTTTTTCAAATTTTTATTTATCCACTGGTATTGACCGCATAAGCTAAATAGCTTATAAAGGTGACCTTTTAGCGTTCTAATTACTCTTTCAACAATTGCTGCTTTTTTCACAGAATAAGTGGAATAATGGTTAATGTCATATTTTTTCATCAACTCTTTAAAGTTTTCATTATAAAACTCTTTACCTAAATCTGTTTGCAATTTTTTTGGTTTCCGAGACGAATTCAATAATATATTTTCCATTGCGTTGGTGACATTAATTTTATCTTTACTCTTCAAAGGATTTGTCCAAACGTATTTCGATAAAGTGTCAATAACTACTAAAACATATTTATATCCTTTATTAAATTGTGAATACTTTTGAAAATCCATAAGGTCAGCTTGCCATGAATCATCTACTCCTTTTATAATTGTACATCGGCGAGGAAAATTTCTTCTCGCCGCTCTGTGAATTTCTTCTACTATATCTCTTTTACTCATTTTTGTTTGACTTTGCTTGAATCATACGGTCTATTTCTGTTTTTGAGTAAAACATAGTAGACAAGCGATTGGAAGTAGCTGATTCTAAGTTCTGGATGTAAATTTTTACACGACTATTAACTTTATTTATTTCATTCCTTAGATCTTGTACAGTTTTATCCAAATATGCCTTATTTACAGCTTCATCGTCCTTGTCTGGAGATGATAAACCTTTAAGTTTTGATGATTTTAAGTCGTATTCGCCCGTTTCGCACTTTTTTAACGTATCGTTTATGGTATCGATGTATTCAGATAACCTCAAACGTTTATGAATGTGATGACCGAATTTATCTATATTCATTATAATCTCGAAGCTTTGCTTACTGCGAGTATACTGCTTAATTTTCCCCGTGCTATTTGTTTATATTCCATATTTATGATGCCCGCTTCGCGCAGTTCTTCAATTATTGCAACGATTTCATTATCCAAACCCGTGTTACCAGCAGCTTTTGACGCAAGCAGTAATTTCAATCGTTCTATTAATTCATTTGGATCATCCCAATAAACTAAATCTGTATTTGTTTTAACTTTTTTAAAAAGATTGATACCTTTTCCCTGTGGAGGACTCTCAGTACTAGTAGGTTGTTTAGAGAATTTAAATAATGGTTTTATAATACTCATGTATTTAAACCCTTTATTGCTGTTTATTGGTTTGGCAGGATCAAAGTTACGTCTGTGTGCATTAGTATTGATAAGTAGTAGCTTGTAGTTTTCAAGGTCGTCATCTGTAATAACATCTAGATTTGGTACCTTTTTATATAATAGTTCTTTTAAGCCAAGAGTCTTTTCAAAAGTAATGTTTCCAACTTTAAGAATTCTACCGTCATCATGAACGCGAGTGTTTCCAAGCTCAAGTTTCCCTCGCTCATTTCTAATTCCAAAAGGTATGGCATTAAATACTTCAGATGACGTAGACCATGAGGAAGACTCATCTTGATTTATAATGTTTGGTGATGATTGGAGGGACTTAAAAGAACCTTTACTTACATCATGGTTCTTAAAAGGTGACGTAGTTAGGATTTTGTCTGATTTTTGTGGTGTGTCTTGATATTCCTCTTCATCTACACTATTAGAATCAATATATTCTTCACAAGAAGAATACGACTTCTCGCTTTCATTTTTCCTGTTTTTTTTTGATATGGGATCATAAAGCTTTACTTCCTGTAAGTTCTTTTCATCATTTCTATTCGCTAAAATGTTAAGAGGGTCAACAATAGGTTTAAATATTGTTTCCAGGGTAACATTGTTAGAATTTTTAGCATCCTTTATTAAGTCTACCTTCCTTTTAACAGCTGATGCTGATTTTACAATTTGTTCTTTTAAATCTCTTTCCATTTCAATAAATAGGTTTCCTTTCAGCTTTAAGTCACAAATGAAAGTGATTTTATGGCATAATTACAACTGCTTTTGTACATTAATCTAATTCTATAAACGTATCAAATGTCTTCCTATAACATCCTTTGTTTCGTTCACAATCCTTATTTATTACAAGATAATTGAATGGTTTCTTCCAAACAGTTGAGCACATTTCTCGAAATTGTGACCAAGTCATGTCCGACCCTACGTGTTCATCATATACGTGTTTCAAATTTACATCGTCCTGCTTAAATAATATAATTAGGTTAGAATTGTCCCTAATAAGTTGTTTTGGTACTTTTGTATAAGTTTGATTAATATAAAAACAATCGATATTTTTATGACGTCCCATAGCAAAATAATCTCGGATGTGGTTTTGGTTTTCACAAGCAACATCATCAAATATAATAATCGAGTCAGACAAAGCATCATGTGGACTCAAAACTTCGGTGTTGTCATTATATTTATGATACGATGTACCTGCAACCATATTTAATACTTTTTCTAAAAATATGTATTTAGGTTGATACAAAGATTTTGAATAAACATAAAGGTTGCGGAACCGTGGACCATCTGTATGTAGTAATAAACTAATTACTAAGTTTGTCTTTCCACAATTCGAAGGGCCGCAAACAATACAACGGATACTGTTCGGCAATAAGTTGCCATGACGTTTTAACTCATTTGATGATGGTGGGCAAATGCATTTTAATTTTAATGACTGTTTTTGTTTAACAAATCTCATAGCAGCTGTTTTCTTATTGACCACAGTGTTTCGGGAGTTTCAATAAAATGACTTTGAAGCATAGCGCTTAAACATATATACGAGCGAATGGCAGTGATTTTCAAAAGTAATATTGGGACATTCTAGATCACTTTTTAACGACATTGATCGAACGTCAGTGAGATCAATGGAGGAATATTGGGAATTTTCAAAAGTAATATTGGGACATTCTAGATCACTTTTAACGACATTGATCGAACGTCAGTGAGATCAATGGAGTGAAAAGTGATCTAGAATGCCCAATATTACACTACTAACTCAATTTAACAAGTAATATTCTGTGATTGACTCTATCAAACGCTTTTTGAAAGTCCGTATATATAGAGTTAACCTGACCATGATCATTAAATCCTTTACAGATGTAGTTGGTGTATTCCAGTAAATTGCTGACGGTCGACTTACCCGCTATAAAACCGTGCTGTTGCTGGTGGAGGTACGGTTTAACACGGTGAAACGTATGTAATAATTATGATATACCCAAATTAAAATAAATTAAAATAGCCAAAAAATTAATAAGAACAATGTAAAACAAAGTTAAAAATTAAAATGCAAAAAAAAACAAAAAAAATACACAGATCACACTATCAACTTATCCAAACTAGCCAAGTCCCTAATGTGTGTGGCAGGCGAGGTCTCGTCTTTCCTTAAATTATTCCGGGGTCTATACCTCGCCATATTTAATCCACACGAATCTGTAGTTTTTACTTTTAGCTTGTCTACGAGTAGCCGCATGCAGTTCTTTGCACTCCTTCGAAAGATCCTCGCCCACAAAGATAAGGCACCGGTCGCCACTAATACCGATGTGTGTCGAGTTAAGATGATCCTTAGGGTTTCTCTTATTAAATCTTCTCACAGCAGATATTATCTCGTCACGACGCCGTTCAGAAGGCAAAGTAACCAATAAATTACGAGGTCTGTCGGAGGATAGGTTTAGCTTGGCAACTCGACGACAAGCGCGAATTTAGCTGTCCACAATGGAAAGCTTTACGACCTCACAAAGCCTTTTAAATAAATTTACCACGTTCTCATTACGGCGCTCTGGAACACATTGGATCTCAAGGTTATAGCTCCGTGACGCTTTCTCGGACTGTCTGAGACGTGACTCTAGTCTAGAAATGTCTGATTGGAGCCTTGAGCTTTCCTCCTCCAGTGTACTTATTTTAACATTAGCTGATGCAAGCTCAGTTTTAATGTCAGACTGCTCATTACACAAAAAGGCCGTGGTCTCCATGAATTCTTTATTTAGGTTCTTAGAAACAGTAGTAATTTCCGTTTAATTTTCTCCTGAATTTCTAAAGAAAGTGTCGCTCTGATACTGTCTAGTTTTGAGTCGATCAACTGGCTTAACTGTCGCATAGTTATAGTGGCTTCAGTAGACTTCGGTATTTGCTCATTTCTCGACTCGACGGATAAGGACGAATTCTTGTCAATAAGAGATTCATCGCATGACATATCAATTTGGTGAACATCGGAGGTGGAGGCATGGACCACCTGCACACCGAGCTGTCCGGACGGGGACGCCACGGGAGTGTTGTCACTTCTACCCCGCCTAGTAATTTTAGTGCACAGGTCACAACGCCACGCTCGTTGTAGCTCTTTTATATTTTTATTATAATATGAGGCAGTAACATTTAGGCAAAGATAATGGTAGCATCCTTTACAGGCAATGCATCTTAGCAAATCTGTATGTTTGAGTGATTTATTGCAAGCCAAGCAATTCATAGCAGCGTGCGTTACGAAAGCTAATAAGCAGCGGTTACAAAATTTGCTAACTTGCAAGTGAAGCGCAGACTGCTCGACGCCACCCGTACATACATGCGCACACGCATACATCAGCTGACAGGGAGCAACAAGGACAGCAAAGTGAGCACTTACCGTTGTCAGAGTGAATGCGAGAGCATTAATTCACGTCACCGTGCACCGGTCAAAACCGGTTTGACTTTTGTTGTGATTTTTAAATAATGGCACCCGATGTTTATTCTTGCAATTCACCACACAACACAGACAGACGAAATCCGAGGGCACAATGTCACAGATCGGGAACAGTACTACACGTGAATATAAATTTGATGTGTTAAAAACAATTATTTATTAGAAATATCGTAATTATTTACGAGCGCTAGCAAAACGATGTTGCCTAGGTTTGGCCGGACGACTAACTGATGTTGAACTGTTGTCTGTTTTGTTTTATTTGCCAACACTCATGCACGTTCACGAACACTTAACAGTAAATAATCCACCATTATTTCACATTAATATTCGACAAAACACATAATAAAGAAAACAAAACAAAACTGCAGACAACTTCACTTTCTCACCCACTCACGAAGAAGTCCATAATACGAGTGACACGACACCAGTGTTGCCAGATCCGTAGGTTAAAAGCTTAGTTGAATGCTCTAAGGTTAAAAGTATCCTAGATTACTTGCAAAATTATCGTGTTTTTATCGCATTCATAAAGACCGATTATACGTCGTCGTCTGGGACACTTTAAAGGACAATGGGCAAAATGCAAAGACTTTGGGTTTGGAAGCGGCCACTTCAAAAACATGGTTTTTATGATTCTCCAAGGTAAGATAAACAATAATTAGTATGAGACCAAAGCCACATTCTGTAACTAAACAAAGTTATGACCAATATAATAATCGAACCAATAAATCAATTAAAGCGTGTCACATTGTTATTAAGAAATCATTTACCTGCTTGTTATCACCACTGAGTAAAGAAACGGTACAGAATCAAAGCTTCTAGGAGCATACGAAAATTCTTACCTATTCTAGTAGGGTTGGCAAAGGAGAATAAAAAAAATAAGTGAATAGCGTGCCACAAGCGGCAACATAGGACGATCGGTTACGACCTCGGACCAAATATTACATGGACAGAGTCTTACGACGTTGCCGCTTTTACATACGTGTATCAAAGTAAAGTATTTGTATCTCTGTCTGTATGACTGTAGTGTGATATGAGTAAAAGAGATAGTGAATGTACGTTTGGCAGCGACGCACTGTCGGTGTGAGACGTGTCATTTCATGACCGACTGCTCGGTCAAAACATTGCTGGATGGTGTGAAATAATAGTGAAATAATAAGAAATCTTAGTGTTTGTGTTATTTGTGTAATATACAATTGACTTAGTGTCTTGTTCAGCTGTTTATTGTTCGTCAAGAACAACAAAAGGAGGTGTGAAAGACCAGGAATTATCATTTCATCCGTTAGTGATTTCTCATAATATGTATGCTTTACTATGAGTTTTTTAATCATTAAAACGGCAAACCATTAATTTTTGCTAATTTTAAATCATACTATATCGCACACTATTCATAAGAATCAGGTTTTAAACCTTAACTAAATGTAATTTAAAGGCTTTGTTTTTGGCACAATGATTAGTGATGTACGTATTTGTGTATCGAAGCTTTATCGATATTACTAATATTCTTTTTATAATCCTTTTTTTAGGTTTCCAAAATGCCCGAAAATAAGACGTGAATGGGTTAAAGCTATTAGACGTGATAACTGGGAGCCTACAAAATATTCAAAGCTCTGTTCCAAACATTTTGAAAAATCTTTTTTTACAGTTAAAATTTTACAGTCGTAGTTCAAATTTGAATCTTAATAATATGGGCGGGAATATGAATAGTAAAAAGTATTGCTCTTCACTTCACATTGCTACACATTTTTTTTATAATAGAAGGAGGCAAACGAGCAGGCGGGTCACCTGATGGAGAGTAGTCTCCGTCGCCCATAGACACCCGCAACACCAGAGGTATCGCAAGATGCGTTGCCGGCCTTTAAGGATGGAATAGGAATTGTGAGGGGGGGGAAGGCCTCCGGAACCCTCACTGGCCGAACGAAACACAACAGTACCAAGGGCTATTATTTCACGCCGGATATTAGGGTGTTACTAGACCAATCGATCAATCGTCGATCGACGGCATCGATCGATGGTAGAACGGATTAGTCGACGTCGATCGATAGGTCTGGTAGACACTATCACATCTGAAATGGACGCCATTACAGAATGAGGAGGAGAAAAAGGCGGCTCCATGTCAAATCCACAATGTTTGGAACGTTGACGGGATTTAGATAATTTCTTAGCCTTACTGCCACTGGATCCTCCCGCAGAAGACGACGCTCTCAATTCAGGTATAGAGTTTCGCTTTCGCTTACTAACGACCGGAGTATCATTACGAATATAATGCGCGCGTAAACCCTGCGCACCTGACGGACGTCAAATCGATATCGAGTCGGCTTTGCTTAACGGAATATGAACGCTCGGGTCATGCATGGGTTTCGGTTTCGCGTGGGGGTCGTTGAAGGGTGAACCTTCTGTACGGAAGTAATATTAGTTATTCTGTGCTTGTACCAAGACGAAAAACGAAACAATTTTAAAACACACAAATTTATGCTTATTAATTTTTGACGTTTTTTATGCTTAAGTTTTTATAAAAAAAGATATTTAAATGATTAAAAATGTCAACCTTATTGGTTAGGTACTAATGTTTTCCAAAACTCATTTCAACTGTTACTTTATTTTACTTAAAAAACTCAGTTATTTCCAATTTCTATTACTAACCACAATATCAATACGATAATTGGAAATCACATTTAATTTTATTCCCTAAAGTAATAACTAAAGTTAACAATTCATTATGATTTATCATTCTTCACCATTCATCCTAAAAAAACGATAAATTACCTATAAATATTAGCCGTTTGTGTTTCTATGACCACGGCTTATATTTCGGTTCAACGCGATTCTATTTCGGCGTGCAGTGGTACTGGGGGTAGCGATACGCATTTGTCTGGCACAGACTATAGCTCGTTAGATTAGTTGTTAAGTCTTAACTATAAGTTAGTTAACTGTTTTTTTATTATTATTATTATTGACGATAAGTGCCTGTAAAGGTTTACATTGAATAAATAATTTGACTTTGACTTTGACTTTGAATGGAGATCTCCTTTTCTGACTTGTACTGAACTTCGTCGGTATTATCAAAATTAGAATTATAGACTTCCATTGTTGTTCTTTATTAAAAAATGGATTAGTCGACGTCGATCGATAGTTTCTACCAGACCAATCGACCGGTAGAATGGATTGGGTGTTAGATCGAGCTGTTTGATTAGACGCGCCGGCCGCTTCACTATTTTATAAATTTATTTCGTGCCCATGGATACTAGTCGTAATAATAGAGTTCATGATTGTGCTTATAGTTGATAATAATGAGTGATGTTAATAATATGAACGTTTAATTACTAAATAATATTCCCCCCAAACACCTTGGGAAGCACTTTAGATTAAGCAACACCGAAAAAGGGGGGAAGGGGAGGGAAGGGGGAGTTAAAGTGCGAAAATGCATAGTTTCCAAGATATTTTTATTTTGAGGTTATTTTAGGTTATTTTTAGAAAAAAAAACAAATATTCTACTAAGTTACCATTACATTATGAAAGAAACTGATGAAATTTAGCCAGGGTTAATCGATCAACGTTGACCGACCGTCGATCGATGGGTTAGACGAACGGGATCCGTCGATCGATTAAAGCTACCACACCTATCGATCAACGTCGACCGACCGTCGTCGATCGATTGGTTAGTCAAACGGTATCCGTCGATCGATTAAAGCTACTAGACCAGTCGATCAACTTCTGGTCTGGTAAAACCCCTAAGTGAGAGTGTGGTATTTACGCAGGGCGAGCCGGCCCAATGCGTGCTGCAACGCAGCGTGGCTCTACCACTCAGTCAGTGTCACTCATTTAGCACCACCCAGGGGTCACGTGTAGGGTCTAAAGGGTAAACCTACGGACGTGAGTAACTTTAACCCCCAATTATAATAACGAACTAGGTACACACAACATTAAAGTGATTATATCGATATACTAGTCACATCCTTAGTCACGCACACATGTACAGATAGAAAGCTGCACACGAACAAAAGACGGACATGCTAAAAATCCAAAGACTCTGTCCATTGTGATATTTGGTCCAGGGTTACGACTCAGAACAATAACTAAAGCATAGAAACCACGCTAAAAGACGAGCTAGACAACAGCTATCTTACTCATATGACTTCAATTAATTCTGTAACGAGAGTGAATGAAACCTCTAATGCACATTCGTTTCTATTTTTTCTAGGTTGTCACAAGGTAAATGTCAAATGGATGTAATTGAATGTCTTTAGAACACCATCAGCTTAAATGTGTCGTTGTTTTCTTTTTGTTGCTGTGTAAATAAGTGGCAACCTAACTTGGTTACATTATAATGACGGATTATTTTCACGCTAAGTTGTAGCTCCTCTCAGATAAATTTAATTATTTGCAAGGTATTCTTCCGAAGAAACCTATAAACTAGCCATTGCATTGTTAGTGATATATATGCGTTACGTGTGACAAAATGTCTTGTGTGATTGAGGGTTGTAATCCCTTATAATAAGAAAAGAAAATAATCAAGAGACAATAACCTTTTATCGGTAAGCTCAGACTGTTTTCGTTTTACCTAAACATAATTAATGGCATAAATCTATTAAAACACACTAATAGTTTGTCTAAATAGTCATCGTGTTCAGTTCTGTGCTGATATAAGGCATTTATCAATGAAATTTTGTTCAAATGTTCAAGGTTATGTTTTTCGCCTAGTGACGTGCATTTCTATAGCGATAAATCAGTATTTTGTGTAAGTGGTTGGCACACTATCTTTAAATTATGATATATGTATACGCCTCATTTACAACTTGTTTTACTCTTAACATGATATTAATAATTTATAACTTTCAAAGTTACCTATTGATAATTTAAAAAATATACATAATTGAATGGTCTTCTTGATTACTACTACTATTACCATTTATCTGCATTTTCACTAATTTTAAAGATTCTTCATTTTGGTTACAGGTTTCCAAAAAATGATGATATAAATAAAGAATGACTACGGCCGGCGTGTAAGAAGACTAAATTGGATATGGAATAAACGCAGTCATATATGTTCTAAACATTTTACGATCAATCAATCATGAACAATGTCTGCGACACATTTGTACCAACAAGCATTTTGAGCAATCTTGTTAATCATTCTCTAAAACAAAGTTTCGATGACAATCACAGAGTCCTATTGATAAAAGCCGTACCTAAGTTATATTTGACAATACGAATACCAAACTGGAATAACAGGAATGTGCGCCTCGTGACAAATTATGAAGCTTTTTAACCAAAACTGTAGTAATGAGTTTTTATGTAATAAAAACTATATTTTCTTTTTAAATGATCCTCTTTTATTTTGTACGTTATAAAAACTGACGTTTGCTCCCAGTGTTGCCAACACCTATACGCTACTTTACACTACATCTTCCCCTTCAGAATTACACACATAATCCTTTAAATATTTTGGAGGCCTCACCGTCCTGGTGGGTCTTTTATTACAAATATTACAATCTACATTCTGGTTGCCATCATTAACAGTAACATCAACATTACAGTAATTTTTATCGAATAACTTATCATTTATATTATTACTGTGGTTGTCATTACCAACAGCATCAACATAATCATCATCACTCTCTAACAACTTATCATTAACGTTATCACAATCTTGATTACCTTCATCCATATTAACTTTACTGATAACAACAAATTCTTCATTATAATTTGAAAGATTGTTTGCATTTAACACAGTTTCCTTAACAAAAGTATTGGTATCTACCTCATTTACTGTATCATTTCCTTTATTTAACAAAACATGCTTGTTACAAAAATTTTGCCTATTATCTAAATCACCATCAACTCCTACAACCAACTTCTTATTAACATGTTGATTTAAATCTGAACAGTGATTTGAATTGTGGTGTTTTAAATCTGATTCTCTACTTGTCACTATTTCCGACGTTGATGGTTTGACATGAAACGTATTCCTTCTCAATTGTTTTCCCTGGTTATCTTCAATAATTAAAGACCTAGGAGTATTGTGAAAAGCAACAACTTTACCTTTTAACCATACATTATTTTTCAAATAAACTATACTCTGGCCAATATAAAATTGTTTATTATATAATTTTGAGTTTTTATCATAATTGGTTTTGTTACTCAAATCCTTTTTTATTTGATATTCACAAAATTCTTTAACAAGTTTTGGTAATAACAGATTGTCATGTACAGGTATTTTAGATCTGAGCATTCTACTATACAACAGTTGGGCAGGTGAGAATGGTGATGCCATCACAGGTGTGTTCCTATACTCTAAAAGTAAATACTCAAAATCTATTTTACTTTCACAACTCTTTTTTAACATATTTTTGGCAATTCCTACAAACCTTTCAATAAAGCCATTTGATTTTGGGTAATAAGGACTAGAGGTTATTATCTCAAATCCCCACAACTTAGAAAATTCTTTCAATTCCCATGAATTAAAAGGCATGTTATCAGCTCTAATTATTTTTGGAATCCCATGAATAGAAAACAAATTTTTTAAAATATTTTTTACTGTAAGTGCTGACAGAGATGTAACTTTAACTAGATCAAACCATTTTGAATAATAATCTGCTACTATAAGATAATTACTGCCATTAAATGTTAAGAAATCACACGCTATCTTTTCATAAGGAAGTTTACATGGTTCATCTATTACCATTGGTTCTTTAGTTTTCTTGACACTATATTTTTCACACAAACTACACTTTATGACTAAGTTTAAAATATCTTGATTTAATGAAGGCCAATAAAACAAAGAATTTGCTCTGGATTGTGTTTTCTTTACCCCAAAATGAGAACTGTGTATCTCCTGCAGAATTTTCTTTCTCAGAGTAACTGGTACAATAATTTTATGGTCAACATACAATATGTCATTTTCAAAATAAATCATGTCTCTAAACTTGTAAAACGATTTTATACAATCAGGCATCTTGTTAATACTATTTGGCCAACCATTTTTGCAAAATTGTACTAAGTTTTGAAGTGAACTATCTTTTTGTGTCTCTAAGATTATTTCATTTAAATAAGAGTCCGACACATTGACCGTATGTACTACTTTGTCAAGAGACTGTTCAAGCTCTGTTGTAGGAGCGACACTTGAAGCTCTACTAATTGCATCAGCAATCAACATCTGAGAACCTTTAATGTACATTAACTCAATATCATAAATAGCTAATTTTAATCTAATTTTCCTTAGTCTTTGAGAGCTGATATCATGTATTTCTTTATTCATCAAAGCTACTAAAGGCAAATGGTCAGTTTGCACTGTAACATGCCGGCCATAAATATAGTAATGAAATTTACGACACGAAAATAAAATAGCAAGAAATTCTTTATCAATTTGTCCATATTCACATTCATTTTTAGTAAGACTCTTAGAACCAAAAGCAATTGGATGACTATTTTGTAAAAGGACACAACCTATAGCACTCTGTGAACTATCAGCTTGTATTACAATTGGTAAAGATGGATCAAAATTCTGAAGTACCGGAGGACTAGTGATAATTTGCTTTATTTGATTAATACATTTAGTATGAACGTTAACGTTCCACTGGAAAACTGTATTTTTCTTTAAAAGTTGTCGCAAAGGAGTAGTAATCTCAGATAAATTAGGAATGAAGTCCCTTAAATAGTTCACCATTCCTAAAAACCTTTGCAAACTTAGTCTGTCTTTGGGCATGTCATAATTAATTATAGTTTCTATTTTTTTAGTATCTGGTCTTAAACATCCATTAACAATTTCATGTCCAAAATACCGAACAACAGAAGGGAGATATTGAAATTTTTTTAAATCTAATGTTCAGTTCTTTAGCTCTTAACAATACTTTTTGTAATGCAATATCATGTTCCTCCTTTGTGTTTCCAAACACTAAGAAATCATCGATATATATAAACAAGTTTTCAATATCATTAAAATGTTTTTCACTATTTTCTTGGAAAACTTCAGCAGACACATCAAGACCAAAGGGTAAAACATTGAAAACATAAGTTCCAAATATTGTAGAAAATGTACACAGATTTCTACTAGTCTCACATAACCCAATTTGCCAAAATGACTCTTTAAGATCTAAAACTGAGAAATATTTAGCATTACCAATTTTGGCTTTTAAATCATTAATGGTTGGAATTTGATAGTACTTTTTTAATATACATTTATTCAATGCTTTGGGATCTAAACATACTCTGATAGAATTCTCATCTTTTTCAACAATAACAATACGGTTAACCCATTCTGTTGCCGTGTCCTGTTTTGTTATTACTCCCAGTTCACACAATCTGTCTAGTTCAGTTTTCAGTTTTTGTTTCAACTTTAATGGCACTCTATAAGGTGGTTTTGATACAGGTACAGAATCTGGTTTAAGTTGGATTTCATATTCATTAGGGAACTTCCCCGAGCCTGTAAAAACATCAGTATATTTATTAACAATTTTATCCTTTTCCTTCTGCAAATTTTCACTATCTACCACATTTATTTGTTTCCTGATAATCAACCCTAACAACTCACAAGTATCCTTTCCCAAGGTAGGGTGGAAATCTGATTCTGTTACGATGAATTCAATAAAGCAAGATTTAGTTTTTAATTTGACTTCTAATAGAACTGTCCCATGAACTCGAATATGTGATTTATTATAGGCAAATAACTTTATACGACACTTATTCAATTCTAATTTCTTGGATTTTGACAATCTTTCATACACACTGTATGGAATTAAATTTACTTCCGAACCTGTTACCAACTTGAAATTAACAAACAAACAATTTTCAATTAACAGCTTCTGTGACCAATCTGTACTTGACACTAACCCACAATAGAACTCCTCCTCCGTATCTGAAGTGTTTGATTTTCCCACCATCTTTACAGCTCGTTTGACTTTTGTTCGACAGACTGTTGCAAAATGGTTGAGATTCTTACATTTGGAGCATTCCTTCCCCCGGGCTGGACATTTATCTAGCTTGGCAACATGCTTGAAACCACACCACTTGCACAAAATGATATTCTTCATATCACCAGCATGTGCACCAAAGTTAGAGCCTTTTTTAGAAATTGCATCGACAGAGCTGTTCCTTTCATCCAAATGTTCATTCTTATTTTGAGCTAACTGTACATTTTTAATTTGCTCCTTATCATACTCTGATATCCTTAACTTTTTTATGACATCAGATAAGGTAATTTCTTCTTCAACCAGGAGTGAACTCTGGCATTTTTTGTCATTTGTTCCGAGCACTAATTTATCTCTTAAAGCTTCTTCCTCGCTTTGAAAACAACAATCTCTTAACAACTTCTTCACATCAGAAAAAAAACTATCGAATGGCTCACCAGGTTTTTGTTTTCGTTCATAAAACAAAAATCTCGCGTACAATAAATTTCTTTTTGGGTTACAATAATTGTGAAATTCTTTTAAAACCCTTTCGTAGGTATTCTCCTCTTCTTTTAAATTAAAGTTATTATATATTTTCAACCCTTCTTCTCCAACTAAATTAAGTAATATTGCTAATTTTCTCTTAGCGTCCTTTTCTTCCAAACCGGCGGCCACTAAGTATATCTCCAAGGCTTGCTTGAAAACACGCCAGTTTTCCGACAAATTACCGGACAGGTTTAATTTCTCTGGTAAATAACACTGCATTGTTCTTTTTATTACGGCTGCGCCATGTAGTAATGAGTTTTTATGTAATAAAAACTATATTTTCTTTTTAAATGATCCTCTTTTATTTTGTACGTTATAAAAACTGACGTTTGCTCCCAGTGTTGCCAACACCTATACGCTACTTTACACTACAAAAACCTTCTTATTTGAGGCAGTGATTTAATAAAAATGTTTTAAATGTTTATTTATAAGTTTTTTATTTCCTTAGTAATCCTTTATATTTATATTTTCCTCGTATCAAAATTTTGAAAAATCCTGAAAATTTCAGATTTACTTTCAAAGCATAAAGTTCAATATCCATCTAGTTAATTTGACAGATAAGGGTAGGCCGATATGACACAGACTGTACACTGCTTCTCGTTATTAACTTGCAAAACTTGCTGAAGGCAAAAGTGACCACTTTTACCGTTAACAATTTTTTGGCCAAACAATAGAACGTAAAGTAGTGGTTGCGAGAATTTTACACATATAAGGATAGATAGATGTAACGCTGACAGTACAGGCAGCGTCATATCGCCCTACCCTACCTACTCTGCGACCTACTAATCTGTGAAATACCTGCAACCGAATCTCATCCTCATGTTGAAATCGTAGAGTTCAATATCGATTGGGATATTTTTACAGATTTAAGTAGGTCGATCTGACGCTGCTGTACCCTACAGTGATTCAATATAATATTGTAGGTGTTTTTCTTGTACACCATAATGTAGGTTTTGAAAATTTGTCCGATTTAGTTTATATCGTTTCCAAGGGAAGCGAAAAAGCCGACAATGACTGAATTATTATGTTAGCGTCGAGAAGACACTATTTGTATCGCTCTCCATACACTTCTGTCATACCGTACCATTTTCTCGTGGAAGTGCATTTTATGAGTAATGTAGTGCGTGTAGTGAAACGCAACGAAATATACAGAATGACAATAGTGCATGGAAAGCAAATACAAATTCTGTCTCCTCGATGCTAACATAATACTTCGGTCATTGACGGCGCGCTTATCCTTCGCCTACATATTTATTTACATGTTAAAATTATTTATTTATTAAAATGCCGAGAAGTGACGTCCCTAGTGTGGAATAAACTAGTGACCACCTACACAAATTAGGACAAGTCAATCATTCTCCATCTCTTTCTAACTCATTAGCATGACTCGTAAGAAGAAGAAGGATACATATATATCTATATATCTTTGCTTGCTATTTTAGCGTGGTTTCTATGCTTGTTATTGTTCTGAGGGTTACGATGCCGTAATTTGACGGCATCCTAGTACGAAGCGTATAGAGTGCCACAAGCGGCATTCTATCTCAATCGGTTCGGGAACCGTAACATATTTTTTATTTGTCATAATGTTCAGACGACATAATATTCAAAAGATATTTTTGTTTGGAATTAGATCTAAGTTGTCTAATAAAAAAATAACCTCGAAATTCAAGACAGTCGCTACGCTGCGCTTCGCGATTGTCTTAAATTTCTAACCTATCACGTGACCTACAGGAGTATGGCAGCTAGTATTTCTGTTGTCTAACAAAAACTTTACGGCAGCTTAGGCGGCGTCACTATTATACCGCAAAACTTACGGTTCCCTAACCGATGGAGATACAGTGCCGCTTGTGGCATTATACACTTCCTTAAGTATAAGCATAATCAATTAACTCTAATATTACGTTACGACTGAAGGACTAGTATAGTATCCATTGTCATGAAATAATTAAAAAAAAAAGTCACTCATGTCGTCGTGTATGTCAATGTCAGTCAGCAGTCAGACGGATAACTTGTTGTTGTGTGTTAAAAAAATATATTCTTTCAATAAATTCATTTGCGTTGATTAACTAGAACGACAATTTTGATATTCTCATCTGTTGTGGCACCAAGCTATTTATATTTGCTGCAAAACCATGGAAAAAAGGAAACTCCAAGATGACGATATTGACACCGAACCTCAAATTAAAAAGCACACATTTAGTTACGATTCTGATTCTGACGACTCATCAGATGAAACTAATCTTCAAAGCCTGACAAATAATAAACGTTTGTAAATTAAACTTACTTAAAAATACTGATGTATAAATTACTGATAAATATTTATAAATACCTACCACACTTGATTTACTCATCTAAAGTTAAATATTAGCCTAAACTAATAATAATTATTAGGTACAATTATTTACCTGCTTTTAGTAGGTACATAACAACAGATAATATTGTATTGGAGAAAATTATTAAATACTTCAATGGCTTTTAATCTTAAAGGAACTCAGCGGTCGTAACACTAGACTCAATAGAAATTAAATTGTTAGGTAACAACTTCTAGAAGTCTTTGTGACTGTCTTTTATGGGTTAAGAATATATTACAAGGATCAAAGTGTTAGAATAAACATTCTTAGTAACACTGAGTGTAGGTGTAGGTCTTTTTGTTACATTTTTTAGTGCAAAGTGCCTTGATTTAAAATAATAATGTTATAAATATCAATATTGTGTGAAGTAAGAAATGTCTATAGAAATAATGTTATTATTCCAGATGAACAAACATTTCTAAATACAAATGAAACAAGCCATGGACAACAAACTACCGAAAACCTTCCTATCCAAACAGAACTAGTAGAAAAATGGTTAGAAATATTGGCAAATGGATTTGATAAACAGTTGAAACATAATTTAATACAAAAGTATCCCATTCCACCCAATTTTAATAATGCACGAGCTCCAATTATGAATCCCGAGGTTGTTGCACTTCTAAAAGCTAAATTTCTGAACAGGGATCATCAAATAATGTTAAGACAGAACATGCTTGGTAACATTTTAGCATGTCTTGGGAGAACACTGACATGTATACATAATGGGGAGACTGACAAAGAGAAGATATCTGAACATTTGAATGATGCAGCTATGATGACGGCACACATACATTATGTAGAGTCAATAACTAGAAGAAACTTTGTACAACAATCAATGAGCAAAACTGTAATGGAAAAAATCAAAGATCTTAAGCCAGATGAAACCCTATTTGGGAAAGGGGCCTCAGAAATTTTTAAAGCGGCACAAACTGATAAAAATGCTGGTAGCACCGCACCGTTACCATCAACAGCGGGTAATACAACAGTGAAGAAACATGTACCATCCACTCAGAATTATCCACAAAAACTTAAGCAAAATGTAAAACCTCCAAACTTTTCCCAAAACCTTAATCATAAGGTCAGGACTGCATATGTTCCTCAAAAAATTAATCACACCCCAGGAAACTGGCGCCCACAGCAGCAGTTCCAATCAGTTAGACCTTGGTCGAGGGTCCCATGGCTGACGAAAAATAGCTCAAAAACAACACCAGCTACCACAACAAGAAAAACAGAAACACCGGAGGAAACACACTTTCCTCCATCTTGGCTATAGAAATTCTTAAGAACAGTGTATCTTTTAACAAGTTATAATCAGACAAGACTTTTGAATATTATTTCAAGTTTAGGGTTAATAAAGTTTGTATGTTATTCTCATAGCTCAGTCCTTACTTCAATAAAATTATGTTACTAAAAGCTAAATAATATAAATGCTGTTTCTCTATCTGATGATAATAATTATTATTTAGTTTTACATAATTGTGAAGTATTATTTTTAAAAAAAATGCAATTATTTATTTATTAATTTTTAATAATTAGGTTTAAATATTGTATAAAAGTGGAAAAAATGTAGACAAAAGAAAAGTTTTCTCTCGTTTTGGACAGGAATACTTCAGAAGAGGTTATAAAAACAACTCGATCGTTCCGTGGCTCAGTTGCAACTCAAACGAGTTAAACTTTAACCAAACAACTACACCCAGAACGACGGAAAGCACTCTTGGCGACGCCCTTGGCTACCGTCCGTCTCCGTCGCATCAACAACCGTATCAATGATACGGAGGCTCCGGGCTAGAGTATGTGAGATTTGTTATCATAAAAAATTATCTTAGACTGGAACAGCTAATAGACGGAATTGTCATTTGTTGTCTATAGAGATTGATTGAAAATCTAGAAAAACTTATGTATGTAGAGGTACCTACTATAATATGAATACTACTATTAATAAAAAAGCGAGACTTCAATAAAAGTTTTTTACATTTGTACAAACAACATAAAAATAGTTTCATTTTGTTTATATTGAACAACAAACACATATAATCACGACTTTATTGCAGGGGATAATTTCTTCCCGAAGAGTTAGTCAGAGGCTAGCGAATGCGGACCGCAAAAGCAGTCCTCTGCCATAGTCCACTTTTCACCAAATTGCGATTGCACGTGTGCTCAGCGTGACAGGTTGTAAGCTCATCGCCGCTCTGCTGTTGGATGTATGTGCAGTCTTTAGTCCGTTAGTCGCCTTTTACGACACCCAAGGGAATTGAGGGGGTGGTAGTATTCTACTTATTAAAAAGCCGCTACCCGACACAGTACCTGAATTGATTTGATACTGCCAAACAAAAAGAAGACTACCTAGCGTCTATGGTTACTCGTTAGTCTTGCTTGTTACACAATCCTTAATTGCCTATTCCGTGAAACTAACTGCACAGCACAATGTATGCGTTGTCTCACTGCAGTCGAATATATCTAGACCAGTAATTGCAGCTAGAAACACTAGGTCGTAAATTGCAAATGAACTAATGTGTTACAGTACAGAGAAGTAATAGGTATACTGTATAATACATTATATCTTCCGGCGGCACCGTTAATAACCACAGTAATTATTGAGACAAGAATGGAATTGGATAATCTTGATTACAGCTGTATTACAGAACATTTATATTTTGCTTAAAGACATTACCTATCATGCAAACTTTAACATAGGTACAATTATACACTGACGACTATTTATCGCCTATAAAAGAGTTAGTCGGAGACTAAGCAATGAGGACCGCAAAATCAGTCCTCGTCCTCGGCCATAGCACAGTGTTACTATTTCATTTCATACAGTGGGGCAACGAACGTACTTTCGCAGAGCATGGGCAATTAATTAGGCATAGTAGAATAAAACAAGTAGGTACGCTGACTTGTTCTCCGAGCAAGCGATAATTGCCTAAACTGTAGGGTCTCCTTATTCATTAAGTTTTATTTGTACACTGGCACCTCGAGACCAACCGTTACGTTATTCAAGAAGTGCCAGACGTCCCTGCGCCAGCAAAATACTCGCGCAGGAGACCATCTGCGTTAGGTCTTGACACCAAACCAATGCCCGCCGGAGCGCGCTCTTCATTCAGTACTCATAAGACTAGTGTCTCGGGAGAGTTTCCCCGTGAACACGTGTAGTTCACTGCCTATTGTCCAGATAGGTAACCGGAGCTGTTAAGCTCGCTCACTTCTCGTTGCACGAAGGGAACAACGTCTGGCTGGACCGGAGGCTACGGCATCTAGGGGGCCGCCTCTACTAGTTCTCCAGACTAGTAAACTGTAGGGTCTGTAGGGCTGTAGTTTTACGAACGGCAGCAGCGGGCACAGCGACGAAACACGCAGGGCAGACGCGCGCGCGCGGCTTTACGTACGGCTGCGCGCGACTGGTGTGGTATCGTTAGCATCAATAAACTCGCCAGGGCCCTGATTCTGTATCGCAATCTATAGATTCCACACCTTTTTTTTTTAAATTTATTTAAGTATCTTTTTACAAAAAATACACATAGTTAGCATATATTAATAGCAACAAAAAACCACTAAGGTTTAACCTTGTGCTATCATGAGTCTACGTATAAACCAAAAACATAGGAAGGTCACAAAAGTAGTTATTTTTACATTCTCTTTCAATTATAAAATAGCAAATAATATAATATAAAGGATAAACATGTCTAAGCACTTCTTAAATGGTTCGATTCAAAGAGCGCTGCCCGGATTCGTCAGACAGTCTGACGAATCCAAACAGCACTGCTCAAACCAAACCACTTAAAAAGTGCTGCCTTAGCTTGAATTTAATATTTGTATCTGATATACTTTTACATAGATCTGAGGGTAGGTTATTGATAAGTCGAGGAACAATATAGCTGGTAGTCCGCTCGCCGTAGGCATTGTCGGCGCGCTGCGTGCGTAGCCTACCCTCGGAGACCGCCCGAGTGCAAAGGATGTTCGGTAATAGTTTTTAATGATTCGTTAAAAAATTGTTCTTTTAGTAGTATGAACTTTACTAGAGTGTGTACTGGTAAAACTTTACAATGTTTAAAGAGACCGTTTTCATTGTCGTAGAATTGAGTTTTTATTTTAGGTGGAACCAGTGTTTTTAGAATTTTAACTTGAAGTTTATAGATCTTGTCAAGATAAGTTTTGTAGGTACGACCGTAACTACTAAGGCCATAATTTATATGGGATTCTCCCAATGTGTATTAAAGCATAAGCTTCAGCTTAAACGGAATGCGATTCTTGAGTATTGTGATTGTCGCAAGAAATTGTCTTAGTTTATTGCAGACACGTTCGATGTGATGACCCCAGTTAAACTTGTTATCTATTGTCAGTCCAAGGTATGTTTGTGTTTGGACAATCTCTACAGGTGGACATTTACAGTTTGCCACACTGTTAGCATGCAGACAGTCATGGTTGTGAGCTACTAAATTTGGAAAAAATAATTGTTTATTGTGCGGAGATTTAATGGCTAATAATTTTGTTTTGCCTGCGTTGAGTACTAGGCCAGCATCATGGCACCATCGTGTTAGGGCATTCAGGTCGCACTGCAATCGTTCGCTTGCTGCTTGAGGATTTCTATCAGCAATTACAAGGCAAGTGTCATCCGCGAATTGGTAGCATGTGCTGTTAGTGATGCAGTTACTCATATCATTAACGTAGGATAAAAAGTGAAGGGGGCCCAGTACGGAGCCTTGCGCTGTTCCCCCAGTTACAGACATGCGCCCACTGCAGATGTTATCGACTTTACAGTGAAAGTTCGGTTTTTGAGGTAATTTGCACACCAAGTCAGTAATGGGCCACGTATTCCGCAGTCATCCAGTCTGTCAACCAACTGGCTATGCACCAATGTATCAAAAGCACGTGAGAAGTCGATAAAGAGTGCAAAGACATATTTTTTTCATTTAAGTGCTTATTAATTTCATCAGTAAATTTTGACAAGACAGCGGAGGTGCTTTTACCAGACTGAAAGCCAAACTGGTACTGGTTAATTACATCATGTTTTTTATAAAATCTATGTATTTGCTCACAAACATATTTTTCAACTATTTTGTCTATAGATGAAAGAAGCGTTATTGGTCGATAATTAGAATAATCACTTTTTTTACCCCTTTTATAAATTGGTCTTACACAACCTATTTTTAGATCATCCGGGTATAGACCACTTTCAACACTACGATTAATTAAATCAGCAACTGAGCCAGAAATACTGTCGCCTATCGATTTAATGTCGGAAATCTTAACATTGTCCGAACCTGGAGCTTTCCTTGGGTTGAGCTGTTTAATGATTTTATAAACACTACTTGCTGACGCTTGCTTAAACAAAATACTTGAATTTAAGGGTTTACGTGTAACTTCAGAATTTGCTAATTTTATATTGCAGTTAGGAACAATGTCTTTTACAGCTTAAAACACTACCTAAACCTTACCGCGCACAAACGTCAAACGCATACGTTTTTGGGAAGATATCGTAACTTTTAAAGGAATTAACGTGGTTTTGAAACAAGGAATCGTCAGTGTGTGCGTGCGACGACGCGTAGGTACGTGCGGGATGGCTTACTCATGTGGCGCGGCCGCGCTCACATAAGTCACATACAACATACAAGTCGCGCTCGGCGCGTATGTATGAAGATAGTATACTTCTTTTATTCTACTATGGCATGGGAGGGGAACCCACGGAGAAGTGGGCGGTGTGGCAAGCGTCCCGCAACCCGCATTACTAACCTGTTGTATAGTTCATACAAGATAAATTGATAATGATTGATACTGATAAGTTTTGGGGATGATAAATTAAACTGCCCAAGTTGAATGCTGTAATTGCACTGCATTTATTGCACAATAATTTTACATGAATGAACGCGGTACATTCGCGGCGCGGCGTAAGCAATACGCTAATTGACCTAATTAATAAATATAATGTGCGGTTCCGTACATCCTGCCCTCTAAACAAAGGGAATAAGAAAAACACTCCAATTTATAATTTGAGCTAAGTAGGTATAAGCATTTGAACAAATAATGCAAAATTTAATAAGTGTAAAATAAATTTATAACAGATAATGTAAATGGAATGTATGTTGTAAAAATAAATTTATTTGTAAGATAAAATGATAAAAAAAGTAAGTTAAAATGTAAAACTTAATAACTATATTTTACTGCTTATTCTAATACCCAGTCCCTTGTTATGATTACTCGTATCATTATGCACGATAGGGTTCGTAAATCGAGGCACAACGAAAGGCGAAGATGCCTTATCAACGCTTAACACGGATCTTTTAAGCTCACTCGGTACATTACGCAGATTGCCCATATTCACTTTCTCACTGATTGTGCTGTAAAATACAGGCGATGACGTCGAATCCGCTGCTGGTGCGGACTCGGCCTCGGCCGGTGCCGCTGGAGTGTCAGCTGGCGTTCCCCTTGCTGGATTACTAGGCGTTTCTCGTTCGTCGACCTTCCCACATATTTTTTTCAACTTCCAACATGATTTAACGATGCTGGCCGTGAGCAGTATGCTTATGATGATATAAAGCAGGCTATAATGATGAATGTCATGAATTGATAGTTTCTGATTAGATTGTTCCTTGATATTGTTGATCTGCTGTCGCATCTCTCGCCATGCCGACTCATGGTCCTCGATTTCCGTGAAATTAAAGTGTTGATGACGAGTTGATAATTTTGTTGAGTATACCGCTAACCTAGGGGCTTGAAAATCACTCTGAAGTTTCGTACTATGCATAAAATTATTATGTGCGGAGATACTGTAAAATGGTGACTCCATAGTACAACCTTGACCCACTGTAATAATCCCGTTTCCAACTAATGAGGTCATTGTCATGTCGGATGCACAAAAAATGTGAAAATTGCATTCCTCACAACATGAGAATAACCAAGCGTTCTGACCGTGCAATTTGAACCACCGGTCCCCGCCACTTGATACTACTGAATTACGACAAACATGAACATTCGTCTTTGTCTACGACCTTTATGTCACATATGGTTTGTTTAATTTTAAAGTTTTAAAGCTTTTAACTCTGCCCCAGTCATTAACGGTTCTCACCACCATAATCAACCTCTCCTTAACCAAAGGTGTATTTCCCAGTGGCTGGAAGACCGCAGTGGTTAAGCCGTTGCCGAAAAACAGTAACCCTACCTCAATGGGCGACTTGCGTCCTATCAGCCTGCTCCCATGCTTGTCCAAGGTCTTAGAAAAGATCGTATGTGAACAGCTGACCAAATACTTGGAGGAAAACAACATTCTCCCTCAACAGCAGTCTGGATTCCGCAGAGGCCACAGCACAGCATCTGCCCTCGCGGATGTTGTCGACCATTTGCTTGCTGCTCAGGATCAGGGAGAGATTAATATCTTACTGCTGCTGGATTTCTCGAGGGCCTTTGACTCCATCAATGCTGACCTCTTGATTTCCAAGCTATCATATTACGGTGTCGATAATAATGCTATAAATTGGTTCACCAGCTACCTCCATAATAGACGTCAACTGGTCGAGCTGACTGGTTCAGATGGGATCAAGCTGCGCTCTGCTCTGCAGCCTGTCACCCGTGGTGTGCCCCAGGGTTCAATCCTTGGACCAATCCTCTATGCGTTGTACAGCGCCGATATCACAGAAAGTATAACTAACTGTAGGTATCATTTGTACGCAGATGACCTACAACTGTTCTATTCCTTCCGTCTGGGTGATCACGCTAACGCTGCAACAAAGATTAACGAAGATTTGGACCGCATTTCATCTTGGTGCAACTCAAATTGAATGGTCATCAACCCAAAAAAATCAAAACTGTTATTGACTGGGTCAAACCGAAATATGCAGAAAATATGTAATATTTCTCTAGGTGTGCATATTAATGGCGAAGAAATTGAGCGTGTGGATTCCGCAAGAAATCTAGGAGTGACCTTGGATAGCCGTCTTAACTTTGAAAGTTATATAGCTGAGTGTACTCGCAATTGTTTTTACCGGCTCAAATTATTATACAATATTCGTCCTTATCTGAGCGAGGAGCTGAGGTTGACACTTTGTGAGTCTCTTATTTTGTCGAAGCTTAACTACTGTGATACAGTTTATGGTCCGTGCTTGCTTTCCAGAACCGCCAAGCTTATTCAGCGTGTGCAGAACGCTTGTGCGCGTTTTTGCTTTAACATCCCACCCAGAACACACATTACTGCCTTTCTTAACTCTGCAAACATCATAAAAATGGAAGCTCGTAGAAGACTTCACCTTGCCACATTATTGTTTGGTGTAATCGGATCAGGAAGGCCGCCCTATCTTTTGAATAAGTTGGTGTGGGTAAAAGATAATAGGAAGTATCCTACAAGAGCCTGCACTCACGTTTTCGTCACCCCTAAGCACCGTACGGTAATGTTTCGCGGATCCTTGCGCCCACCGTTGCGTGACCTAAAAACAATTCACATCTTTAGCCAGAGCCTTAAAAAATACTTACTCAGTGAACAACAGGCTATAAACTTAGCTCCAATTCATTCACGTCTTGCACTTGTCGCGGATGGAGCGTCCCGGCACCGCTGAGGTTGACCATTGCATGTAGCATGGGCTCATTTGTGTTCCAACTTCCACTTAACAACATTCATATCCAATCACTAACTTATTATTTCTTACTTGTTCATTTTCTACTAGTCCGTTGTGATGACGTCAAATTTTCAACGTGGCAGTGAGTGACGTGTCACGTTTGGGTGACAGGTGACCAAATTCGATGATAGACACAGATTACGAAATTGTAATTGCGACGTTCGAAAACCTCCAATGATATTATCTCTAAAAATTTTTTTTTTTTTTTCTAATGATCTTCCTGTTTTTCTTATTATGTTATTGTTACTGGTATTTTGTGTAAGTGTTAAGTATTCTTTCTGTGCATATGTAAGTCTTAGCTGTTATGTATGTCATTGTTATTATTATCATTTTTTTTTTCTCTTTCTGTTGTTGTCATATGTATCCCACAAGCCTTGTTCGCGCTGGGTAGGTGGTTTGGGCGTGGCGGGTGCATTGTTTTGCTTGTTTGTACTATTTTTAAATTGTATATCATAAGTGAGCGGAGTGGTTATAGCGGGCGGGGCGATGTACTACCGCCTCGGCTGGATTGCTCTCATGGCGCGAGCAGGGCTTTAGGCCCATCCAGAATACCAGCGCTGCAGCGGCTCCCATGTCGTTGCAGCATAAGCTGAGGTTGGGTCCTAATTGGCCATATGCCACTTTTATTGTTAAAATTTTAGCTTTTATTATTTTATTATTCTTGATTATTATCATTATTATTATTCATTATTATTCTTGTTTTTTTTTTTTGTTTGTTTTACCCTTTTAATTAATTCATATTCTCTTTATCATTCTCTGTGTTTTACATTATTTGTGCTTGTGGTCAATAAATGTTTTCTTATCTTATCTTATCTTATCTTAAAGTTATAAATGGGCTTATCTAATGCGCATAATAAACTAGTAGGCGTATGGAAACACGAACTCAAGTCTTTATCAAAGAGTAAGGGTGTTACCAGACCAATCGATCGATCGTCGATCGACGGCATCGATCGAAGTTGATCGACTGGTCTGGTAGTTTTAATCGATCGACGGATACCGTTTGACTAACCAATCGATCGACGACGGTTGGTCGACGTTGATCGATAGGTGTGGTAGCTTTAATCGATCGACGGATACTGTTCGTCTAACCCATCGATCGACGGTCGGTCGACGTTGATCGATTAACCCCGGCTATATTCCATCAGTTTCTTTCGAAATGTATTCAGAAGAGGAGTCGTTGTTCTTGGCCAGTACGATGTTGCTCGTACTATTAAACGCAGAAGAATCTGGATGCGGCCGTTTTTAAAGCCTAAGATCGCTTATTTTATCTAAATGACATTTTAGCAGCGGTTTTTTTTTGCGTAGCGATTGTCATGAATTTCGAGGTTATTTTTTTTTATTAGACAACAGAAAACTCTCTCCATTTAAAAATATTTTGGGGGAGGAAGAGACGGGTATGGAGGGGGTACGGTAATGGTAACTTAGTAGAATATTTGCTTTTTTTCCTAAAAATAACCTAAATAAATAAATAACCGAACATAACCTCAAAATAAAAATATCTTGAAAACTTTTAGATTACAGCTACTGAACCAGAATTGTTTGCAATGCCATAATATCACATTTATTCAGTACAAGATGCAATAACAGATTTTTAGTGACCTTTAGAGCTCTAATGTGAGGATATTTTCTTAACCACTCTGAAGATAGGTGGTTCCGTACACAATTTATTAGTTCACGACAATCTTGAAATTCATGTTTAATTCATTAAATTGATAGAATACAGTAAAGAAGTCGACTGTCAGGCTTCACTGTTTGCAATAGAAGTTAATAATAATGAGTTTTTGAAGATTCCTGTAATTGCAGTTCAGATGTTAAAGACCCAGAGAGTTTTGAAAATGAACAAGAGAGAGAGATTTAGAATAAAATGTATTTTTCTCGTATTCAAATCTGTTTCCACTCTACATCCGTAGCACCTTTCTAATAAAATAAAATGCGTTTCCTGCCATGTGTCCACATTCATAATCATAAACAATCATCTAGAAAGAGAAAAAACTTGAATCATTTCAGTGACTACAGATTATAGGTTGTAAACCAGCGGCTTATAAGCCGGTAGTTACCGAAACCTGCGGCTGCGGCTAGAAACGAATAACCAGCCGCTTGATACCAGGTAGAAGATACCCGACTTGAAATCGAAAAAAAACGATATTTATTACATTTTTTATTGTTAAACTATTATTTTTGTTAAAAAGTAGGACTTACTATGTTCTGGTTTTTTTTCAATAAACACGGAATACACCATTATTTAATTTATAGACGAACAGGAAACTGAAACTGAAACAAGAGTTTGTGTTTATGATATGATATGATAGTGTATGAAAATTATAAGAATAAAGGTTGCTAAATTAGTTTACTTTAGATCTAATTTATAAACCAAACGCAAGAATCTCGCGGCAAAATGTAGGCTCACAGGCTTTTGGTGCATTGAAGAAATACAACTAAATGCTTACTATTACTAGGTATCTGTCCACACCTTATTTCATAGATAAATATATATTTCCAAAACATCTCTCACAAATAAATTAAAATAGTCCTATTCCACTGCTGCGTCACATTTTGTATGAGAATTTTGAGATTTAACACATAATACGGATGCAAATTTCACTGTTTATGTCTATTTATGTTAAATGTACCTATCCTATAGTAAATAAATCAGAAAAACAACAAAAACAAAACTAAATCATGTGAATATAAACTGTACAATAAAATGTAAGCAGCCGTTTTCAGCCGCTAGTTATCGCTAGAAATGATAACAAGCCAAAAAAGCCGTTTCTAGCCGCCAGGCTAGAAATGTTAGTAACCAGCTTTACATCTATAGTTATATCTAAGTTTTGTTACCGACTTTGAATCAGGAACCCTAAAATAACTCCATTTATTAAATATGGTGGAACAGTGTCGCAGTTATTCAACACATGATCGAATTTATGCGCTATAACAGCAATCTATTCACCAAATTTGTGTAATTTATATATTATTTTAATATTTATTTATTAATGTAACGTTTTTAGCAGAGCCCATAAATATATGTGAATTATGGCATATCACTTTATCGGTAAATTAATTTCGCAAGATCTCTACACCTGTACACGTACAACCATACTACAAAATTCATATTTGGTTGAGTACTTCCATTAATATTGGATAATAACATAGGAGGAGATTGGTATTTGTTCACTCAGTTGCAGTTGCATTAAAGCAGAACTTTTTGGAACAACAGTATTTTATTCGCTTTTATCGCATCAAAATATCGATTTGTAGCACATCAGCAACCTTTATAGCATTATTTTGTGGAATATTGGAAACCATGTAACTTTAACTCCATCAAATAGTACAGTAGTTGCCGCGACAATGCTATTACTGCTCTAAAATGTGCTAGGTTTGCTGTTAAATCACATCTATTCCATAATTAGGCGATTTATTCCACAGTTAATCTGCTTCTATTGCACCAATTAGTGGAGTAATTTGCGCCTAAATCCCGTTGAATACACGTTGACTCCACATCTATTCAACTTATAACGAAGCTCTTATAGAACTGTTTAGTAAAACAGGAACGTTGCCGTGACTGTTATAGCACACCGTTTTGCTAGTTGGGTATGCATTTCCGCACTTTGGCTCGCTCTCCCCCTCCCCTTCCCCCTTTTTCGGTGTAGCTTAATTTAAAGTGCTTTCCAAGGGGTTTGGGGGAATATCATTTAGCATTTAAACGTTCATATTATCATCACTCATTATCATCAACTTTAAGCTAATCAATGAACGCTATTATTACGACTAGTATCCATGGGCATGAAATAAATTAATAAAAAAAGTGAAGCGGCCGGCGGCGCGTCTAATCAAACAGCTCGATCTAACACCCAATCCATTCTACCGGTCGATTGTCGATCGACATTGATCGATTGGTCTGGTAGAAACTATCGATCGACGTCGACTAATCCATTTTGCCATCGATTGATGTCGTCGATCGACGATCGATCGATAGGTCTGGTAGACACTATCGATCGACGTCCACTAATCCATTCTACCATCGATCGATGCCGTCGATCGACGATCGATCGATTGGTCTGGTAACACCCTAATATTGATGTATCTTTACTCTAATTGTATGCTTGTAAGGAAAAGTGGAACTCAGAAAATTACAACTTTCACCTTTCTTAAATGCTAATGGTATAATTTTGTTTAATTCAAACACATCAGTTGTTACTAGGGGTATCTTTATTAAAAAATAATTATCATATAAACTCGCCGATACCTTAAGCAGTTTGTATAAATCTCGCACATTTTCAAATGGAACGGTCAAACCACCTTTTACTTGAGCTGAAATGATATTTACTTGTTCTTCCAGTTGTTTCGGAGAGCAGCATATTTATTTGTCCCTGTCCCTGACTAATGTCGGTCACGGTGTCCAGAAGGAACTGCTGTGTGCGTTTTAAATTTGATATGGCAATGTAAACCGATAGAGCAGATGACGTCACACAAAACCTAATTGTCTAATTCAGACGAAATATTTTGCAAGTGCTCTTTGCTAAAGTTAAATTGCTTACGCATGATAATCTCATTTCTCTTAATAACATTATACTCTGATTCGATAACCGTAGTCTGATTTTTTATAAGATGCAGTAAATGATTCTCGTTTTGTGCAATTTTTTCTATGTCACTTTTATATTGGGCAGCAAAGCGTTCGTCTAAAACTCCGAATAATGTGTTTGCTACGGGGTAGGCTAAAACCCCTTTAATTAAGCCGCGCTTTGCTCTCTTTGATTTTTGAACCTTACGCAGTAAGTCGTAATGTTCAATTTCGCTTATTTCGTGTTCTAGTTGATAAATAATATTTTGATATTCTGAATTCATGCCATTACTCGATTCTTTTAAATGATTAACATAACTTTTAAGATTATGAACACCTATAAGGTGACTGCTAGTGCTAGAAACCGCTAGAAACTTCAAGGGCTGGTCAGGTCAAGTGTTTTAAACATGACAGAAAAGAATTCGTGTTTTTTTCATTTTTAATCTAACACTTAACATAATAATAATTACAGTTAAAAAAGGGCCCGATCGGGAGGCCATTTCTTAACTTGTAACTCATGCTCCTGTCCCTTCGGGGAGGAGGTCTAGTAGAGGTAAGGCCTTTGGAGGCGACAATTGGCCTGCAGCGGGTGCCATTGGGCACCGATAACCTACGCTAGGGTGGTTCGGTCACCACCCTGTATGCGCCCATGGTCGTGGCAGGGATCGGGTGAACTCCTCACCTTCGACGCCACCCCCTCTCCCATCGGCTCGGCTATCCACTCCACTTATGGTGGTGCTTGGGATCCGTTGGCGCAAGGCCATCTCCCGCCTCGTGTTAGTAGGAGGGGAGGGGACTCGGGTCCCCATTAGGAAATTGTTGCCCACCTGCGCGTTGCTCCTAAACCAGAGACTGTTTTGCTTCCTACACCCTCTGTTTGCGTTAGGCGCCTTGATGGCAGCGCTCGCCAAGCTCACGCCCGGTTGGACTCAGGGCTGTATTGTGTTGAGTTGGCTTGCGAGTTGGTTGGGCAACATCATTAATAATTAATATATTAATAATAATATTTTCATTTTATGCGCGTTATCGGAACCATAACATAACTTGATGCTATCGATAGTCATTGGACTTAACTGCACCTTAAACACGCACATTTCATTTCAGTTGTAAAAGGAAAATAAATAGGAAAATAAATGGGGTCTTATTGCACTTTGCAGACTAACGTAGGTACTTATCGCCCAGCTGACGCGAACGGGTCAACAGACAATGGTCGGCAGGCCGGCCGTCGTTGCCCGCGCGTTGTATATATACGTTATTTTTAATTGTTTTTGATTTCATTTTTCTTATGTTATTGCTTTAAAATAAATTTGGTACTCAAGGACTATCCAATTAAAATTCACATAATGAATTATTTAATTAAAAATGGCAAAAACACCAATTCCTTTTTCGTCATGTTTAAAACACATGACCTGACCAGCCTTTGAAGTTTTTTGCGGTTTCTAGCAGTCCCCATAATACCGCACGCAGACTCTCGCCCCCCACTCCACGTGGTATTTTTCGTACGCGTACATGTTCATTCGAAGTGCATTTCAACTAGCTAGATCTGCGCCATTTTGTTGTGTTTTAGTTAAAAATAGATGTTGATTAAAGTGTTAAAATATAATCAACTGTGTTTTATTTGAAATCAATATTTTATCTTCAAGATCAAAACTAACATCGTAGATCGTTTTAAGGATAGTATTATAGACAGTATTCAATTTTTACCCGGTGTTTAATAAAAATACCCGGTATAAATGGGTAAATACCCTTTTTTACCCTTCCTCCCAATTTTACCCACCCCAATTTTTACCCACCCGCCCATCTGTAATCTACTGTCATTCTGATAGAGAGACGGTGTTGACATACGATTCAGACAGTTCAGACTATTTTCTTTTCCAGACGTTTTTGCTATTATCTCATTCTGTGTTTTTGTCATCCAACTAACTTGACTTCTGGCTAATAAGGTATTCTAAACATACGGACTATTCGCAATTATAGACGTTTTGCTACTAGCTCATTCTGTCTGCTTTTATGTCGTCCGGCTGAGATGACTCTGCTGACTGGGTAGGTACTCTGCTTTTATGTCATGTAGCTGAATAGTCTTTCGGCTATCTAGGTACATTGCTTTCATGTCATCCAAAGTGAATTGTCTTTCAGCGAAAAAGTCATACTGATAGAAATGTAAATATTTAAGTAAAATGTCAATTATTTTATTGAAAAAGTTTGAATTGAATTTTTTTGGTCGTTTTCAGCCTTTTCAGCAGATTACAATTCCTAATCTTTAAAAAGTCGCCTTTTGCTAAATTGTTGTACTTACTTGTACCTATTGTGTTTAAATACAGAACAGTTTGTGTACGGAACCCAAAAAAAAGACTCGATTCTATTCTAGGTAGGTACTTAAAAATCACATAATCACTAAATCGTTTACTTACCATTTGTGACTAAAAAAAGAGTTGTAATACCGCAGACAGCAGCTACTAAAACCATTATTATTTAATTATTTATTATAATAATTTAAATGTCCCACTGCTGGGCCTTCCCTTGGACAACACCACATGAGGACATTGGTCCATAAGTAAGACCCATAGTAAGACCCTTAATGATACACGAAGATTTTTTTATCGGTGATCAAGACCTACTGATTCCGATTAAGTAAATGATGGCCATTGCAATAATAACAAACATTACATGTCAGCGTTACATTTCTATTTATTTTTTTGTCTGGGAAGTAAAGTTGATAACTATGAATATTAAAATCATGGTCATCCCACAGACGTATAATACGTCTGTGGGTCATCCTCTCTCAAAAACGATTGATGACGTACCTACCTATATTCTTCACTCTCAGAATAATAACGTAAACATAGAAGAAGTGCTATGACATTTGAAAAAATAGGACAACTAATACGTGTCTCATTTGGACTCCTTCTATGCTTTAGTTATTATTCTATGTCTTCACTTCATAAAAATGTAGGCTGACCATACCACAGTATAAATATAAGCTAAAGCAGTACGGAAACTAGGCCATTTTGTTGTTATAAATACCAACGCGCTAACGGAGCGTTAGGGTTGTCCTCTTATTTTTGTAAAATTGAAAAAGTTTTTGTTTAGTTAGCGCTGTATCTCAGCTAGTTAGCGCTTTATTTTGAGATAATAAACAAAGCATTAGGGTTGTAACTTTTAATTTTTATAAAATTAAAAGGTATTTTTTTATTATTTATCAAAACGTTTTGGGTTTGGGTTCTTTAATGATCAAATAATCGAATGGATTGGCTAGTTAACAAACAAAATTGTGTAATTAAAAAATCTCCAACATTTTAAGAAGTCTATTCTTCGTTAGGTATTATAAATTACTCACTGAAAAATAATTTAGCCTGCTACGACACGTTCGAAAAGCTTTATTATTAAATATATATTACTGTAAACAATTCTCATTCTAATGAATAGCTTTTAAATAAATTATCGGAAAACATGGACACGGCACTATAAAATTGATTTTGTCTACTTCTTTGTAAATTAATACAGCTACTTATTTCATTAATTAATACAGCCGAGTTCAAGCAGCCGTAAATAACGCAATAAACTCGACGCATTTTAAAAAATCGCGCGGACAACGCATGCAATACAATAATACACAACAGTGACCACTCGTCTCGACGCAGCACGCGCTACTGATACTGAGAGTGAGATGAGAGCAGAGCAGAGCACTGCGATGTCCGCTTATTAGGGGCCATGTAAAGACGTGCGTCTGTGGGCGTGCGTCGTTTCGAGCGTTTGTATGTACGTAGCTTCCTTACTGCTTTAGCTTATATTTTTACTGTGACCATACATTCTAATTATTTTGGTTATTACCTACCTAATTAAAAATACAAAATTATATTTATAAAAAGAAAACATGTATGTAACTAATAATATTATTGCAATGGCCATCATTTACACTGCACGCCGAAACGTTACGACACCAAAGCTAAAGGCGGATATTGAGTGAAAAAAATACAAAACTCAATGCCATTTAGTTCACCCAATATGAATCCAAATTAGCGCTGGTGTCATAACTTAAAAGTACGAAATTTCACAATACCAATCCGATCCAATACCGATTGGTTTCAAGAGTAAGGGGGCTGATCACCGATAAAAAGTCTTCGTGTATAGGCTCTGGCTTAGAGCATTATAAGGGCTCTGGGTTTGAAAGGTTTATTAGGTTAGTAATTACCGCGCCATCTAGTAAATGTTTCGAAACTAGTTTTTAAACAAAAAGCTTCATTTGAATGTAGCTGTTAAAGTTTGAGTACCTATGAGACACAAACATATTATGGCAAGAGCCTATCTTCCGTGACCCATAACGTATGCGCCGTACCCAAACAAGAAATTTTAACAGAGACTGATTGCTCTACTTACTCTTAGAGATATCGCGGAACGTTATGGCATCTCTCGAGGGCAAGCGACAAGCTATGTCGACACGGGTTTGTCTGTGAATTTTACTACTCAAGATACTGATACAGTAGTTTAGTTTAAAAACAGTTTTACTGATGTACCTACCACAAAAACATTATTTGAAGTTAGACAATGCCAAAGACAAATGCCCGCACTCCTACTTTTTCACCAATAGTTTTTAAGCAATTGACGACACCTTTGACAGGTGGCTAACTTTATATTATTTATTATACTTTTCCGTAGTAAAGCCTATAAGTTATAGGTACGCATTCATACTTACGTATTTATAATAATAGGATAGTCTGCGGACACAAACCTTCCATCACATAATAAAAACTACTTAGATCTTCACTACTACACCAAATCGTAGCGGAATGGTTGTGGCAGCTTTAAGATATTATAAAGATAAAGATAAAGAAACATTTAATTGACCAGAAGCACAATGACAACAAAAAATGCAGAAAACAGAATAATGAGAAATAAAAAAATTAAATAAAAAGCGACAACAAATATAAAAGTTCATAAGTGCCATGTGGTCAATTAGGTCCCAACCTCAGCATGTGCTGCAACGACATGCAAGCCGCTGCAGCGCTGGTATTCTAGTGGGTTATGCTTCGATTAAAACAAAAAGGGAAGATACGGCATGCTCCTACTTATAGTCATTTAAAATATAGTCCTACTCAACTACTTAAGCAAACACTCACACACGCACACCTATAAAGTGTAAATCGAGCGAGCGAGACAAAGCAGTAAGTTTCAACGTCAGCGCGAGGGAGTCAGCGAGTAGCGCGTTGACTTCTCGGTCGCTTCGCAACAGACGAGTACGTACGACCGATTCCGACGCCACTGCGGAGTAGCGTCTTTCTCTTTTTCACACAGTAGAATATCCGCGATAGTGCGATGTAGCCTGTTCGCTCGGCAAATTGTGACTGAAGTGAAATTGTGCCTTTAGGCCTAATTTTCGCGGCTCACTCACGAGACGCTAATGCCGTATCTTCCCTTTTTGTTTTAATCTAAGGGGTTATGTATTTGACGTACTGTGTTTTGCCAGAATATAATATAACCGTGTCGCGTAGCCGTTAAAGAATACTCCCATCCCCTTCTCCCCTTGGGTGTCGTAAAAGGCGACTAACGGACTAAAGACTGCACATACATCCAACAGCATAGAGCGGCGATGGACTCTCCACCTGTCGCGCTGAGCACATGAGCAGTCGCTATTTGGTGAAAAGTGGACTATGATGGTAGAGCTTTTGCTGTCCTCATTACCTTAGCTCGCCCAAGAGTTAGCTTCGGGGATAATAGTCGTGATTATGTATGTAAATTATTAAAGAAGCTCTTCATCATGTTGAAACTTAGCACACTTGACACTACTAGACGAAATGAATACCTACTTACATTTCGGTAGGTAGGTAGTTATAGGTAGGTACTATTTTTATTATTTTAGCGTTATTTGCATCTAGTTTTAATATTACGTGATCGAAGACAAAAACACACAAACAATTTGACAGACAAACACTCCAAGCGCCTGACGGGACGTGACGCCAATCCCTCCGAGTGTTACATCACTGTCACGCTTAAATTTCGTCACAGATGAGTTATGGGGGCCATCGGTCCCCATTCGCGATCCTTACCAGTCGTCCCTGGGGACTTACGACTTATTCTTGACGCACAATCATGCAGCCATTTTATTTCGGCAAAGAGGATTCAGATTTATAAGCCGCATCGCTTACAGAAGTACTGTCATCATTATTGTACTCTCTTTTGTATATAAGATTTTGTAATATTGCTACTCAACTTGATAGTGAGTTAAAATGTGGTTGTCACTCAGTAAACAGCTTTGTAAATGTTACGGTTGAATTTCTATATATTTCATAAATTTATACATATTTGTTTCTATTTTCAAATGTAATAACATAATTACTTTGAAGTGTATAATTTTCTAATCAATTCCATTCAATTTTAATAAATGTATTGATCATTGTACGGGGTGGAGGGCTTACTACTTGAAATGCAGGATTTTCCTAATTCGGGTACTAGCCCGCCATAGTCTATACTGCGTCCCAACTTTACTGTGCCCTAGTTGTAGTTCTGTGTTATTTTATTTTACTTACCTACATTATACACTGTTTTCTCAGTATGTTAAAATGTTTGACTATGGTGAGAATAAACGTTATATTATATTATAGCGCAATTGTATAGCTAAACATACACACATTACGCCTAGCATTGCCAGGCATCCGGATAAAGCTTTTTGATTGTGTGTCCGGACAAAATAAACGGTGACCGGCTTTGTCCGGCTCTTGTTAGGCTTTTTAGATTTCGCAAACGAGCATCGCCGAGCACAGTGTGGCATGCGAGAAATGTTTATCTAGAATTCAATTTTGACTGATGACTTTATTTGACTGATTAATAATTAAGTAGGTACTTATACTTACTCGTATAACGTGACTGCTAGAAACCGCTGGAAACTTCAAGGGCTGGTCAGGTCAAGTGTTTTAAACGTGACGAAAATGACTAAAAAGTAATTCGTGTTTTTTTCATTTTTAATTAAATAATTCATTTTGTGAATTTTAATTAGATAGTCTTTGAGTATCTAATTTATTATAAAGCAATACCTAACATAAGAAAAATAACATGAAAAACAATTAAAAGTAACGATTATTTACAACGCGCGTCTGTTGACCCGTCGACGTAGGTACTTATCGCCCAGCTGACGCGGACGGGTCAACAGACGGCCGTATGCTTTAAAATAAATTATACTTATGCTCGAATATAATTAATTGGATACTCGAAGACTATCCAATTAAAATTCACAAAATGAATTATTTAATTAAAAATGAAAAAAAAACACGAATTTATTTTTGTTATGTTTAAAAGACTTGACCTGACCAGGCCTTGAAGTTTCTTGCGGTTTCTAGCAGTCACCTTATATAGACTGATTAGGCATTCGATTATTTAAGCATACTTCATTACAATTTAACATGATACATAGTAATAATCAAAAAAAACTTGATTTGACGTACAATTTTTTGTCCTACCTATTAATACTGAGACACAAAATGCTCATTAATGTAGGGTGTCCGGTCAGTAGGACTCTTGAAACACAATTGCTTTAATCAATTTCCAATTACAAATCTAAAAAATGTCAAATGGCACTTTTGTAAGCGACAATAGCGCCACATTGGAATTAAATTGCGTGGAAATTGATTGAACAAATTATTATCGAGACGGCGTTCCGGAATTATCTTTACTTATCCCTATATCGATACATATTAATCGCATTGGAATTGTATTGAGATTGAGTTTGCGTTCAAGAGTAACCCCCCTGGCTGGTCTGTCCGGCTATTTGGTTTGGCGACATGGCTATTGGCAACCCTAATCACGCCCGCTTCCCGAAGGGGTGTAGGCAGAGACCGAGCTTACCTTTCGCTCAGACCCCTCTTTCCCAGTGGGCACTTTGGGCAAGTGCCCAGGGCCCCGCGATCGATAGGGGCCCCCCTCAGATCAAATAAAAAGTCCCTAAGTCCTTCCTGTCAGATCACTAAACGATAACCAATATTATCAAAAACTTATATAATTCGAAGAAATCGAACCTAAATTACTGACTACAATACCAACTTACTAGGTTTTACAAGCGCGAAGCTATTCTACTCTCGCCCAAAAATTAGGCTTTCCGACTTCAGCATGCTCAAATAATAGTACATTATGATATAAGTGCGGTAAGATGAAAATTAGAGCCGAGGCGATATTGCTAGCCCGAGCCGTAGGCGAGGGCTACAAGAAAGCAGAGGCTTTAATTATCAAAGCGCACGTATGCTATACGACGTTTTATAACATATTTGTGTGGAAAACACATTTTCCAAAAATGACTGCGTTTTTGTTGTTTTACTAGTGCATGAATCTTTGGTAAGCCAACATATATTTTTCTTTGTCCAACAGCATAGAGCGTAGATGGGCTCATCAAAATAATACCACCAACCCCTCTCTTCCCTTGGGTGTCGTAAAAGGCGACTAACGGACTAAAGACTGCACATACATCCAACAGCATAGAGCGGCGATGGGCTCATCAAAATAATACTACCAACCCCTTTCTTCCCTTGGTTGTCGTAAAAGGCGACTGACGGACTAAAGACTGCATATACATCCAACAGCATAGTACCTACGGCGATAAGCTCATCAAAATAATACTATAAACTTCTCTCTTTCCTTCGGTGTCGTAAAAGGCGACTAACGGACTAAAGACTGCACATACATCCAACTGCATAGAGCGGTGATGGGCTCATCAAAATAATACTACCAACCCCTCTCTTCCCTTGGGTGTCGTAAAAGCTACTAACGGGCTAAAGGCCTATGTTGTCCATAGATTCAAATGATTACTAATTTTTAAATTACATTACCGCACTAGTGCGAAACTTATTACATTACGATACTGAAATCGGTGTAATAAGAGCTTCTTTACGAGCAAATGTGTTATAAATTTAAATATATAATGGTAGACTGAGCATATACACATTTCAAAGAAAAATCATCAGTACACTCATCAGTGTGACTAGCTCCATTTAAATTAAGCAAACGAAGCGAAGCATGCATGAAGCTCCAAGTTTGAATTAACCAATTTATTTAATTGAGAAATTACATAGAAAATTGAAACAAAATGTGTTTGACTCTATATTTATGGAGATGGTGGAATGGAATCCCATACAAGTTTGGCCCTGTGGTTTAAATATCGATGTCCAAGAATAATTTATGCCACATTAGTTAGGTACTTATATAAATGCTAATAATAGGTAAGTACTTACATATTTTATTTATTTACAATGAGTTTTAATAAAACAATGGAATTGATCTGCTAGATTTTTTTTTGAGAACTTCGGTTCACATTGAGGTTTTACATTTTACATTTACATTATAAATGAAGACTTTTTTATTATTACTTCCGTATATTTTTTATGAAAACAATAATTTGTCAAATATCCATTCGCAACATATACAGAGAAGGCATTCAATTCTTTTCGTACTTAACCCTATACCGCATGAATTATTAAAGAGAGGTAATATATATTTTTTTGCAAAATATGGTTTTATTAGGCATACAAAATAAGAACAAATTAAAATAAAAAAAATTAAAACTTATATAATTAGAAGTTATTATATGCCGCCATATTCGGCTTCGTATCTGTTCTGGTCATATTATGTGACTCCATTTATGGCTTCGTATAGTGTTTAGGGCAATTTTAATTAGGTTTCGTGAAATTCTTTGTAACAATTGCGTTTGTAGTTCTAACATAAATAAATATTACTCTTTTCACATTTAGGGTGGATTCGACCAAACTGGAATAAGACTTACTCCGAGATTAGTATAAATAAATTCGGCGTTTAATCTAGGTATAAGACCTTATTCCAGTTTGGTCGAATCCACCCTTAGTGAAAGAACGATATTTTGTGCAAAACTGGCATAGCTATTTGGTATTTTTTCGAAATGGGAAAATGGTTGATCCCATCAGAACGTACCTTTCGAGGCTTTTTTTTGCAGGTATTGGGGAATCAGGAAAGCCCAGAAGAGTGCCACCTCGGCTAAATGTTGGTCCTTAGTTCCAAAAACGCTTGACGGCGACGACGACCACATGTTTTTGGTATTCGAGCTTTACCTGCTTTACGCATGTTTTCGGAAACTGCGAGTTTGAAATCATAAAAGACATGTACCTATTGGTCTCAATTGATTGGGCGCCGAAGCAACGAACGATGCACAATGCACATGTCTGTCAACAGAAGACAAAACTAGCTAAGCTATTAAGAAGAAATGTCATCATCACTCAAGCTGCCATCACCAGGCAGGAATTATATAATTAAAAGTATTAACGTACTTTGAAATTCCATAAAAGCGCGAAGAATCCATTTGTGGAATAACCAAAAAGTAACGCTAAATGCAAGCTGAATGCATGAGAAGCCACATAATAATATGATCGGAAGCCACATGATATCGGACGTGCTGCACTGAACCTCTAATATTGTTGACAGATGTCATTTGCTACATTATATAAAATTGAAGACACATTTCCAAATGTAGAAATCGCATTGAGAATCTTTTTAAGCATGATGGTAACTAACTGCAGTGGCGAACGCTTCTTCTTCAAATTAAAAAGAATTTAAAATGAATTGAGAAGTACAATTATTCAAGAGAGATTAACCAGTTTGTCGCTGATGTCCATAGAATCGGATGTGCTAAAAAGCATAGATTTTGAAGAAGTGATTAACGATTTTGCCCATCTGAAATCTAGAAGGGTTCCTCTTCAAATAACAGACTTTTAAGCACTAACCTGTAAATGCTAAAAGAGTTACTTTTGTGGACTATATTACATTTATCTATTCGCTTCATGTGATTGTTAATAAAAATAAATATTTAACCTTGTTTATCTAACTACTTTCTTTGTCTATTCTAACAAAATAGTGTTCTGTTAAAATCATAGGGGCCCTATTATCCTAATATACCAGGGCCTCCAATAGGTTAAAGACGGCCCTGCTTTCGCTACGATCCTGACACATCCTTTGATTCACCTGCACTCAGAGTAGTAGTACCTATAGTTTCTTAGACAGTAATAATTGTTTAGGATGATATACACGTTTGTGTTAAATATTCGATGCCTTTAAATTTAAAAAGGTACCTAGATGAATAGTAACACTGTGATAGGGTAGTAGGTGAAGTCTCCTAGTATCGCCCCCCTCCTAATATCGGCCTTTTCGAGAAAATGAAACATAACTATAAAAATAGCCCTAAAATCATAATAGTTTTTATGCAAAAAGTAACTCTATATCCATACGCATATCCTCCCATATTTTGGTGCGGGTGCCTCAACATACGCACGCGCAGGTACAGACGTGCGTCGTTTGGTGGCATTGCTTAGTCAAATCCCTGAGTCGGCGCATTGCGTTGGTAAGTATTTGAATGGAATTAAACATTCCTATGGTATTTTATTGTATTTGATCTTGAAGAAAAACAGTCAAAGTACCGTTTAGATAGTATGTTTTTACATTCATTTGTCTTTTTTATGAAATAATCGTAGGGTTGAGATTAGGGATCTGTATTATTGATAAATCTCAATATCGGCCGGGTGGCCGATATTGGGGAAATGCATGAAAAGCATGTTTAGCTATTTTCTATGTTAGCAGTAACATTAATAAAGTTTAAAATGAAACAATAGCTCAGTTTGATTACTAGATCCTAACGTCGGCCGCCTAAAAACGATTTTTATCAGCTACGGCCGATATAAAGGGAATCGATGCGTAATAACGGCCACCAAGTATTACTTTCTTACTACCCTCGAACTTTACAATAAAGAGGAAAATATTGAAAAACAACGCGAGGAAAGAAAGAAAAAAACTGGAAAAGAGAATAAAAAAATAAACCAGCCTAAGAAAACAAAAGCAGTAAAGAAGAGATTATTAAAGGACAGCAATCGCGAAACTGACCTCACTGATTTACCTTCTCAAGACATAATGGAAAAGGAGAAAATTCTTTGTGCTGTCTGTGAAGAAGAACTAATAAGTAATGTCGAAAAAGATGACGACAAAAATTATTGGATGCGACATATGCCCCCAATGGTTCCACTTAAAGTGTACATCGTGGGCGAAATTATATTGATGTTGCTAAAGAAGATTTTACTTGGCATCACTGTTTAGAGCATTTAAATTGAGTACCTACCTATACTTATACTTTAAGTAAAGTTAAGTTTTTTGTTGACTTTATTTGGTAATTATATTTATTTATTAATAAGTAATTTATTTTGGAGTTTTTTTCTTTATTTTTCTTAATAATGTTGAATCATTGTGATCTCTAGTTTATAATTACAGAAATTATTTAAATTTATAAGACTGAGATCTACAAAAAAATATTAATGATATATAAGAGTTAAAAAAGTAATTTGTACTTGAGTTGAAATATAAAACGGTATCATTTTTTACTTTGGTTAGTAGTTTTATTGACCTAACTTCACCTTAGAAAAGGTATGCCGATATTAGGGTCACAGGCGGCGGATATTAAGGTGTTAGAGGCCGATATTAAGAGAAATCAGCATATTCGGAAAAAAAGCATCTTATTATCAAAAATAACAAACGATTCGTAATTTTGCGAATGTAGTTATGGAGTTTCAGTATCCCTCTACCCAAAAAGGCATTGCAAGAAAGCAAAAGCTATTAACGTAAAAATTACAAGCAGTCAAAATTCAAAAAAAGTTGACATGGCCGATAATTGGTGCCACCACCCTACTTCAATAAAATCTGGTTGACCCTTACAACGCCAATGTCTGAATATAAGTATCAGACTATGCAACATGCATAATTATACGCTTAAAAGGTAGTTCCCAAACATTGCATGTTTATCAGACTTGTTGTTATGAAATAAAAATATTTTTGAATTTTTTTATTTTTTTTTAATCAGACATACCATTTCTGTGTCCACCACGCCAACGACTGATATATCAGAGAAAAAACAGTAGAAACTAATCTTTTTTTTTTACGTGTGTGAAAGAAGTTATTAAAGTTAGTGTAGGTATTCTCGAACATTTAATGACTAAAACCGTGGCGTCAGGGTACGACTTTCGGAAAAACACGTGGCGTGAAAAGCCACGCCACTTGTCAAACAGTAATAAAATATCTGAAAATATACAAAATAAATAAGTCTTCTCAAAGCATGACATAACTTTTTATTTAAGGCTTAATAAATTCCTCTTAACTGTGTCGCGTAGCGGTGAAAAAATACTTCCACTCCTCTCTTCCTTTGGGTGTAGTAAAAGGTGACTAACGGACTAAAGACTGCACATACATCCAACAGCATAGAGCGAATGTGCAGTCGCTATTTGGTGAAAAGTGGACTATGGTAGAGGACAGCTTTTGCTGTCCTTATTGCATATAGTCTCTGACTAACCCTTCGGGGATAATAGTCGCGAAAGGACAATGGGCAAATTTTTATGGCGCTTGTCCCATCGGCGGCCACGTTTGTACTATTTATTTCCTAGTAGATATAGATTCCTAGAATTATGCATACAATAAAACTGCGAAAGAATATTTCTGTAACTTCCTTGGATAAAAAGTTATTAAGTGAATAATATCTTTAAAAATTTTGAATTAAATCATTTAAAGGAATTATTTCAGTTTTTATCTTAAATAAAAGATTTTATACACCTCGCAATGATGTTACATTGAAATAATTATAAAAATAGGTATATTAATAATGATATGATTATGTCATTGTATACATATTATACAAATATAAGATAGAGAAATAGGTTAGATTAGCTAGGTTAAATAAAACTAAATGTTTATTAAAATGATGATTTATTGAATAAAAAACATAATGTACGAGTATACTAGAGTACAATAATACAATACTGTGCTTAGCTTAAAAACTATAATAATGATTGGGCTTTAATGATCATATTATTTCATTTAAAAAATCAGCTGGCAAAAGAATTTCTTCCTCTTGGTTTCTTGCCCACCCTAAGTACCAAACTATACACATTATGTGGGCGCAGCAACCCAGAGTGCGTTTACCGCTAAGGCAATTGCAATAATAGTTTTCCATGGCTTCTCTACCGTTTTTCTGTCTATCTATCAGAATATAAGAATAATAAATTCTAGACCGCGCATGTCGCGATTGTATTCGGCATCGCAGAAGCCAAACATTTGTGGCTGTAATGCCGTATTCGGCTAGGCCTGTACAATCGGGATCTCTGAAGACTAATATATTATATAGGCCTTGTCGTACATGCTCCGCATAATAGCTGCGAGCTAACTTCACTTGGTATGTGCCAAGTGCAAAAATAATTAAGTCGTCCTCAGTCAGCGACGGAAAATCGCTTAAGTTAGGTTGGTTGCCAGTAATGCTATCAAAGCTAGCCCGTCGACGATTTAGATTGTTGCCTAGGACATACTCTGCTAGGTTATTTGGTTGGTTCAATCGTTGGTTTATTATTGATATAAAAGTTTCTGCGTGTACACTATCACGTAATGGTTGTCTGAATGCTTTAAATTATGCAGCGGCTATTTTAAAATCCTTCATCATGTGAGGCAAAGCACGATTAAAGAAATCTTGCCGGAATAACTTAAAATCGCGTTTGAACCAACCATTGATGACTTCGACAACCCAACGGCATATGGTAACCAACCTAGACTTATTGGCTTGTTCCGTCGTTAATTGATCTTCGTTGCGGTTTTTTGTTTGTGGCAAGTGCGCTACTTATCCGCAGGCATATAAGTCGTCGATTACGTCGCGAAACCCACGGTCTAAGATGAACACATCCCCATGTCTGAAAAACCAATGGAAACTTCCTTCTTCGTCTTCGATCATATTTTTTAGGATTTGTGCATCCGACTCTGTTGCTGCATATGGCCCAAAGACATCTTTGGGCCATATGCAGCAACAGACGTGTCAATAGATGTCTATTATATGTCCATCGCAGCATACTATTGGAAATGGTTTTAATAAATTCGTGAATTTATGTAGACTGATTAATGTTTTTCTTTTTTTTATATATTTTAGCGTTTTATTAACGCTTAAATATACTTAAGGTTAAGGCAGCCGCCCGGAATGCGGAAGGTGCGTGGTTCGATTCCCGCCTGAGGTTGTCGTCTTTTTTCAGTGTTTAAAATTTTACTTATGTAGACTGTATGATCGCCTTTGGAATAAATGATTTGTGGACTTTTGAATGTAGATATAAGTGGCGTCTGCTATCACAATTGCCTTTCTATCAGAAGGTTCTGCACCTGGATTTCCAAAAATTGCATTTGGCACTTGAAGATTTCGATCAGCTATATCCCTTCTGTCGATATGATCGTAACCTAGATGTTGGGGAACGAAGTCCAGAAAAAGGGAATCTCTGGCTAACGTAAGATGTCTTTCAAGGGTTCGCCGGCTCATGTTAAAAAGAGCCGCCAGCCTTTCATTGGCTTCACCGCTTCGCAGCTTCATTAGATAACACGCCAATGTTGTGTTCGGACGAGTTGAAATGTTCAAAAATTGTTCTCGACTGACACCTAATCGGATGTAAACCTCATTTATATCCATGGCATCTATATGATCAAAATCTAATATAGATCCTCGAAACACTGCGATTTTCATGAGGCTCATGATATGTAAAAAATGTGAGGCGTTGAAGTCGTGGAGCAAGTTAGGGCTGTCAATTATTTGATCCCAATCGTTGGAATCCAAATGTAGATCGCAAACTCTTGCGCTATTTGGAATATAAAAGTTGAAATGAATTAAAAATGTTACTTTTACATTATCAGGAATCCTTCGAAGTAACGTCCGTCTGCAATTTCAAACATACAACGCGTCGCTGTATTAGGGACTCTTGAATGTTCATCGACTTGTAATGCAGATTCATGTGGTTGCGCATTTACACTTGGTTGCGTAGCTCTTTCTGCCGTTGCCAGCATGGTCGACAGATATACTCCTGGTCGTTGTACTCCAGCTGAAAATGGAAATATTACAATTACACGTACTACACGCACTTGACATATGACAAATAAGAAGTAGGTAATGCTTTAGTTTGACTTACCTGATGTTCAGGAGCAATTGCTTCAATAATATATTCGGCTACAGCGGGATTTTCTTCAAACCGAGCATGTGTTATTTGGTATATTCTTCTGTTTACCACAGATCGATTACACAAAATACACATTTCACGGTTATCTGCCATAATTATAGGAGTCCAATTCACAAAGTCCAAAAACACGAGCAAAAGTTACCAAGATAGTTATCAACAAGTACGAGATGTAAGCCAGAGTCGTGAGAGATTATCAAACAAATAGAATCCCAATATTTTATTTATATTATTTATTGATACATGTGAGCATGTGTCAGTAAAATAAACAAAATGCAATGATTTTTCGTATAAAAAAACATAAGTTGCAGCATACATAAAATAAGATAAATCATTAAAATAGTATTTACCTATATCTTTTTTCCCAAATGATATTTAATCATACTCCTTGAACAATATTTGTTTAAAAAGCTCTCACCTTTCCAATGATACTAATTTCATTGATGGCCGCTCATGGGACAGGATGCCCATTGTTCTTTATGTACTTATTTATATAAGTTCCTCTTTATTAAGCATTTATTTTTTCCACCGGGTATCTAGGTGTGATCTCGATAATGAAATTACTTTTATAACACATTTGCTCGTAAAGAAGCTCTTATTACACCGATTTCGGTATCGTAATGTAATAAGTTTCGCACTAGTGCGGTAATGTAAATGAAAAATTAGTAATCATTTGAATCTATGGACAACATAGGCCTTTAGCCCGTTAGTAGCTTTTACGACACCCAAGGGAAGAGAGGGGTTGGTGGTATTATTTTGACGAGCCCATCTCCGCCCTATGCTGTTGGATGTATGTGCAGTCTTTAGTCCGTTAGTCTCCTTTTACGACACCCAAGGGAAGAGAGGGGTTGGTAGTATTATTTTGATGAGCCCATCGCCGCTCTATGCTGTTGGATGTATGTGCAGTCTTTAGTCCGTTAGTCGCCTTTACGACACCGAAGGGAAGAGAGGGTTTGTAGTATTATTTTGATGAGCCCATCGCCGCTCTATGCTGTTGGATGTATATGCAGTATTTAGTCCGTTAGTCGCCTTTTACGACACCGAAGGAAAGAGAGAAGTTTATAGTATTATTTTGATGAGCTTATCGCCGTAGGTACTATGCTGTTGGATGTATATGCAGTCTTTAGTCCGTCAGTCGCCTTTTACGACAACCAAGGGAAGAAAGGGGTTGGTAGTATTATTTTGATGAGCCCATCGCCGCTCTATGCTGTTGGATGTATGTGCAGTCTTTAGTCCGTTAGTCGCCTTTTACGACACCCAAGGGAAGAGAGGGGTTGGTGGTATTATTTTGATGAGCCCATCTACGCTCTATGCTGTTGGACAAAGAAAAATATATGTTGGCTTACCAAAGATTCATGCACTAGAAAAACAAAAAATAAACGCAGTCATTTTCGGAATTTTTTTTTTCCTCACAAATATGTTATAAAACGTCGTATGGCATACGTGCGCTTTGATAATTACAGCCTCTGCTTTCTTGTACCCCTCGCCTACGGCTCGGGCTAGCAATATCGCCTCGGCTGTAATTTTCATCTTACCGCACTTATATCATAATGTACTATGACAGCTCTTTGCCGTGAGAATTATTGGTTTCCAATTCACTTGTACAAAGTAGGTACTTACCTATAGGTATGTGATGTCGGACGGCCTTAGAATTCCGCTTTAGAAGTGATAATAACTAGAAAAGGCTAGCACACACACTAAAAACTGACGAGTATTCAAGCTATAATTGGTGCTAACAAATAATTATTGAAGAACACAGTATACCTACATACCACAAAATTAACATTACAATGCAAGGTACACAAACAAGAACGGTACTAAACTACTAAGGAAACATTAAAATAGAAAAATTAAAACTAGGATAGGTACCTATTAAATAAAAACATTTTTTTTATCTTTGGTCTTTCAGCGTGGTTTATTAATGATAAAATAACTTAAGTAGTCACTAAAATTAAATGTACGTACATATCACACAATACCATAGGTTTGAGTTGAAACATAGTAAACCCCAGTAGCATTTCCCGGGTTCCAGTACCCCGCCAAGGTCACACTATTTGCTGCACATTTACCATCATGGAAGTCGTCAAAAGAGTCGCATGACCAAGCCAAATACCAATTCGTGTGGCTCACACTGATAGCCCAGTATCTCACACATGCTTTGTGGCTACATTTAGCGGATTCATATTCTCCATACCCTGGCAGGAATGAGCCGCTACAGTTTGGCTGAGTCTTCCCTTTCCTATTAAAAAAGAAGTCTGTGTCGGCTAATACTGATGTAGTTCCTAATCCTCCGGTGTTGCAATGGTACACTTCTACGTAATCTGCTACACCAGATCTGATTTGTTCATCTATTAAGGCGTTTGAGAAACATGGGCCGGCCGGATCTAGAGCAGTAATTCTAGAAACTTTTTCTGCTGTCATGTTGAAGTATGTTACTCCGGCGTGTCCAAGCATTTGACCTCCAAGGCTGTGCCCAACGCAGTAGATGTTCTTTGAAGGGTACCCTTTTTTGTGGAGTCCCGCAAGGAACTGTCCTAGAGCCCTACCTATATAGTATGTAAATGACACAGCTCTTTCGTAGCTTTTGACTCTTCCACCTTTCCCAGATGTGTATGTCGAGTGGTCGATCATAATAAGATATATATTTTCGACATCTTTGAATGTTTGTCTAATAAGTTCCTCATTTGTTTTGTATATATTAGATTTATATCCGGGCACGTAAAATATCAAGCGTTTTGATACATCGAGGTTGTACGACGTGGTGATTCCTTCCAAGGCTGCATCAATTGGAAAGGTGAAGTTCATGTTGTTACGGAAATCATAAAAGTAGACCAGCACCTCGCTGATGCCTCGGTTTTGATCTTTGTCATGGTCACCTGGAAAACGTTAAAAAAACATCATCATTTTACAATTATTATGGTAACATTAAAATCTTTTCCTCTAACAAAATGATTTAGAAGAGTACATATCATTTGTCAGAATACAACGTGGTGGTGAAACGTGGTTACATCTTTTGACAGATTACACCAACTGAGCATATATATGAACTATTATCACGATGATGTAATCCAGTGAGATGAAGGTTAAGGCTGTTTACGAGACAAATAGCCAGCAGCATTCGATTTGTGTTTTCCTTATTCTTTCGAGTTAGGGTATAAAATCTTTTACTTGACCTTGTGTGACAATATTAGTTTTATTGTAGTAGGTCAGATTTAACTAACAATTGTTTAATATATTTTCTTGGACGGTTTGAATTAAGCTTGAAATCGTTGTACTATAACATAAACTGCTCCTTTGAATAAAAGTAAGTAACTCCTAAATATAAATAAAATAAAGCAACTTTAATTTCCGCATAGAAAGGGTGGTGTTTAAAGTTTAAGAACTTTTTTTTGCTATTCTGCCAATACAATACATTTAATTGCATGGCTGTGACATGTCATGTGGAAAAAGTGTGAAAAGGGCCTTTCCCAGCAGTAGGCAACTTGCGGCTAATATAATAATATTTCTGACGGTAAACGAGTTTTTTGTCACCAATTTTATGACCAATTTTATTTTTGTTTTTGTAGAATTCAGTGGACTGGTCATCGTTAACTAATTCATATTTTGTTCCATAATCTAAAATATAATCAATGATGTTAAATTAGACTAAAGAAATCATAGTAAATGTAAACACATTTGCCGACATAGCTCGTACAGTCGTCTCGTCGTCAGCAACAAAGTCACAAAACACAACACAGTGGAGAGTCTCCCTGTGCCCACAGACCCTGTAAAGGGTCTGTAACGTCAGCACTAAAACAAAATGCTAAAAAGTATTAATAAACGCGAGTTAGATCCGTAAAAAGTGTTTCATTTCAATGTGTAGTGCTCACGTTAACCTTGAAAAACAATAACACTAAACATTTTACTAGAAGTAGAAGATCGTTAACAATAACACAATACAGACTTAAATATACGTAGCAGATAGGTAATATATTAAAAAATGTTCTTTTAATTTAAATCGAAGAACAGTAAGGTCAAGTTTGTGTCAAACTCGATAATAACAATGACTGTGTCACTGTAGGTAGGTACTTTGTTTATACAAGCGCGGGATGAACCCAAACAAATGAATAGGTATCGTTTAAAAAGTTAAGATATCTGCCAAAATAATCAATGGTTTGTTTGAATCGATTTAATAGCAGATTTTATAGCTATTATAGCTAGTTATTAGGATAAGAGACTAAAAGAAGCAAAAGAAGTGTGTCAGGTTCATAATAAATGGAAACCTGTGTTCTCTGCTGGTTCTATCCGTCCAAGAAACGGGTGATGTACCTACATTTATGTACAACGGCGGACTCCGTCGCTTTACCAGTCTAAAGGTCAAAATCCCTTGCATACCGCGTCGTCTATTTCGTACGGGCACGTACCCGGGCGGTCGGTGCGCTTCATACGAAAATCGCTGCAAAGTGGTAAAGCGACGGTGACCCCGACCATACATAATGTATGTATGTACATATCTATGTGCCTACCCCCCTCTATGGGTTGTTCCGTATTCATCCCACTAATAAATTATTTCTTACTCATCCCATTTCTATTCCTTACTCAGCCCACAGCAATATTTTAATTTTTAATAACTTACTCATCCCATAAGTATTCCTTACCATCCCACATCGAAATTATAAGGAGAAACCCTAGTTTTGAGTACGCTTTGACCAAAAACTTATGTGTAATGTAAACAAAAGAAAACACTTACACTCAATTAAATCCGAATACAGTGTTGAGCGAAAGATCGACCAATGGTTAGCGCTACAGATGCTAATCAAAAACAAAGCACTGGTGACACAAAATAACGTCGACATGGCTTGATAACCCCGCCGCGACTGCCAGCGCGATCACCGCGCGGTCAACAGATTAATGACTGCCTGGCTATTAAGAGATGAGTAAACGTGTGGAGAGGAGACACAAATTCTCATCACAGAATAAATAAATAAAATGTCACGCGTAGTTGAGGCCGACTTATTCATACTTCATAGGTACATAACATTTAGTACGCATCGCCACTAAACACAATAGGAATTCTATTAATTGAGCATTGAACAAGGCGCGACAGCAGTTGAAAGCTTTATCAGTGGCGGAACTGCAAAAGGCGGGAATACACGCACTTGGAAAAAGAAACCTAATTAAACAGTAACATAACTTGGGCGGCCGGCGCGCGGCGCGTTCAAATGCGGCGCCTCGCCCCGAGTTCGAAAACCGTCCCATGTACGAGTAAACGATTTTTTTTGTTATTTAGACTTAATAATTGGCTTAAAGCCATAAATTAAACCTAAATATAATAATAGTTTAAGTAAATCCAGTGCTGTAATTTGCATACTGATTCTGTTTTCATTTCTTTTTGTAAATGGGTAACTGTTATTAGCCCTAATCTCCTTACACAAAAAAAGAATCTATTTATAAGTTGATGGTTGTTGTTATCCTGAATAGAATAAATAAATAAATAAGAAACGGCTTCACGAGCCTTCCAAAGCACGGAGGAGCTCGAGATGTAATTTGGTCGCCTATCTAATGACCCGGCATTAGCGGTTGTTCTATCCAGCTCCTCAAGGCAAATTCACTAATTACAATTTTCTTGGTTCTCTAGAGAAATTACATTGCTCATTTCCACAGGCGCAAACACTGTGACGCTCTGTGAGAAGCAGCGCATCTGGAGTAACATAGCAGGAGCAGGAGTGTCAAGCGAGAGTGGCTTGAGAGGCGATGTTAATTACTTTTTAACGAAAATGTGCAATTGACTCTTCGGAAATGTTTTTTAAAAGACAGACTAGGTATCGGAAAGCTGCTGAATTATTGTCTGTTATTGACATCTGCAGAAACAATTGAGTTCTAATGAAAGTCATTACGCCATCGACATCGGTTTAAAAGTCTACAGCAGTCAATTTGTATCCTATAACTTTTACAACGCCAGAAGTATTGAAAAATGCAGACTATAATCAGCGCTTTGTGACGCGAAGCGCAAATTCTCTGTTCTTTACGTTATTTCTATTAATGTTGACTACCGACCTACGAAATCCGCTTAACGCGTCGTAAAACGCTTGTGTTTGTGGCCGAGACCTTCTGGCAGGGGTCTGGGGAAATACCTACTAAAGCAGGCGGCTCATTCTACTACAATGTGAAGCAGAAAATATGTGATACTCTTTCTTAAAACAATGACAAGTACAGTCCCAAGCAGATCCATTTAATTTTATTACATAACTTGGAGTCTGCTAAAAACTTCAGCTGCGTCTGTCGGCAGAAACATTTCACGAATTGAGGTCATACTGTACCAAACGAAGCATTTAATTTTAAATTGTTTCGTGTTTTTGCATTTAGGTATTAGGTATACTTTAATGTCGGAAACAGGAAGGCATAGTCCACCGGGCATGCTTGTGTGCTTATGCTGTCAACTGCCGTAAAGCCAGAAACAAGTAGGTTTTCTCACAGTCGACAAAGTTATGGGTTGTTGGGGGATTGTGTGTGGGATAGCAGAATCGTTCTTTTATTACTATAGGGCTATTATACATTCTGTCAAAAAAGTTTCGGGAACGTATGATTTGTTTATGATTCAAAATATTTTTTTTGGTTTTTTTTGTTGTTAGATTGGCACAGCTGTTATCCATTTTGGCGCGGAGTTTGAGTTGCATCTGTTATTTAGATTAAATACAGTGCTGTTTTTAGTTAGTTTATATCTAGTGTGTATTGCGAATTTCATAATGGATAAAAACATCAAACATAGAGTTGGTCTTAAATTTTGCGTCGCCAATGAAATTTCGTGTTCGGAGTCACTGAAAATGTTACAGAAGGCTTACAGTGAATCAACTTTATCAAGAACTCGTGCTTATGAGTGGTACAAAGCGTTCAAAAGCGGTCGAGATGTGATGGAGGATTTGCTTCACTCTGGTAGGCCATCAACGTCTTCAACTGAAGTTAACATTGCAAATGTGAAGGAAATGGTGACTGAAAATCCTCATTCAAGTTTGAGAGAGATAGCCGCTGAACAAGACACAGATGTCTCAAGAGTCGATCCGTACAATTTTAAATAATCACTTGGGTATGAAACATGTTGCCGCTTGGCTAGTCCCAAAAGACCTGAATTTTCTCCAAAAACTCAATCGCATAAGAGTCGGTCGCTGACATGCTAGAACGAGTCAATTCCGACCCAACATTCGTAGTGACGAGACATGGGTTTACGAGTTTGACATACAAACTAGTAAAAAGTTTCGGAGTGGCGCCTTCCGACTGAACCGAAACCGAAAAAAGCACGCCAAAGTCGATCAAAAGTCAAAGTTATATTGACTGCAAGCAGGTGATTTTTCAAATATATTAAGAGGGGGCCGCGCGGCCGCAAAAACTGACATAAGTCTCTTAATGAACTTCAAAGCAAAACCGCTAAAAGAACAAGTAATCTAAACGGGCTTAAAGATGCGTTTGTGGAATCGTGGAACGCCATAATTTCTATTGAAACTTGCCAAACTCTAATAGCCTCGATGCCTCGACGATGCAGTGCGGTATTGCCAACAATGGATGTCCTACCAAATTAGAAACTTTTATTTTTATAAACTACAGTGATACCTCCTATATTTACGTTATTCAATTCATTTAATTTAATTTAATAATTATAGCAAGGATGGGTTGTCGTAAAATCCCACCAACCTGAATTGGGCCAGCGCGGTGGGTTATGGCTCAATCTCCCTCAAAACTGAGGTTGAGTTTGTCTTCAAGTATTTTTATCTCAAGTCTTTAGAGCCTGTAAATGTACTAGGTATCTAGGAAATGTCTAACTAACATCATAAAAATGCCTCATAGTTTCACGAGGTTCACCAAGAAAGTATACCATTATTGTGACTGTAAGTTTCAACCTGAATTCATATCAACGCATGCAAGACATTGAAAAATTCAAAATTCCCTCTTGTGAAAGTTACTACGCTACCGCTTCGAAATTCCACTGCAGGAAACCTCTTGTTAAGAAGAACCGACAAATAACTCAGCGAGAGAGTTCCTTTTATCCATATTTATTACGTTGTTTGATAACCCAAATTGTCTCGCAGTCGCAACTGTCTAAGTATTTCCCGGAGCTATTGATACTAGTATTCACTTGAACAGTTTTTAATTATATTCGCTGCACAAAGTTTCACAGCAAACGTTGCTCAAAGCGTCGCAAACTCTCTGAAGGAATACTGAGCACAGAGTGTCTTACAAGAAAACGATAGCACATAAGCCTAATTATATAATGTAGCGTGGAGCGTGGCGTGCGCTTGGCGGGCCGAGTTGCCAACTAGTTTAATATGATCCGAAAACTTAACCGAAGGCTCCGCCTATTAAGGCAGGCACTCGACTGAACAGCCGAAAGCCTACGAGTAATTCAGGACACATTTCGGTGGCAGATTGCCTTCGCACGCATATTGGCGGCAAATTGATATGAAACTTGCTTGGGTTTGATGATTGTCGATTGGGTTGGTGCGGTGCGGTACAGCAGTTCCCTACTACTTTGACTACCTACCCTAAAAATTTGCAAATAACTTAAACAGAGCGCTGAGTGCGACACGCAGGCGGCCATCAGCTAGCCCAGGATAGGACCTCCTTGGGTCTTGGTCCTCTATGCTGTTTTTGGTTTTCACAACCCTCAGTCATGAGGACTCGACGAAGAATAAGAGCATTGCAGCTGTGCCTCTTAGTGCGGAGTGCGATTTTAAAGCGCTGCGCTGTGTTGTCGACACGGGACATCACCTTCTTCGTCTTATTCGTGGGAGTGGATGATTTAAAAATAAGTCTAACTTTGCGCAGCGCTATAGTTACCATTTAATAACGTTAGCGAATGTCAAATAGGTGAACGATTTGCATCAAAGCCTCTAGGCCTTTTGTCCCCAGTGAATTTGCCTTATGGATACCCCACCACCAGAAAGGAGGCAAGGTTATGTGGTGCTCCATCCGTCCGCGTTTTCACATTGAAAGCGAGATGAGAGGGAAGTAAGTTTACCCACTAAACACTGGAGACCAGCAAATTCTACTAAAGTGGAGGAGCGGGGCCTGTTCTCTAGGGAATTGAACCACGGGAAAAGCCTCGTAGCCTAGTGACAAAAACGAAACGAGTTGCAATTTCGCAATACAAATTCTCGTTGTGTTTACAAGTTCTCTGTGTGTACAAACTCTCTCTGAATAAAACTCACTCTCATTGCATACATTGTAAAAGTCATAGTTTATCATACACCATCGTAATAGTGAGGGCTATTTAATTTCATATTGCATATGAAAATAAATTACTCACATCTTCTCTATTGCGAATAATAATAAAAAACAAATTGTAAAATTACTATCTTGTTTTAATAGACATTTTTTAACACCATATTTACATAAAATGTCCCTTACTACATTATTTATAACATGATACAAAATAATTCTTACAATACTTACATAATAATTAAAACCCGATCGTTTCCATAATTTAATCGTAATATAATTTATCTTTTCAGATACAATAAAAAAGGCATTAAATCTAACATCATCATCAACATCTTCATCATCATTGCAACTGCCTGGATGTAGGCCTACCTTGGTACACGCCATGTAAGCCGTTCTTAACCGTGCTAAAACGGCATCTAGATTCAAATTCGATGAATAATTATTTGTACATACTAATGCCGATTTTTTACTGTTTCTTGAGAGAAAGACTCATTTATTAGTGGTTTTCTCGTTAATCTCTTACAATAAACAGTAAAAGTCTGTGTAACCATAGATACATGCTTGCATGATTGTGAATTATTTGTTTATAAACATTTTTCATCGAATTTGGTCCTAGTATAGCTCGGCTGTGTTTAAAATTTGGTACAATTAAAATGTTGACAACCAACCAAATCTAGCACAATAAAAGGAAATCCCGGCTGGGTATTTCCTGTGAGTCCGAGTTTAATTAAGAAACTACAGAGGCGGTCAAAAGTAGACTTCTGATAAATTCTAGCCTCTTATGTCATGTAAAAACATAATATTCTGAATCTGACTTACATATATTTAAAACTTACGAATAATATAATTTAAAAATCACAGTTTAGGACTTCAATATACTTAATTAACAATAACATATAATTTGGCGATGAGCAATTGTTACTAAAACAAACGTAGCATTCGATATTCTGTTTCTTCATTTTTATACTCGAATAAAAACCGCCATAAAATTGTTAACACCTAGGTTGATTGTACAATTGTCGATTAATTCGATTCGCTTAGTTTTTTTAAACAAGTGCCCATCGCCAACTTACTACTTCCTTACACTAAATCACCTTCAATTATACTAGCAAGGCACGCACTTACTATTTCATTATAGTTTCGTATCAGTATGGAACTCTCATTTTAAGTATAACCTTAAATGAATCTAATTTAGAAAATTAAAATTTATATGAAATTAATACATTGGATTAATGAAAAATTCAATCTCTGCCTGCCTTGCTCATTATATTTCCTATTTATTGAGACTAGAAAATGTCGGCGTAAAATTACGATTATCTAAGATACACAATCAGCACAAAAAGTTAACTAATAGATTACCGTTTCTTGCCATGACAATTTGTATCACTACAATAAAATAATGAAAAAAACTACAGATCTTCGAACTACTCCTCTTCCTAAGGTATGGTCACAGTATAAATATAAGCTAAATTTATACTGTGGTATGGTTCTGTATAGTCATATAGTACTAGAGGCGCGTAGAATGCTAGGAACACCTACTATTGTAGTTACTTAAGAATTTTATTTACAGCTCTAGGTAATCATATTGCACTTCATTCATAACGTTCCACAGTAGAGTTTTTGTCTTAAAAGTAAGAACTACTATAAATGAGTGATTTCTCTAAATGAGATCGTGGGGTAGGTCAGGTCGAGACCTCGTAACCTGCTGATGAGGAACTCTTCAGCTTGTAACTCCATTTTGGCATCGAAATGCTCTTTCCAACCTCCCGATTCACCTGTGAATTAAAGAAAATAATAATTTTAAAAACAAAATACTTACTACAATTCGAATTAAAGTGGCACTTCAAATTAAAGTTAGTAATTGAATTATAGATTGTCTTTTATATTATTTAAATTGAATTAATTTTATCAGAGAAACCTGATAATAGGCTTATCGTCATGCATAAAGTTTTAATAATATTATTTTATAACGCTCTGTTGGTTTCTTAAATAAATAAATATAATGTCTACAGTCGACTTTCGTAATAAAAATATCTGTATCATCATTTGATAATTATAAAGGTTGATTCACACATATCACTGAAGTCACAGTTCCGACACAGTACCTACCGGCACAGTGTTTTTCATACATTCTCTATGAACGCATCCCCACTTGTCAGTGATAATGCTCTCAGTGTCAGTGTCGCCACCAGCAAATCACGGACGTATTCTTTTTGACAACTTTCATAGAGAATGTATGAAAGAATATTTTTCACTGTGCCGGTAGTCGGTACTGTGTCGGAACTGTGACTTCACTGATATGTGTCAAGCATATTTCCTACTAGCGACCCGCCCGCGACTATGTCCGCGTGGAGCCAGTACCCTCCCCGTCGCGAATTTTTAAAATGACTTCCTTCCCGTACCCCTGTGACGCCTACATCGCATATTATGGTGCTGCCTAGCTCTAATACTTCTAACACTTACATTTTTAAACTCGTGATATCTTCCTAATTAAATGTCCAAATTGAATAATTAAAAAAGTTATATAAATGTATTGAAGCAATCTGAAATATGAAGTAATTTATTTTTTTGGATTAATACCAAGGTAAGACAAATAAAGAGCCTCTTCTAGCAGCGGCATTTCAATTAACTTTTTCAAATATAAGAAATGTTGTGTTTGACCGCCTCTTTAATAAAATGGTGCTTATACATTTGACTACTATAAGAGACTTGTTGAGACATAACTATAATAGTTAGGCATACGCTTTCGCGACACTTTTTGTAGATAATTATGTGTTCTGAAATGTCCTAGTACATTATTTTGTTCTAGCATCAATAGTTTTCGCAGCGCACGCGATGTAAGAAATTTTAAGGTATTTTTTTTACAAAATGGGTTACATTATTGAAGTTTTTGGTAAAGATATTTAACCCTATTTTTTTGAAAATATTATATGAGACAGCCTATATTACCCAATGAAAATGAAATGAAACAGTGTCGCTTCCCAACGGTAAAAGAATGATTAAAATCGGTCTAATAGTTTCGGAGCCTATTCAATGCAAACAAACAAACAAACAAACCATCAAATCTCTTTATAATATTATAAGCATAGATATGGAAATACTTCCTTTCATAATATTCTTATTGCCTACTTATATTATTATGTGCAAGCTTAGTGCTAGGTAAAAATAATAAATTCCAGTTTAAACGCATAGCATCTAAACAGCAGGTATTTTTGAACTCTATATTCCAATTTGTTCATTTCTTCATGTCTTCGTTGACGTCAATATCGATTAAAATTTACTGTGAGGCAAGACCCTTGAAGCCATAATCATAGATTGTGAAGATGAATTAGTACTGACCTTTCCTGATGAACTGCACTTTTTCGTTGCCAACGGTGTTGTTGACCTTCTTATTCTTTCGGAGGCTTTCGAAGCTGACGTGGTGCGCTAGCTTATTGATCTTCTCGTCGGTGTACTTCCTCCCCAGGAAGGAGCACAGACGGACGATTTGTGACGGAAGATCCTGTAAAATAAACAGGACTGTAAGACAATGAAATGTAGAAAAAAACAACTAGGTACCTCCGGTGGGAATTATCTGTAGTATATTTGAGCGTTATTATTACGCAAATGAGTAGTAAGACTATTAAGAATTATTATGCATAGCTATAACAAATTCTACATTTTTGATCTGATCATATTTGTGTTTTTTTTGTTTTAAAACGACAATTAGATGGAGGCCTACTCACGTGGCGTGTGAGCGGACGGCATTAATAATTTAATACGTTACCATAAATACATAGGATTCATGAATGTTGAAATGAACGACAGAAAATATTTTAAATGTGAATAAAATAATTGAATCAATTTCATACCTTAAGCAGATCTTCATAGAACAGGAAGTGTAGATTTGGGTGATTTCGTTTCGTCCATGCTTCGTTTGTGTGTGCCACTATGGGTGTCCAAGGCACTAAAGGAAAAAAATGTAAATTACTGAATGAACTTTGATTTGTGTCGTGATCATCTGATGTTAGTAAAATAAAAGTTTTAGGCATATTTTGCTAACAATTATTGTCTTAAACAGAGTTACTACTTACACAGATCTCTCCTGAACGCCTCCCAGAAATGGTGGAAGTGAATCTTAAACATATTCTTGTTAATCATCTTGTGCAAGTAGTAGTAGGAGACGCAGACATCCCTCGGGTCTCTCGCGACATACACCACTTTCGCTGTGTTAAGCAGAGATGGCGGTAACATCGACAGTGGCAGATGCGTCTTTATGAATCTTGGTGAGGGCGCTTTGTCAATGGTCTCCCAGCTGGGCACCTTGGCCGCTTTGCCGAGCCCTTGGAAGCTTTTTAAATTCAAGAAGTTCAATTTGATCAGCTCAAATGCTATATCCGGTATTAACGACGTAATTCTGCAAATAAAATGAAGGTAGTTGTTAATATTTGAAATATTATGTTTTGTATGATGTGATTGAAACAGGTTGAAGAAATCTGCTGAACTATAATTAAGTTTTAACTTTAATGCTGGCACAGTCCGCATTGAAAAAGTAATAGTGTTTAGCGACTTTCGTAGCTTGTAACAAAAAGTATAAGAGGCTTAATATCATTAAGTTTTGTTATAAAAATTACTTCTAAAAAATTCAAATAATGTATGGTTTTAGATTGTACATCTAATTGACCACATTTTTGGAGAGCAAAATTATGTCAACTTTAACTTACTCCAACATAGGAAATCTATCGAATAGCGGGGTTTCTTGGGCTGCTTCGCAGTCCAAATTATTTTCTGCTAGCCACACCATCTCTTGTGTCCATGTGGTACCTATAACAAAGCAAAAGAAAGGATAAATATAGTACACAATACTGTTTCAAATATTAAACTCTTGGTCACACTTATTAATTAATATTAGTACCTAAATTAAAATTATTTTGTTTTTCCCTAAACCGAATGAGTAGTTGTCCAGTCCTAAGTCCATTCTCTTTTAGACTTTCCCCCGTCAACAATTTTTGTGACAAACCATATTTTTACCTTTCCGCGAATACAATATCTATAGGTAGGTACCGAAAGGTGTTTCTAAGTCATAAAGATAATATTAATATTAATATTAATATTGAGTGACTGCACGTATACGCGTACTACATTATTTTGAAGGTTATCACGATTTGGATCACTGGTCTATAATTGATCGAGGGATATTCGTTATGAAGGTTTATACGTCTTGTAACAACTTAACGAAATTCAAAGTTTGCATCTAAGTATAGACTAGGGTTTGTATATTCGCGATTTCTTCTGAAAAAATATTTTGTTAATTTTCTAAAGCGAAAAGGTTTTTCTACTTAGTGGGGACTTTTTATTAATGTAGGAACGATAGATAAATTAATTAATAGTCAAAGTATAAATATTTTTGATTTGTCACAATTAAACTTCATTCTATGTAAAGTTACAGCTTTATAACCTTTAAATATTTATTCAGGACCACTACGTTCCACAATACACATTCTATTGATCTAGCAATAGTATTCCATTTATTTTATTTATTTATTTAAATTACTAAGGTTCTTAATATTATTAATACAACTATAACAGTGTGACATTTGTTTTCTTTTCCAACGTATCTTTACTTATTTGGTGCATTAGGCTTCATTTACGTCATTACAGTTTAATTTATTTTAGATTTTTTTGAAAACATGCGCCTAACATAGTTTAACAGGTTTTATTCAAATCCGGCTCGTTTGCTTTTTACCGAATTATAATGTATTCGCAAAACATTTGCTTTAATTTTTTTTATACGATAATACGTAACTGGTGTCATTAAACGCAACCATTTTATCGCCGTACCTATAACTTTTATAGCAGATAGCTTATCATTCCGTCGATCAAGTGGAACATTATGCTTATCACCAGGTAGATATATCACTACAGGGAACTATTTTGGCAGCTTTTTGTGGCGTTATCAGTTGCATGCTCCATCTACTTATGTTCTGTAGTTTAAACATACGTATCTACTTATATAAAAATTAATAATATTTTAATAACTTGTTAATGATTGCCTTTCTTTTTGTTTCTCTTCGTTATACCGTTTAAGTAGTAAGAATGGAAATGTGTGTTGTGTTTTATTAATTGCAGTAGAACGGCGTTAGTTTTTATTCAAGTGTATGTAAATGTTATAAATGATAACAAAAAAAACAGGTAAAACGGTGTGATTGTGCACGTAGTCACATACTAAATACTCCTAGTCCTTATGGATCCCCGGTTAAGGTAAACTTTTTCATAAAAACTAATTAAGAACCTTATCCTTTTGAGTAAAATTTTCAACCATAGTATTTAGACTACCTTCCCTCCGTGGGCGGCATTTATTAGGTTGACCCTGTGTCTGTTTAGCTGACGTAGCTGTGATCAACCATATACTTGGTAAAAATAAAGTTTTTATCGTAGGTACACACAACAGCACATCATGCTACACAATATTCTGTGACAAAACTATCAAAGTTCTCCAATCGATTTTCCACTATAGCAGTTAGGTGTTTAAGTTCAAATCGATTGCAGAACTTTGACAGTTTTGTATAAGTACATAAGCAGATGCCATGACTCCCTTACCTGATCTTGGGAACGTGATCACCCAGACGTCATCAGGGCGCACCTTTAAGTTGTAGATGGCTTCGGCGTGCTTCTTGAAGGAGCCGGGCATCACGTAGCCGGCCTTGCCGCACTTCACGAACCGACGGGTGTACCCTGCGAACGGACAAATCATCATTGAGTAACCATTTTTAAGTGGGTTTTTATGAACGTTTACAAAAATGCAATTAAATTAGGTACCTAGTGTTAATTCCGCTATTAAACTAGTCTATTAGGGGCCGATTTTTCAATTTCCAGATAAAAATGATTTGTTTGGTAACGTATTACCTACACAACCATTTTGAAATGTATAAATCTCATCCTCGGACCAAATATTTGGTCCGAGACACGGTTGTTTGCTCCGTGGTCCGAGATCTCATCTTTTCTTTTTTGACAAGTGACAATTTATTTTGGTCGCGTCATACTTTAAGTATCAGATGGATAAGTTTTTCTAGGGATTGAAAAATGTGCAGTAGACGGGTGCAAGCATCGCTCTCCTGCCCGCAAATGTACCACAAAGAGAGGCGCTAATTAAAGTAATACTGCTCTAAGCCTACACAAAAGGGCCCCTTTAAAATTAATTTTTAAATAATAATTTTATTTATCAGGATAATTCCGTAAGCAAAAATGTTCCTTTTAAACAATAAGTTACCACAAATCGTTATCTTTATTATTATGTCCACTATAATAAATATATTTACAATCAATCTCGAATGCGTCAGCGATTATTATGCGATTTGCGTAAGTATTTTATTTACACCATTCGCTGATAACACATATTATCATTATCAGGTGTTGATGGTAATTAGAAATTCCGAAATTGTTAATGATTTTAAAGATAGCCATAATATTAACACCAAAATTAATAACGGACCACACCACTAACATATTTTATTGAGCTAGATTGGTTTCAGCACGGTCAGTAACTAAGTCTTAGTTATATTTTTATTTATCTTTAAAGTTTTCTGTTATTTTTATATTAAATTGAATGTTATGTTATTGTGTAATATAATATAACTTTGGAAGGCATGTTAACCGATACATCCCTTTTCTTGTCTTGATTGCAGTCATCAAAACTCACAAACACGCGATGGGCCAGCGTGATGAGATGAGTTACGGTTTAATCTCCCTTGTAGTACGGTTCACGTGAATAGGCCTGACCCCGGAAACAGAACGCACATATATGTGGACGATGGAAACAATTTTCAATCCAATTGCCGCCTTGTTCCTAAACTTATCCCGAGTGAAAAGTTTGGTGCTATCTGTCACTGTCACCTGTATGGATTGAGAAAGAGATAAAGGATTGAAACCGTGTGAAAAATGTATCGAAAGCTTTTGAGCGTCGTGGCGCCTGATTATCAGTCAAGGAACTTTGAATTTATGGCAGCTGCATTGCACTTATGTCTAATTACCTATTACACATTTTTTTATTTTGATACCATATTAAATAAAATAATGAGCAGTTTTTTTTTTTAAGAAGGAGGCAAACGAGCAGGCGTGTCACCTGATGGAGAGTAATCACCGCCGCCCAGGGACACCGGCAAAACAAGAGGAATCGCAGACGCGTTGCCGGCCTTTAAGGAAGGAATTAGAATTGTGAGGAGGGAGGGGGGAAGGGCTTTCGGAACCCCCGGATTATAGTGCACGTAACGGCAATAGAGTCAAATCTAATGTTTATTGTTTATACCAAATAATTTTGTTACAAATATATTCATCTACATCGTACCGACTTTACAAAGGGTTCTAAACTTCAATCTAAAACAAAATATAAAAATGAACGCAATAGCTAGAACCTTTAAAAAGTATCTTACCAAAAACATCATTAATTAAGTATGAAAAGTTCACTCGCACTCCGTACACTTAATTGACATTATTTATAACCGTTTATTAGTTTATCTGTTATCTACCATCATTATCAATAAATAATCTTACCTAGGTATTATATTACGAAAGATTATTCATTGTTGATCATAAATGTAAATATCACACCACATATTATTTATATACTTACCTACTTAACCTTTGATCTGTCATATGCCGCATTTTTTTATTTAATATACAGAATATAATAAGTATTATTTGGTTTTTCTATTGTTCTTTCTCTTACAAAAGTATCATTTGAAAACTGCAGCGTTAAGCAGACTTATTAAAATATTGTGCTTAGTTAGAGGCAGTAGATAAATAAAATACCAAAAGTTCATCAAGTAAAAATATGCGATATTATTTATTCAACAAATTTTGTCATGCTTGAAAAAAGGTTAATTTTGCTAATTTTACATTTGATGCTCTAAAATATTTCTAATAGTTAACCAAACAGGTAATTTTTTACTAACATTAGACATTATTTTTAAATGGATGACAACTGTGATTTAGACGATTTGTTTAGTCAACTAAAACCATATCTCACGCAAATGTTGGTGGCTTAAAAACGATTATAATACATGAAGTGGATCGAGTCCAAGGTTAAATAAAGATGTTTTATCTGTAGAATATCTCGGCTGTCACGTCAATATGTAAGCCTTATTTTATTTTCCAACTGATAACTGGCTGACTTGAAGCCACGTTACTACTTCGAGACGTTGTAAATCGACTATGTACAGTTTACGACAACACGAACCCTTGAAATCGTGACAAGTGAAATGTGCGATTGCCTTATTTACTAAATTGAAGGTTCTTTAGCTACCACCGTATTATCAAAATTTGTCGCCATTGCATCAATGTTAGTAGTAGCATTTTATGTTCCGTTAGTGAGAGATAAAATAGCAGTTACTCAGTAGTCGAAGAATCAGAGTGAAGTGCGATGCCACCATCGGCTTTATCACCTACATCAGCTGAGATGAAGGCCTGAGTAGCTTACCCGATCAAGTCTTGGAGTTTTTCTTGACGAGTTTATTCTACGGCGGTAGTGTTCTGCTCAGAATTGGATTGTATAGCGACGACCCTATTACCTATTTCTGCCGCCAAGCAGCATTGTTTTGCATTGCTGCGTTCCGGTTTGAAGAGTACTAGATCAAGTGAAATTACAGGGCATATAAACATAAGCATTGAAGCTTCCTTGTTATTCCCTCGGTGTCGCGTGCGTGCTCACACAACTTAATAAGAATCGTGTTCCATTACCTACTACTACTACTACTACTACTACTACTACTACTACCAAAAGGCCAAAAGCCAAAAGGAATCTCTCCAAAAATAATTTTAAAGGGTAGGAATAAGCAACATCAGTCAGCGACTTGTTTCAGCACGATTCAGCGTGATTTTGTTATTAATACACGTGGGAGATTACTGTTGGGTAATAAAGTAAATATTAGTACTTCGGAAATTAATCATGATGTTGTTGATCATACATTTAGTTGTGGTAGTTTTGTTATATTAGGGGTATTTTAATCTGGGCTCGGAGTAAATTAAGGAACTATTAAGTAAAAATTAAACACACTTATTATCTGTGCCCACTAGGTAATCAAAATATATCGAGTAAGTATAGGAACAAGTTGCGTGGTTACTCGCTACTAAAAATCGTCCAACTACTCCTAAAAATAAATTTTTAACTATTTTTTAGGCTCCCACAACAACCGGACTGTCAGTGACAAAGTGAGATTGTCCAAAATTTCTTGACTCATGACTTTTACTGTGGGTCTGCGTCAAGATTTCATCCGGTCGATATTGGCATGACGTAATATTATCGGCGATTATCAAACAGCTTGAAGAAATAATCTGATTGAATTATTCAAACTGATTATTTCTTTGGTATTTGAGTTTATTAACACTGAATGTATGTAATATTTTGATATGAAAATGTAAAAAATAAGCCCGATTCAGCATCATATTTCATTATAGAAAGTTTTATTGGTTTAAAGTTTTTTTTTATGTTTCTTGTGGGTCTCGTGATTGTTTTCCGAGTCATGCCTTATATTGCATTTCAATGATTTTAATTGTAATTATTATTCTGTCTTCAACATTTAAGCACATATGTAGTTAGTTTAGACGAAGTTTGACATGATCGAAGTCTGTATTAACTGTTTTAGCCTACAGAAATCATAAATCTATTACAAAAAATTGTCGTTATGTCATTACTAAACGTTGTCATAATACAATTAACACTACATACTTAACAGATACACATACTTGATAAGAAATATAATTAATCATATATTTTTAAAATACATGGGCACGTATAAGAGCTGGTACAAAATTTAACCACTATCCAACTTCAGATGTACTTTTTAAAGAACGTAATTATTATAACGATGTAAACATAAAAGCTATCGGCAGCCAGCCTGGCACAAATATGATGACTTAGACAGTGACCTGTCTAATTTGAAATATAACTATCATAACTATGTCTTTTTAAAAACCGTCGGCAGGTATGAGAGCTGACACAAAATAGAATCACCGTCATTACCTCATTCCAGTTGTCAAACGGATAACACAATCCCCCAGCATAAACCGTTCCGCAACGCAACGCAAGCACATCACTACACACACAACGCACCTGTGAGACATTTCTTGATGATCTTATCTTCTTCGGGCGTCACTTTACTAATGTCGTAGGGCAAGTCCATCCAAGGCGCCATCGTTTACGGAGAGTGGGATACGAGTGTACACGCTGCCGGCGACCGCTCCTTTTCAATAGTGAATAATCTAATCACGAAAGATCGATACACATACCTATCGATAATACTGAAATGACGTGTCGGCGCATAGGCTCGCTAAGCCGCCCAAATGTTTAGAGATAGCCGACTCGGAACACGTTCTAACTTATTATTTCATAAAGGCATAACATAATAAATAAACCTACCAACCTGTATTGGCGGGTGTGTTTTGGCCTAATCTTCTTATGTGAGGTTGTCCATGTAGGAAAACCTGTGCCTCCTAGTAGTGAGACGATTATAAGCGGATTTTTTAAAATTTAATTTATTATTATTACTCACAATTATTCTTTTATATTATAAATTTGTTTTAGACCGCCAAGGATAGAAATGCGTGGACCTTTGCAAAATTTAAGGAGATTCCTTTTTCAGCAGTGGGACAAAATAGGATGATTAAAAATTAAAATACGAATAAAAGAGCGGTTTTTCTGCGCAGCGTTTATGTATGTGCAACTCATCCTGATACAATATACGAAAATAATTATTAATTACGGTGATTTTGAAAGGATTCAATACTCGATACAGGTTAAAAAAATGCATGGACCAATAAATTGAACGACATGGATGATAATATGATCGTCAATGTCTCGTAGCACAAAATCACGTAGTTCATGCTGCGAAATTAATTACTCGTAGTCTCAGCGTAGTCAAGACTTATTTGACTTATGTTTTATTGCGTTATAGAACTCCTCTTTTCGTATCCAATTATAATATACTTACTACAATTTCAAAGAAACGAATCGCTTTGCTATAAAATAAAAAACAACACTAAAATTAAAATCGTTTATTTCATTAAAAATCCATAATTTTAAACACATACACATCGACTATTATCCCGCAAGGGTTATTCAGAGACTAGGCAATGAAGACAGCAAAAGCAGTCCTCTACCATAGTCCCATTTTCACCAAATAATGACTGCACATGTGCTCAGCGTGACAGGTAGTGAGACCATCGCCGCTCTATGCTGTTGGATGTATATGTAGTCTTTAGTCCGTTAGTCGCCTTTTACGACACCCAAGGGAAGAGTAGTAGTAGTATTCTTCACCGCTACGCGACACAGTTATTCAAAATCCATCTATAGTTTATTGTCTATAGTTTATTGTCTATAGTTTATTGTGTTGGGGGTTAAAGTTACCCGCGTCCGTAGGTTTACCCTTGAGACCCTACACGTGACCCCTGGGTGGTGCTAAATGAGTGACACTGACTGAGTGGTAGAGCCACGCTGCGTTGCAGCACGCATTGAGCCGGTTCTCCCGGCGTAATACCACCCTCTCACGAATATCCGGCGTGAAATAACGGCACTTGATTCTGTTGTGTTTCGTCCGGCCAGTAAGGGTTCCGGAGGCCCATCCACCCCTCCTCAAAATTCCTATTCTTTCCTTAACCCTATTCCTTCCTTAAAGGCCGGCAACGCACCTGCGATTCCTCTGGTTTTGCGGGTGTCCACGGGCGGCGGTGATTACTTTCCATCAGGTGACCCGCCCGCGAGTTCAGACTTGTTATGGATTATAAGCAGTTAAACAGTAACCATTCAATTAATGTTTTTTATATATTTTAGCGTTTTATTAACGCTTAAATATACTTTAGTAAAGTTTTAAAAACTGAAAAAAGACGACAACCTCAGGCGGGAATCGAACTACGCACCTTCCATTCCGGGCGGCTGCCTTAACCACTTGGCTACCGAGGTCTGGTTTTCACCCGTCGAATTTTGTCAGTGCTTGATGTTTAGGTTTTTTAGTCATTATTTCTTTTGGATCTTAGAGGTGAAAACTTCTATGATTTGATGAAGCAATGTTGACTAAAAATTTACAAACAATAAACATTAAAGTTGGTTTCATCGGTTTCAATATAAATAAAAAAATAAACTACTTACTTACTACTAAATACTCAAACTTGGTTACTTCAAAAATGCTTTTACCTTAAATTTGGTTACTTCGAAAAAGCTTTAACCTTAAAAGTGGACATGTAGAAGATATTATGCATGATGTATATTGAAACAGGATGACTCACCATTCACCAAACCTATTTATATTGAAACGGGAGGTTTCACCAAACTTGGTTACTTCGAAAAAGCTTTTACCTTAAAAGTGGACATGTAAAAGATATTATGCATGATGTATATTGAAACGGATGACTCACAATTCACCAAACCTATTTATATTGAAACGGGAATACTCACCAAACAGAGGCAGTCATGACGCATAGTTAAAGGTGAAGGTACTACTACGTACTATATTGAGTAATAAATAATGTAATGTAAGTACTAAAATATAGTAAGTAATGATTACTCATAATGAATCATCGAAGTGTACCGCTATCACTATCTATTAGATAAGGGCAATCGCCAAAATGCGTCAATACCAATAATATGAATAGTGTCCCCGAAGACCCAGGAGAATCTAGTAAAGTTCGAGGAATCGGGTCGAGGTCTCGCAATGGGGGTCCCAAAAAGAACTGCTACTCATGTTCTTGCGCTTCGCCGGCCGCTTTCGCTGCCGTGCAAAGCTTCGCTCGACTCGCGCTGTGTTTTGGTCACTGACCAAACCATATTTTTTTATACGCGTGGACGTTATTCTGGTTATGTACGCTTTTCGTCTAGGTACATTCAAATATTCGATAGTATTATCTCCGAAATGTTAGTCAGAGACCAGATAATGAGAATGTTTCACGAAATGATAACTGCACATGTGCTCAGCGTAACAGGTGGTGAGCCCATCGCCGCTCTATGCTGTTTGATGTATGTGCAGTCTTTGATCCCTTAGTCGCCTAGCTTTTACTATCGTAAAACCCAAGGGAAGAGATAGAGCGGCAGTACTTGTTCTATTAAGGGGATCCTGCACGAAATTGTGAAATTTTACGTATTTTTAAGTCACTTGTACTATGCGCTGAATTAGTTAAATACATTAAAATAACTTATGTAAGTTAGCCTGATCATTGCACAAAGTCGTGGGCTTGTTGAAATTTGAAACAAATTATTTAAACAATTACAAACAATACATAAATCTAATGACTCTAAAAACATATTTCTTCGACAACTTTCTTAATTTTACGCATGAAACAATAATTCTTACATGAAAATATTTGTGCAGATATTCCGCAGGTCACCCCCTAAACAGTGAATTATAATTTTTAACACAAGTACGTGATGGTTTTGCACATTTCGCAGAATAAAAACATTGCTCTAATTAAATTACTAGGTCTCAAACTTCAAAGCAGAATTGTTCTAATTATACATATCATTAATATTGATTTTGCTTTAAAGTTCAATAAGAGACTTTATGTTAGTTTTTGGTTGGTTTTAGCTCTTCCCTTGGGTGTCATAAAAGGCGACTAACGGACCACAGACTGGACATACATCCAACAGCTTAGAGCGGCAATGGGCTCACCACCTGTCATGCTGAGCACATGTGCAGTCGCTATTTGGTGAAAAGTGAACTATGGCAGAGGACTGCTTTTGCTGTCCTCATTGCCTAGTCTCTGACTAACCCTACGGGGATAATAGTCGTGATTATATGCATGCATACTTTATTTGTACGATGGCCCACTTGTGGGATTACATACCTATTACAAACTCCCGTATGTGTAACATTTTTAAAACAGACATTCCGCGCATCGGACTTATTATTTTCTACACAAGAGTTTTGTGAATTCAACGGACCTTAACCTTCATTTCTATTATCTGCAGCTGCATCATTATAATAATAATATGTATTTATCAATTCCATAACTCTTGTTATTTGATAAATGTTGATATTGTAGCATTTTTGTGTTCCGTTTTATAACCGTGTCTCGTAGCGGTGAAATAATACTTCTCTACCCTTGGGTGTCGTAAAAGGCGACTAACAGCTTAGAGCGGCGATGGGCTCACCACCTGTCACGCTGAGCACATCTGCAGTCGCTATTTGGTGAAAAGTGGACTATGGCAGAGGACTGCTTTTGCTGTCCTCATTGCCTAGTCTCTGACTACCTTTCTGGGATAATAGTCGTGATTATTTGTATGTATATATTATGTTCCGACAATTTAGAAATAAGATAGCCAGTTAATCAGTGGTTGAGGATTCCGGGTGAAGTGCGCTACCTTCGGTCTTTTCGTCATACCATCAGGTGAGACAAAAGGCAAGTGCTTATCCGTAATGGAGTAATAATAAAGAAGAACAATATTATTGTTATTTAAATGTTATACAAACTGCGGAGAAAGGCAATCCCAATCATTATGTGACGGCCTTGCAACCCGCATTAGGCAAGAGCGTGGTGAGTTATATATTATGTGACGTTAAAAATTAGGCTGGTTTCACAGTCACGCGTTTGACCAGCGCCGGCCACACGCGCGCGCTTACAATTACACTAGATAGTAGTTGCGTTTCATAGTCATCACGCAGTTCAAACGCGCAACTACTATGTAGTGTAGCGCGCGCGTGTGGCCGGCGCTGGTCAAACGCGTGACTGTGAAACCAGCCTTAACTTTTTTATTGCCATAATAATATTTGTGTATTCTAAGTTTTTTTAAATAATAAACTTCGAAGATAACGCGTGTCAGGTATTGTAGATAACTAGATACTACATCTTCACATGCCGATAAAATAACTGATTGTAGTAAGTAAGTACACTATTATATCATTGGACAGTAAGCATTACTCGTATGCGTAACACTCTATGATTAGATATTTTATCGAACACAATTTTACAAAAATGCTATTGTTATTTAGGTAAATAAAGATTACGTATAAGGGATCAGGCGAGTCACGTAAGCCAAATGTCTTTTCATTTCATTTCTTTTTTGTTTTAAGCTTGAGGCCTATTACATCTCGACTGTGATTTTTCAGTTTTCAGTTGTATTTATCGTTTTTATTAAAACAGGATAATAAATTCATTAAGTATAAAATATTTATTCCTCATGAAGTGAAAATTATTTTGGTATAAATTTTGTTCAATAATATTATCGTAGATAGGAGCAATTCACAGTTAACTTAAAGTGATTTTCGAAGTTTTTTGGTCTAGAATAAGATTTTTTTCTGTATAAAATCAATGATATCTAAAAATTCAGAGGTCTCTACGAACTAGTCGACTATTATAAGAGATAATATCCTATTTTTTTATTTCATTCTTTAGAACAGTATACTTAGTTCAATCTAGGAGCTCAAAAAAGTGCTTTCGCGAATTTTATGAAAATCTTTCTCTGCAATTTTAGGTTTATTTAAAAAGTTAAGCAAAATTTACAAAAATTGAAGCAGCTACGAACTACTATTCGCGGTAGTGTATATATTCTTTGCTACTATGCCAATAGCTATTCTACACTATTCAATAAGTCAAAATTGTTAATGTATTTTCGTTTCTGAGATCAAGAACGCCAAAATTGGCCATTTACGTAAAAATCACAGTCGAAATGTAATAGGGCTCTTAAATATCAGTCCCACAGCTCGACAAAGGGCTCCATCGTTAAGACGAATCCGAACTCCTTATTGAAGCAAAAAAGATGAAGATCAGCTTCGCACTCATTCAGGAGCCGTAGAACAACGGACTGGACGATCGGCATTATATCTTTTTATTTTGAACCCGGTGGCATCGACATTGCCCCCTACGTAGGGCTTCTGAAGGAGATGATAGGAGAGTTGGGGTGTGGCAGGATTGTTATTGGAGGCGACGCAAATGCATGGAGTGAGTGGTGGGGCAGTGTAAGGAGTGACGATATATAGGGGTGTGGAACTAATGGGTGTAATAAATGGACTATAACTAAATATTTTAAATGAGGAGGATACTCCAACTTTCGACACATGGCGAGGAGGAAAAAGGTATAATAGTAGCGTAGACGTCACATGCTGTTTCGGCAAGATGGTGGGAGATGTTCAAGAATGGAAGGAAAGTGGATACTAACCTAACGACCTCGGACCACAACGCGATAATAATAAAAATAAAACTAAACAGTATCAAAGAAAGAAATAATAATAGGACGATAGGAACTATATAACAAAAAAAGTAGATTGGGGAAACCTTTAAGGAAGAGTATAGGGAAGAGCTGGCTAAAGAAGAAATAAACGAAAAAACATGGCAAGAATTAATGAAGCTAGCGAATTGGAAGTTACAGTAGAAAAATATATTAAAGCCATAGACAACACATGCAACAGTGTCCTAAAAACAGCTTTTACCCGGAGGATACCGAAGTGGGGGAGAACGAGGACCATGAAGAAACGCGAAGAAGGGCAGCCGAAACGAATGAGGGTGGTAAAAATGGTTTTTGCGACCCTCCTTTCGTGGAGGCTAACTTTGACACGTAGTGGCCTCGTTCAACCCCAAAAAAGCCCCGGGTAAGGATGACTTTACGGCCGATATATGCGCGGCCGCAATAAATACTGACTTCACTTTGTCCCTGGCGTTGTACAACAAATGCCTAGAGCTCTCCCACTTCCCTAAACCCTGGAAAGAAGCCACTTTAATCCTCCTCAGAAAACCCGGTAAAGACAACTACACACACCGCAAGTCATATCGTCCAATAGGCTTATTAGCAATTTTGGGTAAAATCTTAGAGAAAATATTAATAATGATTAACGATGGCATGTGCTGCCAAAACTGAATCCCGCGCAGTACGGATTTGTGCCAAAGCGCAGTACAGAGGACGCCCTCTATGACATGGTCCAGCGGATCAGAGGTAATCTGGAAGGAAAGAAGATTATGGCTCTGGTCTCGCTGGACATTGAGGGGGCATTCGACAATGCGTGGTGGCCACAGATCCGAGTTCAATTAGAAGAAAAGGGATGTCCATCATTCAATCTGCGGAGGCTGGTCTACAGCTATTTAGCAGAACGTACGGTGACGGTGAAGTATGCGGGGGAAGAGTATAGTAAGGGGATGAATAAGGACTGCGTCCAAGGTTCAATTTACGGACCCTTATTCTGGAATCTTATAATCGACCCCCTGCTCAATCTACTAGCCGGAACCGGCGTCTATTGCCAGGCCTTCGCGGACGACGTTATTTTAAGAGTAGAAGGCAGCATATCCATCGAGGTGTCAATTAAAGCTAATGCCGCTCTCTCCCATATCCAGAAATGGGGTGTGTCAAATAAACTTAATTTCGCGCCACACAAAACCAAGGCCAGGATAATAACCAAAAAGTTGAAGTTTGACACGCCCCGTCTGGAGGTGGGAGAGACGGTTATTAAAATAGTCCGTGAAATATAAATATTAGGTGTCATTTTTGACGATAAGTTATTATTTTAATAGTCACATACAATATATCTGTAAAAAATCACTAAAGGTAAAAAACTATGTGATTTTATTCAAATTAAGGTAGCATAATAATATTCACTTTCTTAAGGGTTTGTTTGTGAATTGTGATTTTAAAGGTTTTTTATTTAGTTAAACAAAAACTTGGTAGTAGTATAATTAAAAAATAATAATAAAAATAATACTGTCTAAAAAGGTTAAAAATAAAAATAAATTACAATGTAAGGTCAGTTTTTTTACAATGGCTACATAAAAATATGTTTCATTGACAGGATTCTAAAATAGCGGTTATTGAATGATACAGCTATTATATTTAGTTAAACAAAAATTAGGTAGGTAGTAGTTACATTAAAAAAATAATAAATATCATAAAATACTGTCTTAAATAGTTAAAAATAAAAATAAATTATAATGTAACGTCAGTTTGTTACAGTGGTTACTTATAAATATGTTTCATTGATAGGATTCTAAAATAGCGATTATTGCATGATACAGCTAAGCTTTGGCTACAATATTTCCCTGAAGAAGGTGGTTATCGGCCGGTACGCTCCTGATCTAAAGTGGAAATTACGTCGTATTATATACTTACATTCCTGAATTTCAGTAGTCGGTGTGTTTATAAAGTCGTTAATGATGTTGCAACTGAAACGGTATCGTCTATAATTTGTATTATACATTTTTTCAATTATTTCATGAAATATACATAACATTACAAATATTATTAAAAATATAAATTAATAAAAAAATTAGCTTTCATTTGACATATTGAACGCCTGTTTTAGATCACTGTACGCTGAACTATAAACAAATTAGCTTCTTTTATTTTCTCCTGTAAAATTAGTTTTTTGATATTACCGCTTTATTGCCCGGGGCCAGCGATATGCATAAAAATAATCTCGCATTTCTAATAAGCTACATTTCAAAAACTCCACTTTTGTTTGCCACAAACTAATTGAGTTGAAAATGCTAAGTGAAACGAAAGTTTAATTAAATATATTTCCATTTATAACAAGCCGGCGAGACGGTGCAAACGTTAATACCAGCCAACAGACATTTCTTTAAAAGTTTCATTTTAATTAAATATTTTGGTAAATTGATAAATTTTAACAAGCTTAGCTTTATTAATAATACCTATCCGTTCATTTATTCACTTTATAATGATCTCTCGGTTTTATTAACTCAGAACTTAGGGAAAATATTTTTGACATTTACATCTAAATTTGCTATGAAACGGTCGTTACTGTTTTCTCAAAGCGGTGTTTGTGATCGTTAGAGACTGTAGGTACGAGTATTTAGCACGTGATTGCATGAGTTGAAAGATTGATGAAGGAATTGGGCATTATTGCCTTGTCATTTTAACACACTGGACATTCTGACACTTGGCCCAACATACCCCGGAGTCAAGAAGAAGACATTCGATGAAGCTTGTATGGGTCCCTTCAGGGTCTGAGATGAGACAATATGTAAGTGGCGTTTAGACATTAAATTCAAAGATAGTCGTTAAAACCCACTAACCCGCATTGATGTCCACTTTTGAAGGCCTGTGCCCAGCAGTGGGACGTTTATTGGTTGATGATGAACATACAAATACATACATTCATACATTCACTCAAGAATATTATCTCCGAAGGGTTATAGTCATAGACCAGACCAGTGGTTCTTAACCTTTTAGTCATCATGAGAGACCATTTGACAAAATTTCTGTGCTGCCATGGACCACCCTTGGCATAATATATTATACCTACGTAAATACCTAAACTTTAGGTATTTATTCACATTTAGATCCTAAAGAGTTCTATCTATCTATAAAAGAACATGCATATAATCATTCAAAGCAGAACATTTTATAAGACAAATTCACATTTAATTCCAGATTTTAATGAATGAAATTTTTGTGATTGCATACTCTTTACTAACTTCTGAATCCTTGGTTTTAAGTCCTTTTGAATCCTTCTGAGTCATTTTCCTATTTATGAGGATGGCTCCGCGGACCATTTAAGATTTGAGATGCTTCCAGGATCCACCAGTGGTCTGCGGGCCACCGGTTTAGAACCGACTAGATAATGAGGTCCGCATAAGCAGTGCACTGCGACAGTCCACGGCACACCACATAACAACTACACACGTGCTCAGCCTGATAGGTGGTGAGATCATCGCCGCTCTATGCTGTTGGATGTATGCAGTATTTAGTCCTTTAGTCGCCTTTTACGTCACCCTTAAAAAGAGATGGGTTGGTAGTTAGTTCTTTTAATGAGCCGCCACAACACAGCTCTATGAGTAAAACATATACATATAATCACAACTATTATCCCCGAAGGGTTAGTCAGAGACTAGGCAATGAGAACCGCAAAAGCAGTCCTCTACCATAATCCACCTTTTACCAAATAGCGACTGCACATGTACTCAGCGTGACAGGTGGTGAGCCCATCGCCGCTAATGCTGTTGGATGTATGTGCAGTCTTTAGTCCGTTAGTCGCCTTTTACGACACCCAAGGGAAGAGAGGGGGTGGTAGTATACTTTCACCGCTACGCAACTCGGTAAAACAGAAAATAAAAATAGTCTGTTTATTTTCACAGCAGCCTGTCAATCCGAGCGAGCACTTGACCGCGAGAGGGCGCTCACTGGCTTGTTAGCTCGTACATAATCTAATATCTTCTGATCGGGTGACTGTGACCCATTTTTGCACCCTCGCACCTCGGAGTACTTGAATAAACATTTGACTAGCTACTATAAATATTATAACGTTTTCAGTTTGTGTAGTTCGGAGATCTGATTAAAAAATTATGTAAACCGCCAGAAAACTAATATTAATAGAACCAATCTAATTGTCTCTCGAAATTCTCACTTGTTAATTTATTATATTTTAGTAATAGTGTAAGATTCAATTTCAACTCCAAAGTTCAATAAACCAAATCTAATGGAACTTTATGATAAGTACTTACTTAACTGTTTTCTATGATACATATCGCTTACCGCCCATCAAACGATACTTAATAAAAGCAGTAAATACTAATTTGTTTATCAAGAATGTTTGGATGTTTTATTAAATTTAAATTAGTTTAAATATAAGTAATACTTATGTAAATCTTTTTGATGTATGTACGTGGACACTCAGAAAGTTTTGAGAAACTAAAAAACTAACTTCTATGGATAAAATATTATAAGGAAATCTATTCGAAGAACTCTCCATCAGCCTCTATACGAAGTTTCATGCGTCTGAACCAATTTTCTAAACATTTGTTTCAGTCCGCCGCTGACACCTCTTCCACGGCCTTCTCGAACGCTGCTAGCGCGTCTTCCGGCGATGAAAACTGTACCTATCCAATCCTAGAATAAAAAAAGTCACACGGTGCCAGATCAGGACTGTAAGGAGTGTGAAACAAGACTCTCACCGGTGTGGTGTCCAGGGAGTCGTTCGTGTTGAGCGCTGAGTGCACCGGCGCGTTGTCATGGTGAAGCAGTACCCCGCGGAGCCCGGTGTTCGCTTGTTGCTCATTCATTGCAGACAAAACTTCTGGCAGGCATTTTGTGGTATATACCATTCGGCGTTGATGCTGCTTTAGTCTCGTAATGGAATTGAAACCAGATACCCCGTCAAAGTGAGGAAACTAGCGATCAAAACTAGCGATCAAATTTACCCTGCGCTTCTCGATCACTTCACTTTCGTAGGCGTTGGTTTGTTTTGAAACAGCCAAACTGTCGACTGACGCATTATTTCTGGATCGTATTAATAAATCTAGGATTATTCACCTGTCATAATGTCGTAAACGCGTCTAGACGAGCCGGCTTCAAATTTTTTTATCATATCACGCCCCCACTCCACATTGGCCTGCTTCTGAGCTTCGGTGAGGTTGTGCAGCACCAATCGCGAAACTATCCTCCTAACGCGGTGCTCGTGTAGAATCTTGTGAACGCTTCCAGATCCAATCTGCAGTGTATGCTGAATCTCTCCGTATGTAATTCGCCTGTTTATTTGAATTAATTTTTTTACCGCCAGCACACTTTCTTCCGTGACAGCCGTCGTAGGACGACCATTCCTTTGTTCATCCCCCAAAGTATGGCGACCGCGCTTGAATCGCTATGCCAACGGTAGATGTTTGCTTTTGAAAGTCCTTCATCCATAAAAGCCATTTGAAATCGATTAAATCATCAGGTTTTATAGGCCACATTTAAAATCATAGAAAATCATCGCACGAAGATCCAGAGAAAACCACGAGTTTGCCTTTTTAAATCTAAGTCGTAATGCTTTTATTGTTTTAATTGTCTCGTGTGTTATAGCCAAACAAACTAGTTTCACTTCATTTCATTTTATTTTATGTAAATTCAAGTTATCTACCGAGATTATTACCTAATTCTGTGCAGAGATCTTTATGTGGTTTTTACACTTATACATTAGTTGGAACATGTCTGTTAGTTATATCTTTTTCATACATAAATTCGCCCCCCAAAGGGTTAGTCCGAGACTATAGGCAATGTGGACCGCAGAAGCAGTCCACTGTCCACGTTTCCCCAAAATACAACTGCTCCGTGTTCAACGTAATAGGTGGTGAGTCCATCGCCGCCCTATGCTGTTGGATGTATGTGCCGTCTTTAGTCCGTTAGTCCTCTTTTAGAAAACATCCAAGGGAAGAGAGGGCTTGATAATATTCTTTTAGTGAACCGCTATACCACACGGCTCTCGTATTTTTCAACTCATTGATATTTTATGACCTAATGCTGCTTTAAATTAAAATAAATTTAAAACAGCATTTAATTTTTAAATTTTCAAATCAGCTTATTTAATTATAATTTTTTTTATTTATTAAATCAGCAACATGGCCTAGTCAAAGCTAAAATCGGTCCCTGGATTACTATCCAGCAGTGTAGTCCGCCACTTCGTAGACTGGAAGTCAACTTGCGAAAAGTCATCCCTCCAACTCATAGGCGGAAAGCGTTTGTAGATTATGGTAAAGGTTTTTTGTTCAATTAATATTTATTGAGTGCGCGATGGCGGCTCATTAAAAGAATACTACCGACCCATCTCTTCCCTTGGGTGTCGTCAAAGGCGACTAACGGACTAAATACTGCTGATATTATTATGACCAACAGCAAAGAGCGGAGATGGGTGATATGCATAGTATCGGATAGATACTATGCATTTGTTATTTGTTGCAACGTGACGTGGCAGTGGCAGAGGGGGTTAAAGTTATTCGCGTCCGTAGGTTTACCCTTGAGACCCTACACGTGACCCCTGGGTGGTGCTAAATGAGTGACACTGACTGAGTGGTAGAGCCATGCTGCGTTGCAGCACGCATTGGGCCGGCTCGCCCGGCGTAATACCACCCTCTCACGAATATCTGGCGTGAAATAATAGCACTTGGTGCTGTTGTGTTTCGTCCGGCCAGTGTGGGTTCTGAAGGCCCATTCCTCCTTTCCCCTCTAACAATTCCTATTCCTTCCTTAACCCTATTCCATCCTTAAAAGACGGCAACGCGCCTGCGACTCCTCTGGTTTTGCGGGTGGATGTCCATGGGCGGCGGTGATTACTCTCCTCTCCATCAGGAGCTCGCTTTTGCCTCCTTCTTTTATAAAAAAAAAGAGGACCGATTTTGCGGTCATCAATGCTTTGTCTCTGTCTAACCCTTAGGTGGATTATAGTCGTAAGTGTATATTACTGCAATCTGTAACGTAATTTCATCAGGACTTTTTCCTTTATGAACATTTTTTTATTTGATGAACTAACATAATAGAAGTAAACTCAATTGGGTACTTTTATAATTGTGATATACTTTCGTCCAAAATAATTTGATGACGTAGATAGGTGCGGTGTGACAAAACAACATTTAATTAAAGAGTCCAAGCATAGACCAAGAGATCTTTGTGTCGCTATCATAGAATTTATATACTATCTTATCTACATCAAATTACAAAAAAATTAACAAAATACTACTTACTTATCCTACTAGTTTCACGAAGAAAACAATAAAACTAAAATAATGAAAAATAACAAAATAAATCAGATAAACTTAATACTACTTACTACCTACTTTAATCTTAATTATTTTTTCACCAAAACAATATTTCTTTCCTACTTAGCTAATTTACTCGTTTGTTTGTTACACTAAATTAAAATAATTCACAAAGATTAATTAATACTACACATGAAAAGTGACTTGATTAGATTATTTTCTATTGTTTTTTATTAAAAGAGATCTTACAAAATCAGATAGTTTCAAATATTTATGGTATATCCATTTCGGACTGTATAATCTTCACTTATCCGTTAAGTATTCATTTTGTTGATGTAGAATAATACGCTTTAGGTATAGATTTTTGAGATTTTCGTCTATCTTTTTAAACGTCACAGTGATTAATTATTTCAAGAAAGCAATCAGTAAATAAAGTCGGGTAATTATGCTTGTAACTTTATGTGCATAGTTTGATAATTTAATCATTAGGTACCTATCAATTTATCAAAGATTTAATACCTTATTATTAAATATTCAAAGAGCGGAAATTAATAAGAAATTAAAGAGCGGCGATTTAAATACTAGCAACTCTTCTCTTCCCTTAGGTGACGTAAATAGCGACGAACGGGCTAAAGTAAAGACTGCACATACATCCAATTAACATTAGAGCGGCAACGCTCACCACCTATAACACGATGAGCACTCGTGTAGTTGTTAAGAGGCCTATTACATTTTGAATGTGATTTTTGCGTAATATGCCCATTTTCGCATTTTGTAGTAATTTTGCAGTTGTATTTATCGTTTTTATCGAAATAGGATAATAAATTTGTGCATAATATTACAAATCTCCATTCTGTGAGCATAAGTTGAATTCGGACGGCCGGCGCATCGCATTTTGTAGTAATTTTGCAGTTGTATTTATCGTTTTTATCGAAATAGGATAATAAATTCATTATAAAATCTTTATTCCTCATGAAGTAAAAATTACTCTGGTATAAATTTTGCTCAATAATTTTATCGTAGATAGGAGATATTCACAGTTGACTTATAGCAATTTTCTAAGTTTTTTGGTTTAGAATAAAAAAAATTTTTCTATATATAATAAATGATATCTAAAAATTCCGAGGCCGCTACGCACTATTCGACTATATAAGAGACAACATTATAATTATTTTATTTCACTTGTTCAGAACAGTAGTTCAATCGATGAGCTCAAAAAAGTGCCTTCGCACACTTTATGAAAATCTTTCTCTGCAATTTTGGGTTTAATTAAAAAGTTAAGCAAAATTTACAAAAAGCGTGGCTATTTACAAATAGCTATTCTACACTATTCAATAAGTCATAATTGTTAATGTATTTTTGTTTCTGAGAACCATAACGCCAAAATTTACCAAAAATCACAGTCGAGATGTAATAGGCCTCTTAACTGGTTTCGCCATAAATAAAAATCAATCAAAAAAATCAAAATTTATTTATTCAATAAACTTAAAATAAGCATTTTGAATCGTCTAAATTTATTTGGACGGATAGGCAAAACTCGTGAGTTGGCAGAGGACAATTTTGCGGTCCTCTCTAACGTCTGTCTGTCAGAACTCTGTAATACCAATCGATTGCGATCACACACGTAAAGAGATAGGATACAAAAGAGTCACGTGCCAATTTTTTTTTATGTTGTAAGTAATGTAAAATGTCCTTCTATGACAGGGAGGGCATTTTCCAATTTGTATTGACGCTGTAAAAGAAAGGGAGAAAAGAAATGCCCTTGCTGAGTTTCTTGCCGGTTCTTCTCAGTAAAAGGCTCCCGTGCCATAGTTAGGACTTACAAACCAATGGCAGAGCGATATTCATCATAAGTGCTCAATTATTGTAGCCTAAATTAAATAAATGACTTTGAATTTTGAAGAAGTATTACTTACAAAGTGTAAATTCATCAAAAAAACTCAATTACAAATATTTTTGACATTCTTATACATAATCTATTAAACCAAAAAAAAATAATGCAAACCTTTCCCTGACAATTACATACACAACAAAAAAAGAATGAGCTAAATAGGTGCAGCCGTTCTAAAATGACGCACTAACATACATTCGTTACTAGATTATTAGTTATGTAGATTGACTTAATTACGAGTATTTCCACAATAGTATGTCGATTAGTCATAGCGATTAACGATTATTATTACTTGCACTTAAATGAGTGCAGAAGCACTTTCGTTATCGCTGGACTCTCGAATCATTAGATTTATCACCTCATAATTTACAGTTTAGATTAAGATTATTATTTTATCATTTTATTCCAGGGTTCCGTTTCTTTTGTCGCAAGCTTTGATTATATTATAGTCAAAGGTCGCAAGGCTCGCCGCATCCTTGTTATTGTTTCATTTGTTGTGCCTATCTTGGGGTACCGCGGTAAGTAAGATTGCCGTCTGTCTGTCAGATCTGAATCACTGTGGTATCGTGATTCAACCACCGAGGCTCCAACATAAATGTTGAACAATACAGCTACCCGAACTTAGAAGATCACTCATCATCAGCCTCTAAACGGCTCTTTTTTTTAAAGTGTTTACGAACCACTTATCTAGACCAAGATGTGTATTCTTTTGAAACTCAATATGGTGATAACGGATAAATATACATAAACATAAAAAAACACCCAGATCCGAAATCAATTTAGAAAAACAGTTTTTCTCTAAATTGACCCGACCGGGAATTGAACCCGGTACCTCAGTCAGACATGACGCGACGCCAGACCCGGCGTCTAAACCACTCGACCACGTAGGTCGTCTCAAAGATGGGCACAGGCCTAAGGACAACAGCACACGGGGAAGGTTGGGCCATAACCCATCATGCTGGTCCAATGCAGATTGGTGGGTTTTAACGACTCCCATCTTACTACAACAACCGGGACTAATGAATTTACGTGCCTTCCGAAGCCGGAGGAGGTGTTTTTAATTTGGTCACCTATTATCCAGTGCATCGGAATTGGGAAAAGAGACCCGGCGTTTTATGCTTAAGTTGTATACTTTTAAAAAAAATTTAATCTGTTATTCATAATCTGGCAATATCTCATGACAGTTGTACAGCCGCTAGCTGTCAAGTCAAACATGACGTAACGGCATTGTTGACATTTCACTTTTTTTAAAGCAAAAGAATTATGTTTTATGCAGCTACATTAGACATTTTTAAAGTAACACGTCTGCCTTTTGAAGACTTAGTGTTTCCATATAAAAAAAATAATAATTAAATTGCTCTTTTCCGCGATTCGATAAAAATAAGACAAAACTTGGTTTACGTAGCAAATAATATTAGCTTTAGATTATGACCAAATTCTATTGTACACAAGTTTACCATTTTTTCTATGGAAAGTGCCGGTTCTCCTTTGCTAAACAGCTAAGATCGCAAACCTAAAGCCATTGCCGTTGCACTATCGAGCTTCACACACATCTTCCCTTATTAATTATTCATCATTTATTATCATTTAAAAAAAAACAAACGCAAATAAGTAAAAAAAACCGATCAAGCGCGAGTCGGACTTCCGCACCGTGGGTTCCGTACAAACTTCTAAGTAAGTTATTTATTTGTGATGGAACAAAAATAACGGTTTTCGTATTATTTCTTTTACTTGTGTTGTAAGTAACGAAAAAAACTTTCCTTTTTGCCAAATTTCATGATTCTAGATGCATATCTAGGGTTCATCCTCTATAAGTTTTGATAACTTTGCGAAATGATAGAAGCAAAGCTCAACTGGCCGTATCTTTGGATTTGTTGATTTAGAAGCTTGATTTAATTTACAGCTTAAAGGGACCGCTGACATAAACATTAGGTGTTAATTTCAAATTGATACCTCCAAGTAAAAGGGTCTTAACAGCAACAGACAGACGAACAATAAAGAGATCTTAAGGGTTCAGTTTTTATTTTTGTGATATAGAACCCTAAAAAAGACAAAAATATTTAAAAGTGCCAGTTTGGTACCAGATTATTCGCTCGTCACTTGCACCAGCCCCGAAATAGCTGGAAACATTTGAAGTATTCATTAAGTGAGACTGCTTTTGCGCCCTGCCATATTTAATACCAGCTCTATCCAATGGAGCGACGCGATTCTATTATTACTTTTACACTACAGGTTCCATTTCATAATAAGTTTTGTGATAAAACCGAACGGCTATATTGGCCCAACTAAAAAGTATATATCTACCTAAAACTAGGCTTGCCAACCGTCCCTTATTTTCCGGGACGTCCCGCTTCTGGGTCAATTTTGGGCCGTCCCGCCGTGACCCCTTGCGGGACGCTTTTTGTCCCGGAAATCAGTGATAATTATGATTTTATATCAGTGATAAGTATTTATCTCGTACCAACTACCCTCAGGTTAGGAGGCCTATTACGAATCGACTGTGCTTTAGCATAAAATGCCCATTTTCGCATTTTGTAGTAATTTTGCAGTTGTATTTATCGTTTTTATCGAAATATTATAATAAATTCATGCTTAACAGTACAAATTTCTACTCTGTAGTAATTTTGAAGTTGTATTATCGTTTTTATCGAAATAGGATAAAAAAAAATCATGATAAAATCTTTATTCCTCATGAAGTAACAATTATTCTGATATAAATTTTGCTCAATAATATTATCGTAGATAAGAGAAGTTAACTTATACTTACTTATTATCGAAGTTTTTTTGTTTAGAATAAAATTGAAGTTTGTTGCGGTTTTTAGCAGTCACCTTATATAAAAAAACGATATCTAAAAATTCCGAGGCCGCTACGAATTATACGACTATTATTATATACAGGGTCTAACAAAATCAATAAGCGAACGTTTGAGGGCGGTATCTATACATCATTCTGAGTACAATGACAAAAAATGAGCTCCAGTTTTATAGTGATTTTTTAACGACACCACTGTGTTTCTAGGCATCACGTTGGATGCCAAGCTTCAGTGGCCCACATATAGCTAAATTGTCGAATAGACTTAGCTCTGCGGCTTATGCAGTAATGAAGATCCGTCAGTTAACTGACGTTGATACAGCTAGATTAGTTTATTTCAGTTACTTTCATAGTGTAATGTCGTACGCCATTTTACTGTGGGGAAATGCTGCCGACATTCAAACTATCTTTGTGCTGCAGAAGAGGGCTATTCGAGCAATATATAACCTACAGGCTGGTGACTCTCTCAGAGAGAGATTTAAGGATATAAGTATAATGACAGGTGCATCACAATATATTTATGAAAATCTTGTGTATGTTCATAAAACAATTGAAATGTTTTCAAAAAACAGTGATATTCACAAATTAAATACTAGAAGTAAGAACAAATTAGCAGTGCCTTATACTAGGCTCCATAAAATAAATAATTATTTTAAGGGTCTGTGTGTACGATTATACAACAAAGTACCAAATGATATTCAGAAATTAGATCTTGATAAATTTAAAATCAAAATCAAAGAAAAGCTTTATAAAAAAGCTTATTATAAAGTGTCGGATTATACAGAAGACAAAACAGCTTGGGTCTGAAATGCTCCAAGTACCTACTCCAACAGCTATTTCTAATTGCCTATAATTATCTAATTTATATAGAGCACCATATTTAATTAAACTATTTACATTCAAATTCATATTTTGTATTTTGTGACCTGGTATAACGACATATAATATATATATTTTTTGTAAATGTCGTTGCTTCTGTGCGCTGTGGTTTCTTGCCCCCGTTCTTTGCCACAGTTAAAAAATGATGTCCTGAATGGGTGGTAGGTTAAAAAATATTTGGACGTTTCAAAGTACTTATCAATTGAGTTTATTGAATAAATATATTTTGACTATTGACTATTGACTATTAAAGTTATATTTTCTAACAAACTAAGAATCAATTAAAATAATGCACATCATGAAACATGCTGTATCTTTCTAACACGCACGCAAGCGTCAATAAAAAGATAGCTTAGTGTGCTCCGAGTTTAGTGTGCATGTTCGGCTATCTTTGTGTGCGTGTAGTACCTACAGCTGTACGGGTTTGGAAAGGGTGTATTTTTTGGTGAATTATGATAATGTTTTGTAGATTATCTCGGTAACGAGCATGTAGTTTTGGACCTTTGGTGAGCATGCTCAGTGTAATGTATGATTCTCCCCTTAAACGTTCGCTTATTGATATTGTTAGACCCTACGTGGGATAACATTCTATTTTTTTTGTTTAATTTGTTTAGAACAGTCAATGATAGTATATATAGTTTATAATATCATTGAGAACAGTAGTTAAATCTAGGAGCTCAAAAAAGTGCCTTCGCGTATTTTATGAAAATCTTTCTCGGCAATTTTGGGTTTAATTAAAAAGATAAGCAAAATTTACAAAAAGCGAGTCTGCTACGATCTATGCCAATAGCTAGGCGTTCTACACTATTCAAAGGTTAGTGTAGTATAGGCGTTCTACACTATTCAATAGAATAGTGTAGAACGCCTAGCTAATGGCATAGGTAGTTGATGAACTGCTTCATACAAAATGTACGTAACGTTTCAAATCAGTGCCCCGTCCAGGCCACGTACACGGCACGCCCCGTGCACGGCCCGGTCTAATATAATTCATCCCTGATCCCTAATGGTGGACCGAGTCAGCCCGTGTCCAAGCACGGTCGAAACGTCATGGCTACTTTAATGGTATAAGTACCTGGAATACATATACTTACTTTACAAAGTACCTACACAAGGCAGTTAGCATTAAATCTACACACTTAGGAAAAAAAACGATAAATAAGTACATGACATATGTGTTTTGTTTGAAGGGCGACCAACTAACCAGTTTTTTAATTATTACCTGTTCAAGACGATATTGTGATAATGAAACAATCGATCATAAAATATTTAAGCAAATTAGAAACTTTCTTAATATTTATTCCAAGAAAACGTATGAGTACGAGTAATTAATAATAACAATATTACTAGATAATAATAATATGATGAATAAACTTAGCTTACCTTTAATTATAATTAGTTTAGTAAACGTTACAACTTTATACAGTGAGTCTAACTTATAGGTAGTAGGTAGGTACTATTAGTTATTCTGTGCTTATACCAAATAGTACTAGTAAGTTATTCTGTGCATAAACATAAAAGTAGTTTCTACAACTGTTACTGTCAAGTATCGCTGCTGTCAAGAGATAGCGCTGTATGATTAAAGTCTGCATTGCGAATAATATATCGCAAGGTATATATATATATATATATATATCTGATCTAAAAAAAAAATATGTGTTATTTGGTTTATACATAATTTGTTTTATTATACTTAAAATATGCAAACCGTGTTGTGATGTAAGTACCTTGTATATTTTGAACGGTAAATCCACCTTCGTTAAGTCTTGAGTTTGCGTGAGTTATGGTTATGAGAATTGAGTTTAAATAATGGTACCTACCTATATAGATATAAGCTAATTATATCTATGGGTCCTAAGATATCATTTTAAGTGACCTTTCAAAACCTTTGCATTGCTGCAGACTGGAGTGTAGGTCGTCTCAAAGCTGCTGTAACGTGCTAGTTGCCACATTGGCCATTGTAATTTTTCTATATCCGTGGTTCGGTAAACAAAGACTGCATCGGCATCACCCAGCACACCGCTTCATAAATAAATCATAAATCATTTATTGCCTGAAATATGGTACAAAGTGCTGTTATATCAGTTTGTAAGTCTCACACATTTGACTGTCGTACGGCATGCACGCTTCTTAGTTTAGATCCGCCAAGTGATTCATTAACCGTGTTGCGTACCGGTGAAAGAACACTACAATAATACAAGAGTGGTGAACACCAACCTAACGACCTCGGGCTGAGCGTCGACTTGCCGACTATCGGCAAAGACAATTAAAAATTCTATTGTGTCTGGCGCGCGACGCGCAAGAGGATAAAAGAGAGAAACAATAGCAGGACAACAAGGAAATATTTAACAAAAAAAGTAGATTGGGGAAAGGTTAAGGAGGAATGCAGGTAGTAGAGGATCCGAGTATACAACGACCTTCACCGAGCGGTTAATGGATAAAAAGTATTTTAAGTATATCAAATTTAATGTGTTAAAAAATATATTGCGAGTGGGTTGGCTGAAAAATTTCAGTCCAGTATATGATTAATTAAATATTTAAAAATATTTTTTTTTAAATATTGCACTTGTTTCGATAATAGATAAATTACATAGGTACCAATCGAAAGTATGAAGCCTATATATGCAAACGTTAGGTTGACTATTTTTTTCCTGTCATAACATTGGGTAGGCAGGTGTAAACAGGCAAGTCAATATTAGTAATTTGCAACCGTCTGGTTAAATAAATAAAATTTATGTTTATATAAAGATAAGCTCATTACACACACATACACACCAAACCAGTGCAATGTAAAAAAAAATATTTTTTTTAATATTAAATTAATCATTAATGGTACTGGACTGAAATTTTTCAGCCAACCCACTCGCGATATATTATTTAACATAATAAATTTGATATAAAATACTTTTCATCCATTAACCTTCTCGGTGAAGGTCGTTCTATACTCGGATCTTAGACTAAGGGAGGAATTGGCTAATGAGGAACTAAATGAAAAGAATATAGAAAATATTAAAGAAGGTAAGGATTTGGAAATAATAAAGAAATATATAAAAGCCATAGTATATAACAACACATGTATAATAAAGTTTTAAAAATTAAAAAAAAAGAAGAGAGAATTTAAAATACCGTGGTGGTCCAAGGAGTTAGAAGGGTTAAAAAGGAACAAGAATAGGTGGAAGAACAAAATAAAATGGGCAGCTCCTAGACAAAAGCCATTGGTAATGGAACAGTATGTGGCGGTAAAAGCAAAGTATCAAAACGCAATGGACAAAGAAGTTACTTCTATATTATTATAAAGCTGTGGAGTTTCTTGTGCCCGTTCTTATCCACAGTTAAAAGACGTCCTGAATGGGTTTTTTCCTATGCCTATTCATTCATCCATAAAAGTAAAAATAAATTTAGACGATTCAAAATGCTTATTTTAAGCTTACTGAATAAGGAAATTTTGATTTTTGATTTTGAATGAGGGTTACAAAAATGGTTTTTGCGACCCTCCATTCGTGGAGGCTGAACTTCGACACGTAGTGGCCTCGTTCAACCCCAAAAAGGCCCCGCATAGCTTTTCGGCCGACATTAGCGCGGCCGCAATAAATACCGACTTCCCCCTGTCCCTGGCCAATGCCTTAAGCTCTCCCACTTCCCGAAACCCTGGAAAGAAGCTACAATCATTCTTTTGAGAAAAGCCGGAAAAGATGACTACACCCACCTCAAGTCATATCGCCCAATAGGTTTATTAGCAGTACTTGGTAAGATTTTAGAGAAGCTTTTAAAGAGAATACGATGGCATGTGCTGCCGAGACTGAACCCCGCACAGTATGGATTTGTACCACAGCGCAGTACAGAGGATGGCCTCTATGACATGGTCAAGTGTCGTGTCGCGTAACGGTGAAAGAATACTACCATTATACTCGTGCTTCGTCCTCGAGATTAGTATACCTACCCCCTAACTAAATAACCTAACTTGTGAACACTATGTAGTAACGCGAAAGTGTTGCCACTTGCACTTAGTTTAAAAATATTTATTTATCGTTTCCGGTCTATTATGTATCAAAAACGGAAACGAAAATAATAATTTTGTCTATTTCCGGTTATAACGGAAATAGAAAAATAAAATAATAGCAACGGAAGTGCTTGATTTCCCGCCAGCTCGTTCCTTACCAACCCCACCTCTTTGGGTACCGGCATCGCTCTCATCATTCGCAGTTTAGTGCTCAGCCACTTCGCACGTGCTTCAAGATGCCGAAAAGAACACATGAAAATTCTATGCAACATTTAGCAAACCAACTCAGAAAACTTAAAAAGAAATTAAAGCGATCGCGAAGGCAACGCTCGCTCTCCGAAACGTCAAGTTCCTCAAGCTCAAGTAGCGGATCAGAGAACTCTCGAAGTAATCCACCCGCTCCACCAGTTTTGTTGGCATTGTCTAATGAAGGTGAGTACACTTTTGAGCGCGACACCCATGGTGTCAATATCCAGTCTCATGGACTGACACAGGGACACTAACCCTAACAAAGGAATTGGCGAAATCCTTTTTTCGCGTTTACCTGCACCCATGGTGTACAAACAGCAATTAAAATTCCTGCACCCACGGTGCATACACTGATTAGACATTATTTCGTCTCAAATACACCCACGAGTGTTATCTACAATTCCACGTTTTATTCCAGATCGGAATGAACACCAATCTGCTCCAACAAGAAGTGAACCTGCCGTTGCTGCAACAGCCTCTGAACCTATCCCCGGGATATTAACGAGTGACGTCGACGGCGATAGACCCGACGAACTTCAAAACCAAGATTTTTTACAAGCAGACATGGCGGTAGAACACCCTGTTGTGTTAACTGATACAGGTTTGGATGCGGAAATATTAGAAATACTGGGTTCCGATCCATCAACAACCGTAGAATATGGTCCAGATATTAACAACGAACTGGCAAGCCGCCTCACTCACGTGGCCACTTCAGGGTTAGACAAAGACACCCGCAAAGAACTTTTACAAAAATATCTTGTGCCAGGAAACTGTAAGAACCTGTCAGCTCCACAATTAAATCCTGAAATTAAAGCTGCAACCCCCGAACATGTGCAAAAACGGGATAAAGCAATTGAAATTAATCAAAAGCAAATTGCGGCAGCTGTTACATGTATCAGCCAAATTATAACCTCACAGATTGACAAGCAGGCAAGAGATAACGAATTATTAAAAAACCTGATGGACGCCAGTCGAATCCTTTGTGATGTCCAACACATTCAGTCTAGCTCGAGACGAAATTATGCACTCGCTTCTCTGAAAAAAGATTTAAGAGAACAACTGAGTAATACAAAGGTTGATGGACTGTTATTCGGACAAGATTTATGCGAAACAATTAAAACCGCTAAAGCTGTGTCTAGATCTTGTTCGGATTTGAAGGCCGACGCTACTAGAAAAACTAAACATTTCAGAAATTTAAACTCGAAGTCTGGTCCCGGGAGTCGCAGGGTGGCGCCGGGTCCTCAGCGATACCAGCCGCCCGCAGCTCCACGAGCGACGACGAGCTACCAGCCGCCGCCGCCGCCACAGCCACCACCGCAGCAGACGAGCTCGCGCGCCCACTCCTCGAGCACGTCTTACTATCGGCCGCGACAGACGAGGAGGCGCTAGCTGCAGATGAGGTACGGTACGCTGGTAGACTTCATCGTTTTTATAACCAGTGGTCACTCATCACTGAGGATAGAGCTGTCCTTTCATGGATTCGAGGTTATGAAATAGTATTTATTGAACCTGTGAATCAATTAGATCCACCTATAACAAATATATGTTCATCAGAAAAGTTACATTATTCAGAGACAATTCAGAATTTATTATTCATTGGAGCAATCTCTCCGTGTGAACCCTGTGCTGGCCAATACGTTTCCCGCGTTTTTCTTTTACCTAAACCTAACGGAAAAATGCGATTTATTCTAAATTTAAAGGAACTGAATAATTATATCAATGTACAACATTTTAAACTAGAGGATTTACGTACAGTTCTAAAACTAATGTCCAAAAACTGCTATATGGCCACTATTGATTTAAAGGATGCTTATTTTTTAATAAGAATCCACCCTAATTCACGAAAATACCTTCGATTTATTCTAATGGATGGCAATCGTACAAACAATAAACAAATGTATGAATTTAATGTATTACCCTTTGGCATTTGTACAGCTCCTTACATATTTACAAAAATAATGAAACCTGTAATAAAGCTATTACGGTCGTGTGGACTCATATCATCTATTTATTTAGATGACCTATACTTGACAGATTTAACGTATGAAAAATGTTTGGAGAATATTAAACTAACCAAAAGGTTATTACAATCCTTAGGTTTTATTATCAACACTGAGAAAAGTAAATTAGCTCCCTCTATGTCTTGCCAATACCTCGGGTACTTAATAGATTCACGTAATTGGTGCATATCCTTGCCAACACAGAAACGAACTCGTATTAAAACAGAAATCGAAGGAATATTAAAATTAAAATTTTGCAAAATTAGAAAATTTGCACAATTAGTTGGATTATTAGTTTCTGCCTGCCCTGCTGTTGAATATGGGTGGCTATATACCAAGGAATTAGAGCGTTGTAAATACTTGAATTTAAAAATACACAACGACTACGAAAGATTTATGTACATTCCGAATTCTCTACACTCTGATTTACATTGGTGGTTGAAAGTAATAGATAAATGTAGTCACAGAATCAAAGATGACATTTACACAAAAGAAATATTTTCTGACGCCTCAAAAACGGGTTGGGGAGCAGCTTGTAACGGTCAAACAGCTAACGGACAATGGTCTGACTCAGAGTGTAAACTGCATATAAACAGCTTAGAGTTATTAGCGGCCTTTTTTGCAATCAAAATTTTTGCCAAAGATTGTCACAACTGTCAAATACTTATTCGTGTTGATAATACCACAGCTCTTAGTTATATAAATCGCATGGGTGGTGTACAATTTCCTCATTTAAATAAAATAACTAGAGATATTTGGCAGTGGTGTGAGGTTCGTCACATACAGGTCACCTCGGCCTATATTAAGTCTTCAGACAACATAACTGCAGACCGAGAATCAAGACGTTCACATCCTGACGTTGAATGGGAAATATCACCTAAAGGATTCAACACAATAACAAACAAATTTTCTTATCCAGAAATTGATTTATTTGCAAACAGAGTCAACAAAAAATGCCACCTTTATGCTTCATGGAGTCGTGACCCAGATGCTTTTGCTATAGATTCATTTACACTTTCGTGGTCTAATTATTTTTTCTATGCTTTTCCGCCAGTGGCTATCATTCTTAAAACACTAAGAAAGATCATCTCGGACAAAGCTGAAGGAATTATGGTAGTGCCGGCATGGCCTACGCAACCATGGTACCCATTATTTAGACGCCTTGTTGTATCAGATATAATTGTATTGGATCACTCAGATTTGGTTTTTTCGCATTTCCGCAGGAACATTCACCAGAACCTTATCCTGGAGGTCGCGCTCTTATCCGCTCGGGGTTCCTACGGAGAGACGTCCCAACAGCCGCCGTGGATATAATGTTAGCTTCTTTATCTGAAAGCACAATGAAACAATATGATTCATGCCTAAAGAAATGGTTTAGCTTTTGTAATGAATCCAAAATTGATATGTTTAATCCACCAATTCCAAACGTAATTAAATTTTTTACAAATATTTTTAATACCGGCAGTCAATACCAAACAATAAACTGTCACAAGGCTGCAATATCTCTTTTAGTCGGATCCTTAGAAAATGACTTATTAACACGATTTTTTAAAGGTGTTTACAAGCTAAGACCTCCGTGCCCACGTTATAACATAACTTGGGATGCAAATACTATTCTAGAATACCTATCTTCTATGTATCCACTCGAAGAAATTACTTTAGAAAAGCTCTCTAAAAAGTGTGTTACGTTACTAGCCCTTGTCACTGCACACCGTGTGCAGACCTTATCACTTATCACGGTAGATAATATAATATTTTTGCAAAATCAAATTGTAATTAAAATTCCATTTCTGATTAAAACTTCTAGGGTTGGGTGTAATCAACCGGCTTTGCATTTACCATATTTTCTTGATAGATTATCTATATGCCCAGCAAGTACGTTAAATTTTTACATTAATAAAACTAAAGACTTTAGGACATCAAGTACATTATTTTTAAGTGCTAGAAATCCACACAAGCCGGTTGGTAGCCAAACTCTAAGCAGATGGATTCGATCCACAATGCAAGACAGTGGAATTGACGTTTCCATATTTTCCGCTCACAGCACAAGACATGCTGCAACGTCAATGGCACACAGTCAAGGTGTTAACGTTGATTTAATACGAAAAACAGCAGGCTGGAGCGGCAATTCCACCGTATTTGCAAAATTCTATAATAGAACTATTGTAAGTAACGATGATTATACTTTACTTGCAAGAACCCTAGGTTCGTTAAATCAAAATAAAGATTGATTTTGTACGAAACACAGATTTTGTTTTTTTCTCATGACATGTTTTTGTAACCAATTTCTCTCAACATCTACATAGTGTTCACAAGTTAGGTTATTTAGTTAGGGGGTAGGTATACTAATCTCGAGGACGAAGCACGAGTATAATTGATGATTAAACGAACTTACTTGTACGTGAAGTTCAATCACAATTATACAAAGTGCTTCGTCCGAAGAGATTAGTAGGTAGTCCCCCCCACCCGATAATTATTTATGAATAAATACCCAACGGTTACAAAAACTTTCTATGTCTTTAAACTATATGATGAGAGCGATGCCGGTACCCAAAGAGGTGGGGTTGGTAAGGAACGAGCTGGCGGGAAATCAAGCACTTCCGTTGCTATTATTTTATTTTTCTATTTCCGTTATAACCGGAAATAGACAAAATTATTATTTTCGTTTCCGTTTTTGATACATAATAGACCGGAAACGATAAATAAATATTTTTAAACTAAGTGCAAGTGGCAACACTTTCGCGTTACTACATAGTGTTCACAAGTTAGGTTATTTAGTTAGGGGGTAGGTATACTAATCTCTTCGGACGAAGCACTTTGTATAATTGTGATTGAACTTCACGTACAAGTAAGTTCGTTTAATCATCAATTCTCTTCCTTTGGGTGTCGTAAAAGGCGACTAAGTATCGCACTAAAGACTGCACATACATCCAACAGCATAGAGCGGCGATGGGCTCACCACCTGTCACGCTGTGCATATGTGCAGTCGTTATTTAATGAAAAGTGGACTATGGTAGAGGACTGCTTTTAAATAGTCGTTATTATTTAAATATGTACCTATGTAGTAAGCAAAAAAACAGACTGGTTCATTATTAATTTCGGCCGTTCAACAACAACCAACGACACCAGAGTACAAAATAATGTCTCTGTGTATAGTCTTAAAAAAATACTTACTTACCTAATGTAATTTCACTCATGACATTGCAATGCCCTAAAAAAAAGTCAAATACGTGTCTATATCATACAAAACTTGGTCAGTCAGGGGACGACCCAAGAACTTATATTATTAGATAGGTATCTACCTAAACGGACGACCTTGTTTAAATATAGATAGATGCTCCTTTATGTCACTATTAATCGGCCAGTCTGCAGATTTAAAAAGGCCACTTTGGATGATTCATATTATTTTTATAAAAACGTATGGCAAAAGATTAAGTACTAAAGTGGAAACCTGGAAAGATTAAGTACTAAGGTGGGCAAGTCTAATATATGAAGAAGAAGAAGAAGAATGAATTCGTGTTCTCACTGACGAAGTCGTGCCGCTAGTACTATTATGCTTATAGATTTTTCATGTAAAGACATAGGTACATATAATAATCACGACTATTATCTCCGAAGAGTTAATCAGAGACCAGGCAATGAGGACAGCAAAAGCAGTCCTCTACCATAGTCCATTTTTTACCAAATAACGACTGCACATGTGCTCAGCGTGACAGGTGGTGAGTCTATCGCCGCTCTATGCTGTTGAATGTATGTGTTAGTAGTCGCCTTTTACGACACCCAAGGGAAGAAAGGGGGTGGTAGTATTCTTTCACCGCTGCGCGACACGGTTAAACATAAAGATAGCATCTTTGACTATATTATACATGTCTAGACGGAGCATCGCGGTACAAACGCTTCTTAAAATCCGCCCGGTTTTTGTATTGAATTTGAAGTGTGCGTGACAGCCGCGTATGACTGACACTAGCGCGAATGGTTGCCAGCGAATGCGTAATTTCCGATAAAGTAGGGAAAAAATATTTATAAATGATTACAATTGTAAAATGATTCATAACATAACATAACTTTTTAAATTAGATATGTCTATTGTATATGTAGGTATAACGCATAAAAGAAGCTGCTGTGTTTAGAAGAAATGGATGACTGAAGGCGAGGGCGAGTACAATAAAATAATGCGCTAATGGAAGCCTGCGTGCGTGTGATATTGAAATTGAAATGAAATTTATTTACATCTTTCCTGTTAGATTTTATGAATATTGATCGAGGTTATATGTTTGTAATAGGGACGAAATAGAAGCAACAGGCAGGATGATTTGCATTAAATACTTAATCAAAATAGATTTTTTTATTAGAAATTTAAATATTTAAATTAAAATCAAAACAATTAATGGCGTTTTCTCTGTATTTCTTTCTTAAATAACTTTCGTTCGGACGTTACATCATTTTTTATGTTATTTAATTTCTTATTATGTTGAAACCTTATAGTTAAATATTTCGACAACGACTTCTTTCTACCGGATCAGTTGGAAATCTGAAAATTAAAATGGTTGCTATGTGGTCGAACAGTTGTAAAGGTTACTTACATAATGTGATGACGGCTCATCAATATCCATGTCCAGTAGTTTACATGAGACGAGAAATATTGTACTTTTGGGCACAAACATACACCCGCACTTTCTGAAGCATCGTCATCATCATCATCAGCCTATAAACGTCCCACTGCTGGGCACAGGATTCCCACGTGGACATAGCACGTGGGGATATTGGGCCATAACCCACCACGCTGGCCCAATGCGTTATGGTGGGTTTTAACGACTGTCATCTTAAGATAACAAACGGGACCAACGGCTTAACGTGCCTTCCGAAGCACGGAGGAGCTCAAGAAGTTTTTTTAATTGGTCACCCATCAGACGACCCGAAAGTTGCTTAGCGGGCAAGATCGCAAGCAGAACGTGTTAGCCGCATGCGCCATCGAGCTCTGAAGCACACATACTACCATCCCCCACATACATATATAAATACTTACGTACATTCCATTCAAACATGATTATTATTTTATTCAATAACAATTTATAATAATAGTATTATAAAAATTTTATAATACTATTATTATAAATTGTTATTGTGGTATGGTATCGATATTCGAAATGAATAAAATAATTAAAATATTACCGTAGGTATTATATTTTGTTCCTGTTTCAGAACGGAACCTATACTCCAGCCAAATTCGATGACGAATGTTTGTAAACAGATTACTGTTATACCTAGTTGCACTAGGATTTTAATTTTTCTTGAGAGACATTCACAAGAAAACAGTTAACCATTGTGTCTTTCTTCCAAAAAACAGTCAAAATCCTAGTGAAACTAGACATTTGCACAAATGACAGTAATATGTTTACAAACATTCGGCATCGAATAGGACCCGTGACATTTATTCACGCACTTAAAAATCAGACTTCAGTTTAAAAAAAAAAGAATAACTTTTAAAGCGTTTCAATATAATTATATTTAATGTATTTACTTTATTTACAACAAGACCATGTATAAATACTAACTTACAAGACTGAGTATTTTTTATCATACTTATTATACATAAACTTACTTTTATATACTGCCACCAATAATGGGAATTCTACATTTTGATACCAGCAACACACGCATACATGGCCGTTATTATTGATAAACTTTAAATTTTTATTAAAATTTATCGATATTAAAATGATTCAGCCATATTTTACCACTAGGCATGCAAAAATATGTTAAACATAATTAAATTATTATAAATTCTAATTTATTATATTAATAAGATAACTAATCAATTATTAATTGATTAGTTAGTTAGTTAGTTAATTAGTTAGTTAGTTCATTAGTTCATTTTATTTTATTTACACTAGTTTAGTTTATTTATTTTCATACATTTATAGAACAATAGTGTTATTATAAAGCATGTACCTACTTTAGTCTTTAGTTAAGTAAAAAATTAATAATCTATAAGTACCTAGTAGGTACTACCTACCTGTGTAACTACAGCCTGGGTCTACAGCCATTTTAAGATACAGATAAGAAGGGGTCTCTTTTACGACAGGGTTTTTCAACCTAACAGAAGAGGCCCACACATTGTAAAAACTATGAGTAGTTATGATTAGAAATATTTTAGTTTTTTTTTGTGACCACGGACCATGTAGAGTTGAGGGTTCGAAAAGTCAGAAGTAAAATAAAACTATAAGTAATTAAAAGTTTTACGCGTTTATAAACGCGAATTCATTCGTAAAAAAGTGTTGCATTTCAATGTGTAGGTATTAGTGTTCGCGTCTTAAGAAACAAATTAATTCGATTTTCAATAATTTACTTTTTTATTCACTTACTTGAAAAAAAATGTCATAGAAATAAAAATAATACTTTTAGCATACTTTTAGCAGAATTGCCTGATGTGGCCTTTTCGGTCGTTGCGGTTGCGGTGTGCCATGCCGGGCCGGGATGCACTCGGGCTGAACAACAGTTTCCAAGCAACCTTCTTGTGTTGCAGTCTTGTTTTACAACGAAAACGGGCACAAGCATAGAATACATAATAGTACAAGTGCTCAAGTAAGTTATTTAAGTGTTACTTTTTTTATTATTAGTAATCTAAGTATATAAAAAAAAATCAGTTGCCAGGCTGTTATTTAACTGATTATTTTTTGCTGTGCTTGTAATTTTATCGGGACAAGGTTTGTATGAAAGAATATTTTTGGATTTTTGTCACTGGGTAGTGTGTGTATGTCGTAGTAAGATAATTATAGCCGTAACATAGTTATATCCCTAGGGATGTAATTATATACCGTAATATAATTATATATAAAATACTAGCCATACTAAAATTTAGTATATTTAATATAGGTCAGGGCCTGGGTCCGCATCTAAACTCAGCCACGAGCTTATAAATTTTTGCAATCCAGGCCAAACATTCACTAATTTATGATTCAAGCAGCAATTGAATCATTCAACAAATGCTGAAATACTGTGCGGTGATAGTCTCACAATAAAAAAGCGTAACCTTTTAAAAAGCTTAAAGAGTTTAATTGATATACAATCTAAAACTCAATGTAAAATAATAGTTTGTGCCTTTTCCTATGCCTGTAACTTATCGTGGAAACAAAACAAACAGATCTTTGATTTGAACTTACTTTTGTATAACTCCACTTATCGTCACAGTGGCAGTATTGTATTATTTAATACAAATAATTTTATATCTAGTTTTAAGTTGACTACTGATTCTATGTAAGTATTTATTATATAAAGACAGGTTACAGATAGCATCATTGCTAGCATATAATTTAAAAGACACAGTTAAAAGTAGTATAACAATGTCGACACAAAATTATCGCACTGTTAGTATTTCTACTAATGTAAATTTAGTTGATAAGTCTTGCACAACCTCTAGTTTAAACTAAGACAAAAGCCAGCCCTATTCAAATTAAAATAGTTCATCAAAACATGCAGGGCCTGGCCGGAAAAGAGTTAGAAATTGAACTTTTTTTATTACACGAAGATATAAACATTTTATGTATAACTGAGCACTGGCTTAAAGATTATCAGTTAGTTTTTGATATTAAAAACTTTCAGCTTTCCAGTGCTTTTACTAGAACAAATATAATTCGCGGCGGATCCTTAATATTTGTTAATTACTGTAAACATAAGATTATGGAAGAAAGGATGTAGTTTCCCTTTCTATTGAACGCGTTATTGAGCTGTCATGTGCCGAGTTAGAGAAATTTATAATTGTTTGTGTATATCGACCTCCTTCTGGTAATTTTAGTGTATTTGAGGCCACCATGGAAAATGTAATTAAGAAGATTTGTAAATCTAAAAAGAAAATAGTAATTTGTGGGGATTTTAATGTAAATTTATTAGACAGTCATAACTCGTGTAAGATTAATCTCGTTATTTAAATCATTTGATTTGGATTACCAATTTAGAGAACCGACTAGAATTACAGCAACCACTGCAACCTGCTTAGACAACTTTTTTTGTAACTTTGCTCCTGAGGTTAAGTTGATACTAACTAATTTATCTTCAGATCATTGTGGGCAAAAAATAGCTTTTACTGAATATAGTCACCCTAACTCAGAAGAAATATCTTGTAGGCCAGTGACAGAGAAACAGGTTAAAATTTTTAAGCATAACGTAAGTGCAAAACTTGCATGTTTACCATTTATACAGGAAAATCCAGATGCTTTTTACAAGCATTTTTTTGATCTTATAAACGGTGAATTTAATAAAACTTTCTCTATTAAAAAGTTTAAAACTAATTCAATGAAATTTGGGGATTGGGCTACAGCTGGTTTGCATAAAAGTAGGGCTAAGTTGTATGACTTATATGAGCAGAAAAAATATAATAATAGTCCAAGTTTTCTAGAGTATATCAAAAAGTATTCGAAAACTTTTAGGAAGGCTTGTGCATGTGCCAAGTCATTATTTATTATTAAAAAAATTAAAAAGTCTGATAACAAATTAAAAGCAACATGAAACTGTATTAACCACGAAACTGGTAAAATAAAGCCACGTGATACTAAGTTTTCTTTAAGAATAGGCAATAGCATTTTTAGTAAAGACAATAAAGTTGCTGATGCTTTTGAACAGTTTTTGACAAATATACCAATTGCCACAACTATGTTACTCAACTCTTCACCATTGCGTTGAATACAACACCCTTTTAATAAAGCTAAAACCTATGGAGTGCACTCTGATGCCTTGAAATTGATTCAATCATATCTCAGCTGCAGAATCTAAAAAGTTAGCGTGAATGGATCCATATCATCCGGATCTTCTGTGCTGATGAGGGTTTCACAAGGGTCAATACTAGGTCTATTTTTATTCTTAATTTATATTCATGATTTACCATTTTATGATTTACCACTTTTGCAATATTGTTTTGTTTGCTGACGATACATCTTTGATATTTAAGACTGATCGAAATAAAAATAGTTTTGATGACATCAACAGTGCCCTAACAAATGTGTTAATTAAACTGAATGGTGAACTGTTAGACCTTGTTGATTCAACAGTTTTCTTAGGTTTTACCTTAGATTCAAAAATACAGTGGTACTCTCATATTAGCACCCTTGCGTGGAGACTTAGTTCAGCTACTTACGCTGTTAGAAAAATTAGGCATTTTACAGACGTGGAAACTGCTCGATTAGTCTATTTTAGTTACTTTCACAGTGTTATGTCCTATGGTATTCTACCTTGGGGTAAAGCAGCAGATATAGAAACCATTTTCATTTTGCAGAAAAGAGCAGTAAGGTCCTTAATAATCTAGGATCACGTGACTCACTTAAGGAGCTGTTTAAAGAAATAAATATTCTTTCAGTTGCATCTAAATTTATTTATAACTGTATTGTTTACGTGCGTTAAAACATTTCTCATTTCAAAAAAAAATGCGATATACACAAACTAAATACATACTAGAAATAAGAATAAACTTGTAATTCCTAAATTTCGACTTCAGAAAGTTTTTGGATCATATAAGGGACAAAGTGTCATAATTTACAATAAAATCCCGAACGATGTTATAATTTTGCCCTTTGACAAATTTAAGACACATTAAAACTGTTTAAACGGGACTAAACACCATTAATTTTGTAAGTAAGTACATATCTACTTACTGCTTGACGTTTCGGCCTATATGTACTTACTTACAAAATTAATCGTGTTTAGTCCCGTTAAAACAGTTTTAATGCAATGAAACGCGATAGTTTAAAGTCTTATCTTTAAGACACATGTTAAGGACAGACTTTTAGAAAAGGGCTATTACACTGTAAGCAATTACATCACTGACAAAAATGCATGGAATTAACATTTCTCTAGTTTCGTAGATTCACTTTTGTTTTTATCTTTTCTTATAATTTAAAATTGTTTTTTAATTATTGATTGTATAATTTGGTAACGACATATTGTTTTGTAAATGTCGTTACTTCTATATTATAATAAAGCTGTGGAGTTTCTTGTGCCCGTTCTTCTCCACAGCTAAAAGACGTCCTGAATGGGTGGGGTGGATGGGCGGGTTCCTATGCCTATCCATCCATCCATAAAAGTAAAAATAAATTTAGACGATTTAAAATGCTTATTTTAAGCTTACTGAATAAAGATATTTTGATTTTTGAGCTGCCCTACTCCTGTAGGTCATATGTATTGTTATTGTTGTCTAATAAAAAAATAACCTAGAAATTATATTACTAGTGAGATAGTAACGAATCGCTTTCGTATAACTATGTTACGGTATGTAATTATAACCCTAGCTAGGGATATAACTATATTACGGCTATAACTATCTTACTACGACATTACGACATTACATTACGACGACGAACGAAGTCGCGATACGGGCGGTTCGCTATAATATTAAAAAATGTGTAAGTAGTAAGTAAGTATGTAAAAGTTACCTATTGCCCATACCCACCGTAATATGAAAATCACGTGATGACAAATATTAAGAAAAATATTAATTAGTAAGGGGTTAAAAAAGTGAAAGTGCATTTTAAAAATGTAAGAAGTGATTGAGATGATAGAATTGTAAGTGCCTTCCTTATCTATCTATTTGTAGAAATAACACTATGCACAATTATTATTATATTGGATCCAGTGCGAAATGATATTGGCAGATTAATGTATTGTAGGCTTAACTAAAAACTGGTAGGTAATTCTATAAACTCTTAGTATAAACGTTTTTTTATTTGCCAACCACGACGACTAGATCACAGCGTCAAGATTTTATGAACCACCATAAAAAAATAATTTACGGAGATTTTACAGTATTTTTTTTATTGGGGCCAATTGACCTAGAAGATAAATCGCTGGGGCGTACACATCTCTTTTTCTTTAATGATGGAGGCCTTTGCCATGCAGTGGGCCCGTACACTTACAGGATGTACTTCTCACTAAAATAACATAAGTACACTATTAAAAAACCAATCATCATCAGCCTATAAACGTCCCACTCTGGGCACAGGCCTCCCACGTGGACAATAGCACGTGGGGATATTGGGCCACCACGCTGGCCCAATGCGGGTAGGTATTAACGACTACCATCTTTCGAAAACAACCGGGACCAACGGCTTAACGTGCCTTCCGAAGCACGGAGTAGCTCGAGATGTTTTTAATTGGACACCTATCAGACGACCCGGCATTGCGAAAGTTACTTAGCGGGGAAGATCGCAAGCCGAACGCGCTGGCCGCTGCGCCACCGAGCTCAATGCCTGTTGATGAATATTGGTCTTTTGGTGTTTTGAGGAGCTCCTCAAAATACCAAAAAACCAATATTGATAAGTAATTGATTAAAAAAAACAAAATTAATCTTCTTTAGTCTAAGTGATTTCATAATCAAATTACAAGATAGTCATTATGGTGTAAGAACTTCTAAAACCTTTGGAACAATGTTGAGGAGATTTCGTGGAAACTTTTACGCAGGTAATTGAAACGGCTCATCCAAAATCTACCTTACTATTTAGCAATTAAGTAGGCGAGCCGATAAAGGCGAAATTCCTTTGCGACGCCACTCCCACCTCCGCGTAACAGGCGTTCATTTTCTCGATGACACTTTAAAGCAATCTCACCTTTGTTGCTCATCCACTTTGATCTTGGGAAGGATCGAATTCAACTTTCTTATAATTAAAATTGGCGACTGTCTCTAAAACGCTCTCGTATGAAATTGAAATTAGATACAAATTAATTAATTTTAGAATACTCCAAAATGACCTTAGGAATTAAGGCATACCGGGTGTGTGAAAAAATATGTATACAATTGTGACCCTTAATACAATGGAATAAGAGTCAAAGTGTATACATATTGGTGCTCGTGACTGTACCTACCTAGGTACCTAGTAATTCACTTTGTGGTTTTATAATATTAAATTAAACTAATTGAAACCTGTTCATTTTCTTTCTTTACATAAGTAAATAAGTAATACATTTTTCAGTAGGTATCCCACATACATGTAGAGACCACGCTTTTTAATAACAACAAACTATTTTGATTTTCAGAGAGAAATGGCTAAAAAAAACTTTCCTTACGAAATCAAGAATGTAACGGAAGAGGAAGATACATTGATCAAGAAATATTACAAAGGTATGGCGCTGAAGAGTTTTCTAAAATATTAAGCATTTCATTAAAATGAATTTCTATGTTTAAACACTTACCAAGTCACACAACGACAGGACGAGAATAACTTATTATCATATCCTTTGCATGTTTAAAAAAAAATCGTTTTTAAGGAAGTACTAATTACTAAAACATGTTTCACCTTTTATACCTAAATTATCATCATCATATCATCATCATAACCAGCCCGCGTTAGTCTGGACATAGGCCTCTCCAATGAATGCCACTGAGCCCGATCTTCGGCTCTTCTGATCCAACTGCTGCCAGCCACCATACCGTCGCACGCACCACCTAGCCGGAGGGCGCCTTACTACGTTTGCCGAGTCGCGGTCTCCACTCTAGAACACGTCTACCCCAGCGGTTGTCGGTCCTGCGGCTAATATGACCAGCCCCTTGCCACTTCAGCTTGCTAATTCTTTGAGCTATGTCGGCCACTTTGGTTCTTTGGCGAATGATATCGTTCCGGATTCGATCCCTTAGAGTAATACTGAGCATAGGATCTCTAGAGTCAAAGGCCCTTTCATAGTCCACAAATGCCATGCACAGGGGCTGATTATACTCTTCTGTCTTCTGTATCACACAGTGGTGAATGTGGTCTATGGTGCCATATCCTCTTCGAAACCCGGCCTGTTCAGGAGGTTGGAATTCGTCGAGTCCTCGCGTGAGACGATTTGTGACAACCCTTGAAAACAGTTTGTAGAGATGGCTCGGCAGCGAAATTTCGGCGGTAATTCTTCAACAAGGTTTTGTCTCCCTTTCTGAAGAACAGAACAACAAAACTCCTGTACCATGCCTCTGGAGTTCTCCCAGTAAAGATGACGTCATTAAAGATACGCTGAAGTTCTTTAAGCGTTGGGATACTTCCCGCTTTTAGAAGTTCCGTTGTAATTCCGTCATCTCCAGGAGCTTTTCCATTTTTGAGCTTCCTAAATTGATTGCTGCCCGTCATCATTTCGTCAAGGCCGACTTCAGGTAGGTCTTCCGTAAAGCGGCGGGTTAAAATGGCTCTGGAATCCTCCATGTTGATTTCAGGGTGCGGTGCGTGAGTCGCGTAGGTACAATTTTCCGTAGAAATCTTCAACTTCCGCTGGAACCCTCGGCCTACACGTAACGACTTTTCCAGATGATGTAGTCAACTTCGTTAGGTGGCTTCGTCCCATTTGTTGCACAAAGAGTTTCGACCCCTGCATGATTTTGTACAATCGCTAGCTCAATCTCGCGCGTATTGAAGCTTCGTAGGTCGCGTCTTACAGACTTTGTGATCCTTCGGCTCAAAGCCCGCTGCTCTAACGAAATGACTACTGAATCGTCTCGTCGCTTTTCAATAAGCCTCAGGGACTCGTGCGAAAGTATGGACTTCTTGCCTTTGCGCCGCATCTCGCAGAACTTAGTCCCTTCTTCCCGGAGGACCCCAATCACTCGGTCAAGATCCTGGATATACCTAAATATTTTATTTAAAATACCAATATTTGACGACCGACTGGTGTACCTAATTGCCCTGCTTTTCTAGGTAGGGAATGTAAAGTAAACACACAGACGCGATACCAAGTCATGATACCTACCAAGAATTAAAACTAGTTTTAAAATACAGTATTTTTATTTTACAAATTATTCGTATCATGATCTTTAACCTATTTGTGCTATTAACGTCACACTGTTAGGCCTTCCCACACACACACTTTCCACACATGGAGAGATTATTGGGCCATCGCACTCTTATATCGCACACTTATAGATATTAAAATAACCCGCTCTTTGTTGTTGCGTTGACCAGATTACGTGCGTCCGTTCGTCAGAGTAGGTCCGACTGACCACCTATCCCCGGCGGGGTACGCCGACCACGCCGCCGACATTTACAACCTGGAGGTCCGCCCCGACGACATATGGGTGGCCACGTTCAGTAGATCAGGTGGGTGGTAGTAATTTAATAATTTCAATTCTTAATCGGTGTGTTTTCTATTCTAATTACCAAAATTATACAATTTTTACAAGCGGCCCGCCCCCCGACTTCATTCGAGTGAACACCCTGTATCCTGTGACTTTCTTTTAAAAAACCTCGTCCTGACAATAACAAACACAACAAAAAAATAATTAGCCAAATACTACGAGTAGGTGCTGAAATTATGCGCAAAACACATTCGTGGCAATTGATTTTGCCGAAATGTTGCAAACGGCTGCATCTATTTGGCTAATTATTTTTTTGTTGTGTTTGTTATTGTCAGGACGAGCTTTGTATGAAAGAACATTTTTGCAAATCCAAGTCCAAGTAGTGTTCCCGAGGCCTATAGGCTTTTAGCCTTTTTTAATTTTCGTAACTTAGGCTTTTGACAGCCTAAAAGCCTAAATAGCCTTTTAGTTTAGACCTATTTAAGCCTATTGGTTGGAGGTCCAATAAGTCTTTAAAAAACCTAGGCTATTTTAAAGTTAGTCTGACAACAGTAACGCCTAACCCTCTGAAATGGCTATAAAGGCTGTGAAGCTCTTAGCCATTCAGGCTATAGCTTTTATTCAAGAATATCTACTTTAGAAAGTTAGTTCACTCTCTGGTATTGGGAAAACTGAAAATTGATAATATTATTTAATAATATTATTATAATTATTTAATAATATTCATTAATTTATAGGGTCTAACGATATTAATAAGTGAACATACATCACACTGAACATGCTCACTAAATTTGGTCCAAAACTACAGGCTCGTTACCGAGATAATCAACGAAACATTATCATAATTCACCAAAAATACACTCTTTCTAAACCACACGCACAGCTACAGCTATATACTACACGCACACAAAAATGGCGAACAAGCACAATATCTTTTTATTGACGCTTGCGTGCGTGTTAGTAAAGATACAGCATGATTCATGATGTTCATTATTTTAGTTTGTTAGAAAACATTACTTTGAAAAATCACTATAAAACTGGAGCCCATTTTTTGTCATTGTATTCAGAATGATGTATAGATACCGCCCTTACACGTTCGCTTATTGATTTTGTTAGACCCTGTAATGTCAAGAGACAAAAATCCCCAAAAATAATAAAGATTTAAAAATAAAATTCATGTAGATACACATAACATCGACAATTGAGTAATATAAAAAATGAGAATTGTGTTTAACAATGATATGTATTAGCTTCTTAGATTAAAACAAAAAGGGAAGATAAGGCATTAGCGTCTCGTGAGTGAGCCGCCAAAATTAGGTCTAAAGGCACAATTTCACTTCAGTCACAATTTGCCGAGCGAACAGGCTACATCGCACTATTGCGATTATTCTACTGTGTGAAAAAGAGAAAGACGCTACTCCGCAGTGGCGTCGGAATCGGTCGTACGTACTCGTCTGTTGCGAAGCGACCGAGACGTCAACGCGCTACTCGCTGACTCCCTCGCGCTGACGTTGAAACTTACCGCTTTATCTCGCTCGCTCGATTTACACTTTATAGGTGTGCGTGTGTGAGTAGGACTATATTTTGAATTACTACAAGTAAGAGCATGCCGTATCTTCTCTTTTTGTTTTAATCTAAGATTAGCTTCTCTTATTAACTTTGAATAAACAATGTTAATAAAATCTTAGTAGTCGATTCTACCCTACTTCTAACTTTGTCGTATCGAAATGAAACTTTATATGTGTAATAATGTTGTTTGGATGATAATACCTTGATACCTTGAATTTGTATTTTGGAGCTGATACATACTTAGATACATACATATATACATACATACATAAATACATACATAATACAAGCATACTTTCATACATACATACACACATACATAAACTCAAACTCAGAATTTATTTATTCAATAAACTTAAAATAAGCATTTTGAATCGTCTAAATTGATTTGGATGGATGGGCACCCGAATTCAGGAAGTCTTTTAGCTGTGGAGAAGAAGGGGCGCAAGAAACTCCACAGATTTATAATAATATAGAAGTACGACATTTACAAAAAAAAATTGTCGTTACCAAATTACACAATTTACAAATTACTAATACTTATGTTATGCTCGTACATGCACTATGTCCATACATATTTGTCATTTACATAATCTTCCACTTTATAAAAACCTTTACTCATGAGGGTTTTTTTAACATGGGCTTTAAATGTATGTAAAGGTATTTCAGTAATATTTAGTGGAAGTTTGTTATAAAACGTTACACATTTACCTAAGAAAGAGCCACCTGTTTTATGAAGTCTGAAACTAGGGACGGCAAGCTTATTTTTCCTACGAGTGTTCAAGTTATGAAGATCACAATTTTTAACAAATGTCTTTTCATACTTCTTGACATACATAAGGTTTTCAAAAATAAATTGTGATGCAATAGTTAATATATCGATTTTAAACACTTCTTTGAGTGAGTCTCTGTATATGGCGCGGACTGCCCTTTTCTGTAGAATAAATACTTCGTCAATATTAGCAGCGGAGCCCCACAACAGTAAGCCATAACATAAGACATCACACTATGGAAATAACTAAAATAAACTACTCTTGCCGTCTCAACATCAGTTAGAAGCCTTATTTTCTTATCTGCGTATGCAGCTAAAACTCATACTTCCTGACAAGGTATCACTATGTGGGTCCCATTGTAAGCGTGAATCCAGTTTAATGCCTAGAAACACAGTAGAATCTACTAATTCAACTACATTATCGTTCATCTTAATTTGTGTGCTGACCTGTCTTACATTAGGTAAAGAAAATTTAACACACTTTGTTTTTGAAACAATGTAATACCTTTGAAAGTGCACTATTTACATCGTCAACACTTTCAAGGCCTCTTTTAACATTAAAAATAAGAGACGTATCATCTGCAAATAGTACAGTCTCACACAAGTTTCTAGCAAAGTAGGGCAGGTCATTTATGTAAATCGAAAGAAGTAATGGGCCCAATATTGACCCTTGGGGCACGCCTATAGTTATGGGTGCTCCTGAAGACACAGCACCATTAATAACAACTTTTTGAGTTTTATTTGACAAGTATGATTGAATAAGACTCTGTGCTATGAGACACCATACATAATACATACATACCTACATACATACCTACATACAGACATACATACATACATATACATACATACATACATACTGTTATAATCAATCAAGTTGCTGCAGTAGTAGTTAGACATTTATTGTAAAGTAAACCTTAAAAATTATGCAAGTACAAATTCTTTAAAATAATATTTGAGTTATTTACATCACTTTGGATATTCAAGCTAGTTGAACCAAAGTTCTAAATTCGAAATTGCGAGCGACACAATGTAGAACGTGGAACCAAGCAAAAATTTTACAAGTCCAAACAAAAATGTCAATTTTTTTTTAAATGTCAGGCATTCATATTAAAATGAACTGAAAAAAATTAAAAGTAAAAACCTTTTTAAAAAACAAGCTTTTATTTAAATGCACTAAAAACAAAAAAAATATAAACTTTTACTATAAACTTATGACGTCATTACACAATTTATGTGATATAAAAGGTTGTCGCGAGATTTAAGCAAGTACTTACTCGTATTTTCTTAGATTTAAATTTATAATAGTTAAAATCAATCATATCAAGTTATTTAATTTACTTGTTTATTTACACATATAGTATATAGTAAATCTCGCGACAACCTTTTATATCACATAAATTGTGTAATGACGTCATAAGTTTATAGTAAAAGTTTTAAAGTAAAAGTTTTTTTTTTCTTTTTAGCGCATTTAAAGAAAAGCTTGTTTGTAAAAAAGGTTTCTACTTTTAATTTGTTTTTTACTTTTTAGTTATCCCTGGACACGTTTTTCATCTGTTCATCTCACTACATATAAATATTTATGTACTCTCACTTCATACAAAGTTTATTCACGTCCACCAAACCACCATCACTCACCACCCTTCAAAAACAGTCCACCCATTAAGACGAATCAAGCTCGACGCGGCTGTTTAATTACTTAGTTCCTATGGCCACCTTCCAGCTCCATCATCAGACCCTGGTTACCATCTAGCACCAAAGTACTCGTCAAGACGAATCAAACGAGCCCATAATCGATGGGGTTATGTTGTTTAATTACTGAGTTCCTATGGCCATCTTCCAACTCCATCATCAGACCCTGGTTACCATCTAGCACCAAAGTACTCGTCAAGACGAATCAAACGAGCCGAGACTCGATGGGGTTGTGTCGTTTCTTTACTGAGTTCCTAGGACCACCTTCCATCTCCATCATCAGATCGGACCCTGGTAACCATCAAAAAACAAAGTACTCTTCAAGACGAATGAAACGAACCGAAACTCGATGGGGTTGCGTCGTTTCATTACAGAGTTCCTATGACCACCTTTCAGCTCCATCATCAGACCATGGTTATCATTGAAAGATAAACTACTTGTCAAGACGATTCAAACGAGCCCAAACTCGATGAGGTTGTGTTGTTTCTTTGCAAAGTTCCTATGGCCACCTTCTAGCTCCATCATCAGATCAGCACCATGTCATCATAATATTGCATTGTCACGCGATTTACACATGTATGCAAAATTTCAGCTCAATCGGTAACCGGAAAGTGGGTCAAAATTGAGTTGCAAAATTCCACCCGAACAAGACATACTCGTACATACATACATACATTGCAAGTTAAATAAAAGCTTGTAATTAAGTCTTTTTCACAATAAAACATTTTCTGGAAATTTTGTCTACTTATTGATAGCAATGATTTTCGTCATTTTGTGAAAAAAAAGTTATATTTTTGCTCGAATTTTTTCGAAGCCCTGCGCTCCCTTTGCGAAACCCCAACCCTGATGAGTAGAACTAATGATAAGAAACGAATAATGACGGCTTAGTCAAGCCTAGTCTAAAAAAGGCTTGAGCCTTAAAATAAACCTTTTACTGCAAAAAAAGGCCTTAAGCCTTTTTTAGGCCTATAGCCTTTTTAAAATGGCTAGCTTTTTAAAAGTCTACTTTACTTTAAGCAAAGTCCTAAAAAAGGACCAATAATCTTAAATTTAAGGCTAAAAGCCTATAATAGCCTTCGGGAACACTAGGTCCAAGACACCAAGCGGACGTAACAGATTTAAAAGAATCAGCATTTTATTACCTAAATAAGTGTCTCATCCTCCTCCGTGCTTCGGAAGGCACGTTAAGCCGTTGGTCCCGGTTGCTGTCGTAAGATGGCAGTCGTTAAAACCCACCAACCCGCATTGGGCCAGCGTGGTGGGTTATGGCCCAATATCCCCACGTGCTATTGTTCACGTGGGAGGCCTGTGCCCAGCAGTGGGACGTTTATAGGCTGATGATGATGAAGTGTCTCATAGGTTTTATATTGTAGATAGAAAACAATTGGTACCTACTATTCTAACTTGTCTTGTCTTGTCTATGTCTATACATAATTCAAAACCGCTTTTCTAATAAAAACGGGTGCGCCAAAGTTCACCTAAATTTTCAACTCCGGTAATTGGAACTTCGAAAATGTTCTTCATATGACCCAATGTACCCAATAAAACAGATTGTTTACTAAATATTTATATTACTTTTTAACGCAAGTTATGTTTTGTATTCATTAATTATTAACGAACTACAACTCAAAACCAAGAGTGGCATTCGAACCGACATCTCCTTACATTAGGCATACGCCTAACCCAGCATTTGTCAGAATTACAGTCAGAAGGTGTAGGTTCCAGTCATGCTCGTGGAAAATTTTCTCAGTCGATTTTCCGAATCGTAAATTCAGTTTTAAATTGAATAGTTAATTAAAATTCCTTATCTTCCTTTTATGTGGAAACTTTTAAAACTTCATCCCGCTGCAGGAACAACGTGGCTACAAGAGCTGGTTTGGTTGGTGGCCAACAATCTGGACTACAAAGCTGCCAAAGAAAATTCATTAACTAAAAGATTCGCGTTTATGGAGTAAGTTGTTTTCTTCACGTTAACTTTAATTTGAAAAGTGTTTTATTTGTGAGGCTAAGTTACTTACAAACATACAGCTCGGTGGCCGTGTGGCGCTTGGCCTTACCTATATCCCGGACCGGAGGTCCCGAGTTCAATTCGAGTTTGTGATTGCCAACTTCCACTTGGGGAGCATGGTGGGTTATTATTTCAATGATGGTGTCTTAGAGTATCAATATGGTGGCCTTTGCCCAGAAGTGCGAAATTTTATACGTTTAAGACTATGGCTTTCCAATTTTGTGTAAGAATACTATTTTTAAAAATAGACTAGCTAGCGTCACGTGTGTGTCTACTATATTTGGGTGCCCTTCGGTTCGCCTAAAATTAAGTTAAGTTTTTATTGTTTAATGTTTATATTATTTAAACTAGTCAACTAAACTGATCAAAAATTAAAATTAAAAAATCTTTTTAAAAAAACAATTTTTTATTTAAATGCGCTTTAAAGAAAAAATAAACTTTTACTATCAACTTATAACTTCGTAACACAATTTATATGATATGAAAGCTTGTCGCGAGATTATGTAAGTACATACTCTTATTCAACTACACTCAGAAAAAAAAGTTGTGAAATCAACAGGAAAAGGTTGTTAGCCAGGAGCCAACAGAGTAGGGTTGCTGGCGCAGCTACTCCAATTTTGCGAAAAAATATTGCGAATCAAACAAAGTGGAAATACTAATTTTCACAATATGGACTTATCTAATTTCACAAAGGCATGTTTTCACAATTTTACTCTGTTGGCTCCTGGCTAACAAAGTTAAGCGTGTGAATATCGCAGTGTTATACTTGTGTTATCTAGCAATGCACGGTTTGCTACAGTAGCAATCTTGCGGTTGTGATTCACACAATGTTAAACTTTGTGGTTCTACTTATGTTAACTTTGCTTGATATTAACTGCTGCTTCGCAAACTGAACCTTGTGAAAATAACAGTTCTTAACTAAAGACTCACAGTTGTGATTCACGCAATATCGCCTTTCAACCTTGTGATTCTAGCTATGTGTACTTTGCGTTATTAGAGACTTTCAAGTTGTGATTCTAACAGAGCTGTGATATTAAAGTTGCGATTCACGCAAAGTCGCTTTTCAACCTTGTGGTTCTGGCTATGTGTACTTTGCGTTATTAGAGACTTTCAAGTTGTGATTCTAACAGAGCAGTGATATTAAAGTTGCGATTCACGCAAAGTCACCTTTCAACCTTGTGGTTCTAGCTATGTGTACTTTGCGTTATTAAAGACTTTCAAGTTGTGATTCTAACAGAGGTGTGATATTAAAGTTGCGATTCACGCAAAGTCGCCTTTCAACCTTGTGGTTCTAGCTATGTGTACTTTGCGTTATTAAAGACTTTCAAGTTGTGATTCTAGCAGAGGTGTGATATTAAAGTTGCGATTCACGCAAAGTCGCTCTTCAACCTTGTGGTTCTGGCTATGTGTACTTTGCGTTATTAGAGACTTTCAAGTTGTGATTCTAACAGAGCTGTGATATTAAAGTTGCGATTCACGCAAAGTCGTTTTTCAACCTTGTGGTTCTGGCTATGTGTACTTTGCGTTATTAGAGACTTTCAAGTTGTGATTCTAACAGAGGTGTGATATTAAAGTTGCGATTCACGCAAAGTCGCCTTTCAACCTTGTGGTTCTAGCTATGTGTACTTTGCGTTATTAAAGACTTTCAAGTTGTGATTCTAGCAGAGGTGTGATATTAAAGTTGCGATTCACGCAAAGTCGCTCTTCAACCTTGTGGTTCTGGCTATGTGTACTTTGCGTTATTAAAGACTTTCAAGTTGTGATTCTAACAGAGGTGTGATATTAAAGTTGCGATTCACGCAAAGTCGCCTTTCAACCTTGTGGTTCTAGCTATGTGTACTTTGCGTTATTAAAGACTTTCAAGTTGTGATTCTAGCAGAGGTGTGATATTAAAGTTGCGATTCACGCAAAGTCGCTCTTCAACCTTGTGGTTCTGGCTATGTGTACTTTGCGTTATTAGAGACTTTCAAGTTGTGATTCTAACAGAGCTGTGATATTAAAGTTGCGATTCACGCAAAGTCGTTTTTCAACCTTGTGGTTCTGGCTATGTGTACTTTGCGTTATTAGAGACTTTCAAGTTGTGATTCTAACAGAGCAGTGATATTAAAGTTGCGATTCACGCAAAGTCACCTTTCAACCTTGTGGTTCTAGCTATGTGTACTTTGCGTTATTAGAGACTTTAAAGTTGTGATTCTAACAGAGCTGTGATATTAAAGTTGCGATTCACGCAAAGTTGCTTTTCAACCTTGTGGTTCTGGCTATGTGTACTTTGCGTTATTAGAGACTTTTAAGTTGTGATTCTAACAGAGCTGTGATATTAAAGTTGCGATTCACGCAAAGTCGCTTTTCAACCTTGTGGTTCTGGCTATGTGTACTTTGCGTTATTAGAGACTTTCAAGTTGTGATTCTAACAGAGGTGTGATATTAAAGTTGCGATTCACGCAAAGTCGCCTTTCAACCTTGTGGTTCTAGCTATGTGTACTTTGCGTTATTAAAGACTTTCAAGTTGTAATTCTAACAGAGGTGTGATATTAAAGTTGCGATTCACGCAAAGTCGCCTTTCAACCTTGTGGTTCTAACTATGTGTACTTTGCGTTATTAGAGACCTTCAAGTTGTGATTCTAACAAAGGTGTGATATTAAAGTTGCGATTCAGTCTCCTTACAACCTTGTGGAAGAACCACAACGTAAGGGGACTGCGTGAATCGCAACTTTAATATCACAACTCTGTCAGAACCGCAACTCGAAAGTATCTAATAAAGCAAAATACACATAGTTAGAACCACAAGGTTGAAAGGCGACTTTGCGTGAATCGCAACTTTAATATCACACCTCTGTTAGAATTACAACTTGAAAGTCTTTAATAACGCAAAGTACACATAGCTAGAACCACAAGGTTGAAAGGCGACTTTGCGTGAATCGCAACTTTAATATGACAGCTGTCAGAACCGCAACTCGAAAGTATCTAATAAAGCAAAATACGTACCAAGAACGACAAGGTGATTTTGCATGAATCGCAACATTTATAGCACATCTCTGTTGCTGCACTGTCCTCTTCCTAAAAAATGAAACAATAAAGTATTAAAAGTAATCAATGTTTATTTTTCATGTCTTTTTTACAGGTTAAGTAAACACAATAATCTTATAATATTATAGGAACACTATCTCGGGTAGATCTATACCCAGCAGTGGGATTGGATAGATCTATTGGTACAAGGCTGCGTTTCCACCAGAGATTTGTAGCGAGGGATGTGTTCCAATAGAATCACAGCAGTTACCTAGCCTCAATGAGCGCAGTGATTATAATGGTTCTTAAAAACACATCCCTTGCTACATATCTCTGGTGGAAACGCAGCCTTATACAGTTACATTATTCAATTAGGTACTTGCTACCTTTAAAAACACATGATAATACTATTCCTACCAGGTTATACCTACTGCTTTATTAATATGTTTGATTGTATGAGCCCAGTGAATATAACCTGATGAGATTGATTTCCATTTATAATATTATGAAATATTCTGAAAAAGATCTAATAACTAAAAATATACTTACGGTGGAGGATTTGTATTAAAATGGATTTTACCATCTAGGAGCGAAGATTGTTTGTATACTGAAATAACTGTAATAGGCTATTATTTTGGTCTGTATTTGATAATAATTAGTGTGGTTAATATATCTATTAATCCACTGTTTTCTCTAACTCTTGTTATTTCAGCATACAAACAATCTTCGCCCCTAGATGGTAAAATCAATTTGTAATAAAATCATACCACCTTAAACAAAATTATAATAAAACAAAACTAACTATTATAACAAAATTATACTTAATAATAAAATTATACCCCGTCGTTTACTTAATTCACCTGCGTTATTGCACCCAGGTGAATTAAATATTCTATTTGTAATCTTAATTCACCTAGGTACATCATGTATACTTCGTTTACTTAATTTGCACGCGTTAATGCACCCAGGTGAATTAAATATTCTATATTTATTAAAAAAAAATTCTTTTTTCTATACCTAGATGAATAACCGCAGGTGAATTAAGTAAACGAAGTATACATAATGTACCTAGGTGAATTAAGATTACAAATAGAATATTTAATTCACCTGGGTGCAATAACGCAGGTGAATTAAGTAAACGACGCCAATTATACATGGTAGTACATAGGGCCGTATGCTATTTAGGTTGGTTAAATCGGTTTAGTCAGTACAATATGGAGCTCGGGATGATTAATGTCACATCCAATGACTACAGAATTGCATACAAACGGATGTTGCATGGAATCCTGATCAATATATATTGACTCTTGAGATGAGTCCAGAACATTATATGCGTGATAATGATCATCAAAACCGATTGTTTTTAAGAGCTTAGCCCTAATTATTATTTTACATAATCCATCAACATAGACTTCTTGTACCTTAGCGAAGCATACATTTTCCTCCTCGATGGATGAAACAATTATAGAATTTAATTTATACCGCTCAGAACACTTCTCAGCCCAGCTGACTTTATATAAACTATGAATATTGGTTATTTTTAATATATCTACAATCTGTTTAACTTTTCTACTAAGTATTTTTTTTTTTATACCGAAAGTTACAGAAGGCGATACCGTAGTTCCCTTTAGAAAAGTATCATTTAATGTCAACTGATGTTTTCGAGCTATTGTCAATGTCATGTTCATTCGATTATTTGTGGACTTTGCAGCTAACTTGTTTGGGTGGTGTTTAGCTTCATAGCGCATCGAAGAAAGATACCGTAAGGGACCAAATCGCAACATTGCCGAGTGGTAATGCACTAAATTGTGAAATTTGGGCTTTAGAGTCTTGTTAAACAACGTAGTAAACATTTCGCAAAGGTCAGCAGCTAAAAATTTAAAATAGTCAACTTGGTCAGGTGCAAAGGCGGGAGACATGATAAAATCTAAAACTTTCATCAGTAGAATATATTGTTCCCAATACTTATTGCGCCTTGGCACAAAATCACCAAACATCACCCCAAAGTACTTGCAAAACGTGTACATTTCAGCTGCGTTTAACCGCATGTTGCCTTTTCGTATATTAGACATAGCTAGCGCGACAGGCTTATCTTTTTTATCAGGCCCGTATTGAAATGAAGAAATCTTATTGTTAACAATATCAATTGTAAAGTACTTGAGTTTATCCACAAAAACCACAAGCAATGAACACATAATATATTTTGAACAACCTTCGTGCATGTCATGCATTACATCAAAACCTACTTGTGAAAATAAACTGAAATTATCTATCTGCAGCCATATACATTTCTCTTTCACGCCTGTCTTCGATACATTGTCCGTTAACAAATCTTGCACATAGTTAGATTCCGTCCTTAGAAGAGATATATCTTCATACAGTTGCTTTTCCATTACTTTCTTTTCTACTTTACATGTTCGACAAGGGAAATTGGAAGAGAAGCTTTCAACAAATCCTAAAATACTATGCAATCCTAAATTATCACCCAAAATAAGTGCCAATTCAAAATAGACAGTTCCTTTGAAGTCTGGCAGATCAAAAGTTATACCATTTCGAATTAAGTCATTAAACTGATCAATTAAAGGTTGGAATATTATTTGATTCCCAAATTCGACTCTGTCACTAGAATGATAAAGTAAGATCAAAAAAATGTTTTTCAATTGAGAGGCGAATTCGTAAGGCAGACAAGGAAGAGAAATGTAGGCGGCCCCCAGTTTATGTATACCACTATGACTGCCTATAGGGTTTAAAGTTTCAAAATCATCGACTTGCAAGAACATTGGTATGACAATTTTTTCTACATAAAGTTTTTCTCTCCAAAATGAACCATGCATAAAATGCTCTATACTTTTAGACGTGTCATGATCAGTGAGTTTTGTAATATTATTTAAAGTCTTGTGTAGTAAATGAGGCAAAGAAAAGAATTTGTGCAAAACATCACGTATAGGTATTTTATGCGCTAAGCACTCTATTGCCTGATAAAAACTTCTTCCATGTCTTTTTACAAAGTCAAATCTTCGACCCACTACATAAGGTTGAGGATTTATCAATGACCCGTTTTCTTCAAAGTACTCTAATCTTTTATGCATTGAACTAAACATGTTTAAATCGGTAATAATTTTTTCTGAAGCAGACCCTGGTGTAATCGGTAGTAATAAAGGTTTGATTGATAAATTGAACGCGTTTTCAATACCGCGATAAACTGTATCTACTACATTGTTCGGCAAATTAGGGTTACCATAGAGGGATGAGAAAAGTTGAGCCAAGGTGTTACTTAAAGGAACTGTGATCAAATTATTTGCGACAATTAACTCATGGCCCGATACAATGCAACTTTTATCATCACTTTGTAACATGGGCGTAGTGTGCATTTGTGAAGGGTCTACATCAAATGAACTGGCTTCGGGTTCACAGGCCTCGGAATGGTATTTCAAATAATGACGTCTAAATGAGTGGTAAAGTTGATAACTTCTTCCACAATCAAAAAATGGACATAAGTAGACACAGCCCGAGTGATAAAATGTAAAGTGAAAATGAAATTGACTTAAATTACTAAAAGACCCTCTACATATCGCGCACTGCACTGTCATGTCTGTTGGCAACAGAAGCAAGTAAATCTAGCATAGGAGTGCCTTCAGTGTCGTATTTACTTTTCATAACAAAAACGCTTCTTTGGATGAACATCCAAATCGGCACACAGTCTTTTGGGTATGGCAAATCTAATGCCCATAAGATTTTAAAAGTACTAAAAACAGCGTCACAAACATTGGAAAAGGTATACCTAACATTATCTGTTATTATTAAGTCGTATTGCGAAACATCATTCCAACCAGGGCCTATGGCAACAATATACGGAAGTACAGGTACCTTTTTATCTATGAGTTTCGCTTGCCGTTCTAAGCGATGGGTTTCAACGTCAGAAGAAGATGCCACTAAACTCAAAAAGGCACTGCTAACTTCTGCTCGTGACGGATTCCAAGGTTTTCTTGTACCTTTAACAGGAATCGTATGCATTTGCTTCAATAGCAAGGGTATGGATAGGAAAGCTGCCACATTTGCTTGTTCCTCTCCCACTGGAAATAATTTTATTTGTTATTAGTACATACTAATAATCTTAAATTATTAATTTTAAATATAATTTTGAACTTCCTCACAGCTCAGTTAGAAGGAGTTTTGCTTACTGGCTCTAGGTTGTGGGTTCTATCCGCACCAAGAACTTTTAAATTGGTATAACAGAACTTTTAAAAGTGGTTTTTAAATGACAAAGTAATGCAGTAACAAACATTTAACTTAAAAATACAACAAAATTGAGGAGCTCCTTGTCTGTTAAAAATTTTGCACCTGTAAGTCATTTCGCCATGCTCTGTAAGTTAAAGTAACGGTTGATTTAGTAAAGCTTTGTTAATTTTCAAACGTCTCAGTAACATATCCTACGTCAGATGGTTAATATTGTGATATCAACCGTTAGTTAACTAACAGAGCTTGGTGAAATCAGGGCTTAGCCTAGCCTACTTAATCATGATATGACATTTATTGAATCCAACTTTACTCACAAGTTCCAAGTTCTAAGACAGACTGTATAGAAATGTCAGCTCGTGTCAGTTGTTGGGATTTTTCATCCAATAATGCTAGCAAACGGCCTTTTAGTATTGGGAACTTTTCTTCAAACTTTTCTTTGGTGTTTGGATAAATTTCATCGAAGTCGCTTGCCAGCTTCATGAAACAAAAAAAAAACAATATTAGGTACTTAAATCACAACAGTATAATCTTCAGTGACACTTACAAGAGCTGATCATAGTTATTTTGTGATAATTAAGTTAAAAAACTTGACAAACCTCCTACTTTTTTACTTGAAGTCGGTTAAAAATAAACAACATCACTCACCAATTCATAACCCCATGGACATTGAAGTGCAGGGAATTCTTTAAAGTAGGTTATATGGTCGCTTTCCTTGAGTATATCTATTCTTCCCCTAAGACAGTTCTTCCATTTGGAGTTGACTAAATCCCTGGGTGAAGACGAGGCCTTCAGCCACTGCAAATAGCTCTCTCCAGACTCTTCCTGATCTCCAATTTTCTTTGAATTAAATGATTCTGGCAGGGGCCGAACCCGTACTGGTTCTGTACTTGACCTGGCTTTCTTTTTAGTGCTGCTATCACTGCTATCGTCACTGCTGCGACTCTTGCTGCGGCGGTTTTCTGCAGGTACTAGTCTTCGCCGAACTGTGATAAGCCGATTAACAATGAGGCCGCTGGCCTGCAAAACCCGACCATCTAGTATACGAAAGGGACTGTAATAGACTGCTTTCGTTTCCCCTGGGAATAGTGTGATTATTTCAGTTGTCCAATTTTCCCACACTTCTTTTCTGATAGGGTCTGATATTTTTTTTAATTTGCGGATCTCCGCCTCCACAATTATGGCAGTGAGTATTTTTCGATCTTTTGTTGTTAAAAATGTTCTGCTTAAAATTGGTTTTCCCGCTGACGTGTTTTCTAAAATGGTCTTTAGACTTGCAGACCCTGTGTTAAAAAAATCTACCGAAGTTATTATTTCATCTGCGATTTCCCACTCCTGAAACAAGAGAAAATGTTTGATTAAAAATACAAATCAAAAAAGCATACACAATTATTCTATCAGCTATCCGATTCCCACAGCACAATCTCCGTTCCTTCCAAAATCTGTTGGCTGGTTTAGGAGTTGGCGGATATACCTACAGACAGACAGACTTTGTTTACTATGTACAGATAAACCAATAAATAAATATTTACGGACATTCCACACATCACTATCTAGCCCCAAACTAAGAAAAGCTTGTATTAAGGAACCAGATAGCTAATATAATACTTATATATTTTTAAACATTTATAAGTTCATCACACAAATGTTTGTTATCGGTGGGGATCGAACCCACAACCTACAACGGCGAAAGCACAGCTACTACCAACAAGCTATGAGGGCTGTTATAAATAAATCAAGTAATTTTTAAACTTACAGCACAGCCCGTGTCTATGACTGTTATTCCAGGAGAATTAAATCCACTACTGGCATTGGAGACTATCACAGGTGACAAAAATGTGTCAGGCTTTCGGGATGTGGAAGATGACTCAGCAGCAGGCGGAGCAGTGTCCACAGTGGTTGGTAGACCAGGGGAGCAATTAGAACCTGGGTCCACTAGATTTGTCTGTAACAAAGAAAGAACTTGATTAGTCATAATGCTACCATATGTACACTACATAAGGAAGTTACCCTTGAAATTTCATACTGCTAGGACTATAGGTTAAGGCTGTGCATTGATTGTCAGCCAATATGTACTACCATAAAACAATAAATTGTATTTGTACATACCTCTGAAGTTTCAAGAGTCCACGTTGATAGGTCAGAATCAGATGTCAAATGACCAGCCCTAAATGGAGGAGTCACATGCACCGGCTTTTCCTGAAGCATCTGTAAAATAACATTATGACATGATGCATGTGATGAACTAAGTTGCAAGGTAGGTAGTAGGATAAGTAAGCAAGCAAAGTAACTTACTAATTCTTTATATCGGGCTAGTGCTAATCGCAACTTTCCTTTATTTACCACCCCTGGGACCAGCAGGGATAATTCGTGGTCATTTGCCTGCAGAAGAAAGTCTAGGTCTGCTTCCTGATCTAGAAGCATAAAAAACCATGACCTGCAGCGAAGTAGATAAGTACAGGTAGGTACCAACGGACTTTATGGATGAAAAAGGGTGCGGTTTTGGATAAAAAAACGCATACACTGCAATATAGAAAGCCAGATGGAAAGAGCACCACGGAACAAAACGATTCGTTTTCAAGTTCAAACAAGTCGCGTCGCGTCATCGCTCCGCTGCGCCAGATTTTGAACAGAACATTGTTCGAAAACATGTTTAAGGGGCGTGGCCCATTGAGTAATTTATGTTTTCGAACAATGTTCTGTTCAAAATCTGGCGTAGCGGAGCCGGCTTTACTCGACCATGCAAAACATGCAAAAAAAAACATGGCGACGAGACGCAGCGTCGCGTCGTACAACTTACCTACATTTTCTTTTTAGCTAGATAGAGTCGCCGGCACGTATGGCTACAAGTTTGCGCATAGGCTTTACAACCAAAGATACCTAAAAAATTACTTCTGCGCATCTAACGACTTTCGCCAAGTTACGTGCCGGGGACTAGGTATACTTGGCTAGAATAAAAACTTACCCGTGAGCGGTTGCAGCAGGCTGATGAGGTTGTTGTCGAGCAAAAACTCTGCCAGCGTGTCTTGCTGATCCATTTATGCGTTTTACGAGGTGTAATTACTTTAAACGATGCGATACCCCCGAAGACGCTAGCAGCAATGGCAGCGGAAATTGCGGAAATGCGAATGACAAACAAGAATGACAATGTTGCCATAAAATCGAGAAAATAACGTTGTAATATTCACAAGCTTAAAATGCGTTTTTATCTATGTTAGGGATCCTTCGCAATGTTAGAATATCGTTTTAACAATAATAGACATTGCTAATTTTTTTACATTGCGACATTCTTTATTTTCGAAAATAAACGTTGTGGTTTTTACAAGCCTAAATTTGCGTTTTTAACTACTTTTTGTATATTTGCCTTCGCAATGGCTATATTGTTATTTTATCAATAAAAACATTGTTAGAATAACTTTACACTGTGTCTTTCTCAATATTCGGGAATCCATGTTGTCATTTTCACAAGCATGGATCTGTATTTTTATCTAAGTTTTTACATCACGCCATGTTTGAGTTGCGTTGTTAACAATTTCGAATTTAAAGTAGGTTGGTATAGGTATATACCTTAGGGCTTAAGCATACCTACCTTACCTACTAGATTCTTCCTATTAGTAGTATCTACCTACTTAGATTTCTTGTTGTACGAATAGGATTTTCATGCCCGGGCCACATTACTGTACCGTCAACGTCAAATGCCCATGATTGCAATAAACATCGCGATAATTATTCCAATAATTCTCGCGACAAATTGAGTGGCCACACCTGAACGGTCAACGTCAATGCTCATTCATTGGTGGCGTGGTAAAATTGGCGATGTTCCAGAGTACATTATAGGTACAGAGGCCAGCACATCAAGCTACCCCAATTTGTCAAATTTCTTTGATAGATTTTCAATTTTACTTCAAAGGAATAAGGTTTATCAATTGGGAAAATTTGACAGAAAAAAATCTAAATAAATAAATAAAAAGTAAATCTCTTTGATCTCCAAAAAATACCGCCACCCGAGTTATCGCCTAGTATTGAGTTAAACTAATAGAGGAGCAAACCTCATTACTAGAGTTGGGAAAAAGTGCTTATTTTATTTTAACGTATAAGCATTGTACGATTTTCAAAAAGCATGCCATTAAAAATGCTTTTTGCTGTTTTGCTTAGAAAAAGCTGGCTACGTATTTAAATGAAAAACGTAAAGTTGTCTGTCTGCTTCTCGTTTTTCGTTTAAACATAACGTTGCCAGCTTTTTGTAAGTAAAAAGCTAAAAAGCAAACAGCATTTAAGTTTTGACTTTTTTATATTTTTCTTTCATTATTACATTCGGCAATTTATCATCGTGGATCTGCTAAAAAAAATCTGAAATACTGGAAGTATTGATATAGATATAGAGACCTCATAGATGGCGGGACGTACACTTTTATAAGTGAAAAGCTTATTAAGTGTAAACCTAAAAGCATGCCTAGTACTTTTGTCTAAAAGTATACTTTTTTAAGTGCTTTTGCTTTTAACGCCCACCTCTGCTCATTACCGCGCGTCCTAAAAAATGTAACCACTATTTAACCGCGACGACGTAGCTTTGAAACCAATAAACATTTCAATGTAAACATATAACTGTCTCATCTACACAAGTCGCAAGAACCATGCTGTCACTAAAATAAGACAAAGACAGATACATAGTCATGCGCTGGCGGGCTAGTGTTGCCTGCCATATGAATTTTACCCCAAAATAAGAAAAAAAAGAATATTTTTGAAAGCAATTGTTTTATAAAATACATGAATTTAAATAAATACTAATATTTTAAGAGGAAAGATTTTGTTTGTTTGTTTGCATGTAGCCGATAAACTCGGGAACTACTGAATCGATTTTAATATTATTTTTTACCATACGAAATGTCAAACAGTAGTAAGTAGGCATTTGCTTGCAATGTGTGTCGCGATTTATGCCGTTGACATAGTTTTAATATGATGTTTATAAATATAAGGTGACTGCTAGAAACCGCAAGAAACTTCAAGGGCTGGTCAGGTCAAGTGTTTTAGACATGACAAAAATAAGAAAAGAGAAATTTGTGCATTTTTATTTTTCATTAAATAATTCATTATATGATTTTTAATTTGATAGTCTTTGAGTATCTAATTTATTTTAAAGCAATAATAAATAATGAAAGATAAAATAAAAGAATTGAACTATTATTTACAACGCGCGGGCAGCGGCCGGCCGTGGACCCACCCGTCTGTTGAAACGTCCGCGTCAGCTGGGCGATAAGTATCTACGTTAGTTAGTCTGCAATCTTTTTTTGTCATTTTTGTCATGTTTAAAACACTTGACCTGACCAGCCCTTGAAGTTTCTTGCAGTTTCTAGCAGTCACATTATATGTATTTAAGTATGGATATCCGTTAACTGGCCGCCATAGTACAAGCTTCGGCTTAGTTTGAGGCTAGCTCATTGGTGTGATTGTTGAAATATATTTATTTATTAATTATTTACTTTACGAAGATAAAGTTGCGAGGAACAGCTATTATTATTTAAATGACATGTCTTGCTTACTAGATACATAAAAGTAAGAATAAGTAATGAAATAATGAGGATCTATCTTGTTTTAATATTTTTTATTGAGTTTTATTAAATGTTATGATTATTAATAAATTATACCTATACCACTATGATTGCCATAATGGTAGTTTATTTATACAAACAGTAATCAAACTCCGCTATGAAGCATCAGTTTTGTGTTCAGTCTCTTTTTTGTATGTTTTCATGGTATAATCCTGTTTAATATTTAAAACACAATATTTCTTCTCACGGCGTCCTGCATTCTTTAGGCACTACGCGAACCCCGCAGATGACCACTTTTGCGATTTTATCAAAGTCTTAAAAGTTATTAAAACCCCAACGTATACAGTCAATGTTTGGCTTACCTTGTGAATCACACAAACTTAAACTATGCGAATCCCGCAGAATACCGACTTTGTGGTATTGTAAAAATTTTAAAAGTTGTTAAAACTGCAACTTATTCAGGCTTACCTTGTGAATCACTCACACTTGAACTATGCGAATCCCGCAAAATACCAACTTTGCGATATTGTCAAAGTTATAAAAGTTGTTAAAACTGCAACTTATTCAGGCTTACCTTGTGAATCACACAAACTCAAACTATGCGAAACTCGCAGATTACCACACTTGCGATTTTATCAAAGTCCTAAAAGTTGTTAAAACCACAACTTATACAGTCAATGTTTGGCTTACCTTGTGAATCACACAAACTTGAACTATGCGAATCCCGCAAAATACCGACTTTGTGGTATTGTCAAAGTTTTAAAAGTTGTTAAAACTGCAACTTATTCAGGCTTACCTTGTGAATCACACAAACTTGAACTATGCGAATCCCGCAGAATACCGATTTTGTGGTATTGTCAAAGTTTTAAAAGTTGTTAAAACTGCAACTTATTCAGGCTTACCTTGTGAATCACACAAACTCAAACTATGCGAAACTCGCAGATTACCACACTTGCGATTTTATCAAAGTCCTAAAAGTTGTTAAAACCACAACTTATACAGTCAATGTTTGGCTTACCTTGTGAATCACACAAACTTGAACTATGCGAATCCCGCAGAATACCGACTTTGTGGTATTGTCAAAGTTTTAAAAGTTGTTAAAACTACAACTTATTCAGGCTTACCTTGTGAATCACACAAACTCAAACTATGCGAAACTCGCAGATTACCACACTTGCGATTTTATCAAAGTCCTAAAAGTTGTTAAAACCACAACTTATACAGTCAATGTTTGGCTTACCTTGTGAATCACACAAACTTGAACTATGCGAATCCCGCAGAATACCGACTTTGTGGTATTGTCAAAGTTTTAAAAGTTGTTAAAACTGCAACTTATTCAGGCTTACCTTGTGAATCACACAAACTTGAACTATGCGAATCCCGCAAAATACGGACTATGCGATATTGTCAAAGTTTTAAAAGTTGTTAAAACTGCAACTTATTCAGGCTTACCTTGTGAATCACACAAACTTGAACTATGCGAATCCCGCAGAATACCGACTTTGTGGTATTGTCAAAGTTTTAAAAGTTGTTAAAACTGCAACTTATTCAGGCTTACCTTGTGAATCACACAAACTTGAACTATGCGAAACTCGCAGATTACCACACTTGCGATTTTATCAAAGTCCTAAAAGTTGTTAAAACCACAACTTATACAGTCAATGTTTGGCTTACCTTGTGAATCACACAAACTTGAACTATGCGAATCCCGCAGAATACCGACTTTGTGGTATTGTCAAAGTTTTAAAAGTTGTTAAAACTGCAACTTATTCAGGCTTACCTTGTGAATCACACAAACTTGAACTATGCGAATCCCGCAGAATACCGACTTTGTGGTATTGTCAAAGTTTTAAAAGTTGTTAAGACTGCAACTTATTCAGGCTTACCTTGTGAATCACACAAACTTGAACTATGCGAATACCGCAGAATACCGACTTTGTGATATTATCACAGCCCAGAAAATTGCTAATGCCACAACATTAAAAACAATGTGCGGCTTACATTGTCAACGAGACAACTGATAACAATGTGATCTTCGCAAAATACTCCTTTGCGGTTTTATCAAAGAAGCCTAAAAATTGTTAATGCCACAATAATTATATTGTTGCATTCACAATAATTGCGTTTCACAAAAAAAAAGTTGCTGGGGCAGCAAAGGGTATGTTGCTGCATTCACAAAAATCTTTTGTTAATTTCGCAATAATCTGCTCGCAATGTAAAACTGCAGCCTTGTCTCAGGATTTTTTTCTGAGTGTATACTATACCTTACTCGTAGATTGAAAATTTTAGTCAATCACATCAAGTTATTTAATTTACTTTTTTATTTGCAACTTTTAAATCATTTAAATTGTGTAACGAAGTTAGAAGTTGATATTAAAAGTTTATTTTTTCTTTTTAGCGCATTAAAATTAAAGCTTGTTTTTTAATTTTTATTTATTTGTTACTTTGGATTTAGAGTCGTCTAGCACTAAAGTGCTCGAAAAGACAAATCCAACGAACCTAAACTCGGTGTGATTCCGCCGTTTGGTTTAGGAGTTCCTATGGCCACCTCCAGACTCCATCATCAGACCAGCTTAATGGTACCATAACATTACATTGTCATCGTACTTACATAAGTATACCAGGTTTCAGCTCAATCGGTTGAGGAGAACTGATCATAAATTAAGTTGCAAGATTGCACACAAACACACAAGGGAAGTCAAATAAAAGCTTGTAAAAATAGTGTTGGTTAGGTCAATAGGACTGTACCTCTGTTTACTGATTGAGGATACTAGCTGCCCTACTCCCAAATGTCACGCGATAGGATTTAAGACAATCGCAAAGCGCAGCGTACCGATTGTCTTGAATTTCACTTGACCAGGTTATTTTTTTTATTAGAGACTTGTAAATAGTAGGGATTATGATTGGTACCACCTAATGTCGTAATTGGGAAGTTGAAATTCGGCGAGAAAGAGTTAGGCGAAGTAAAAATAGGCTTAACCCATTTAGGAAAAGTAAAATTATGCGAAAAAAAATTGAGGCTTAAAGTTTGTATGCCATTGACAATTAGGATTAGGATTAGTACAAAAAAATTCGGCGATCCAGTATAGACCCACTATATTTTTATAGGTGACTCACATCAGTAAGTGCTAAAGCTAACTCATCTTTTACCAACCGAGGACGCAAATCGTTATCGATGCGATGATTCACTGTGTTATTATTTCGCGAGCTTATCTCGCTAATGTCAAAATGAGTTTCGATTCGCTTTCGATCGAATTTGGGCGAGGCAGCGGAACGGTTAGCTAGAATAGTTTTATTTTACCAAATGTATGTAAATTGACTTGTATGGTTATTGCCCAATATTCCCATGCACTGTTGACCATATAGAAAGGTCACCCAGCAGTGGAAGGAACGTTTATATACTGACTATGGTGGTGATGTAAACTTAAATAGGTATAAGAACAATTTGTAAAAAAATATAAAAGGAGTAGGCATAAACTGTAGAGTTTATGGTCGGGCCCCTCTCCATAGATGAAACTTGTTTTCACTTTACTAGTCGATTTTTGTTTTTAAATGGATAACGGTCAATATCTTGGCTGCATCTCACTTAACATAAGAGACGGACGATGAGAGATACCCGAAGATGAGACCGCACTTCACCCTGAATTCTTTACCAGGTTTCTATCCTCGAAGAACTGGAAATCTTATCTCTAACCGTCGCGTCGGACACATCTTCGAGTATCTACGTAAGTAGATAGGTATTCGAAGATGTGTCGCCATAACAAATACTAAACTTCTTGTTATGGCGACAGTAGTATTCTACAAAAACAATACTTACATAGTAGAATTACAATTGAAGAAAAATCAAGGAAAACAATAAAAACATGTTTTTGGTCATCGGCCTTTTGTTACATATAATTGCGATTTCATATCTGAATACTTTATCATGATAAGAAAATTTTCAAATATTATTGTATTTAGCTCTTGTTATAATCTAAGATTTAACTGTAGTTACTTACTGTCAATGTCATAAAATCATAATCATCATTTTAGCTGCCTACGTAAGTGAGATAATGACGATAATGACTACAAAATTCATTGTTATTAGATAATAATGGCACAGTGCAGTTATGTTTCGTCCGGCCAGTAAGGGTTCCGGAGGCCCTTAACTTATGACTAATCCACCTCGGATTTAAACCGAAGATCTCCATAACCGTGTCGCGTAGCGATGAAAGAATACCACCCCCTCTCTTCCCTTAAGTGTCTTAAAAGGCGACTAAAGGACTAAAGACTGCACATACTGAGTGTTGCCAGTCGATGGCCTAGTGAAGGAGCCGATATAAATGAAGGAGGCGATTGAATAAGAACTGCATAATACAATTGCATACATCTAACAGAATAGAGCGGCGTAGGGCTCACCACCTGTCACGTTGAGCACACGTGCAGTCGCTATTTGGTGAAAAGTGGACTATGGTAGAGGACTCTGCTTTTGCTGTCCTCATTGCCTCATTGTCCCTATCTACCGACCCCTATAGATAGGGTATCGCAGCTGGTACTACGGGTCCGGCTGTGTTTCTCAGGGGTACTACGAGGTTCCGGTTCATGCCCCCCGCTGGTTGTGCCTTGACCGGCGCCTCTGGCGGGATCCGGACGTGGGTTGGACTCGTAGTGGCTTGTGGTTAGCTGTAGAGTTTGGGAATGTTCGTTTGTCCTGGTATTGTGTGCCAGGCCAAACTCGCGCACAGCGAGCGGGGCCTAGTAGCGGTCTCTGTGGGGCCAGCAGCGAAAAGTCCTGCGGGGAACGTGAGTTTCCCTTATAGTTGGCAGCTTTGTCCGGTGGTTCTCATTGGACATTGGTGTTGACATCTCCGGTACTAGTCTGGAGAACTAGTAGAGGCGGCCCCCTAGATGCCGTAGCTTCCGGTCCAGCCAGCCGCGTAGGGCGTAGGAACTGGCTAGGCGCCCGGATGGGTTCCGAGAAGTGAGTGTGCTTACTACTCCGCGACCAAGGTGGACACTTAGGAGTCGACTTTAGAGTCGACGACCCGAGCAGTGGCAACTGCGAGTTGTGCCCTTCGTGCAACGAGAAGTGAGCAAGCTTGACAGCTCCGGTTACCTATCTAGACGATAGGCAGTGATTCACTTGGAAACTCTCTCGAGACACTAGTCTTATGAGTACCAAATAAAGAGCGCACTCCGGCGGGCACTGATTTGGCGTCAAGACCTTACGCAGATGGGCTCCTGCGCGAGTATTTTTTTGGCGCAGGGACGTCTGGCACTTCTTGCATAACCTAACGGTTGGTCTCGAGGTGCCAGTACAAATAAAACTTCGCGATGTACGGAGAGAGGATGTCCTCATTGCCTGCTTTGTAGCCAGCCAGCCAGCCAGCCGCGTAGGACTTGGGAACTGGCTCGGCTCCCCGATGGGTTCCGAGAAGTGAGTGTGCTTACTACTCCGCGACCAAGGTGGACAGTTGGAAGTTGACTATAGAGTAGTCGACCCGAGCAGTGGCAACTGGGAGTTGTGGTGCCCTTCGGGCAACGACTAGTGAGCGAGCTCGACAGCTCCGGCTACCTATCTAAACAATAGGCAGTGAACTACACGTATTCACGGGGAAACTCTCCCGAGACGCTAGTTTTATGAGTACCGACAGAATGAAGAGCGCGCTTCGGCGGGCACTGATTCGGCGTCAAGACCTAACGCAGATGGTCTCCAGCGCGAGTATTTTACTGGCGCAGGGACGTCTGGCACTTCTTGCATAAACTAACGGTTGGTCTCGAGGTACCAGTGCAAATAAAATTAGCGATGTACGGAGAGGGGATGTCTTCATTGCCTAGTCTCTGACTAACCCTTCGGGGATAATAAAATATGTATGTATGTGTATCTCCGAATATCGGGCCAAGCGCCTGACCACTCGTTCACCGAGGCGCTTATAAATTAAATTAAAAGAAATATGGGTGGACATTTTGATTTACCACCGGTTCATTATCTACAAACAGACAACAAGAAACAGACACTGCTGGGCACAGGTTTTCCCACATCGATAGATTGGGCCATGAGTCATGACATGACCCACCACGCTGAACCGATGTCAAAGTAAAGTAATGTAAAAGTCAAATGCTTTATTCAATATGTATAAACCGCTCGGACCAAGTCCGAGTATAAACCTTTACAGGTAGGTACTTATTGACGTCAAAAAATTATAATAATACTTCATCTACCTATCTAACTAATGTACTCTGTGGTACTACCTAAGTGGTATAAAAATAACAGTGGCATTCGTTTGTTTTGGCAACCTCTGTAGGCGAGTGGTTATATAGCACGCTGATTTTGGCGTCGCCATCTCTAAGGTTCGATTCCCGGTCGGGTCAATTTGGAAAAACTGTTTATCCTTAATTGATTTCGGGTATGGGTGTTTTCTTTATAGTATAATAACATAAGTTAGTATGTTTATTCATTATCTAACCATAAAGCTTAAAATTTCAATTGCAACCGCGCTCTACTAGCTTGATTGACAGCGGTAGTAGGTACTATTAGTTATTCTGTGCTGACAGTTAGAATTGTGAACTCCCAAGGAAATTCGACGTACATTGCGCGCGCGCGCTGTATTTTTCACTGGGAATTGGCACAGTACCAAAGAAAATATACACTAACGTGACAGTACACAGCAGTGTATGATGAATTTCCATGGGTGTTCATCATTTTGACTGTCAGACGTGTTAGACAATAGTCCTAAACATAGTGCTTAATGAAAAGAATTTCATGTGTTTAGTGGCGTTGCGTGCTACGGGTTAACTTGGGCTAGATTATCCTCTAGTCTGTCACGAAGACTCCTAACTTACAATTGAATGTCTATTGTAACTGGTTTTACGGCAGCTAAGCTTATAATTGGTGTAAGGGTGGAAAAAGTTATTATTTTTAATTTTTATTTGTTCGCAGATACCCAACTCAAGCCTCCGAAGTAAGCAAACCTCATAAACCGAACGCGGGGAGCGCCACCGAGCACGATTTCCGCACGCTGCCCGCGCTCCGCTCACCGCGATACGTCAAAACCCATTTACCGCTGTCACTTCTCCCGCCAAAACTGCTTGACGTCGCCAAAGTGTTTTACGTCGCTCGCCACCCCCTCGACGTCGCCGTGTCCTTTTTCTTCATGCACAAATTATTTAGATACTTCGACGAGGGTGTACAGTTCGAGGAGTTTTGGCAACTATTCAAAAAGGATTTAGGTGAGTTTGAGTTTGAGAAGCGGGTAGGTGACGGCCGCCATGTTTGTTGTTATGTCAAAGGGAACTAACTCATTGAACTTTGCTTGCCGGCCTGTAAGTAAAGTTAAGTAGATATGTCAATGTGTACAAGTGCTGTAAAAGTTTTTTTTATAAGTAGAGAACTACTTACCTACCTACTGAGTTTTTTATTTTTTATTTTGGAGCACTAACCAGTTTATTTATTAACCTATAGACGTCCCACTGCCGGACACACCGATCCCACATGGGGGGAGATTTGGACAATTGGCCTAGAAGTATAGACAAGAACGTTAATACAAACCATTTGTTCAAATTCTGGAATGAGAGACCTAAAGTTCGCTGCAGCCGCTGCAGCGCTTAAACATTTAAATGTCGTCTAATCAACATACAGACATCGCAGCGCCGCAGCGCCAGATCGGTCAAAGACAATGTAGTGTGGTATCAAGATGGCGTCCCAAATAGATTGTCAATAATAATAATTGAAAAAATATCTTTTCTTTTCTAATAATACGATGTAACTACATAATAATGACTTTAATAACAATTAATTTCACTTAATTGACAACCGAATTATAGTAAACGTCTAGCTAGGTGTACACTTTAAAAAAAAATAAAAAAATATTTTCGCCGCTCCGCACGCGCGAATGTCAAAGCCACACTAAAGCAAGGTGCCGAGTCGACTCCGCAGATGAGTGGAACATAGTGCGTGTTCGGAAGGGCCTATCTAGTGTAACGTATATATCGCTGATTTGGCCATCTATAACACGCCACACTGGCCCATTGTGGGTTAATGGATTTTAACGACCATCTAACGACGACATCTCGGACAAACGGTTATACGTGCCGTGCCATATAATTAAAAAAATGGTTCACAACTTCGAAGAAGTCGGCTGGCCGCCTTAGAACTTTCACTAAAATAATGCATCCTTCGTTTTCTGTCTGACGTTTTAAATATTTCCAGTGCTTCACATGCCTATATCGAAACACGTGGAAGATGCTAGACGAAAACGCGACCACCCCAACCTAATGTTCTTGTTCTACGAAGAAATGCAGAATGTGAGTATGAAGTCTTGTTTTTTTTATATAAGGTGACTGCTAGAAACTGCAAGAAAATTCAAGGGCTGGTCAGGTCAAGTGTTTTAAACATGACAAAAATGACAAAAAAGATTGCAGAATAACGTAGGTATTTATCGCCCAGCTGACGCAGACGAGTTAACAGACGGGCGGGTCAACGGCCGGCCTATCGTTATTAAATAGTTAATTCTTTCATTACATTTTTCTTATGTTATTGCTTTAAAATAAATTAGATACTGAAAGAACAAACAAAATTCATAACAAACAAACCAAACAAATTAAAATTCATAAAATGAATTATTTAATGAAAAATAAAAAAGCACGAATTTCTTTTTTCATTTTTGTAATGTCTAAAACACTTGAACTGACCAGCCCTTGTAGTTTCTTGCGGTTTCTAGCAGTCGCCTTATATTTACGATCCAATTTGCTTTAAAGTTCAACGTCAATATTGTAATCATCATCATGATTCATCAGCCATAAACGTCCCACAGCCTTTCCACAAGGACAACTACACATTTGGGGTGATTGATTATTGATGCTAGTTGATGGGTTTTAAAGACTGCCATCTACTAAAACCTTAGAGCATTAAGTTTAATGCTCTAAGGCTCGTATTCTAAAACCAAACTCACACTCAAAACTCTGCTTGAGTACAGTTAGAAAGGGATGGTGCTATTCATCGCTTATATCGCCATCCCTTTCTAACTGTACTCAAGCAGAGATTTGAGTGTGAGTTTGGTTTTAGAATACGAGCCTAAGACTAAACCACCGGAACCAACCGTTTTACGTGCCTTTCGAAGCATGCATGCAGAAGAGATTTAAGATTAGAAAAGTAAGTAAGTAACACTTTTTCCAACACCAGAATAAAATTGCATTTGCAGTTATTAAAACAAATAGTTACTTTAGGTACTTACCTACATACCTAATTAAAATTTGACGATTTTATTAGTTCAATTTTAAGTTTTATGCTTCGATTTCGATCGTGTTTAGATACCTAATCGATATGTTTATGTTTTACAATCTGAAGTGGACTATAATCTACGCAGGTGTCTATAGGAAGAGACTTTCCTTATGAAACACCTAAACACACTCACCATTTCGGAGTATTTGGTATTACAATCATTTAATATACCTACCTACCAAACGATCCTTAATCTGTGCTCAGATAAAACAACATCGTAACTTATTACTGCGTACTTATATATTATTATTGTTATTATATAAACAGCATTCCTAAATAGCACACATTAGTCACTAAAAGATTAACGAAATCACTATCAGGATTCCAAATGTAATTCTAATTAATACGTTGAGTCGTTACAAATTATCTCTTGCTAGCTTGTATTAGTCAGGATCGTAGCAAAATGGTAAGCCTGTCTGCCTATCCCTCCGGGAATAGGGCGTTATGTAGTTCTTAGGTATTATACAGGGTCTAACAAAATCAATAAGCGAACGTTTAAGGGCGCTATCTATACATCTTTTTTTTTATACAAAGCCCGGCAAATGACCCCACTCCACCTGATGTTAAGTGGAAATGAAGTCCAGGCGCGAGGACAACTGGTGCAGCACTGCAGCGTAAGAGACGTAGCATCAGTCACCCTCACTCTGCCGGCCCACAAAGTGCCTCTTCACGCCTCGTTTGAAGGACCCTATGTCATAGGTAGGAGGGAATACGTGTGCTGGTAGACTATTCCATCTTTTGGAAGTGCGACAAAGAAACGAGTCACCAAATTTCTGTGTGCGTGATGGAATATTAGAGACTGTAAATTGGTGACTCCGGAGAGCAGCACGCGTACTCCTATGGAGTAAGGGAGAAGGGGGGATGAGGTCAAAGAGTTCAGAGCACTCGCCATGGTATAAGTATAATCGGTAAAATACGCTGAGTGACGCAATATCTCTACGCAATTGCAAAGGCTCGAGAGTGTTAGTGACCTCTGCATTGCCAATAATGCGCACAGCGCGGCGCTGCAATCTGTCCAAGGCATCGAGAAGGTACATTCTGAATACAATGACAAAAAATGGGCTCCCGTTTTATAGTGATTTTTCAAAGTTATGTTTTCTAACAAACTAAATCAATTAAAATAATTCACATCATGAAACATGCTGTATCTTTACTAACACGCACGCAAACGTCAATAAAAAGATAGTTCAGGGTGCTCCAAGTTTAGTGTGCATGTTCGGCTATCTTTGTTTGCGTGTAGTACAGCTGCATGCACGGGTTTAGAAAGGATGTATTTAATTTGAATGCATATTTCTTTTGCCCTAATATAAAATTAAAGACTAATGCCCTCAAACAAACATGGATTCCGTTGGTGGTTGTGCACAGAAAAGATAATAGTACTACATATGTGTGTCAAGTCTGCCTCCTATTGAACACGGAAATAAATACGTCAATCAGAGCGTATTATAGTTACAAACCCGTGTGCGATTGGAGGACTCCAGCCTTGAATAGAACACGAGTTTTGAAATGGAGTTAGGTTATCAGTCTGCGTTGCAAACCCGTTCGCGATTGGAGGACTTCTGCTTTGAATTATACACGAGTTTGAAAAGAGAGTTAGCTTATCAAACCCGTGTAGGATTCAAGGCAGTGCTGCCTCCTGCTATACACGGGAACGAAAATACGCGGTCGGGACAGATACTCGTAAAGTCCCATGTTTTACTTAATATCTACTAGCGGCCCGCTCGCGACTTCGTCTGGGTGAACGAACAACCGGTGTCCCGTGACGAATTTCCAAAAAAAATCACACAAACCTATAGTCTGTTCAATATAGCTTGATACCTGTGACAGTTGTCATCAAAAACGACGACGTGACTTTGTAAAAGCGTACCTATATGAATATATTTGACTACATTTAAATAATATTATTTTGTAAAATCCATCACTTAACATACTACAATTACTTTTTGTGATTATTTTTTATACGTTAGATTAGGTTTTATCCCAATAAACTCACTTATCACACATTTATCACAATTTTTAAACATTTACAATAAAAAAACGTACCCCTTCACAAGATCATTCCAATACAAAAAAAATACTTGTGTTGGGATAGTAATTACCAATCGTTGACTTAATTTTTTATTTATAATTCTAGCTGTATTAATTTATTTGTTGGTATTTACTTATTTTTCTTGAGTATAATGACGATTATATTGATGTTAAAAAAAATTTAAAGTTATTGAATTGGCACATTATACATCAGATTTTTTTCATTGGTTTTGGAGCCGAAACTACGTTCATGTTTATCATCAGTAGAAACTATTTAGCATGTAAAACTAAAAATATGTGCATAAAAAATAATTTAAAAAATATTCATAAAAAAATGTAAGAACCCTTAGTACCGGACGATCTTACGAATGTCAATGACCGAGGCGCTTCAAACGTGCATCAAACGCTCCGCATACCCCCGCCCCCGCTGCCGGCGCAGGCGGCCGGCCGGGAAAGTTCATAGGGGTCACGGTGTAGTGAGTAGATAAGGAGAACGTTACTACGTGTTTTCGACAAAAGTCACTTTTACAACTTTTTTTACTTAGCTCGTAAAGCGATTATTATTTTATAAATAGAGTACAACACTTTTTTTGTATTATAACGTTTTCGGCTCCAAAACCAATGAAAAATCTCGGTGTATAGGAACAATACTTCATTAGGCTCAATTTGAATCGATAAATTCGGTCTCATTTCGATGTTCACTTTGTTTTATTTAATTGGAAATGATGAACTTCGCTCTACTGCATTCTGTGACAGGTTGGGTGGGGGTGGGTGGGAGCCATCTTGTTTTGATACAAGTGCCTTAGTCGTGCAAGAACTGATCTGGCCTCAAGTCAAAGGTTTGTACTCGTACTAAATTTCTTCCATTTTCTTTACAACTGAACGCTCGGACGGCCGAGTGGTCGAGTGGTCAGCGGCTCTGACCTGACTGCGCAACCAACGGTCCCGGGTTTGAATCCCGGTAAAAGTTTATGTGGTGAGCACGAGCTTTTGTGACCGAAGTATGGATCTTTATTAATATTTATTTATGTTTATCCGTTATCCATTCACCATAGTTCGAGCTATGCTTGTTTGGTGCTGAATGATTGGTGTGACAGTTGTGAAAGGACCTTGGAAAGAAATGGAAAGAAATGATATGAAATTAGTGTCATTTGAAGGGTCTAGTAGGATAGATATTTTACGAATACGAGGGATTTAGGTTTTAATAAATATATTGTTTATATATTTATTTATTTTTCGAGCAAAATAAGATTGTAAGAGCAGACCAGCCTCCACAGGCGGCACCCGTTCACGATCAGCCATCGCTTCGATCAACCATGTTTTAGGTAACGTAATGACCGCAGATACATTTTGAGAGAGCATGACACACTCGAGCAACTCCAACTAAAGCAAGAAAACAATTAGAAAACTTTATACGGAACATTTACATTAAAAATAAATACATTTTTGCCGAAAAGTTTTTTTTATTATAAATAAACTCAATACTTTTTGCAAACTAACACAGGTTCTTTAGGCTTCTTTGGGTCCCAATGAACAAATTGACACGTATCTCATGACTGTTGTAGGGTGGGGACAGGGTTCATACAAAATCCCCCATGGTCCTTTATTATTATTATTTATAACTTCATAGAATTTTCTTTGTGTAGAGTTGACCTACAGTTGCAGGTGGATTACTAATGTTTGGCCAAAAACCGGTTCCCAAAGTATCACTTCCCAAATTTTATTTCCCAAATTTTCACTTCGCAAAAAACATTTGTCAATTACATGGAAAATTTACAGTCATCAACAACATTTTTGGCAATTTTTTATTTGGCAAATAATTACATGGCAATGTTTCATTTTACCAATTATTATTTGGTCAAAAAGGTAGAAATCTTAAAAATTATAAAAAAATGTTTTTGTATGGAGCTAAGTAGATTTCTGTTGTCTAATAAAAAAATAACCTCGAAATTCAAGACAATCGCTACGCTGCGCTTCGCGATTGTCTTTTTCTAACCTATCACGTCGTGACCTACAGGAGTAGGGCAGCTAGTATTTCTGTTTTCTAAAAAAAAATTACCTCGAAATTCAAGACAATCGCTACGCTGCGCTTCGCGATTGCTTAAATTTCTAACCTATCACGTGACCTACAGGTAGGGTTGCCAGATCGGAAAACTAAATTATCTGGAAAAAATTTCAAAATGTCTTGATTTTAGGGTTATTATCTAGAGCAATTAAGAAACAAAATTTTACTTTTTATTTTAAAATCAACAATTTTGACATAATGACCAAACCTTACTGAATAAACTCGTGCTTCATTATTTATTCTATTAAACTTAATTTTTACGTTGCCACAAGTATTTTGTGTTTGATTTTACTGCCTCTACCAATTTTGAGCTGTGTTGAGGTAAGATTTAAAATTTAAACAAATTACATTGAAATTCAGCCTAATTATTATTAGTTCAGCTTTGATTAAGTCCACCATGCGATTCTTTTCATTTGAGTATAAATTGTTCAGCAAGCTAAATACCCTTTCGCAATATGCATTGCTTACTGGAATCGACAAAAAAAAATGTTTTTTTAGATTTTTGTGTTCTTTTTGGTCGTTTTTTTTTTTTAATATGCCCAAATTTTGTCATTAGACATGTTTTTGTCTTTTGGAAGGAGTTCCAATATTTCACTCACACATTAGTAATCGGAATATAAATCATCATTATTAATATCGTTTGAAATATTCAGCAAGTTGGGAAATTCAGAAAATTCTTCCCATGTAAATAAGTTTTCGTCTTTAAGTGCTAGTACAGTCAACTTCTCATATAAAGAGTTATCCGAAAAATCATAGTATTCTTTTTCATTGATAGATCTTGCAAGTCTTGAATTGCTCGCCTCAAACACTGTTCAGCTTCAGCGTAAAAAGGGTTTTCTCATTATCAAAAGCTGTAAAAAAGTAATGTTCTATTTTTGCTTTCGAAAAACTTGTCGTTTAACCTGTTTTTAAGGTTGCTCCATAGTTTTCTCATTACACTATCAATTTCTATTTATTTATTTATTTAATTTAATTAAAACGGTTACATAACCAATTTCAATAATTAAACATATTATTAAAATTTAAATAAAATAAGGTACATGTAGCATTTAGCATTAGCATTTCATTAGCATACATGCATCTTCTCGCAAAACCGCAAGCACTCAAGTAATATTACCTTCCATCCATCCGCAAACAAATCACAATCAGGGCTACTGTCCAGGAGAGCATTAAGCAATTAAGCTATGACAGTGCATACATCACTTTCTAATTTCTGAAACTCCGACATTACGTTAGTACAAAGTATAAATAGGCTTCTGAGATCCCTTCCTCTTTACATTCCTTAAAACTGTTATCGAAATTACTAACATTTTTAGATACCAATTCCCATATTTCCTTGTGACACTCATTTTGTGCCCGCCGGCATTCTTATAACTTATGCGTAAATCTTTACGAAACCTGGAGATTTTGTATTTTGTCTGGAGTCTGGACATCATATAAAAAATCTTGAGATCCAGACGAATCCAGACCATCTGGCAACCCTAGCTACAGGAGTAGGGCAGCTAGTATTTCTGTTGTACGTACGTTGTACAAACTGTTCGTTTATTTATAATAATAAATAAAATCACCACCTACTCCTGTATTCCTAAGTTAAAAATAAATTACCATATGTCTAACTTACGTTTTAGGTTGAGTGTGTGAAGTAACAATTTGAACAAACATAGATACTATTGGAGTTTATTTGACAAAATAAAACGTTTGCTTAATGTATATTTATTTGACTAAACAAAACTTGACCAAGTAACTTGTTGCGAAATGATTATTTGACCGATTTAACGATAGTTACATATTATATTGTTGAGGTCAAGCGGCTCAACATAACACCCTGCCGCCTTTTACAGCAAATAAAATGCTAACATTACTACATGATGCATGTGAATTATGTTATCCCTGAGGATTGAAAAAAAGTGGTTTATAAAATAAAAGAACTAAAAGGTGATTTTGAGCGTGTAATAAAATTTTACAAGGACTGTTCTATTGACTCAAGTAATTACTGTGATGATTTAGGTTGTGCTTTGTGCACCAATACCTACATTATTAAGAATTTATTCATTATTAAAACATTTAAAATCTATTCACGTATTTTTATTTACGTATTAATTAGGTATGTATTTCTAAAAATTAAGTGATCTAAATAGCATCTAAAATGATAATTTGAAGCAAAAAACGATTAACGACAGATAATGAAATTCAATTGATAACATCAATTATCATTTGATTCAATTACTTACGTCTGTAATGTCTCAATCCTAGGCATGACCATTTCACACCTGTCAGAGGAATCAAGCTATATTGAACACACTATAGTCCTAACAATTACGAAAACAACAAAAAAATAATTAGCCAAATAGGTACAGCCATTCTAAAGTGGTGCGCGTACAAGCATTTCGGCAATTGATTCTTATTAATATAGATTCTTATTTTCCTTAAGGATCTCCGTGGCGTCATAGACCGAGTGTGCACCTTCCTGGGCCGGGAGTACACCGCTGCGCAAAAGGATGGACTGGCCCAACATCTCAGCTTCGATAACATGAAGAAGGATCCATTGTTCAAGACTGCGCGCGACGACAGCCAGTCTGAGATCAAGTTCATGAGAAAAGGTTGATGTGTCTGTTAAACTAGAGCCATACCCTTAAACACGACTATTATCACAGAATAAGTAACAGTACTACGTACAGAAGGTTCACTCTCTAACGACTTTCACGCGAAATTGAAACTTATCATGTGACCCGAGCGTTCATATTCCCTTAAGCAACGCTGACTCAATATCGATTTGACGTCATGACGTCACAGAGCGTTGGGTTTACGAACGGTTAGCGACGAACGCGCGACGTGGACGTGCGTCGCCCGCGCGAACGTACCTAAACTGCGAATTGACACCCCTCTGCTATTATCCCCGAAGAGTTAGTCAGAGACCAGGCAATAGGACCGCAAAAGCAGTCCACTACCACAGTAACAAATAGTCGGCTAGATATTATCATCATCATCATCATCAGTCTTTAAACGTCCCACTGCTGGGCACAGGCCTTTTCATATGGACAACAGTATATGGGGCGATTGGTCCATAATCCACCACTCTTGCCCAATGCGGGTTGATGGGTTTCTCTGCCATCTTACGACAACAACCGGGACCAACGGCTTAACGTGCCTGCCGAAGCACGGAGGAGCATGAGTTTTTTATTATTTTGTCATCCAGTGACCCATCTTTGCAAAAGTTGGTTAACAGGCAAGTTTGGAAACCGGGCCGCTGCGCCATCAAGCTCCTCATTAGCTAGAAACACGAATTAAAAAAAACGAAAGCTTCCAAAATAACGGAGGTATACAGAATATCAAGTTCACCTTAGCATGCGGGCTAAACTCTAGTAGGTACCTACTTATTTTGAATAGTTTTTTTGCCTCACTGTATTTAAGTAAGTTCATCTTAGCGTCCGGCCTAAAATCTAGTAGGTAGGTACTTACTTTGTCTCACTGTATATAGTATAATAGTTTTTTGCCTCACTGTATATAGGTACCTATCTAATGCATTTACGTGTTTGCAAAAACTAAAGATCGCACTTGAAAAATGTTATCTAGGTACTTAAAGCTTTATAAAGTTTTAAAAAATTCAAGTTTTAAATGTTTTCAGGCAAATCCGGCAACTGGGTCAATTACTTCACTGGAGAGCTGAGGACGGAAGCCGACGAATACATGGAGAAATACCTTAGCCAGACGGACGTGCATATCCCTCGAGTATTGTAGCAGTTCAGTCTACAATATTTTAAGTCTACATTATTTACAATTTTTTAAGTAATAAATAGTTTTTAAACAAACACCCATTACTTACTACTTATTAAAATGAAACCTTAAGGAAATAAAAAAAGTGTGACAGGATCGTAGCTAGTGGAAATAACATGCAAATATTTTCCCGGTTCCAAATAAACCGGGAATTCCCGGTTCTGAGAGTCACAAAAAAAACCGGTTCAAAAGTATAAAAATCCGGTTCTTTCGGTCCTTTAGAAAAATCTACACTAAGATTATAAAGAGGAAAGATTAATTGATTGTTTGTTTGCATTGAATAGGCTCCGAAACTACTAGACCGTTTTAAAAAATTCTTTTACCGTTGGGAAGCTACACTATCCCCGAAGATAGTAGGACATAGGCTAAGTTATGTTTTTTAAAAAATAAGGGATATTTACTAAAACTCCAATAATGTAACCCATTTTGTAAAAACAATGACCTAAAAATTCCAACTATTGATGATAAAACAAAATAATAAACTTACTACAACTTAAAAAAAAAACATTAATTTTCAGACATATTTTGTCCATAGACTGTTACTTACTTGTTAGTTACTTTGCATAACACAATTATCATTATCTACAAAAAGTGCCGCGATAGCATTATGTCACAATAATTAGTGTTCTTATATAAAATACTGCCGCTAGAAAAGGCTCTTTATTTGTACCTTCGTATTAATCCTTATCAAAATAAATTACTGCATATTCAAGACTGCTTCAATACCTTTCTATTTAAGTACTTTATCAATTTTTTGACATTTCATTCGAAAGATATCACGAGCTTAAAAATTTATTAGAAGTGTTAGTGCTGGGCAGAACCTAATCCTTTTTTCACCGTTCAATACGAATAGTAAAAAAACGCAAAAAAAATATCAAATATGTTAGTACGCTTGAATTAAATACAAAGAAAACTGCGATTTTGCTAAAAGATTGGTATTAAAAAGAAAGGAAACATTAAATGTTTTAAACGGTTACAAATGTTTAAAGAACCGAAAATAGCGTTTGAAACCGAAAACCCGGTTCTTAAAAATAATGGCCGGTTCTCGATGCCCTAGCGGGAATGCCGGGTGTCCCGCCCACAGACGTATAATAAGAAGTATACGTCTGTCTGTCCCGCCAGTGACAAGGTATATGGTTAATTTTTTTACTACCTTCAACTTATTTTAACCAATAAGAGTGTTTGACATCATTCGATTCTGTGTTCTATGCGCTCGAATACTAAATTATGATTGGCTATCGTGTTCATAGAAAAAGTGTGAGTATTGGTCGTTGAATACAAATGGCGACGCACTTGTGAACAAGATTGTGTAGAGACAGTGAAAGTGCTTGTAAACAAGATGTTTAGATGATTTATTGTTAGTAAATTACAAGTAATAAATGTCAAATTAAACAAAAAAGATGATTTTCTTGAACTTTTAATGGTGACGCATTTGTGAACAACAAGATTGTGTAGTGTCAGTGCAACTGCTTGTAAACAAGATGTTTAGAGATGATTTATCGTTAGTAAATTACAAGTATTAAAATAATGTCAAATTAAACAGAAAATGTATAGATTGTATTGATGCGATTTTCTTGAACTTTTATCTCTTGTTACATAGTGTAAAAATATTTGAAACGTAAAGTATTCGCGAAAATAACAAACAGTTTTGGAATAAAAATGGCGCGTTGAGCTGTATTACAATTCTATAGTTTTGTTTACAAATAAATACGTATGGTGCAAAGTGTTGAATGTTTTATGATGATAAGTGTATAGACTTGGTGTGTAACTAAAAATAATGTGATTTAGTGCAAGTTTTACATAATTTCTGAATCGTCAAAGTTTGTGTTTTGAAGAATTTCGACCGTTGGTAAAATTAAATACCATAAAATGCAGTAAAAAGGGTATGTATTTGTTATTACTTAATTTTAATGGTTAGATAATATTTCTAGGTTTTTAAAAATTATTAAATTTATTTAGTAAGTTATTAAAAATCATAAAAAGCGACCGAGAATCATAGGTTATATAAGCAAAATAGTAAAATAGGTGTCCGTGTGTCCGTGGCACAGTATAAATATGAGCTAAATATTTATACTGTGTCCGTGGTCACTTGAGGTCAGCAGGTCAAGGCGTCGACACTCAACGGTATTCGATGCATTAACCGTGCGACACTCGAGAGGTTCAGAAATTCCAGTGACAACCAACAGTGAAGGCGAAAATAGGTGATAAGTAGGTACTTAAAAATAGTTTTTAAAATGATTTATAACAAAGAATGCACAATGCGAAAAATAAAATACGGAACTTACCTAAGTGTATAGGTAGCTGTTTGCAGGTAAGACGTTGTAAAAAACACATTAAAAATGCAAACAAATTGCTACTCCTTCCGGTGGAGGCACTTCGGGAGCGGACAATTATTTTTCGAAAGGTACGAACGGTATCGGAGCTACAACTCACTGGAAGTGCTCTTAAATTAGAGATGTGACTTATTTGAGATCACAGACATATTTTGAGATACAAGTATTTAGAACACAGATACAAGATGTACTTACTTACCTACGTATTTTTTAGGGTTCACTGTCCGTCCGTCCGTCCACCGTCTATCTGTCACCAGGCTGTATCTCATGAACCGTGATAGCTAAACAGTTGAAATTTTCACACATGTTGTATTACTGTTACCGCTTTAACAACAAATACTAAAAACAGAATAAAATAAATATTTAAGGGGGCCTCCCATACAACAAACGTGATTAATGTTGTTTAGAAAATGGTACAGAACCCCTTGTTCGCGAGTTCGACTCGCATCTGGCAGGTTTATTTTTATTTTGTTATCTGAAATACTTTTCTTAATCTTTATTTAGTATTTAGATACTCGTATTCCAAATACTTTAGACGAGGTATCTTGTCCATCTCTGCCGATTCTAACTAAAGCGGAGAGGAGAGGAGTGATTTACCGTGACGAGAACAACCAATAAATAAAGAGGAGACGAGTAGAAACTAAATGCTATTGTTGGTGTTCGACATAATCTTCTGCACATAATAACTTATCTGCTTTGGTGTGGATACCCACATGTTTTATGTTTAATATTATTATAATCCAATTGTTTCGGCATACTCGCCTAATGGTGTGATTTTGTCAAAAGTTGATAAAATCAAAGACTTTAGGGGTCGTCGTAGATAGCAAACTTAAATTTGATTCTCATGTTGATACTGTTGTTAAAAAGGCTGCTCAAATGCTGGGCTTCCTCAAACGCAATTTACAGGGATTCAAACAGCAACAGACTAGAATCATTCTTTATAACAGTCTTGTTCGCAGCAGATTAGAGTTCGCGTCTGTTGCTTGGAACCTATGCTAATACCTTAAAATGGACACTCTCAAAAATCGTCGTACGGTTTCAGATTTATTGTTTCTTCATAAAATTCTCAATAATAAGATAACATGCCCTGACCTGCTTTCTGCAATCAAACTGACTGTTCCTCGCAAATTGCCTCGGAAACCAATCACAAAAACCTTCAGCTTGCCATCGCACAGAAGTAATCTTGGTCTCCTTTACCCCTTAGCTAGAATCTGTAATACTTATAATAATTTTTATTCAAAATCACCTGACTACTTTGATGTTTTCAGTCTCTCGCAAACCAAGTTTAAGCGTATTACCTACATAAATTACTATATTTTAGTCTGTAAGATTTTGGTATTCTATGTTTTTTAATTTAGTTTTACTTGTTTGTTTAATTTCAAACTTATTTTTAATTTTAGTTTATTTTAATTTTATTTTTCGTGTTTGTCAACTCATTGTGAATGCTGTGTACGCTTTTAATTGGCTGACATACATGTCCAAAATGTATTATTTATCTGTGTAATATTAGTGTGTTTTGCTGTAATTGAAGTGTACGTTATACGTAAATAAATAAATAAATAATATTATCTAACAACCAGCATTTAGATTTGAAATTATTTACCTTGGTAGCTTATTGTCCTTTGATCCTTGCTACGGACGTTTTAAAATACATACTTATACCTACATATATATATATTACAATCACGACTTTTATCCCCGAAGGGTTTAGTCAGAGAGTAGGCAATGAGGACAGCAAAAGCTGTCCTCTACCATAGTCCACTTTTCACCAAATAGCGACTGCACATGTGCAGCGTGACAGGTGGTGAGCCCACATGCTCTAAGCTGTTGGAGTATGTGCAGTATTTAGTCTGTTAGTCGCCTTTTACGACATCTAAAGAAAGAGGGTGGTAAATAGTATTATTTTCACCGCTACTCGACACGCTTATACATATCACAATGGCTACATTAGGCCCAGGCAGGCCGTCCGAAATCCATATTAGGCACAGAATAATACACTAGTATAGCTTAAGTAACTACTTACTTGTTTGCCGAATTAGTAAGTACCTACATACCTGTATACACTGTAGTACGCAACTGTATGTATGTTTTGTGACTGTATCTACTTTAAGTACATTTTGTACTGTCCAAATTCTATGTACTTACCTACCTTACCTACTCAGACACATCTAGAAATTCTATCCGAGTCAGTCGCGCAACGGGCCAAACCTCGTGAATATTTAACGATATCGAATTAACTCTTGACTTGGTCGTGAGCACTAAGCGCCCGATGAAATCGACTGTAAGTACCTATTCAAGAGAAAATATAAATAGCAGTAACCTGAACGTGTGACTGTGTATTCAATGCCCAGAGGAATAATAGTGAGTCTCAACTTATTTGCATATAGGAATACTTACATTAGAGTAAAGTACGACCTATAATAGTTATTGCCTATAGTATAGGCACATGAGTAAAGAAACGGAACAGAGACAAAGCTTCATACAACGCGAAGCGCGCCGCACGCTGGGGCAGATAGTCCTTAACATACCGATAATTCAAAAAAAAAAATGAGATTTCAAGATACCCTCTTACAATGAATAAGTAGCACACTAACTAAGGTACTTGTAGATATCATTTAGATGCTTCGTAACAAACCGAGTTCACTTGTACACCACGTTAAAGTTCAACAAATAGCCTGTCCTAATTTTATATGTGATTTTCTACATATGTTCAAAGTCAAATCTCTTGAAGTTTATCAAATTTAAGTGTTATCTCGATATGGAACCTTAGAAGGTTCCACAAGAAGGTTTAGGTGGTAGACCACAGAATAAATAATTGTACTACGTACAGAAGTTGCACTCCTTTGATGTTGAAGAAAGCCGCCGTTTTAATAACCTACAATATTAGATAGGCACCGTGTGCATTCAAAATAGCACCTTATCGCTCTACGCGGAGAGTAGTTAATACTTTGTAGTGCGTTTTGTACCGAACGTACCTACGCCGTCGACTCATGTGTGAGGGATGACAGCAAATAGACTAAATAAACATATCTACGCAACCTTAGTCAGTAATTTATTCTGTAATTGCACACCAAGTAAAATGTAGTTCTGTAAGTTACTTACTTACCTATTTAACAAACAAGCACTCAAAGTCTTAGAAACAAGCAAACAGTGCACGATATGACGAGTTGAAGATATAACGAAAACAAAACGGAAACCACATTTTATTACGTTATATATTCTATTACCTACATGATGATAAGTACTGGCGTATAAGTATTTTAATTCTTACGAACTCACTTTAAATATAAGTTATGCAGGAGTACCTTCTACATCACAATAGTCACAGCATAGGTCAGACTCACGATCGCTCGGCAAAATAATTTACATAAATAAGTAATGACATACCTACCTACCTTTACTTTCGTATTACCTATTTGTTCTGTAAACAAACTTAGGTTTAAAATAAATAAAATATAATTATAGGTACCTTCCAGAATCTTACGGTAGGTAACGTAAAAAAAGGAAACTTCGAATCTTTCTGTTTATTTCGACAGCCTTTCACACAACAATTATTATTGTTGCATTACACCATTATTACGGAACTTGTAGATTAAATGATATCGGAGAGGTAGTTATTTTTAAACAAATCGAAATTGCGATCCCTGACCACTTCAAACTATGCCTGTGGGCTGTGAGTGTGCTCGAAAGCGCGTTGGGGCCCTGAGTCCCTGACCGGACCGATTTACAACGCAGCGCTGTCGCGCGCTGTAGGCACATGAGTAACTACCATACAGAGTGCAAGCTCTCTAACAACGCGCAAAATTCATACCTATTCTGTGAGGGCTGACACCCGTTTCACGTGTAAAAAATGAGGGAGGAAAAATAAAATAAGGTAAGTAGGTAGAGGTACATAATAAAACGTGTATTTCAAAAGGTATAAAATAAGGTTTAGTGTAATTTGACACATACTTCATTTAAATGATTTCAAAGATAACGATACGTTGAAAAAATTGTCTTCTGTGCTGAATCGAACCCGCGTCCTCCGCAAATAATCAAATATTAATTTATAATCTATAAAGCAGTCTTATCTTAACTGATTGTTTAAAATATTTAAAAAAGAATTATCCTTATTTTTGCCGGAATTATTCATACACACGGTGCAAGAGTTGGGAATTATGTAACTAACCCGACTTTGTTTTATATATTTAGATTAAACACTAATATAAATAATTACCCGGGTCGCGTATCCGCGAAAGAATTTACTACCACCCCCTCTCTTCCCTTGGGTGTTAAAGGCGACTAACGGACTAAACACTGTACATACATCCAACAGCTTAGAGCGGCGATGGGCTCACCACCTGTCACGCTGAGCACATGTGCAGTCGCAATTTGCTGATAAGTGGACTATGGTAGAGGACTGCTTTTGCTGTCCTCATTGCCTAGTCTCTGACTTATTATTAATATAATTTTATATTTCTTAATGCTATGTTTGTTTATTTAATGTGATTTCTTTTTGGAATTCTTTGTAGTACTAATTCAATTAACTAAGGTTCATATCATTTTCCCGAAATTACTTCTGATTATTTTTCATTATTGTCATGTTGTGTTTGCCTATAATGTAATGTAATGCATTGATTTGTAACAATTATTATTCACATTACCATTTTGGATATAAGCTGTAATGTAAAAATGTTGGTAAACCTAATAGTTAAAATAAAAAAAATATGGCAAAAAACCTTTTAAAAAAAGGAGCTTTTATTTAAATGCGCTAAAAAGAAAAAAATAAACTTTTACTAACAACTTAAAACGTCATTACACATTTTATAATGATATAAAAGGTTGTCGCGAGATTTATGTACTCGTATTTTCTTAGATTGAAAATTTTAATAGTTAAAAACTATCGCATCAATAAATCTCGGAACAACCTTAGTTATCATATAAATTGTGTAATGACGATATAATTTGTTTTTATGGTAAAAGTTTTAAAGTAAAAGTTTATTTTTTTCTATTTAGCGCATTTAAATAAAAGCTTGTTTTTTAAAAAGGTATTTTACTTTTAAATTATTTTTTACTTTTTAGTTATCCTTGGAAACGTGTCCAGGGATAACTAATTTTCATCTGTTCATCTCACTGAACGTGTAGGTATACTACAGAATTTATTCACGTCTTCCAAACTACCACCACTCACTACCCATCAGAAACGGTCTATCCATTATGACGAATCAAACTCGACGCGATTGTGTGCTTAATTACTGAGTTTCTATGGCCACCTTCCAGCTTCATCATCAAACCCTGGTTACCATCTAGCACCAAAGAACTCGTCAAAACAAATCAAACGAGCCCATACTCGATGGGGTTATGTCGTTTAATTACTGAGATCCTATGGCCACCTTCCAGCTCCATCATCAGACCCTGGTTACCATCTAGCACCAAAGTACTCGTCAAGACAAATCAAACGAGCCCATACTCGATGGGGTTATGTTGTTTAATTACTGAGTTCCTATGGCCATCTTCCTGCTCCATCATCAGACCCTGGTTACCATCTAGCATCAAAAAAATCGTCAAGACGAATCAAACGAGCCGAAACTCGATGGGGTTGCGTAGTTTCATTACAGAGTTCCTATGACCACCTTCCAGCTCCATCATCAGACCCTGGTTACCATTGAAATACAAACTACTCGTCAAGACAATTCAAACGAGCCCAAGCTCGATGAGGCTGTGTCGTTTCATTGCAAAGTTCCTATGGCCACCTTCCAGCTTTACAATCAGGTCAGCACCATGTCATCATAATATTGCATTGTCACGCGATTTACACATGTACCTATGCAAAATTTCAGCCCAATCGGTTCAAGATATCTGCTTCAAAATTGAGTTGCAAAATTCCACCCGAACAAAAGATAGTAAGTACATACATTACATACATTGCAAGTTAAATAAAAGCTTGTAATAAATAACCATTCGGGGATAAAAGTCCTGATTATGTGTATGTATGTATATAAATATTTAAAACACTGTAATGGTAAAATCCCAAATTCGTCAACAAAATCACTCGAATAACTGAATCTCATCTAATGCGCGCGAACGTGCGGCCCTGTCCGTCATACCACAACTGGACCGGCGCAAACCAGTTTTTACCACGGCGGCGCGTTGGTGAACCTGTCGGTGAGAGGTCACGCACACATCGCCACGCTTATGTATGAGTACACCTACAGAGGGCCGCTTATAGGCAGCTTGCATTCTGTAGGGTATTTATTCATGTGCTGTAGGTGCATTTCGCGGTAGGTATGACGGAGTGCAAGATGCCTGTCTTCTACCACAGAATAAATAATCTTCTACTTCAGGTAAATGATAAAATTTTGACATACCTATTGTATTATATTGACGATCTCCTTGGTCGAGTGGTTTGTACGCCGGTTTTCATGGTGTCGCCATCTCTGAGGTCTCGGGTTCGATCCCCGGTCGGGTCAATTTAGAAATTATTGTTTTTCTAAATTGTCTCGGGTCTGGGTGTTTTCTATGTATAATAAGTATGTATTTAAGTACTTTAAGTATGTTTATCCGTTGTCTAGTAACCATTTAACGAGTTTCATAACGAAGCTTCTCTTGGGCTAGATAATTGGTGTGAGTGTAGGGAAGTTTATTTATTTATTTATTTATTATTATGTAGGAATATCAACAGCTTATGGTAGGTAAGTCATATCTAATTGAGTCCTCAAATTGTTTTAACTGAATATTTACCTGAATTTAATATTTCATATTCAGTATAGAATAGGCTCCCAGAAACTATTAAAAAAGTTTGCTACTTTTTGTTACTTTCTGATTTATATCGATCTTAGTAGGTAAAGATTTTAGTACCCGAAGAAAACTGTTTTCTCTTATAATTTCCTCAAAAGTAAAATTAACTTATTTGTTGTAGGGATTGTTTCTAATACATTATTTTTAACTAAAAAAAGAACTTATAACCTGTAATAACAAGCAAGCAAAAGCCAGAAAAAAATAAAGTTAAGAATATTCCTAAAGATGCAATGTCTTTATTAAAAGCTCCATCTTATAATACATCGGATGATATTGCCCTAGATGATGATGATGATAATGATGACAATTCATTGAATTATTTGTAATACTACGTGTCAAATAATATTTCTTGTTTTTTTAAAATATGTAATAAATTTTTATTTTTCAAAATTAGAACTTTTATTGTTATAAAAAATTTAGAAATATATCTGTATGAAAACATGTTTCATTATATTAACAAACACATATAACTGAACATATTAACAGCATTAAACATGTTCTAAAACCAAGAGTTTATTTAAGGGTACGAATTGTGGTCTCCTGCCCCAGTGTGCGCCGTCGCGAGTAGGGTTGCCAGGTGTCCGGCTTTAGCCGGACATGTTTGGCTTTTTACGGTCGTGTCCGGCCAAATATTTACGTGTTCGGCCTGTCCCGCTTTTGTTAGGCTTTTTGTCCCGATTTTAAGAAGCTATTTGGCACATCAAAAGTGGACTGCTTATTTCAAATCATCTGTTAATAAAGAATTTCATTCCAAATTACTTAAAGTGGCAGAATATTATTTTGCGATTCCAGGGGGGCTAACACGCTAAATAATCTCAACCAAACCCGAACTGAAACGCAGTCGTTAGACGTACTTTTATAGTGCTATCGCGTTTGACACACGCGATAGCGCTATACGAAGTCGGCTCAACGGTAATGTTTTAGTTTTGGTAATATCATTGGTTAGAGTGATTGAGGCCTAGGGCACAACGACAACACGTGGAAAGAGTTTTCTCTTTAATAAACGCCCAGTGGACAAAGGAACGCAATAAACTACAGACACAATTAATTGCAAAGATGATGTTGTTATTGTGCAATGATAAAATACATGCAAAGAAATTTATGGAATGATCTCTAAGGAGAAAGATGTTCTCGATAAAGTAGGTGCAAATGCTAAATACCTATAAATTTTGACAACCTACTTTAAATTAGAGACATGTTGATTTTGAGATTTTCAAAAATTTGATTTTGTTTTTGTTAATTTATATAACTTTTATATAACTAATATAATTTTAATTTTATTGAAGGTGGTTGCCAAACAGCAGGTTGATTTTCAGTGCGGGGCAGTGGTCCAACAGCTCTGTCCTACTAGTTGGACCATGGGTCTTCACTAGGGGCAGTTGTCTAACTTTAAGATTTTTTATCTTATGTAAGTTCCATTTGTTTTTTTTGAAAATTATAAAATTGTTGTTTTTTTTTCTTTTCTAAGTTTCTAGTAAGTGCAAATGCCACGACTGATTGTGAATGTGTAAATCATAAATAATTATTATTAAAACCCTAAATCCTCATCTGAGTTTTGTATTGTAAAACTGTTGTCCGGCTTTAAAAGCGTAAGTCTGGCTTTAAAATTGTGTCTTGGGCTTTCCACAAACACCATGTCCGGCTTTTAAGGCAAAATGTCCGGCCTAATACAGCGCTGAGTCCGGCATTTTTATTTTAGGACCTGGCAACCCTAGTCGCCAGTCTCTCCGTCCGTTTGTCCAGTGGTCGAGTGAGCGTAAATACTATCATCGTAAACCGGTTTTATCCAGTGGCGCGTATGCGCACGCGACGCAGCGGCTAGTGGACACGCACACATGCACCGTATGCTTGTAGTAGTTGACTCGCGACGGCGCGGCGGCGCGGTTGTATGAAGCTTTGTCTCTGTTCCGTTTCTTTACTCATGTGCTATAGGTAAGTAGGTACTGTCCCACTGCAGTACAAAAGCCTCCATAATTAAAATTAAGATACCGCTAAAACTGATGGGTAAGTATATATTGTATGAATGCGGGTTGGTGATCACAAACCCGGGTTTTGCATCGAATATCCGAAACATTGTTGCCCGACCTGGAAAATAAAAAAAGCTCTGGTTACCGGGCCACACGCTTGGCCAGTGGGCTACCGAGGCGCGTCTAAATTTTAAGTAGGTCTTAATAATATATTAGTAAGGTTCGAATTAACCAAAACATCTTCACTTAATGACTTATAGGATGCTACTTATGACTTATTTATACATACATACAATACATTTTTTCACCAAATAGCAAATTCACATTGTGCTCAGCGTGACAGGTGGTGAGCCCATCGCCGTTCAATGCTGTTGGATGTTTAAGCAGTCTTTAGTCCGTTAGTCGCCTTTTACGATACCCAAGGGAAGAGAGGGGATGGTAGTATTCTTTCACCGCTACGCGACTCTGTTAACTTATCTAAAGGTCTTGGGTAAAATAATAATGGAGGTAACCGTTTTTATTATTCGTCAGAAAGTAATTGAAATGTTTCATTTGTATTAATATTTAAAGAGGGTAATGAAACCAAAAATCCTCATCTGCAAAGGTACACTCGTATACACTATAGTCTATAGTGCACATAATATAAAGATTTCTATGGAGAACTATCGTTTATGTTTGTAAAATACCTTCTAATCTTATATACTTATTCTTAATGCGTTATTATTATTGACAAATTGATTATACCGTTATGTAGCTCATTAAATGAGTTGTGCATGTGTTGCCTTAGTAAGTAGATAATAGTATACCACTGGGAATCGAACCACAGACTTGTAAGTCTGAAACCGGTGGTCTAGCCATTAGACCACTACTTCAATAGTATGTAACCAAATTCACAGTTTGGACAGTAAGTGAAGTAACAGTAAGTATTACTGAAATAAGTTAGACCATTCCCGTACCCCTTTCCATAAAAAAGTGCCAATGGGACTTAAAACAAGACTATTATCCTCAAAGGGTTAGACAGAGACTAGGCAATGAGAACTGCAGAAGTAGTCCACTGCAATAGTCCACGTTTCACCGAATTACAACTGCACATGGGCTAAGCGTGACAGATGGTGACCCCATCGCCGCTCTATGCTGTTGGATAGTGTTCCCGAACTATCGATATCGTTTGACTATCGATAGTTGACCTCGGGAATCATCCACAATATCGATAGGCCTTGTTCAATATCTGTCTTGATGATTATTTATACCATGGCATAAAACCATAAAACCAACCAAGCCAAAGCTGGCTGGATTTGAAGCGCATCTTTTTTCTTCTGACGTGACAGTTGGCGTCCTTCATTTATTCTTCTGTCTAATTTCGCCTGCTGAAAATAGCGTGCGTGTGACGTTCATCACAAACTATCTAATATTATTCGGAAATTATCACGTGTGATGTTCATCGCAAACTATAGAAAACTTCAACACTAAACCGAACCAGGAACAGCAGACCGAGCCTTAGACCGCGTCTCCACAGAAGGCTGGTAAGTGTTTTTTGCCATTTTATGGGTAGTTGCCAAGGCAGATTATAATACCGAAAGCATTGTGTAATTTAATAGTTTGATTCCAACACCTAAGTAAATACCACTTTTACTTCCACTTTCTAACAATATTCACGTGGTACTTTGCTGCCACAGGCCTATCGATAGTATTGAAGCTCAATATTGTAATTACTATCGATCGTATCGGTAGTATCGGCTATGACTATTGTATATCGATATGTTTGCGCTATGAATAGTAGGCTGTGACGATAGTATCGATACTATCGATAGTATTGCTGTGTGTCGACAATATCGAACTATCGGTAGGCCTATCGATACTATTGCTTTTGCCCAACAATTGAGTCTATCGATGGACTATCGAGCGGATTACGTCCGTTAGTTGCCTTTTATGACACCTAAAGGAAGAGAAGGGCTGATAATATTTTATAGGAAGCCGCTATAGCACACGGCTAAAAGAAAATGCCATATTATTTTTATCCATTTATTAGTTTCATTGTAAACTCATACACTTTGATCTATTCATCAACCGTTTATAATTAACGTTATACACTTCATACACCACGTAATGAGACTTAAATCTAAGGTCTCACACATTGTAAGGCGTTCGGCGTATTTACAAGAATAAAAGCGATGTCGAATTTTAAAACAATTTAACTACTAAGTATTTGAAACTATACTGACAGTATCGTAGTGGTTGTGACATGACATTTACATGTGTTGGCTTCGCCTTTGAGTTATCTAATTAGCATTTGTTTGAAATTGTCTAATTTAAATCAAAATTTAATTTTAAAACAAAATGTGTACGACGTTATTACTAAAAGCACTGCAACTCGAGAGTTTGAAACCCAACAAATGTCCTATAAATTGACGACACACCTTACAACGTATGACAACCACTCACTATATAGACTTTAACATACTCGGGCGCACCATAATTGACTTGAAAAAGCAAAACAATGCATAAAGCTTCATACAAAAAAAATATCTTCCAAATAAATTATTAAAAACAATTCCGCGTTATGCTTTCGAATAATCATGCACCTATTTCAAAATCAATAACAAATATATGGCACGTACTTTAAAAACACACGCCGGGGCAGTGACTTTTCATAATTTAAGAGTACCCACAATATGGTAACTAGGTTGTTCTATTAGTTGTTATTTTTATAAATAAAAGTTAAATTCTGTTCGACTGAAACAACTATAAATACTACATTATTTAACTTAAAATACAAGTGTCAAGTCGTCGTCCAGAGGGTATATTTATTTTTGTACATTCGTGATTACGAAATTTTAGGTTAACTTGAGTCTTGATTCACAAATTGGAATACTTTGTTGCATCAAAAAAGCAACGGACGACGGATACAAAAAAACGTAGGTAATGTTTTGAGTAGTATTAATTTGTGTAATAATGACTATAACCACAACTGATAAAAGTCTTAGTGTACTTTAAATTTTAATAGTAAACAAATATAAATCAATTTCTAGCATTTAAAAATATTTATAAAGAAAACTATAAAGAAGTAGGAAAATATGTAACAAAATCGCTTATTCGCTCTAAATGTGACGATAATTAGCCCGTAAAATAAGAATTGTCGCTTCGATAACGTATATGTTACAGTTTGTGTTGTACAATCACGATTATAGATAGTGTGCGAAAGAGTTACATTGAAATAACGTGTAAATTACAATGTTAAGATATAATTTCGTTATTGTGCTAGCGCATTAGTTATTAGACAGTCTGAACCGGGACAATTGATACACAGATTGCCATTCTAAACGTAAAATAAATAGTTGTTAAGAAAACGCGCAGAATAGAAAATGAAAGGCGTACATTTTACAATGAAAAGAAAACAGAAAAAATGTCAAATGTACAAATGACACAGTTCAGAATCTAATGTAATACGAATTCAACGTAACTTGTTTTACAAATCAACATTAAAATAAGTAGATATATAAATAAAAAGATATTTTGTTCTGACAGAACGATTCAATAACTTCCATAAGTTGGTGTATTAGATAGTATACAGACCCTATCCCTACAATGTTACAGTAATAATAGGCATATTGCATATCTCTTATTGTTCGGCAAACATTCATAAATTGTCGACATAAAGTTTAAGATTATCTACAGATAAAAAAGCCAATGACAGCTATAATACAGAATAACATGGTATATTTCTAAATAAATAAATTAACAATCACTATAAATTTTCTTCTTGATATTATTTTTGATAATTATTCAAAGCGAATATGCAATATGACCATTACGGCATCTACGTCATCCTAAAACAATCTTACCACTAACTAGGCGTACTTATTTTAAATTATGCTTTATCTTTGGCGAATACACTGCACACGGTACCATCGAACTTATAAGAGAAGAGGGAAAACTAATGATCTGATCATAAAAAACGTACGAACCTCGTTGTAAATTCTCACAAAATTCTCTATTTTAATACTGCGTTTACAAAACTGTTTCGTTTCACACATTAGTAAAACTGGTACCATTTACACTTAACCTTAGACTACATTTAAATACAGCTATAAGAATTTTAAATAGATTTTCTTACCTTGAAATACAACTTGCTTCGATTGTTTGAAGAAGTTCAACACTGTTTTGTGATATTTTGCATTAGTTTCTATACTGTCGTAACAAAGTCCATTGAAAGAAAATAAAGCAAAATTTCCTTTTCTAGATTATAAAATGTAAAGTCACATTTTATGGTGTCAATAGCAAGAGAAGTACTTTTCCTTAACAATAATAGCTATTAATTTAAAACAGATTTCTTACAAATGGCAGATCCGTGTTGTACCTAACCTTATGTACAAATGACAAAAGTTATATCTCACATGTTTTGGTATCTAACAATCCATTTGTTCAATTCGCACACGATGGAATGATTAATAATAACTTTAATTATATTAATTTACAGTTAACCAAATAAATTAGTAGCAAAAAAACTAGTAAGCTAGTAATATAAAGAATACACACTAAGTTACGATAATATACACATTAGGTCCACCCTATTGTTATTATAAATCGCCTTGAGCCACCTACGATTTTTACACGATAAGTAATCAAGTTAAAGCATGAGTCGAAACGAGATTCAGTTAATTCACTTTCCTTATCGACTTAACTATTCGTTCTGACTTTTATTAAATGTACAAATATTAAAAGTTTTAATCACACAGAAACAGACTATTAAAATTATCGATCATCGTCATTATCTTCAGCCTACGTCCACAGCTGGGCTCAGGCCGGCCCACATGGGAAGTTGGGCCACATAACCCACCACTATTAAAATTACCTATACATAAGTTATGTTTATTGTATATAATAATTATATACATGTTTATGTTGTACTGTATAAACAATTATAGAGATACAACACATACAAAAGTGTACTTTCAGAGTCAAAGTCAAACCGTTATTTAAGATGACGCGAAGAAAAGGAAAATGTCTAAAGTTTGGCATCTCTTGTTCCAAAGTCACATGAGAATGAGAACCAAATGTTATCTTCATTTCAACATACAATAGACGTTAATTTATCTCAAAGGTCTTAAGCCTATATTGAGCGAAACCAATTTTACAAAAGGATAACTTTATCAACGTCACAGTCTATCAACATTATCTTTTATTGTTAACGAAATTTGGTATTTATTTTATTGGTCATAAAATTTTAATAATGTTCATATAACACAGCCATTTTAGTAGGTATGGACATTGTTTTAAAAATTAAATAAGAATACCTAGAATATGTTATAAAATTGTTTAATCCTTTCATGCATCTACATTATTTGCTACGAAATATTAATACAAAAGAATAGGCCTAAATGTATAGAAACATTTGTGCTAAATCGCTCAAAGTGACAAAATGAAATTTCACTACTTACTAATTTTAGTTTCTTTAATTGTCACACACAAAATAGTCACCAGTACTCTCGAGTAAAATTATAGAGATTTGAGCAAAATTTGTGTGAGTTCTGAGCGCTCTGTAGTTTCAATTTCCGCAGTTATACATTTATTCACTCTGTTTCAATATTTAACTACATTTCAATATACAATATCGTCCTCGCAAACAAGACCGCAGACCAAACTTGACACAATACCTCTTATTATATAAAATTAAACCTTTACCGTTTTAAACTGATGCAATATCATTTTTGTTAGTGGTAAAATAATAGTTCGGTGTTAATTTTTGTTAACGTTTTGAAACAACAAGGACATAGTTCTTATTACATGCTCATAGAGATGAATTTTGACTAAAGTTTCAAGCTTTCAGTGATTTACATTTTTTTTACTAATAAGGGGGTCGTATAATTGCCGCCTAGTAAAACAAAAGAGCTAGGTATTCTTGTTCGTGAATTGTAAGTCTTTTCACAAAGTACATAGATGATAACTTCTATATTAATTAACAGCTTTTACTAACGTCACAATTCAATCATACTCAAAGTACTAAATAACGTTCACATCGTCAGTTATACAATACTTACGATAAGTATAAAAATGGTTAGATTAACTATCCCTAATTTAAAGTTTAAACTTTACATTCGCGCCGTTACGTTTATTGCATTGTCAAACATACATTTTGTCTATACCGCACTCTACATTTTCACTATGATTGGCATAGTGCATGCTAGAGTGGCTTCAGTAATTTTTCTTAAGAAGTTAAGTAAGTTTATCGCAATAAGTTGTTGTAAAAAAAGTGTTTATTGTTATGGCAACGTATCGTATTGATATAATATACGATTATAATTTATGATGCCTTTGAACTCCAATGGTGTATATCTTAAGTCATACACTAAACGGGAATCAATTCAATGATGTTGAAAAAATATACGGATTTGCATTATAAACTGTAAACTAGACTCTCAGGATTCCGTAGTAAATCTCAATCTACAACAGGTATTTAGACGTTCGCCTGTTACCAAGCTTTACTTGTAATTATTTACCTATATCTAACTAGACGCTTTTGTCTAGAATAGAAGGTCACGTGAAAAGATTCTCAATTCAAAAGTGTTTCTTGACTCGGAAACGTCCTGTTAATTTACTAGCACTACTGCATAGGGTGTGTACTAAAGGCGAGCTAGTGTAGTAAGGCGCGTTCGAGGATTGCTATTTGATAGTATTTTGTCTATTGAACTCATAATGATTTTCGACATTACGATAAGGGACGAAAGTCTAAATTATGATGTCTATTATGATTGTCTATAGACAGGGCCTTATAAAGGGTTAAATAGTTCAAAGCACAAAAGTGTCGATGTTGCTCTCAATGTTTTGATGTTGGCGGCAGGGTTCCTGTAGGTAACGGTACTGTAGCGCCGCCGCGGATAAAGGTTTGAGCCTTGAGGGCCATTTCAAGGTGTGTGCGTAATGGAGTGTTTTGGAACTACATATAATTGCGTACTTAACTACGTAATACGGTCTTTTACTTTGCGATTGTTTAAAAAAAGTTACTGATAGTCTTTTATCTACATTAACACATGTCGTATTAAACACAGGAGTTTATAACTCGGTGATGGCGTAAAGATCTCATTGATCGAGCGCTCGGGGGGGCGTCCCCGTTTAGGTCGCTGGCGGCGAAAGCGCTCTAGTCAACGCAAAGACATCGACATAGTCAACAGAAAGAGTCGTAGCAGACGGTGCAATAAAACGTGCTGAGTATAATGAGACAGCGCACACCATGTGCTCTCTCGCACTTACACTGCTTTGGGTGACGTCACAAAGACGTAGTGATGCGCGTTGTTTGTATACTATGTTTATCGATAACAACAAGAGTTTTAAGTGGGTTATTTTAAATGTGACAAATGTAATTGATTGTTTGTTTTATTAGTATTTATTTAATATTCTTACAAAAAATATTTGAGACCATTCGTCTTTATCGTCGTCGGTGTCGCTACTGTCAACACGTATTATTAGCCGTTCGCATAAAAATAATTTCTTCAAGTCCTGTTCTTGCAGAGATTCAGCGTGAAGAACACATTTTTGTCAATTTTCGATAGCTAACTTACCTTCAATACATAATGTGTAATGTCAAAGTTTAATAACTATTAGTTATGATAAATATTATTATGAGTTGATTTGTACATATTATATTTCGTATATATTATATATTATCATATATATTTCGTGTGCATCTCTGTTACAAAAGTGATTTATGGCACCGTCTGCCACGAGTCTTTGCGTTGAGTATAGTCAGCGGTACTCTAGCGGTACAGCAGACAGAAGCTGCGGCCCTCAGGCGTGTACGTACGTCATAATTATCGATATCGATAGAAAACTATGTAATACGGTCACTTTGTTTTTCTTTGAATTAGCTGCTGACAGTCTTTTGTCTATATAACTGCAGCCCTCAAGGCGCGTACGTACGTCATACTGGTCCAGTCTGATTCTACAGTGGCGTAGCAAGACGTGGGCGCCCCTGGCCCACAGCCTCGCACTTACGTGCAAGGTTTAAGTTTCATGTACCTACTAAACTAGTAAGCAAAATCACAATCGATATCAATTGAGAACTACACGGTCTTTTACTTTGCATTTCTTTAAATAGCTGCTGATAATGTTTTCGTCGTTTAAAATAACACCGTTTAAAACTCTGTGACGCTCGTCGCTCGCGGTGTTCGGTCGCTCGGGGCGGCGATACTGCGTAGCAATGTTAGGTTGGAGTGCGGCGGGGGCGTTACAGCGAGCGGTACTCTAAAGCTGCAGCGTATAGAGGCTGCGGCCCTTAAGACGCGTACGTACGTCATAATCATCGATATCGATTGAAAACTATCTTATACTTCACTTTGCATCTTTGAATAGCTGCTGACAGTCTTTTCGCTACACAACTGTTTATAACTCGGTGACGGCGTACAAGTCTCGCTGGTCGTGCTGCGTGCGGTCGGGTCGCTCGAGTCTCTCGAGGCGTTCGGGGCGCTCGGGGCGCTCGGGGCGCTCGGGGCGGCGGCGATGTTGCGTACCAGTGTTAGGTTGAGCGTGCGGAGCGCGGCGGGGGCGTTGCAGCGAGCGGTACTCCAAGGCTGCCGCGGATAGAGGCTGTGGCTCAGCCTTGCGTGGGGCGCGCACCGTGGCGTACTTATCTGGCGGCTCGGGCGCGAAGCTGGCGAGCTTGGGCGCGGGCGCGGCGGGGCCGGCGGGGCGCGGGCGGGGGGCGCGGGGCCCGAACGACGCGTACTTCGGGTCGAAGCGGTTCAGGCTCGTCGCGCGCCCCGGTTGACCTGCTGCAAGGACGAGAGTGTTCAGTACAGTTAGGGTTGCCAGATGATAATTTGATAAAGGAGGGCAGATGGGTCTAAAAAGGAGGATTTTCTGTAAAGAAGGAGGACATTCACATTAAACGATTTCTTTATATTATTTTACTTTCTTTAAATCATATTTAGCTGTGCTACCAATTTTTGCAAGAAGTTCTTGGGTTTTTAACAAATTATTAGGAAAATCTTCACATGTCATGTTTTTGAAGTTGTATTGAGCAAGAATTAAAGATTTAACTGACTGCACACTTAGTCCGTTCCTCTCTTTGCTCCACTGAGTATTAATCAGTAAAAAAAACCCTTTGCACATTTGCGTTATGTGCGCTTATACAAAAATAAAACTCGCAGATCTTGAGCAGATCTGAGAAATATTCAATGTTTTTAGCGTATAGACGTTTAGCAAAAAGGAGGACTTACAGTAGGTAAGGTAGGACGAGAGGACAAAACATGGAAAAGGAGGACATGTCCTCCTTTTGGATACCATCTGGCAAACCTAAGTACAGTGCGCTC